>JBBDGP010002507.1:660000-1344517 GCA_037952835.1 Lithobates septentrionalis | reverse complement strand
AAAACATTAGGTAGTGGGAATGTCCGTAGAAAATCATAGAGTCAGAATAAATTAAAGAAAGTGGTTTGGGTACGCCTCCAGAAAGGAGATCCTCCACTCAGTGAATACCATGCCTGTTCCAACCTTTCAAAGAGATGTCTGGAATAAGATACTCTAGTGTAGTGATTTGTATTTTAACATCAAGGTGATGTATATGCTGATGTAAGGAGTTTGTAATGGTCCTCCAAGCTTACAGGGAAGCCATACTGGTAGGTGGGAGTTGTGATAGGTCTAGTGGTTCCCATAGGTCGGCAAAAAGTAGGGAACAATGATTGGAGGTCCTGTTAATCCCTTTTCAACATCTAACCATAATGGTTCAGAAGTGGGGTTGAACCAGTGTCCTAAATGGTCTAGATTAACTGCCGTATAATAATCTTGCAGGTCCACCATAACCATACCGCCTACAGTTCTGTGCTTTGTCAAGGAGTGGTAGGAGCAGCGGGCCCTTTTCCCCTGCCATTCTCATTAATGATGTTAGGGCTTTCATATATGACTCTGTTAGGGGGATATGAAGGAATCTAAATAAATATAGGATTTGGGGCACAATTTGCATTTTGTAAGCAGCCAATCTCAGTCCCCACCCACGTTAATTCTATTTAAGCCATCATCTTCAGTTCTGCTTCTAGTTTAGTTATTAGCGGCTTATAGTTGGCTTCAGCTAAGGAAGTGCTAGTGGGGGTGATTGTAATTCCCAGACAATATATCCCTGCCTCAGTATATGTGTATGGCAAATCTCTTTTTAATTTTGAAATAATAGGTTTAGGCCCACAGAGACTTGGAATGGTTGACCTTATAATATGAAAGATTACTACATTTCATGAGTAGCTCATTAGCACATGAAAGTGATGTTTGAGGGTTTGTCAGCATCAGGATAATGTCATCTGCGAACAGGTTGATGACATTTGTTTTTTCTCTAAATAGAAACCTGGTTACTAGTGGGTGAGAACGAATCCTTTCTGCCAACAGTTCTATCGTCGGGTTAAAAATTGCCGGGGAAAGTGTACACCCCTGTCTTGTGCCATTCGTTATAAGAAAGAGTTTAGAGTGTAAGCTCACTGTGTACACCTGGGCCGAGGGAGACGAGTATAATGCCACCAGAACAGATAAAAATTGATCCCTGAAATCCAAACTTATGTAATACACAAGACATATACCCCCAATGGACTTGATCGAATGCCTTTTCTGCATCTATACAAAGTAGCATAGAAGGCATTCGGGTGCATTCTGCATAATGAACAGCATTGAGTACACGCCTGGTGGCATCGGAAGTCTGCCTGCCCGGGACAAAGCCCATTTGATCTAGTCGTTTCAAATGTGGTAGTATCACTTTCAATTTCTGTGCTAAAATTTTGGCATATAGCTTGACGTCTGTATTGAGCAGTGAGATAGGTTGGAAATCGGCCAGGCAGTCAGGATTCTCTCCTGGTTTGGGGAGTGTGACGATGTGTGCTCTCAACATCTCATGACTTGGTAAGGAAAAGGTCAACTTGTACGTGGCAGCATTAAACAGTGTGGCTAAGTAAGGGCTTAGAATGGAAGAGAATGTGTGATAATATTCATTAATAAACCCATCGGGGCCAGGGGATTTACTGCAGGGCATTGTTTTGATTCTTTTTTGTATCTCTGGAATACAGAACGGTCGGTTCAATTTGATGAGCTCAGAAGGAGACAAGGAGGGAAGATTAAGTTTGTCTACAAAGGAGGAGATTGCGTCCAGCGATGGCTGGGGGACTGAGGGATAATTTTTTAGATTATAAAGTGATCCATAATAATCTGCGAATGCATCCGCTATATGCTGGGGATTGGTTAGTCTTTGTTTGGAAGAAGGATGGTAAAGAAAGAAAATATTGGATCTAATTCTATGGGATTTCAAGCGGAAAGCTAGGAAATTCCCCACTTTATTATGTGAAGAGTAGTACCGCAATCTGAGATGGCGGAGCATAAAGTCATGGTTATCTTGTAGGATGGAGCGGAGTTCTAGACTCAATTCTTGAGTAAGAGTTAAACCTGGGGGAATAGTAGGTGTAATCACACTCCGAGGCGTGTAAGCATCTCCAAACATCATATAAACATCCTAATTTTGCACAACATTAGACAAGAAAGTTGCACAGGGTTTCCTATTAGAAGTAGCGTCTAGCTGGGGGGGGGGGGGGGCAACCACTGATTTCATATCGCCACACACTATTAAAGGGGTTGTAAAGTCAGAAGGTTTTTTATCTTAATGGAGTCTATGCATTAAGATAAAAAAAACCTTCTGATTGCAGCAACCCCCCTCAGCCCACCTAATACTTACCATAGCCCCATCTCTGTCCAGTGATGTCCACGAGTGTCTTGGCCGTCCGGGACTCTCCCTCCTGATTGGCTGAGACACAGCAGCGGTGCCATTGGCTCTCACTGCTGTCAAAGTCAGTTAACCAATCAGAAGGGGGTGGGGCCAAACCACAGCTCCATGTCTGAATGGACACATGGAGCTGCAGCTCCGTTTGGGTGCCCCCATGGCAAGCTGCTGGCTGTGGAGGCACTCAACAGGAAAGAGGGGCCAGGAGCACAGAAGAGGCACCCCAGAAGAGGAGGATCTGGGCTGCTCTGTGCAAATCCACTGCACAGAGCAGGTAAGTATAACATGTTTGTTATTTTTATAGAAAAAAAACAAGACTTTACAATCACTTTAAACTACCTTACTTATGTTTAGCAATACATTTAAAGAGTTTGTGGAAAAATTTACCCTGGCTGGAGTTAGGTCCATACACCACTACAATGGTATAATCCTTATCATTGATTGTGCATACCAGGATTACGTACCGACCATCCTCATCTATGACAGACAAATGCAGTTTGAAAGCAACAGTGTTCTAAATAGCTATGGGAACCCCCTTTTTTTTAGGAGTATGCGGCTGAGAAAGTAAAGTCAAAGTCTTTGTGATGATATTTCAGAGTAGCTGGAAGTGAGTTTCTTGGATGATCACATTATCGGCCTTGGATTTTGTAACTTCCTTCAACTATGAAAAATGCTTGGCCAGGTGATTTAAGCCTTGGCAATAATGGACAACAGTTATAGGATATTGGGGTGGTAGAAAAGTTCTATGATGTCAAAAATCTTCCAAGATACATGTATATTAAACAAGAGTGTGTAGAAACAGCTGAGAATCAGTAACATAAGTGCTTTCGTGTGGTTTGAAGAACTCATACCAGGTTGAGAAAAACACAGTTAGATAGTTACATAGTAGGTGAGGTTGAAAAAAGACCATGAAGTCCAACCTATGTGTGTGATTATATGTCAGTATTACATTGCAAATCCCTGTATGTTGTGGTCATTTAGGTACTTATCTAATAGTTTTTTTAAACTATCGATGCTCCCCTCTGAGACCACCGCTTGTGGAAGGGAATTCCACATCCTTGCCGCAGTTACAGTAAAGAACCCTCTACGTAGTTTAAGGTTAAACCTCTTTTCTTCTAATTTTAATGAGTGGCCACGTGTCTTGTTAAATTCCCTTCCACCAAAAAGTTTTATCCCTATTGTGGGATCACCAGTACAGTATTTATAAATTTAAATTGTATCCCCTCGTCTCTTCTCCAGAGAGAATAAGGTCAGTGCTCACAACCTTTCCTCATAACTAATATCCTCCAGACCCTTTATTAGCTTTGTTGCCCTTCTTTGTAACATGTAAGTGGTAAATCTAAGTGCCTTGAAGATGAAGCCTCAGATGGCAAAAAAACAGAAGGAGGTAGCCAGGATGAGCACTTGAGGACGTTGAAGAATTAGTATGTGATATAAAAAAAGAACATGGTGCAGCTCAACTGCAGTATGTGTGGAGAAGAACATACTTGGGAGAGAAAGAAAAAATCCCTTGCGTCCCCATGGGGGTAGACGTTCTGAAAGGAGAAATACAGACTTAGGTGACATTGCCCACTATTTGTTGCTTCTTGATATTATGCTTGCCAGGATTCCTATTCTGATCCCCAGAGGATCTAGGAGGGAGGTGAGAGGTATTAGCATTAGGTAGGTCCTAATGCTAATAGGTTATATTCCATTCCTTGAGAAGGCGGAGTCCTTCTGAGAGTGTGTTGATGGTAGATGTAAACAGTCTCAGATGATTTTCAGTGTAGCCGGATGCTTCTATTGATATCTGATCTCATGGTTCCTCAGGGCTTTAGTGATAGATATCAGATTTTTACGCCTCTGCAAGGTGTGAGCGGAGAGATCAGGAAGAACTTGAATTGACGCAGTATGGTGGCAAAGCGGCCTCTCTGCGCTGGATCACGTATCTGATACATTATCCAGCTCTTCCGGGTAGAGGGCGAGCACTTGCTTGTCCGCCACCCCGGGTGTGCTGTGATTAGTTAAAGCAAAAGCCAATCAGCGGGTCCTGGCCAATGATTGATGGCTGGGACCCACTGATAGGTGAAGCGCATGACAGGACAGAGCTCTCTGTGATTGTGTGGGGATATAGAAAGTGAGGAATGAGAAGGTGTAGTGTGGGCTTTATTTGTTGACTTGTTTCATTGAGGTGCTATCTCAATCGAGTTCTGTAGTGTTATGTTATGTGAGTTCTGTGGTGTTATGGGGTTATGTGTTTCCTCATTCATATGTTACCCAAGTGGCTTCTACTTTTTCCACTTATAATATGCTGCAGGCAGGGGCTGCAGACCATAATGCTGCTGTCCGAGCAGACACGTTAAAAATGGCCCACACTGCAGAACTCTGTGTAACGGTGCTGGAGAAAGGAGTAGCCTGTATTCGTGGGGCAGTGCCACCAGATACATAAGGATGGTTGCACCCTCAAATCCTCCAGGTCTCCCCTCTGACCCTGGACGGGATCTTCCCTCACTGATGTTTTGCCTCTCTCTCAGAACTTCCAATTGGTGGCACCTACTATTAACCATTGAATGGTCTACTGCCTCTTCATCCACCTCTTTCCTGATTGCTGGAGCCCATTTTGTAGCAGCGAAGCAGTTGTTGCTCACAGATACTAAAAGGTAATCCTAAAAAAGACTGCTGGGCCTCTAAACTATGAACACCAAAAGCGACCCAAAAAAATTATTTTAATGAATCAGTTCAGGATGCTGCTGCTGAATTCAAGGCAGGCTAAATGTCAAAGTTAAAATTATTTACACATACAAATTATATTATGCGAGAATACGCGTGTCCATAAAAAAATTTCTGTTCCGTAGCTTCACATAAGTTAAGTTGTCACTCAAGCATGTAATTTTAAAGAATTTGTGTTTTTTTCCATGTCTCCCGCAAAGTCCATTAAAAGGAAACTCTCCCTGCTGTACAGTATTTAAAACATTTTTTTTTGCTTTATTAACTGTCCCCCCATGGCAGTGCCTAACTTCCCTTGCCCTTATTTTGAAAACAACTTACCTATTAGCCCTGAAAATGGCCAGAATTTACCACCAAGATTCCCTAGCCATAGACCTAAATGGGATTCACTTCTAAGTTTGGGTTTCACAAATTTCAAACAGAATTGTATAAACACTCTGCAAATTTAACCACTTCAGCCCCGGAAGAATTCACCCCCTTCCTGACCCGAGCACTTTTTTCGATTCGGCACTGCATCGCTTTAACTGACAATTGCACGGTCGTGCAATGTTGTAACCAAATAGAGCTTTCTTTTGGTGGTATTTAATCGCCTCTGCGGTTTTTATTTTTTGCGCTATAAACAAAAAAAGAGCAACAATTTTGAAAAAAACGCATTGTTTTTTACTTTTTGCTATAATAAATATCCCCCAAAAATATATAAAAAACATTTTTTTCCTCAGTTTAGACCAATATGTATTCTTCTACAAATTTTTAGTAAAAAAAAAAAAAAAAATCACAATAAGAGTATATTGATTGGTTTGTGCAAAAGTTATAGTGTCTACAAAATAGGGGATAGATTTATAGCATTTTTATTATTATTTTTTTTTTACTAGTAATGGTGGCGATCTGTGATTTTTATCCTGACTGCGACATTATGGCGGACACATCGGACAATTTTGACACATTTTTGGGACCATTGGCTTTAATACAGTGATCAATGCTATAAAATTGCATTGATTACTGTAAAAATGTCACTGGCAGTGAAGGGGTTAACACTAGGGGGCGCTCGAGGGGTTAAATGTGTTCCCTGGGAGGTGATTCTAACTGAAGGGGAAGGGGACTGACTGGAGGAAGCTAGCTAATAGGAACACACGATCTGTTACTTCTTTCAGAACAGAACAGGGAAGTGTGTGTTTACACACACACTCGTCCCTGTTCTGTCTCTCCTGCTCACGATCGCTCGCGCCCATCGGCCACGAGCCCCGGCACCCCCGACGTGCAGCAGGTGCGCGCGTGCCTGCTATCCCGGCCCCACGAGCCGACGTATAGCTAGGCGGTTGGTCGGGAAGCGGTTAACCTAGGCAAATATAACCTTCTCTGGGCATAGTATATATCAGTTGAACTATACAGTATCTCACAAAAGTGAGTACACCCCTCACATTTTTGTAAATATTTTATTATATCTTTTTATGTGACAACACTGAAGAAATGACACTTTGCTACAATGTAAAGTATTGAGTGTACAGCTTGTATAACAGTATAAATTTGCTGTCCCCCTCAAACGACCTCAGCACACATGTCTAAACCGGTGGCAACAAAAGTGAGTACACCCCTAAGTGAAAATGTCCAAATTTGGCCCAATTAGCCATTTTCCCTCCCGGTGTCATGTGAATCGTTAGTGTGACAAGGTCTCAGGTGTGAATGGGGAGTAGGTGTGTTAAATTTGGTGTTATCACTCTCACTCTCTCATATTGGTCAGTGAAAGTTCAACATGGCACCTCATGGCAAAGAACTCTGAGGATCTGAAAAAAAGAATTGTTGCTCTACCTAAAGATGGCCTAGGCTATAAGAAGATTGCCAAGACCCTGAAGCTGAGCTGGAACACAGTGGCCAAGACCATACAGTGGTTTAACAGGACAGGTTCCACTCAGAACAGGCCTTGCCATGGTCGATCAAAGAAGTTGAGTGCACGTGCTCAGCGTCATATCCAAAGGTTGTCTTTAGGAAATAGATATATGAGTGCTGCCAGCATTGCTGCAGAGGTTGAAGGGGTGGGGGGTCAGCCTGTCAGTGCTCAGACCATACGTTGCACACTGCATCAAATTGATCTGCATGGCTGTTGTTCCAGAAGGAATCCTCTTCTAAAGATGATGCACAAGAAAGCCCGCAAACAGTTTGCTGAAGCTGAACCATGTCCTGTGGTCTGATGAGACCAAGATAAACGTATTTGGTTCAGATGGTATCAAACATGTGTGGCGGCAACCAGGTGAGGAATACAAAGACAAGTGTGTCTTGCCTAGTGCCTACAGTCAAGAATGGTGGTGGAAGTGTCATGGTCTGGGGCTTCATGTGTGCTGCCAGTACTGGGGAGCTACAGTTCATTGAGGGAACCATAAATTCCAACATGTACTGTGACATACTGAAGCAGAGCATGAGCCCTTCCCTTCGGAGACTGTGCCACAGGGCAGTATTCCAACATGATAATGACCCCGAACACACCTCCAAGACGACCACTGCCTTGCTAAAGAAGCTGAGGCTAAAGGTGATGGACTGGCCAAGCATGTCTCTAGACCTAAACCCTATTGAGCGTCTGTGGGGCATCCTCAAATGGAAGGTGGAGGAGCGCAAGGTCTCTAACATCCACCAGCTCCTTGATATCGTCATGGAAGCGTGGAAGAGGACTCCAGTGGCAACCTGTGAAGCTCTGGTGAACTCCATGCCCAAGAGGGTTAAGGCAGTGCTGGAAAATAATGGTGGCCACACAAAATATTGACACTTTGGGCCCAATTTGGACATTTTCACTTAGGGGTGTACTCACTTTTGTTGCCAGCTGTTTAGACATTAATGACTGTGTGTTAAGTTATTTTGAGGGTCAACTGTTATACAAGCTGTACTCTCACTACTACATTGTAGCAAAGTGTAATTTCTTCTTCTTCTTGTCACATGAAAAGATATAATAAAATATTTTTAAAAATGTGAGGGGTGTACTCACTTTTGTGAGATACTGTATGTAATTGACCTCATACTGGTTTCTAGAAGAGGGGAAGTTTAGGAGTTACTACAGTACTGTAGTACTTTGGGAGTTAAAATGAATACCTGATCTCAGTTATATGGTCTAAATGTGGAATTAATTAAATTTGTTTTTGTGAAGTGAAATTTATTATAATATATGTGATTATTTTTTTTCATCTTATTTTTGCACATTCGTTGAAATTGTCCTGTGTGTATGGTATACTTGGTCTTAATCAGCCTATTGGTGAAATGCTCATACTTTCAAACAGTTAAATTGCATATGCATAGAAAAAATAAAGAGTTAAAATGAATCGGCTGTCATATTAATTGTATTAAAACTTTATGTGAATAAATTTATATTTTTGTGACCTGAAGAATGGTGATGTGTTTCTGCTCGAAACTCTTGCCATCTGTTACGATACATTGATACAAAAAAAGCAAACCAAGTGCTGCAGCCTTTCATTATGTTTGTACTGTATATGCCTGTGAGACTGTGCGGATGGGTCTCTGTCTGACAGCACCAGGATCTGATTACAGGAGCGCAACTCACCTGTGTAAGCTTTTCTCTAAGCAATTCTCTAGCAATTGTGTTAGTAAAATTAGATTTGAAAACAATAACCAAAGGAACCTAAAACATTCTTCCTGAAGCAACTTAACATTTATAGGCCCCCTTCACACTGCTACAGTGCATTTCCACACACACATCAATTAAATAATTTTGTGAATGAATGTTCTTTGCATTAGGACTACCTATATGAAACTTCTGGTTCCGGCACCGCATGAAGTAGCTGCTCCTCTCCTTGGCTCCCTGCGCAAGACCCAAAATCGGCATAAAAAAACAGCCTGAGCCGCGCCAAACACCCACAGCCCCCTCCGGGTGACATCCGCCTGCATATGGACTGGTTTGTGGAGAAAACTGGCTCCCGCTCCCAAACGGCCCTGACGCCACCGCTGGCCCGGCCACAAATCGAGGCCCCGGTCTCTGCCTACACGGAGCCTCCAGCTGACACACAGATGGCAGAAATGGAGGTAAGCGGCTGCTCGGCCTCCCACTCCTCCTCACATGCCTCATCTTCACAGGCCTCTATTCCAATTGCCTCCGCTCCCCAGGCCATCCCTCCACACACCTCCATTTCACAACACACAGGAGAGAGCAGCACAGAGCGCATAGCGCAGGCTGTGGCAGCGCTCCTATTCCCCATGATAGCTGCTTCTGTGGAGAAGACAGTAAATGCAGGGATGAAACAAATCAAGGCCCAGCTAGGGGAGCACACCACCAGGCTGAACGATTTAGAACACTGCTTATCCAGTGTGGAAGAGGAGCTATACCAAGCCCAGGCCAGGGAACAAGCTCAGGACAAGACCAACCAATATATCATCCAAAAATTGGACGATTTAGAGAATAGGTCCAGAAGTCATAACCTGCAATATGTGGGTATCCCAGAATCGCTTCAAACCCCTGCTTTCTCTGAATTCTGTGCCAGGCAAATTCCTGAAGCCCTAGGCCTTCCAGGCCTCTGCACAGTGGAACGGGTCCACCGCATGGGGTCTTTTAACACCGAACGCAAAACACCCCGACCAATTATCGCCAAATCCCTGAACTATTCTGATAAGGCCCTTATCTCTCACTCTCTCCAAATTAATGGAATAAGGGTCCTGATATTTGCTGAGGTCACATATTCAATCAAGGTCTCAAAGAAACGAAAAGCATTCCAACAGGTCTGCACAGAACTCTATAAACAGCAAATCAAATTCACTTTGGCGTTTCCAGCTACCCTCTGCCTCAAGACTCCAAATGGAAAGCAATTATCTTTTCAAGACCCCTCTGAAGCGGAAGCCTTCATACGGTCCCTGCACGCAGACCCGTATCCCCACACCCCATCCAAAGTCGCTCCACTCAATCGCTCCCTGAACCAAAGGAGCCCGCGAAAAAAGACTCACCTAAATGCTTCAGGCCTTCGGCCCAGGATCACCACCGTGCCACCCATCGCTGAAAGGGGAGTCGTATCCCATGTTCCTGTTACTCACTCTCTCAAAGTCGCATACAATGCAGCACCTCAGGTCTGACTCTATTTTGTTTTTGCCTATACATCTCAAGATTCTCTTTTTTTTACCTTTATTTGTCACCACCTCTATCTGTTGCAACCACTATATTTTCTTGGTGACCATAAATTGACTACTATGATTTATGTTATACAGTCAGTTAATATTTTTCTTTCTGTTATAAAATGTTTCTAACATGCCTCACCTCCCGTCCTGGCCTCACTGTGTACCGCCTTTTATCTTCCCCCTATACATGACCCGAGGCAGCCACACAAACTCATCTCTCTAGAAATGGGCGCTCAAAGGCCTCACTAACAGGGTCCTGTATTGGGAGCTGACCTACACAGTGACTCCATGCAGAAAAAAGAGGAGTTCACACAATTGAATGTTTTGTTTTCAGGTCCCCCCCAACACCTCCTTTCCCCCCCTCCTCCAACTATCCCGGGGCTCATGCACAACACCAGACTACTCCTCCCCACATGCCTACAATGAGAACAGTATCCCTCCTCCTAATACAGCAATAACCACGCAATATCACCTACACAGTGATAGATCTACAACGTCGGCCCAAATCCTTCTCTCAACCCCCCCCAATATGAAAGTAGTTTCTTGGAACGTAAAAGGTCTCAGATCTCCCAACAAAAGAATGAAAATCCTCAGACATCTCAAAAAACGTCCCGCCCTACTTCCCTACAGGAATCTCACTTACTGACCCCTGATTTTCATTGTATGAAAAAGCTATGGGTAGGCACAGTCATAGGCTCAGATGCTGTAAGATGTAAAGCAGGAGTTCTCCTGCTGATTCACAAAAACCTCCCATGCACAGTCCTATCCATAAATTCAGACAGACAGGGACGTCTTCTCTCAGCACATATCCCATTAGGATCCAAGGACCTAGTGATATCCAATGTTTACGCTCCCAATAACCCCAGCAAACAGTTCTGTAGTGAAATTTGTACATGGCTTCTTAGCAAAACACACCTCCCACACTTAATTGGAGGAGATTTCAACGACATCCTTCACCTGACTGAAGAAAGATCATCCCCCAAACACCCTAGGCCGGGATCCGATCCTTCCATCCCCACACACTTTGCATCCACCATGGATATTCACTCCACCTCCAAGACCTATGGCGCCTCTCGCACCCAGTTGACAGAGAATTCACTTTCTCTTCCAACCCACATAATGTCCTCACCAAGATCGACTATTTTTTGCTCCGATAACCTTGTCCCCATATTATCCGGCACAGACATCGATGACATCGTCATTTCTGACCATGCTCCAATCAAAGTGACACTCGACAATCTGGACTTACCTCCCCACCCCAAAAATCTGGCGTTTTCCCTCCTACCTCCACAACAATACTGACTTCCAGCAGTTCATGGAAAAATCTTGGACTGAATACCTCACTGCCAACGCACCCCACCCCGCACCCCACACCCAATCTATCTATGGCCATCTCATCAACACCATGTATATGGCCCCTATAGCTAGGCTGGTGGCGGCAGGCCTACTCTCAGATGACTTTCGCCTCCATAAGCGTACATGGCAAGGCTGCCCCTTATCCCCGCTCCTCTTCAACATCACACTAGAACCCTTATCCAGATACCTAGCCTAATCAGCTCCTTACATGGCATTAAAATTGGTAAAATCGACCTACGCACTTCCCTCTTTGCGGATGATGTCCTTATATTGTCAGCTAACCCCTCCTCTGACATGTCCACTATCAAAACGATATTCCACGAATTTAGATCCTGCTCAGGCCTCCGCATTAACTATGGCAAAAGCGAAATCCTTCCCATAGGCATTCTCTCCATCCATCCCTGGGCTCATCACTCCATCTTTTCAGTAGCCAAGTCCCACATCACCTACCTGGTAATCAAAATAGGGAAACTACCCTTCCTCTTTATACCAACTCAACTACCCTCTGCTGATCACAAAAATATCTCAGGAATTAGCTAACTGGATGGATCTGCCCCTCTTGCTCCTGGGAAGATGCCACTTGGTAAAAATGGTCAGTTTTGCTAGATTACTATACCCAATTACTATACCCAATATACCCTATACCCAACTATACCCAAGTCAAACTTCTTAATTCAGCCATCTCAAAATTCTTATGGCAGAACAAAAGACCACATATAGCCTTAAAAAATGATATTTTACCAGGCGTGAAGGGGGTATTAGTCTCCCAAATGTTAGGACTTATAACTTGGCATGTTTATTGAGAACTAGTCTGAACTGGATAGTACAATTCTCCCTCTATTCCAACTACCCTATGGAATCCAAAATGGCCCACCAATACTCTTTAGTGGCCCTTCTCCACTGTAAATGGAAATCAATCCCCCCTCCCTACCAACACAACCTTTTGCTGAGAGACACAGTTGTCACCTGGAGAGAAGCTAGGTAGCTATTGCCTTTCATGTCTAGCCACCTACCAATACAAGGTAATCCCAGCCTCCCCCTGGACTGGCACACAAACCCTTCACCATCTGGAAAGAAAAAGGCCTCACTAAATTTTCCTCCTCATACAACATGGAAACAGGGCGACCTCTACCCTTTTCGACCATAGCTGAAACTTTCTCGCTTCCCCAAACCCATGTCTTCCACTATGGACAATGCATCAGCTTCTTAAAACACGTCTGCAAGGAGGACCACAAGAGATTCAAACCAAACATCACGGACCAAATGCTCCTATAAAATATCAGACATCTATAAACCTCTTCTACGGGAGACCACTCCCCCTCTGGTATCCTCATCTGTGACCAACTGGGGAAAAGACTTCCCGGATCCAGACCTTGTGGTCAAAATTCTACAAGGCCTCAACAAAGTACAACAATTAACTCCCAATGAAATTTGGAGAGAATCTCAACTAAAGATCACCCATTGAGCCCACATACCCTTCTTATCCTCCAAAACAGATCAGAGCACAGCCTCCTGCCCCCTCTGCCACCAACCGAGGCCGTCCCTGACCCATCGCTTCTGGACATACTCATACATTTACACCTTTTGGGAACAGATCCTATCCTACATTTTCGAAGTAACCTTACTAAAGCTACCTAAGGATCCGCTGCTTCTCATCTTCGGACACTGGGACCCCCAAGTGCTGCTATGGTCCCAAACTACAAATTCAAATACCACTGGAAACTCCAACAGGCCCCTCCAACAAAGACTGGTCTTTGATCTGTCTGCTCATCGCATGGAGAACTATTCTCAAAAACTGGACTTCATCGCATTGTCCTAATACCACCCAAATTAAACAAGAGCTCCTTCTCCTAATATCCAAGGATCGACTCAACACCGACTTCAAACAGGAAATCTCCAGAGCCCGCTTCTATTCCAAGTGGCAAACCTTCATGCTTTCAGCATTCCCTCCAGGAGAATTAGCCAACTTTGATCACTACTCGTTCTCATATTACGGACCTCCACCATCAAACCCAGAGGAGACGGACCCCCCAATGGAAAACCCACAACCAGTGGACTTTAGCTTCGACTATATACAACCTACACCTCAAGTCTCTCCACAAGTTCTCTACACAACGGATCCATTCCTTCTTTACCAACATCGTGAAGAAACCTACCCCAAACGGACTCAAAATTAGCCATGGTGCCCCCCCGTCTCCAACCCCCTGATGAAGATACGAAATACCCCTTGTATCGACATGCGTTGGGGAAGGGAACAGGATGGAATGCTATACACATCATCTGTTGGGAACGATTAGCACGCCACCCCATTACCGGCCGCTGTCACCCGCTCGTTACCGCTATTTTAGAGTGGCGCACTGTAAGCACCTTGACACAGCGAGTACCCATTGTGGGGTTTTTATTGTGGTTTTAAATGAAGTTCTCTTTATATTGATATACAGAGGTATAAACTGGACTGCTGTGAGGAACAGAGACACCAGTTTAACCTATCCAGGATCCTGCATATGATACTGAACCCATAGAGGTTCTAAGGCACATTTTGACCAAGCTTAGTCGCAAGGTCACACGCCCTAAGGTGAGGGGCTATCACCTGGAGGGAGCACTTATATGAGTACACAGCACTTTAGGTTGTGTTCACTGAAACGCATGGAGGGATTTTGGAATGTTTATGGGCTGTTAATTTGATCATAGCACTAAGCTACACAGCACCGAATTGCACAGATGCAACACTGAATTACATGGATGCAGCACTGAATCGCATGGATGATTTTTCTTTGGAATTTTTTATCTAATATTGTTTGAACATTGCACTAGCACTTAATTACAGAGATACAGCACTGAATTGCATGGATGTAACACTGAATCGCATGGATTTGTTTTTTTGAAATATTTATTTATTATTTGTTTGAATATTGCATAAGTATTTTGAATATTTATATATATATTTTACATAGGCGTATTGGAGCACTCTTATTAATTTATTTAGTGAAGTCTTTTGCACATTAATGTATAATTTTGTAGACGTTTTATACATGTCACGAGAGAGCACATTACCACTTTATTAATTATATATTTATTATTTTGGTAGCGCAGCGTTTTATAACTTGGCTTGCAACTTAAAAGGTGAAACTAATATATGAGATAGACTCATTACACGCAAAGCAAGATAGTTCAAGTCATGATTTGTCATAATTGTGATGATTATGGCTTACAGCAATCCACAATCTCAGAAAATTTGAATAATACATGCAATCAATAAAACAATGATTGTACATAGAACAATAGAAGACCTCTGAAAAGCATAAGCATGCATATGTACTCAGTACTTGGTTTGGGCCCCTTTTGAAGCAATTACTGCCTCAATGCGATGTGGCATGGAAGCTATCAGCCTGTGGCACTGCTGAGGTGTTATGGAAGACCAGGATTCTTCAATAGTGGCATTCAGCTCTACTGCATTGTTCGGTCTCATGTCTGTCATCTTTTTCAATGCCCCATAGATTCTCTATGGGGTTCAGGTCAGGTGAGTTTGCTGGCCAATCAAGCACAGTAATCCCACAGTCATTGAACCAGGTTTTGGTGCTTTTGGCAGTGTGGGCAGGTGCCAAGTCCTGCTGGAAAATGAAATCAGCATCCTAATAGAGCTCGTCTGCGGAAGGAAGCATGAAGTGCTCCAAAATCTCCAAGTAGATGGCAGTAGACGGCAGCGTTGACCCTAGACTTAATGAAGCACAGTGGACCAACACCAGCAGATGACATGGCTCCCCAAATCAACACAGACTGTGGAAACTTCACACTGGACTTCAAGGTTCTTGCAGTGTGTGCCTCTCCATTCTTCCTCCCTACTCTGGGTCCTTGGTTTCCAAATGAGATGCAAAACTTGCTCTCATCAGAAAAGAGGACTTTGGATCACTGAGCAACAGACCAGGTCTGTTTTTCTTTAGCCCAGGTAAGATGCCTCTGACATTGTTTGTTGTTCAGGAGTGGCTTGACAAGAGGAATACAACATTTGAAGCCCATGTCCAGGATCCGTCTGTGTGTGGTGGCTCTTGATGCACTGACTCCAGCCTCAGTCCACTCCTTGTGAAAGTCCCCAATACTTTTGAATGGCCTTTTCCTGACAATCCTCTCCAGACTGTGTTTACAGACTGAGCCCAGCTTCAGTCTTACAATGATCTGATCAGATTCTGGGCACGAATGTTGTCTTATCTATCCCCTGGGGAACACGAGGTGATACACCTGTCTTTAATTGAAAGGACACCTAAGGATTAACTGGTGTTTGGACACGTCCATCACTTTTTTTTAATACAAACACTTTTATTGAGGGTTTACAGGCATAACAAGGTAATCAGTGTACAGACTATAAGTTGTACATTCAATATAAAATAAAGGTACCGCCAAAGCACAATATATAAAGTTGGTAATTATTAGCGACTATAAAATATGCATGAAAACAGTCCAGGCTTATACATATCAAAGTGCCTGTATATTTCAAAACTTTCATCACTTTAAACATATAATGTGTTTTGGATTATGTGAAGGACGTTAACGATTTATATCCTCTGATAATATATTGAGGAAAGACTTTATTATATATCACTATTAACAGCGCAACATTTTTCTTTATATACTGTATATATAGTGTATATATACTGTATATGTCTATATATATATACACAGTGGGGAAGGAAAGTATTCAGACCCCCTTAATTTTTTCACTCTTTGTTATATTGCAGCCATTTGCTAAAATCATTTAAGTTCATTTTTTTCCTCATTAATGTACACACAGCACCCCATATTGACAGAAAAACACAGAATTGTTGACATGTTTGCAGATTTACACTACCGTTCAAAAGTTTGGGGTCACCCAAACAATTTTGTGTTTTCCATGAAAAGTCACACTTATTCACCACCATACGTTGTGAAATGAATAGAAAATAGAGTCAAGACATTGACAAGGTTAGAAATAATGATTTGTATTTGAAATAACATTGTTTTTACATCAAACTTTGCTTTCATCAAAGAATCCTCCTTTTGCAGCAATTACAGCATTGCACACCTTTGGCATTCTAGCTGTTAATTTATTGAGGTAAGCTGGAGAAATTGCACCCCACGCTTCTAGAAGCAGCTCCCACAAGTTGGATTGGTTGGATGGGCACTTCTGGCGTACCATACGGTCAAGCTGCTCCCGCAACAGCTCAATGGGGTTCAGATCTGTTGACTGTGCTGGCCACTCCATTACCGATAGAATACCAGCTGCCTGCTTCTGCTGTAAATAGTTCTTGCACAATTTGGAGGTGTGTTTAGGGTCATTGTCCTGTTGTAGGATGAAATTGGCTCCAATCAAGCGCTGTCCACTGGATATGGCATGGCGTTGCAAAATGGAGTGATAGCCTTCCTTATTCAGAATCCCTTTTACCCTGTACAAAGCTCCCACCTTACCAGCACCAAAGCAACCCCAGACCATCACATTACCTCCACCATGCTTAACAGATGGCGTCAGGCATTCTTCCAGCATCTTTTCATTTGTTCTGCGTCTCACAAACATTCTTCTTTGTGATCCAAACACCTCAAACTTGGATTCATCCGTCCACAACACTTTTTTCCAGTCTTCCTCTGTCCAATGTCTGTGTTCTTTTGCCCATCTTAATCTTTTTCTTTTATTGGCCAGTCTCAGATATGGCTTTTTCTTTGCCACTCTGCCCTGAAGCCCAAAATCCCGCAGCCGCCTCTTCACTGTAGATGTTGACACTGGTGTTTTGCGGGTACTATTTAATGAAGATGCCAGTTGGGGACCTGTGAGGCGTCTGTTTCTCAAACTAGAGACTCTAATGTGCTTATCTTCTTGCTTAGTTGTGCAACGCGGCCTCCCACTTCTTTTTCTACTCTGGTTAGAGCCTGTTTGTGCTGTCCTCTGAAGGGAGTAGTACACACCGTTGTAGGAAATCTTCAATTTCTTTGCAATTTCTCGCATGGAATAGCCTTCATTTCTAAGAACAAGAATAGACTGTCGAGTTTCAGATGAAAGTTCTCTTTTTCTGGCCATTTTGAGCGTTTAATTGACCCCACAAATGTGATGCTCCAGAAACTCAATCTGCTCACAGGAAGGTCAGTTTTGTAGCTTCTGGAAGGAGCTAGACTGTTTTTAGATGTGTGAACATGATTGCACAAGGGTTTGCTAATCATCAATTAGCCTTCTGAGCCAATGAGCAAACACATTGTACCATTAGAACACTGGAGTGATAGTTGCTGGAAATGGGCCTCTATACACCTATGTAGATATTGCACCAAAAACTAGACATTTGCAGTTAGAATAGTCATTTACCACATTAGCAATGTATAGAGTATATTTGTTTAAAGTTAGGACTAGTTTAAAGTTAGCTTCATTTAAAAGTACAGTGCTTTTCCTTCAAAAATAAGGACATTTCAATGTGACCCCAAACTTTTGAACGGTAGTGTATTAAAAAAGAAAAACTGAAATATCACATGGTCCTAAGTATTCAGACCCTTTAATGTGACACGCATATATTTAACTCAGGTGCTGTCCATTTCTTCTGATCATCCTTGAGATGGTTCTACACCTTTATTTGAGTCCAGCAGTGTTTGATTATACTGATTGGACTTGATTAGGAAAGCCACACACCATATAAGACCTTACACCTTACAGTGCATGTCAGAGCAAATGGGAATCATGAGGTCAAAGGAACTCCCTGAAGAGCTTAGAGACAGAATTGTGGCAAGGCACAGATCTGGCCAAGGTTTCAAAAAAATTTCTGCTGCACTTAAGGTTCCTAAGATCACAGTGGCCTCCATAATCCTTAAATGGAAGACGTTTGGGACGACCAGAACCCTTCCTAGAGCTGGCCGTCTGGCCAAAATGAGCTATTGGGGGAGAAGAGCCTTGGTGAGAGAGGTAAAGAAGAACCCAAAGATCACTGTGGCTGAGCTCCAGAGATGCAGTCGGGAGATGGGATAAAGTTGTAGAAAGTCAGCCATCACTGCAGCCCTCCACCCATCGGGGCTTTATGGCAGAGTGGCCCGACGGAAGCCTCTCCTCAGTGCAAGACACATGAAAGCCCGCATGGAGTTTGCTAAAAAACACCTGAAGGACTCCAAGATGGGGAGAAATAAGATTCTTTGGTCTGATGAGACCAAGATAGAACTTTTTGGCCTTAATTCTAAGCGGTATGTGTGGAGAAAACCAGGCACTGCTCATCACCTGTCCAATACAGTCCCAACAGTGAAGCATGGTGGTGGCAGCATCATGCTGTGGGGGTGTTTTTCAGCTGCAGGGACAGGACAACTGGTTTCAATCGAGGGAAATATGAATGTGGCTAAGTACAGGGATATCCTGGACAAAAACCTTCTCCAGAGTGCTCAGGACCTCAGACTGGGCAGAAGGCTTACCTTCCAACAAGACAATGACCCTAAGCACACAGCTAAAATAACGAAGAAGTGGCTTCACAACAACTCCGTGACTGTTCTTGAATGGCCCAGCCAGAGCCCTGACTTAAACCCAATTGAGCATCTCTGGAGAGACCTAAAAATGGCTGTCCACCGTTTACCATCCAACCTGACAGAACTGGAGAGGATCTGAAAGGAGGAATGGCAGAGGATCCCCAAATCCAGGTGTGAAAAACTTGTTGCATCTTTCCAAAAAAGACTCATGGCTGTATTAGATCAAAAGGGTGCTTCTTCTAAATACTGAGCAAAGGGTATGAATACTTAGGACCATGTGATATTTCAGTTTTTCTTTTTTAAAAAATCTGCAAAAATTTCAACAATTCTGTGTTTTTCTGTCAATATGGGGTGCTGTGTGTACATTAATGAGGAAAAAAATGAACTTAAATGATTTTAGCAAATGGCTGCAATATAACAAAAAGTGAAAAATTTCTATATATATATATATATATATAGATATATATTCAACCCTCAAATCTTCCACTCACCTACTCACATTTTGCGAGTGGAAAATGAGGGCTGGCGAGGAGCTGGGCTGCCTGGGAGCGGCGGGGTGAGCACCACTGGTGGGTGGGGATGATTGGGAACCGTTCTCCCAGCGATCGCCTCGGGGGAAGAGAGCATGGAGGAAGAGGAGAGCCGTGGGATCACAGAGCATGGCTAGCACGCTGTTACAGCTTACATTACAATTGCCTCTGCTCCCCTCGCCGTCACACACAACCTCACCTCCTCCTGACCTGCGCCTGTGATAGACAGAACGTGGGTCCAATGCTGGGATGCATTTTGTCTATCACAGGCTCTGGGTCAGGGCTGTGTGTGATGGCGAGCAGAGCGGAGGCAATTGTAATCTAAGCTGTAACAGCATGCTATCCATGCTCTGTCATCCTGCAGCTCTCCTCTTCCTCCAGTCATGATCCGGCCACCCTCCCTCTTCCTCTGCCCAGGCAAGGCTGCAATGGTGGGCACAGTGTGGCTGCAATAGTGGGCAGTGGGCACAGTGTGGCAGCAATGGGCACAGTCAGGCTGCAATAGTGGGCACAGTGTGGCTGCAATAGTGGGCACAGTTGTAGCTGCAATGGTGGGCACAGTGTGGCTGCAATAGTGGGCACAGTGAGGCTGCAATGGTGGGCACAGTGAGGCTGCAATGGGAATAGTGATGCTGCATTGGGCACAGTGAGGCTGCATTAGTGGGCACAGTGTGGCTGCAATGGTGGGCACAGTGATGCTGCAATGGTGGGAACAGTGAGGCTGCAATGGTGGACACAGTGAGGCTGCAATTATGGGCACAGTGAGACTGCAATGTTTGGCACAGTGAGGGTGCAATGATGGGCACAGTGTGGCTGCAATGGTGGGCACAGTGTGGCTGCAATGGTGGGCACAGCGAGGCTGCAATGGTGGGCATAGTGTGGCTGCAATGGTGGGCACAGTGAGGCTGCAATAGTGGACACAGTATGGCTGCAATAGTGGGCAGTGGGCACAGTGTGGCAGCAATGGGCACAGTGAGGCTGCAATATTGGGCACAGTGTGGCTGCAATAGTGGGCACAGTGTTGCTGCAATGGGCACAGTGAGGCTGCAATAGTGGGCACAGTGTGGCTGTAATGGTAGGAACAGTGTGGCTGAAATGGTGGGCAAAGTGAGGCTGCAATGGTGGGCACAGTGAGGCTACAATGGGCACAGTGAGGCTGCAATGGTGGGCACAGTGTGGCTGCAATGATGGGCACAGTGATGCTGCAATGGTGGGCACAGTGAGGCTGCAATGGTGGGCACAGTGTGGCTGCAATGGTAGGCACAGTGAGGGTGCAATGGTGGGCACAGTGAGGGTGCAATGATGGGCACAGTATGGCCGCAATGGTTGGCACAGTGTGGCTGCAATGGTGGGCACAGTGAGGCTGAAATGGTGGGCGCCGTGTGGCTGCAATGGTGGGCACAGTGAGGCTGCAATGATGGGCACAGTGTGGCTGCAATGGTGGGCACAGTGTGGCTGCAATGGTGGGCATAGTGAGGGTGCAATGGTGGGCACAGTGAGGGTGCAATGATGGGCACAGTGAGAGTGCAATGATGAGCAAAGTGTGGCTGCAATTGTGTGCACAGTGTGGTTGCAATAGTGGGCACAGTGAGGCTGCAATGATGGGCACAGTGTGGCTGTAATAGTAGGCACAGGTGAGGCTGTGCTGAGGGGCACTGATAAAGTTGTTGTTAATATTTATTTTTGTAACTTAATTCTGCATAAAACATTTAAGTGTCATTTTATGAGATAATTTATGAGGGTGTGATTAGGGGCGAAATTAGGAGCGGGGCAGGGTAGGGGATGGGTGGGGCAACTGGTGGCGAGTAACTCCTGAGGCCTGGAAGTAGCTCAGGACTTGAAATTTTGAGCTGTGGGATCACAGAGCATGGATAGCACGCTGTTACAGCTTACATTACAATTGCATCTGCTCCCCTCGCTGCTACACACAACCCCGCCTCCTCCTGACCTGCGCCTGTGATAGACAGAACATGGGTCCAATGCTGGGATGCATTCTGTCTATCACAGGCTCTGGGCCCGGAGGAGGTAGGGCTATGTGTGATGGCGAGCAAAGCGGAGGCAAGCTGTAACAGCGTGCTATCCATGCTTTGTGATCCCGCAGCTCTCCTCTTCCTCCAGTCATGATCTAGCCACCCTCCCTCTTCCTCTGTCCAGGCAAGGCTGCAATGCTGGTCAGAGTGTGGCTGCAATAGTGGGCAATGGGCACAGTGAGGCTGCAATAGTGGACACAGTGTGGCTGCAATAGTGGGCAGTGGGCACAGTGTGGCAGCAATGGGCACAGTGAGGCTGCAATAGTGGGCACAGTGTGGCTGCAATAGTGGGCACAGTGTGGCTGCAATAGGGACAATGAGGCTGCAATAGTGGGCACAGTGTGGCTGCAATGGTGGGCACAGTGATGCTGCAATGGTGGGCACAGTGAGGCTGCAATGGAGGGCACAGTAAAGCTGCAATGGTGGGAATATTGAGGCTCCAATGGTGGGCACAGTGAGGGTGCAATAATGGGCGCAGTGTGGCTGCAATGGTGGGCACAGTGTGGCTGCAATGGTGGGCAAAGTGAGGCTGCAATGGTGGGCACAGTGTGGCTGCAATGGTGAGCACAGTGATGCTGCAATGATGGGCACAGTGAGTCTGCAATGGTGGGCACAGTGTGGCTGCAATGGTGGGCACAGTGTGGCTGCAATGGTGGGCACAGTGAGGCTGCAATAGTGGGCACAGTGTGGCTGTAATGGTGAGCACAGTGATGCTGCATTGGTGAGAACAGTGAGGCTACAATGGTGGGCACAGTGTTGCTGCAATGGTGGGCACAGTGAGGCTGCGATGGTGGGCACAGTGAGTGTGCAATGATGGGCAATGTGTGGCTGCAATGGTGGGCACAGTGTGGCTGCAATGGTGGGAACAGCGAGGCTGCAATGGTGTGCACAGTGTGGCTACAATGGTGGGCACAATGAGGCTGCAATGATGGGCACAGTGTGGCTGCAATGGTGGGCACAGTGTGGCTGCAATGATGGGCACAGTGAGGGTGCAATGGTGGGCACAGTGAGGGTGTAATGGTGGGCACAGTGAGGGTGCAATGATGGGCACAGTGTGGGTGCGATGATGGGCACAGTGTGACTGAAATGGTTGGCACAGTGTGGTTACAATGGTGGGCACAGTGAGGCTGCAATGATGGGCACAGTGTGGTTACAATGGTGGGCACAGTGAGGCTGCAATGATGGGCTAAGTGTGGCTATAATGGTGGGCACAGGTGAGGCTGTGCTGAGGGGCACTGATAAAGTTGTTGTTAATATTTATTTTTGTAACTTAATTCTGCATAAAACATTGTGTCATTGTGACAAGTGTCATTTCATGAGATAATTTATGAGGGTGTGATTAGGGGCGAAATTAGGGGCAGGGCTGGGTAGGGGATGGGCGGGGCAACTGGTGGCAAGTAACCCTTGAGGCTTGGCTAGTAGCTCAGGACTTGAAATTTTGAGCCGTGGGACAGATTACATAACAATTGCCTCTGCTCCCCTCGCCGTCACACACAACCCCGCCTCCTCCTGACCTGTGCCTGTGATAGACAGAATGTGGGTCCAATGCTGGGATGCATTCTGTCTATCACTGGCTCCGGGTCAGGAGGCAGGGCTGTGTGTGATGGCGAGCAGAGCGGAGGCAATTGTAATCTAAGCTGTAACAGTGTGCTATCCATGCTCTGTGATCCCGCAGCTCTCCTCTTCCTCCAGTCATGATCCGGCCGCCCTCCCTCTTCCTCTGCCCAGGCAAGGCTGCAACGGTGGGCACAGTGTGGCTGCAATAGTGGGCAGTGGGCAGTGGGCAGTGGGCACAGTGTAGCTGCAATGGGAACAGTGAGGCTGCAATAGTGGACACAGTGTGGCTGCAATAGTGGGCAGTGGGCACAGTGTGGCAGCAATGGGCACAGTGAGGCTGCAATAAGGGGCACAGTGTGGCTGCAATAGTGGACACAGTGTGGCTGCAATGGGCACAGTGAGGCTGCAATAGTGGGCACAATGTGGCTGCAATGGTGGGCACAGTGTGGCTGCAATGGTGGGCACAGTGTGGCTGAAATGGTGGGCACAGTGTGGCTGCAATGGTGGGCACAGTGAGGGTGCAATGGTTGGCACAGTGAGGGTTCAATGATGGGCACAGTGAGGGTGCAATGATGGGTACAGTGTGACTGCAATGGTATGCACAGTGTGGTTGCAATGGTGGGCACAGTGAGGCTGCAATGATGGGCACAGTGAGGCTGCAATATTGGGCACAGTGTGGCTGCAATAGTGGGCACAGTGTGGCTGCAATGGGCACAGTGAGGCTGCAATAGTGGGCACAGTGTGGCTGTAATGGTAGGAACAGTGTGGCTGAAATGGTGGACAAAGTGAGGCTGCAATGGTGGGCACAGTGTGGCTGCAATGGTGGGCACAGTGATGCTGCAATGGTGGGCACAGTGATGCTGCAATGGTGGGCACAGTGTGGCTGCAATGGTAGGCACAGTGAGGGTGCAATGGTGGGCACAGTGAGGGTGCAATGATGGGCACAGTATGGTCGCAATGGTGGGCACAGTGTGGCTGCAATGGTGGGCACAGTGAGGCTGAAATGGTGGGCACAGTGTGGCTGCAATGGTGGGCACAGTGAGGCTGCAATGATGGGCACAGTGTGGCTGCAATGGTGGGCACAGTGTGGCTGCAATGGTGGGCATAGTGAGGGTGCAATGGTGGGCACAGTGAGGGTGCAATGATGGGCACAGTGAGAGTGCAATGATGAGCACAGTGTGGCTGCAATGGTGGGCACAGTGTGGTTGCAATAGTGGGCACAGTGAGGCTGCAATGATGGGCACAATGTGGCTGTAATAGTAGGCACAGGTGAGGCTGTGCTGAGGGGCACTGATAAAGTTGTTGTTAATATTTATTTTTGTAACTTAATTCTACATAAAACATTTAAGTGTCATTTTATGAGATAATTTATGAGGGTGTGATTAGGGGTGAAATTAAGGGCGGGGCAGGGTAGGGGATGGGTGGGGCAACTGGTGGCGAGTAACTCCTGAGGCCTGGAAGTAGCTCAGGACTTTAAATTTTGAGAAGTGGGATCACAGAGCATGGATAGCACGCTGTTACAGCTTACATTACAATTGCCTCTGCTCCCCTCGCTGTTACACACAACCCCGCCTCCTCCTGACCTGCGCCTGTGATAGACAGAACATGGGTCCAATGCTGGGATGCATTCTGTCTATCACAGGCTCCGGGTCTGGAGGAGGTAGGGCTGTGTGTGACGGCGAGCAGAGCGGAGGCAAGCTGTAACAGCGTGCTATCCATGCTCTGTGATCCCGCAGCTCTCCTCTTCCTCCAGTCATGATCTAGCCGCCCTCCCTCTTCCTCTGTCCAGGCAAGGCTGCAATGGTGGGCAGAGTGTGGCTGCAATAGTGGGCAATGGGCACAGTGAGGCTGCAATAGTGGACACAGTGTGGCTGCAATAGTGGGCAGTGGGCACAGTGTGGCAGCAATGGGCACAGTGAGGCTGCAATAGTGGGCACAGTGTGGCTGCAATAGTGGGTACAGTGTGGCTGCAATAGGGACAATGAGGCTGCAATGGTGGGCACAGTGTGGCTGCAATGGTGGGCACAATGTGGCTGCAATGGTGGGCACAGAGAGGCTGCAATGGGCACAGTGAGGCTGCAATAGTGGGCACAGTGTGGCTGCAATGGTGGGCACAGTGATGCTGCAATGGTGGGCACAGTGAGGCTGCAATGGAGGGCACAGTAAAGCTGCAATGGTGGGCATATTGAGGCTGCAATGGTGGGCACAGTGAGGGTGCAATGATGGGTGCAGTGTGGCTGCAATGGTGGGCACAGTGTGGCTGCAATGATGGGCAAAGTGAGGCTGCAATGGTGGGCACAGTGTGGCTGCAATGGTGGGCACAGTGATGCTGCAATGATGGGCACAGTGAGGCTGCAATGGTGGGCACAGTGTGGCTGCAATGGTGGGCACAGTGTGGCTGCAATGGTGAGCACAGTGATGCTGCAATGGTGAGAACAGTGAGGCTACAATGGTGGGCACAGTGTTGCTGCAATGGTGGGCACAGCGAAGGTGCAATGGTGGGCACAGTGAGTGTGCAATGATGGGCAATGTGTGGCTGCAATGGTGGGCACAGTGTGGCTGCAATGGTGGGAACAGTGAGGATGCAATGGTTTGCACAGTGTGGCTACAATGGTGGGCACAATGAGGCTGCAATGATGGGCACAGTGTGGCTGCAATGGTGGGCACAGTGTGGCTGCAATGGTGGGCACAGTGAGGGTGCAATGGTGGGCACAGTGAGGGTGTAATGGTGGGCACAGTGAGGGTGCAATGATGGGCACAGTGAGGGTGCAATGATGGGCACAGTGTGACTGAAATGGTGGGGACAGTGTGGTTACAATGGTGGGCACAGTGAGGCTGCAATGATGGGCACAGTGTGGCTGTAATGGTGGGCACAGGTGAGGCTGTGCTGAGGGGCACTGATAAAGTTGTTGTTAATATTTATTTTTGTAACTTAATTCTGCATAAAACATTTAAGTTTCATTTCATGAGATAATTTATGAGGGTGTGATAGGGGCGAAATTAGGGGCAGGGCTGGGTAGGGGATGGGTGGGACAACTGGTGGCAAGTAACCCTTGAGGCTTGGCTAGTAGCTCAGGACTTGAAATTTTGAGCCGTGGGACAGCTTACATTACAATTGCCTCTGCTCCCCTCGCCGTCACACACAACCCCGCCTCCTCCTGACCTGCGCCTGTGATAGACAGAATGTGGGTCCAATGCTGGGATGCATTCTGTCTATCACTGGCTCCGGGTCAGGAGGCAGGGCTGTGTGTGATGGCGAGCAGAGCGGAGGCAATTGTAATCTAAGCTGTAACAGTGTGCTATCCGTGCTCTGTGATCCCGCAGCTCTCCTCTTCCTCCAGTCATGATCCGGCCCCCCTCCCTCTTCCTCTGCCCAGGCAAGGCTGCAACGGTGGGAACAGTGTGGCTGCAATAGTGGGCAGTGGGCAGTGGGCACAGTGTAGCTGCAATGGGAACAGTGAGGCTGCAATAGTGGACACAGTGTGGCTGCAATAGTGGGCAGTGGGCACTGTGTGGCAGCAATGGGCACAGTGAGGCTGCAATAAGGGGCACAGTGTGGCTGCAATAGTGGACACAGTGTGGCTGCAATGGGCATAGTGAGGCTGCAATAGTGGGCACAGTGTGGCTGCAATGGTGGGCACAGTGTGGCTGCAATGGTGGGCACAGTGTGGCTGCAATGGTGGGCACAGTGAGGGTGCAATGGTTGGCACAGTGAGGGTTCAATGATGGGCACAGTGAGGATGCAATGATGGGTACAGTGTGACTGCAATGGTATGCACAGTGTGGTTGCAATGGTGGGCACAGTGAGGCTGCAATGATGGGCACAGTGTGGCTGTAATGGTGGGCACAGGTGAGGCTGTGCTGAGGGGCACTGATAAAGTTGTTGTTAATATTTATTTTTGTAACTTAATTCTGCATAAAACATTTACGTGTCATTTCATGAGAAAATTTATGAGGGTGTGATTAGGGGCAAAATTAGGGGCGGGGCAGGGTAGGGGATGGGTGGGGCAACTGGTGGCGAGTAACCCTTGAGGCCTGGCTAGTAGCTCAGAACTTGAAATTTTGAGGCATAGATATATATACACACAGGTATATATATTTAAATATAAATATATTTAAATATAAATTTAAATATTAATATATAATATAAATTTAAACATAAAATTTATAAATGTAATATAAACTAAATCTTAAGACAAAGTGAGTTTGGGATTTCCTGACTATTCTTCACCCGTCTCCCCATTGATTGCAGTCTGTAAATATATTGTTATTCAAGTTATTTCTACCCAGTGAATGGTGTCCAAGTTACTTCTAATAACATTGCTTTTAGGAGCACTCTAGAGAAAGAATCGGCCCTGAGGTGGATGTGCCTAAAAATTACAACCAAATAAGTAGACTGGAACATCTTAGTGTGGGTGATTATGCCATCCAAAGCTCATTTGTTGTAACGATGGCGCTACACATATATATTGGAAGATTTTACATTTTAAAACATTTTCCATCTATGTATCTTTGAGACTGTCACTTGCAACTATTCAGTAGGTACAAGGACTGTATATATGCAGTGTACACAGTAAACAGGCTCAGATCCTATTTAACTGTAACCATTAGGCCACTCATACTCTTATGCCCTGTACACACGGTCAGACATTGATCGGACATTCCGACAACAAAATCCATGGATTTTTTCCGACGGATGTTGGCTCAAACTTGTCTTGCATACACACGGTCGCACAAAGTTGTCAGAATTTCCGATCGCCAAGGACGCGGTGACGTACACCACGTACAACGAGACTATAAAAGAGCAGTTCAGTACCAAGCGCGGCACCCTTTGGGCTCCTTTTGCTAATCTCGTGTTAGTAAAAGTTTGGTGAGAGACGATTCGCGCTTTTTCAGACTCGTGGTTTTCAGATCGTATTTCTGCTGTTCAGTTTGTGCTTGTGGGTTTGTATCTGTTCTTCAGTGCGTGCAGCGAGTTACCATTGACTTCTCATTGTGTTGTTGTCCATTCGTTACTGATTTTCAGGTCGCTCTTCACAGGCCTTTCTGTTCTTCAGTGCGTTCTGTTACTGCGTTCTGACCAGCCGACCATTTTCTATCGATGTTGCGTGTACGTACTCATCATAGAGTTTGTGCTGTGCGGGGGCTTGGTGTTGGGGTCCCTTCTTTGACACAAGCCCAGTCCATGAACAGGGTGAGGAGGAGTTCATGGACTAAGAATTGGTTGCTCCAGCGTGACCAATTCTGTCACATGCCTTTGCTTCGTGAGATCCGTGAGAATAATCCTGATGATTTCAGGAACTTTCTTCAGATGACGGACCCTGTATTTCACCGTTTGTTGGCTTTGCTAACCCCTTATATCAGCAGGCAGGATACCTGCATGAGGCAATCCATCACTCCGGAGCAGAGGTTAGTCGCCACCCTGCGGTACTTGGTGACGGGGATAAGCCTGCAGGACCTCAAGTTCTCGACAGGCATCTCCCCCCAGGCTCTGGGGATCATTATCCCAGAGACCTGTTCTGCCATCATCCAGGTAAGATTTATCCTTTTACATCATATTTTATTGTATTTAATGTTTGCTAATGTATTGTATTTCTTTCCCCATTCCCTAATTACCATGATTGTAATATGCTGTGAATGTCCCCTTTGTCCTCATGCATGCTGGATTTTTTTTTAAAAAATGTTTTGTCCTTCATACATATTTGCCTTCACTAACCTCCCCAGCATGCTTTCCTGGGCCTATATCCACCTCGTCTACTCAATTAACAATGTATTTTGTCAGCTCCATTGTAGTGCTTTACCCTAAATACCCCCTAAAATGTGTAAAATTGTGATGTGTGCTTTAAATTCTGGCAGAGTGCCAGAGGGTTTTTTTGGGTCCCAAAATCATTTGGAACCCTCCCTCCCCCAACTGCTAACTCAGCTGGTACCAATCCTCTATCTATCCTCAATCCTCTATCTGCTAACTTTACCAAATCCATACACACTATACTCACCTCTTTTGTGGTCATATTTATGGATGAATTCCCCAAAGCATGTAGTGCAAGGGCCTGCCTGAATACTTTCAAATGGTAATGTTAAAAGTTTTTGTATCCTATTATTATCTTGATAGGTAATAGCAGAATGTAAAAATGTGCTAAAATGTGTACAGTGTGTATTTATCTCTTTGTATTATGACACTTCTTACCTGTCCAGTGGGCTGCCAATAGTGTAAGTAAGGAGGGGCTGGCCAAAGTAATACACATTATTTAGGCATTCATCTCTCAATGAAGTGGAGGGGGTTACCTGTCAAAAACATCCCCCCCTAAAATTTTTAAAATGGCCCATGGGGGGGAGGGGGATCTGATAGGTGGACCTTATACCTTTGTCTTTAAATACTCCCTAAAATAAATGTTATACTGATGTTGGCCAAGAATGTTTGTGCCTAATCTGCTTCCCATGTTTATGTGCAAAATGATTCATTTATTATTCTTGTTTGACTCCACAGTTTCCTTCCAAACCACAGGAATGGCAGACTCTGGCCTCCCACTTTGCCCAGCGGTGGGACTTTCCTAACTGTGTCGGGGCAATTGATGGGAAACACGTCCACATCGTCCCACCACCCAACTCGGGGTCATACTATTACAACTACAAGGGGTTCAATAGTATTGTGATGTTGGCGGTGGTGTCGGCTACTTACGAGTTCCTGTATGTGGACGTGGGGAAGAATGGCCGGATGTCAGATGGTGGAGTCATCACCCACACGGAGTTCTACAGGCATCTGCAGAATGGCAGCTTGGGCTTGCCACCTCCAGAAGACAATGCAGAAGGACTCCCATTCGTCTTTGTTGCTGATGAAGCATTTGCGCTGGGGGACCATCTTATGCAGCCATTCCCTATGAGGACCCTCACCCCAGACCAGAGGGTTTTTAATTACCAGCTGGCCAGAGCCAGAAGAGTGGTGGAGAACACGTTTGGAATAATGGCCAGCCGGTTCCGCCTATTTCTTACACCGATACACATGGCGGACTATAAACTCAATCACATCATCCTGGCTTGCTGTGTTCTCCACAACTTTTTAAGGAGAAATTCTTAGAACTATGCTGGCTTAGTTGGGCCTGAAGCCGGAATTAATATGAATGAACCAAACCTGACGGCGCTTGAAGCTGGCCTTCCTGGCTTGCCCCCCCAGAGTGCCTGAGAGGTCTGTCTAAGATACATGGAATACTTTGCGGGTAGGGGGGCCATCGATATGCCAGACAATGTCTGAGACATTTTTTAAATAAAAATATATTTTAAACTGAACAAATATTTGCTTAGATTTACTGCTTGGCTTTCTTTTAGCTGACCATGACTGAAGTTTGGGGAGTCCTGAAAATGGCGTGATTGTGTAAAATTATAAAGCATTGTTGGGTGTTATTTACTAAAGGAAAATACACTTTGCACTACAAGTGCACTTGAGACTGCACTGAAACTGCACATGTAGTGCAAAGTGGATTTGCCTTTAGTAAATAACCCCCATTGTCACTGAAAACACCAACTTTACAACAAAAAATGCCTTTGAGCATTGAAAGAAGAAGCCACACATTGTTGATTCTCAATCTTTCTAATCAAAGCACAATCACATGTGCATTTATAAAGGGTTTTTAAAACAAATCAACATGTTTGTTTTTATAACAATTTTTTAGGTCACATTAAAAAGTTGAAATTGCCTTTTAAGGTAAAACAGGCATGTTTAAAATCAAAAAGAAATACACAACTCTGGAACTTACAAAGTTCAACTTTTATAGAAAGTGAAGGCAATATCAGACATGAGTATTTATAAACTGTGTTTGATATTGCATTCAGCAGATGGGGTGAAGTCACCCCTGGAAAAGCCAAATTTTGAAGATGCACACAAATTGCCGAATGTCAACATGTGCTAGCTGCCATCATGGGGGATCAAGGGATGTGTTTTGTGGGTGCAACCCCTTCATCTCAGCTACTTTATTATTGAGGAAGGGGTTGCACCCACAAAACGTGTACATTGATCTCCCGTGATGGCAGATAGCATATGTTGACACACTGTTTGCATCTTCAAATTTTGGCTTTTCTATAATATGTCACAAAATCTTCACAAAATTGTCAGAAAAACAAAAACACAAAGCACAAATAAGTTAGGGATTTCTAAGGGTTTTAAATTCTCCCTAAAACATCAATGATAATCTTCATTTTGTTTTGAACATCATTCATCTTTTGCTTGATGTTTTCCAAGTCCCTATTACACCCCATTATCTCCACGATCAGGATCTGGGCACTTTCACTGGTGAAATGACCTTCTTCCACAACATCACGATCACCTAAAAATATATAAAAAAAAACACCATGTATTATAAATATACAGGCATCCATCTTTTACCTGAGCCTGTGGTCGCAGACACTCACCTGTTGTGGTGATAATTTCCACCACGTCTCCCTCCTCCTCCTCTGCTTGGGTTTGGGGGATTTCCACTTCTTCATGAGGTGGGGGTTCTGTTGTCTCCTCTGATGGGTGGTGTCCTCCGAGTCTTTTCTCCCCTATGTAAAAAAAAAATAGGTATACTTAGCACACAGATATTTGATGGCAGAAATAGGAATATGAAACATTGCTTGGAAGTGGGGTACAATTATCTGTTTTGGCAGAGTTGCAAGATGAAGAAATATTTTTGTCCTTTGTCAAGCTTGAATACTTACCTGTTTTGTACAAGCTTCACAGATGGAGTCACCCCTATAGTATACACTGGAGCACCTGTGTGGGCCCCCTAATAAAAAGGGTGTTCTGGTGTCCCACACTAGTGCTCCTGTATCCAGATGTGTAAACAGCTGCTGAGTGTCCTCTCCTTACACAGAATCTAGTTTGCATTTCATTCTAGGTACAAACCCATCTAGACAACAAACTTATTTTAAGAGAAGTAGGCCAGAAAAAAAGTATTGAAATGCATCTGGACAAAACATGGTGTTTTATTGGCCGAACAAACAATGTTTTCTACCAACGAATAATGTGTCCATGAACATGAAAGTTGCAGTTTTAAACTGTACAACAGTAAAGAAAAGGCACATGGAGCAGCACGAACGTTCTAAAAATAATGAATAGGAACACAGCACAACTACTTACTTTTTTGCAGCACTCTTCTGATCCTTCTATACTGATCGTTCTCCCTGATTTTGAGGACCGACCACCACTTCCTGAGTTGATTCTTGGATCGACGTACCCCAAAATCCTGGTGCAGACTCTTCACAACTTTTTCCATGATCTTGGCCTTTCTCACATTTGGGTTGTGGTAAGGTCCATACTTCCCATCATAGTCGGCCCTCTTCAGTATGTCGACCATCTCCACCATCTCCACAAAGGACATATCTGATGCCTTAAATCATCTCCTCCGGGATCGTGACGTTTCTGGCTCCGGGCTTTCCTCCTCCTCCTCCTCGTTGCTGTAATTGGCATGCACCTGCTCTGTCTCCGCCATGTGCACTTCCCCACTGCGCCGAACGAGAAGGGGCGGGGAATAGACTAGAAAGAACGTCAGGGGCGGGCGGAGTTTCATGCATGTGCAGTGTATATAAAGCGTAACACACGTGCGTCGTACGTACGATCTGTGAGCGGAGGAAGGAGTATAGGAAGCACTGATTGTGATAACGAAGGTAACATTTAAACTTGGGCCTATACTGCTTAGAAATTGAGGCCTATATTGGGACAAGATTAGGAGACTTTAGCCTGACATTAGGGTTTGTCTTGTGTATTGCAGATAAAATGGATGGCTTCAATGACCACAACTTCCTCCTCCTGTTCATAGACAAATACAGGGAGCTACCCGGTCTGTGGCAGGTGAAACACCCGCAATATAATCATAAACAAAAGAGGCAGGCAGTGCTGGAGAAACTGCTAGAGTTGGTGAAGCCGTTGGTCCCCACAGCAACCATCCCCTATTTAAAAGCCAAAAATGGTGGCCTGAGGAGCACTTATCTTAGGGAGCGCAAGAAGGTCCAGGATTCCCAGAGATCAGGAGCTGCAGCAAATGACATTTATGTCCCCATTCTGTGGTACTATGAGAGACTTTATTTTCTGTCAGACCAGACTGAAGTCAGGGAATCCCTCTCAACCCTTCCTTCCACCCTATCTTCCACCCCAGCTGAGGCTTCTGATGTCCAACCTGGGACTTCCAGCCAGGAAGAAGTGGAGGAGCCCAGCTTGATCCAGGTATAGCATTGTTCTACAGATTTCTTGTCAATAAATAAATTATGTTTACTAGATGTTATTATTGATCATTAATTGCTGATTTAATAAAGTGTTTTACATATCAATAGACAGTAGTGGGCAAAAATAATTGGGACAAGAATGAAAAATGCTGGGCTCAGAATGATAATCTTTTATATTTATTAACATTCAATTTGGGGGTTGAGGGGCAAAATCACACCCAATACCCACCTGAGTGAGTTGCATCATCCTCCTACTCCTCCTCCTCCTCCTGCCACAACTCCACCACCACAGACACAGCGTGGAAGGAAGAGTGGAAGGAAGACAAGAAAGTGATGGCCTGGGTTCAGTCTGGTCTGACAAAAGATCCAGGCTCTTGTATGACCATAGCCTGGGGACATGTATATCATCTGCTGCTGTTCATGATCTCTTGGACTTCTGGACCAGATTGTACTCCCTTATATATGGACTCCTCAGGCCACCAATTTTGCAGTAAAATAGTTGATGTGTGCCCTGGGGGCCAAAGGCTTCGCCAATTTTTGCTATTTCTCCAGCGTTGCCTCCCTCTTTCTTTGGTTAGGACCCCTTAATACATTTTTGGTTTGTTTTATTATACTCGCCTATGTGTGTTTTCCTTCAAAAAGGACAGTTTGTTTGTGAGGAGGCAGGTACATTTCAAAACTACAATGTGAAATTAATAAGAGACACCAACACCAACCATTAAATAATAATTAAATAATACAAGTTAATAATGGTGTTGTGGTAACTTGACACACAAAACACACCCAAAACTATTCTGGAGTTAAGAAAAAAAAAATAACACAAGATCAGAATTTAAAAAAATCAAAAAAAAAATTAATCTAAAAACATTAAAACCAGAGACAGTATTAAAAAAATCTGTGTTTCAAAGAGTAACTGCACTGGACGTGATGTGCGTGTGACGTCAGCACAGGGGAGGTGCCTAGCGCCGGCGGTGAGGTGTGAGACGGAGCGCCTGCGATCCTCGGCGATGCCTCGCGGGGTGAGAGACCGCGAGATGCCTGTATAAGCGCGGCTGCCCACTCGCCCAAATCATTCCCCCCTGCCGAATCCGCGGAAGCTGCGGCAGCAGCGCCGGGTATACTCCCGGGGACAGCTACGGACAACAGACGAGGCTGTCATCAGCGCACCATCCCCCCCTATGTGGCTTGATGCGGCGGACAGATAGGAGTGTCAGGAGCCTACTAGTCCCGGCCATTGGGCGCATGGAGAGGAGTTGCGGTTTTCAGCTGGAACCAGGGTCCTGAATGCTGTATCAGGAAGTAAAGACAAAGAAGCAAAAGTAATTACCGCTAAGCTTGGCTGCCTGTGAAAGAAGAAGCAAGGTATGAGAGGTCCTGCTGTTATCTCCTATTGTCAAGCTATGATATGAACTGTGTGGGTTAGATCCGGTTCACCTGTTGTGAGACTGGGAAACCAGGAAAATATAGGTAATCAGGACTTCCTATTACTACCTGATATAGGCCTTGCTTAAAAGGACTGGATTGATGACTGTTGCCCCCCCCCGGTCCCCCCCCCCCCCCCGTCTATAAGCTGCAAGCGGGCATTTATTAGGGTAATAGGCAATAAAACATGGCCCAACGGACACTTCATTGACATCAAGGGTAACGGAGCTCCCCGAATGTGAACAGAACTTGGAGCCTAGAATACTAAGCGGAGGGCCCCTCTCCCCTCTCTGAGCATGGTCCTAGAACTAAGACATGATTTAAAAAGAGAAGTGGCTGCAAGATAACCACCTTTAGCGCACATCGCAGTCTGGAAGGAGAAAGAAGACGGCACGCTTACTACAGAGACTATATATAGTTCCTGTGTGAGCAGCATATCCTTTACCTCTATGGTCTGAGGGGGGAAGGAGATACCCAAATAGAGAAGTACCTAGAGGCGGTGATTTTGATACTCCTTTCTACCCAATTATTATAAGGGGTACTGGGACAGGGAGCGGAAGTATGAGAAGCCGTTCATCAAGAACAACGGAACCCCAGAATACAAGAGAGAGCCTAAACACCAGCTCTATACAAAAATATTTAAAAGAAGCAAGCGCAAAGAGCCCAGGAATGGAGGTGAAACACCCAGTTACGAAGGACAAGAAAAAAGAACAGCAGAAACAAAAGGGGGGACAGGGGGACAGAACCCATGAAGAGCTGAATCTGGAGGGTGCCTCCGCACGGAGTGCCATCGACGAGCAAAGAATAATGGCTCTAGTGCCGAGTAAATCAGACATGAGCGAAATGTTTACTAAATTGGAAACAAAATTAGAAAATGTGATAAAAGCGGAGATTCTAAATGTCCGCTCTGACATGGGACACCTTCTCCGCCGGGTAGAGGAAGCCGAAGAGGCCTCGGGTATTCAACCCAAAGAAATCTCAGACTTAAAAGAACAAGTCAGGAAGATACAAAACGAAAACCGTATATTGACGTTTAGATTGGAAGAACAGGAGAACCAGAGCCGGCGGCAAAATCTACGAATCAGATCTATTCCGGAACAACAAATTGAGGATCTGGGAGAGAAGATGAGGAAGATATTCAACCCCATTTTGGGCAGGCGAGAAGAGGAAGCCTTAAGGATCGACAGGGTCCACAGAATAAGGAAGCCCCCCCACATAAAGCAAGACACCCCCAGAGACGTTATCGTCAAATTTCACCAATATGAGGATAAAGAAAAAATCTGGAAGAACTTAAAGGGGGCTCCTCCAATAAGCTTTGAAAACAAAAATCTGCAGATATTCACCGACCTATCAAATGGAACTCTGGAGCGGAGAAGACAGATGAGACCAATCCTCGATCAACTCAGGAGGGCAAACCTCAAATATAGTTGGGGGTTCCCAACATCCCTGATAGTCAAAAAAGATGGAAGATCATACAGAATGAGATACCTGGAAGAGACGCAGGACTTTTGTAACAATCTGGGCATCCCCATCCCTGATATGTTATAATTATTGAAGGAAGGTGGTCTTGGGGGGGGGGCTGAGGGAAAGAGGAGAATATATATTTTTTTATTTTTTATTTTTTTTCTCCTTCTTTCCTCCCGCCCCTCCCCTCTCCCCCCTAAGAGGATGACTACCCTTAGAGGCATAAGGATTAATGTTTTTCGGACTCAAGCTGCAATAGAACAAAGTGCAGGGACTGGGAGGGGTTGGTCTCTGGACGGTTCTCTTTTAAAAATATATGGTCCGAGCAGGGGGCGTGGTGTGGTGGTGGGGGTGTGTCATTGGGCGGGGGCGATCCGAACCTTCACCTCCTGCGCCTCTCTCTCCCTCGGTGAGGGGCGGGCGCTGGACGCCGGCGCTGGAGCTCCGCCCTGGGGGAGGAGTTCTGTAGTGTGGAATGGGAGAATTTCCATACGTGCGGGCTCGAGGTGAAGCTTCTACCAGGGGGGGCGGAGGGGGAGGTGGGAGAGGGGTGTAGTGGGAGTGGGAGGGTGGTAATCAGGGATGGGAGAGGGGGGAGGGAGGGGGAAGGGGGAGGGTGGGGCAGATGAGGGGGGGAGGGGATAGGGGTAGGGAGGGGGCATCTGCAGGATGTGCTCGGGAGGAGCAGGGAGCAGTGGAGAACGTCTGCCTCAACAGATATGCCTGAGCTCAAATTTATATCTTACAATGTAAAAGGGTTAAACTCACCCAGGAAAAGACATAAAATATTAAGGGAACTGTGCCACCTTCGTGGGGACCAGAATCAGGCTGTTCTCCCCTAGGATTCCTCAATGGTTCTATGGGGACTCTCCTGATAGAGGGTCAAGGGGAGTCGCCATAGGGTTGTCTAAGGCCTCGAACTTCTCGCTGAGGGAATGATCGACAGATCCTGAAGGCCGTTATATTTTCCTAAAAGGAACTATTGGATCTAGGATGTTTACGCTGGCAAACGTTTACTGTCCTAATAGGAGTCCTACGATTTTCCTAGCGTTGGAGAAGCTGATGGAATTTGGTGAAGGGGAGGTAGTTCTGGCAGGGGATCTAAATTTTTGTTTGGACCCTGATCTGGATAGTACGTCTCGTGCCCAGGGGATAAGGAAGGTGTCACTAGGGTCAATTAGGCGGAAATTACTCCGCAACCAGGATGCGTGGAGACTGAAACACGCTAAAGAGAGAGATTTCACCTTCTTCTCCCCTGTGCACGGGACTTACTCCAGATTGGACTATATCTTCGTGGACCATAGTCTATTGGAGTGGGTTACAGAAACCAGAATAGAAATAATGTCCCTCTCTCCGGTCACGATGAGGCTGAAGATCCCAGGAGCGGGGGGACGGCCTTTCTCGTGGAAGCTGAACGAGGATTTGTTGAGGGACCCTGAAGTAGTAGAGCAGATCCAGGATGAGGTGGATTTCTTCTTTAAAACAAATGACACGGGTGAGGTATCACCCTCTATTTTATGGGAGGCACATAAAGCCTTCATCCGGGGGACCCTTATATCCATAGGAGCAGGCCTGAAAAAAAAAAGGAAGGAAGAAAGGGGCAAGCTGATAGAGGAAATTTTTTCCTTGGAGCAAGTACACAAAAAGGCTAAGGGGCAGGATCAGGACTGTTATCGTTTAATGGTCGCCAAGAGGGAGGAGCTGAGGGACATGATGGAGCAGGAGGCTAAGAGAGCCACTAATTTAATAACTGGGGATAACTACTTATGGGCGAGTAAACATTTGGCTAGATTAATAAGGAAAAAAAGAGGTCGGAACTTTATCGACAAAATACACAACAAAGGAGGGGAAGCAATAGTGACCAGTGGAGGCATGGCAGAGCAGTTTAGAAAGTTCTATGCTGACCTTTACTCTATAGGGCAACAGGGGGAGGAGGATAGCACCCGGTCAGCCAGGGGCATGGAATTCCTAAAAGCAGCAGGACTAACGGGGCTGCCCATAGAGGACAGGGATCTCTTGGATAAGCCTATTGAGGAAGAGGAAATTCTAGCCGCCCTGAGAGACTCCCCGAAGGGTAAGAGCCCAGGCCCGGAGGGTTTCACTATTTAGAGAAAATGAAACACTTATTGGTCCCCAGGCTGTGCCAATACTGGAACGAACTCGGTGCCAGGTGTGGGATGGAAGGTGAGGCATTGACCTCTACGATTACCCTGATACTGAAAGAAGGGAAGGATGCCAGATTGTGTTCGAGCTACCGACCCATATCCTTGTTAAACGCAGATGTTAAATTATATGCCAAGGTGCTGGCCAATAGATTGAAAGGGAGTATGGCCGGCCTGGTGCATCCGGACCAGGCCGGCTTTGTTCCTGGTAGACAGTGCAGGGATAATGGGGTGCGGGCGGTGCTGCTGTCGGAGTTCTGTAGACGTGGGGGACCCCCAGCTCTATTCCTGTCAGTTGATGCTGAAAAGGCATTCGACAGGGTAGACTGGGGGTTCTTGATGAACACGTTGGAAGCCATGGGGTTTGGACCTAGGTTTATCTCCTGGGTCAGAGTTCTATACAGCAGCCCTACAGCAGTGGTAAGAGTAAACGGGGCCATCTCAAAACCTTTTGAGATGTAAATGGTACTAGGCAGGGTTGCCCGCTCTCCCCCCTCCTGTTCGTCCTGTCCCTCGAACCTCTTCTGGCTTCTATTCGGAACAGTCCTGACTGTAGTGGGGTGAAGGTGGGAACTGAGGAACACAAATTAGCGGCATTTGCCGACCATGTTTTGTTTTTTATTTCAAATCCTAGAATAACCCTACCTAATGTGCTCCGGATCCTTAGAAGATACGGAGACGTTTCAAACTTTAAAATTAATCCCAGGAAGTCCGAGATTTTAAATATCAGCTTGGGTAAGCAAGAAGAAGACCACCTAGCTGCAGTGTTTCCCTTTCCCTGGAAAAAGGAAATTAGGTATCTGGGAATTAAATTAGCCAATACTTTCAAAGAATTATTTCCAAAAAATTATATTCCATTGTTAGATGACATCAGGCAAGAAGCAAGAAGGCTGCGGTCCAGGCCTCTTTCATGGTTCGGGCGAGTAAATGCGGTTAAAACGATGGTAACTCCGAAAATTTTGTACAAATTCCAGCTGTTGCCTATTCCATTAACGAGGTATTACTTAAAGGCTATAAGGAAATTGTGGAATGGGAGAAAGTGAAGCTGTCTGGGGTGGCAAAAAAACACGTATCTCCTATGCAACATTGAGTAGAGGGAAAAAAAAAGGTGGAATAGCTTTACCAGATTTCAACAGGTACTACATAGCTGTAGTGATCTCACGGGTCACTGATTGGGGTAAAAAAGGGTCGGATAAGCGGTGGGTGGATATCGAGCACTCCTTGAGTAACAATAATCTGGCGCATTTACTTTGGAACCCCCCAAAATTCAGAGCACTTAGTACTAATACATCCTCGTTAACACACAACACTTTCAAATATTGTGATATGATACATACACAGCACAAATGGTCACATAATTCACCGTTGATATACATGAAAAACAACTTATTTTTTGAACCGGGGAGGAGGGAGGTGGGAGGGAATTGGTTAAAAGAGGACTCTATTCAACTAAAAAATTTTATTAGTAAGGGGAAAATTCGCACTTTCATGGAATTGAGTAGGGAACCAGATTTATGGGTTATGGATGGATGGAGGTACCTCCAGCTCTCCCACTTTATTGAAAAATTACCGAAGCCACTCAGAAGTATGGAAGAGCTTAGACCGCTGGAGCAACTTTGTACGAAGGAGCAATCAGGAGGTGGCATAGCTCAAATATACAGAATATTGGGAGTGGAACAGGAGCTGGTGGTGCCTCCCTACATCAAAAGGTGGGAGCAGGAACTGGGGTCACAGTGTAATAGGAACACGATAGATAAAATTTTGAGATTGGCCCACCACTCGGCGTTAGACAATAGGAGAACGGAAATCCATTATAAAGTTCTTGTAAGATGGTATGCCACCCCAGACAGAGTAAGTAAAATGGATGGGACAAAGGCCAATACTTGCTGGAGGGGGTGCTCAAACGTGGGCACAATGGCCCATATCTGGTGGGAGTGTTCCATCATTAACCACTTGACGACCGCCTCACGCCGATGTACGTCGGCAAGGTGGCACGGACAGGAAAAATCACTTACATGTACGTGATTTGCCTTCCGCGGGTGGGGGGTCCGATCGGACCCCCCCGGTGCCCGAGGCGGTCGTCTTTTGTCCCATGGCGATCGGAGATGAGGGGGAGGTCATCCGTTCATGCCCCCCCCCTCGCAATCGCCGCCGGCCAATCGAATCATTCCTTTGCTGCTGTATGCTAAACAGCAGCAAAGGAAATGATGTCATCTCTCCTCGGCTCGGTAATTTCCGTTCCGGCCCGAGGAGAGAAGACATCTATGTGAGTGCACAACACTACACACACACAGTAGAACATGCCAGGCACACAAAACACCCCGATCCCCCCCCCCAATCACCCCCCGACCCCCCCCCCCCAATCACCCCCTCCCCTGTCACAAACTGACACCAAGCAGTTTTTTTTTTTTCTGATTACTGCATTGGTGTCAGTTTGTGACAGTTACAGTGTTGGGACAGTTACGGTTACCCCCCTTTAGGTCTAGGGTACCCCCCTAACCCCCCCTAATAAAGTTTTAACCCCTTGATCACCCCCTATCACCAGTGTCGCTAAGCGATCATTTTTCTGATCGCTGTATTAGTGTCGCTGGTGACGCTAGTTAGGGACGTAAATATTGAGGTTCGCCGTCAGCGTTTTATAGCGTCAGGGACCCCCATATACTACCGAATAAATGTTTTAACCCCTTGATGGCCCCCTAGTTAACCCTTTCACCACTGATCACCGTATAAGTGTTACGGGTGACGCTGGTTAGTTTGTTTATTTTTTATAGTGTCAGGGCACCCGCCGTTTATTACCGAATAAAGGTTTAGCCCCCTGATCGCCCGGTGGTGATATGCGTCGCCCCAGGCAGCGTCAGATTAGCGCCAGTACCGCTAACACCCACGCAAGCAGCATACGCCTCCCTTAGTGGTATAGTATCTGAACGGATCAATATCTGATCCGATCAGATCTATACTAGCGTCCCCAGCAGTTTAGGGTTCCCAAAAACGCAGTGTTAGCGGGATCAGCCCAGATACCTGCTAGCACCTGCGTTTTGCCCCTCCGCCCAGCCCACCCAAGTGCAGTATCGATCGATCACTGTCACTTACAAAACACTAAACGCATAACTGCAGCGTTCGCAGAGTCAGGCCTGATCCCTGTGATCGCTAACAGGTTTTTTTGGTAGTATTTTGGTGAACTGGCAAGCACCAGCCCCAGGCAGGGTCAGGTTAGTGCCAGTACCGCTAACACCCACGCACGCAGCATACGCCTCCCTTAGTGGTATAGTATCTGTACGGATCAATATCTGATCCGATCAGATCTATACTAGCGTCCCCAGCAGTTTAGGGTTCCCAAAAACGCAGTGTTAGCGGGATCAGCCCAGATACCTGCTAGCACCTGCGTTTTGCCCCTCCGCCTGGCCCAGCCCGGCCCACCCAAGTGCAGTATCGATCGATCACTGACACTTACAAAACACTAAATGCATAACTGCAGCGTTCACAGAGTCAGGCCTGATCCCTGCGATCGCTAACAGTTTTTTTGGTAGTATTTTGGTGAACTGGCAAGCACCAGCCCCAAGCAGCGTCAGGTTAGCGCCAGTAGCACTAACACCCACGCACGCAGCATACACCTCCCTTAGTGGTATAGTATCTGAACGGATCAATATCTGATCCGATCAGATCTATACTAGCGTCCCCAGCAGTTTAGGGTTCCCAAAAACGCAGTGTTAGCGGGATCAGCACAGATACCTGCTAGCACCTGCGTTTTGCCCCTCCGCCCGGCCCAGCCCAGCCCACCCAAGTGCAGTATCGATCGATCACTGTCACTTACAAAAGACTAAACGCATAACTGCAGCGTTCGCAGAGTCAGGCCTGATCCCTGCGATCGCTAACAGTTTTTTTGGTAGCGTTTTGGTGAACTGGCAAGCACCAGCGGCCTAGTACACCCCGGTCGTATTCAAACCCGCACTGCAGTAACACTTGGTGACGTGGCGAGTCCCATAAGTGCAGTTCAAGCTGGTGAGGTGGCAAGCACAAGTAGTGTCCCGCTGCCACCAAAAAGACAAACACAGGCCCGTCGTGCCCATAGTGCCCTTCCTGCTGCATTCGCCAATCCTAATTGGGAACCCACCGCTTCTGCAGCGCCCGTACTTCCCCCATTCACATCCCCAACCAAATGCAGTCGGCTGCATGAGAGGCATTTTCTTTATGTCCTCCCGAGTACCCCTACCCAACGAACCACCCCCAAAAAGATGTTGTGTCTGCAGCAAGCGCGGATATAGACGTGACACCCGCTATTATTGTCCCTCCTGTCCTGACAATCCTGGTCTTTGCATTGATGAATGTTTTGAACGCTACTATGCACTAGTTGAGTATTAGCATAGGGTACAGCATTCCACAGACTAGGCGCACTTTCACAGGGTCTCCCAAGATGCCATCGCATTTTGAGAGACCTGAACCTGGAACCGGTTACAGTTATAAAAGTTACAGTTACAAAAAAAGTGTAAAAAAAAAAATATATATATAAAATTAAAAAAAATAGTTGTCGTTTTATTGTTCTCTCTCTCTCTATTCTCTCTATTGTTCTGCTCTTTTTTACTGTATTCTATTCTGCAATGTTTTATTGTTATTATGTTTTATCATGTTTGCTTTTCAGGTATGCAATTTTTTATACTTTACCGTTTACTGTGCTTTATTGTTAACCATTTTTTGTCTTCAGGTACGCCAATCACAACTTTGAGTGGTTATACCAGAATGATGCCTGCAGGTTTAGGTATCATCTTGGTATCATTCTTTTCAGCCAGCGGTCGGCTTTCATGTAAAAGCAATCCTAGCGGCTAATTAGCCTCTAGACTGCTTTTACAAGCCGTGGGAGGGAATGCCCCCCTCCCCCCACCGTCTTCCGTGTTTTTCTCTGGCTCTCCTGTCTCAACAGGGAACCTGAAAATGCAGCCGATGATTCAGCCAGCTGACCATAGAGCTGATCAGAGACCAGAGTGGCTCCAAACATCTCTATGGCCTAAGAAACCGGAAGCTACGAGCATTTTATGACTTAGATTTCGCCGGATGTAAATAGCGCCATTGGGAAATTGGGGAAGCATTTTATCACACCGATCTTGGTGTGGTCAGATGCTTTGAGGGCAGAGGAGAGATCTAGGGTCTAATAGACCCCAATTTTTTCAAAAAAGAGTACCTGTCACTACCTATTGCTATCATAGGGGGTATTTACATTCCCCAGGATAACAATAAAAATGATAAAAAAAAAAAAAATGAAAGGAACAGTTTAAAAATAAGATAAAAAAGAAAAAAAATAATAAAGAAAAAAAAAAAAGCACCCCTGTCGCCCCCCCTGCTCTCGCGTTAAGGCGAACGCAAGCGGCGGTCTGTCGTCAAACGTAAACAGCAATTGCACCATGCATGTGAGGTATCACCGCAAAGGTCAGATTGAGGGCAGTAATTTTTGCAGTAGACCTCCTCTGTAAATCTAAAGTGGTAACCTGTAAAGGCTTTTAAAGGCTTTTAAAAATGTATTTATTTTGTTGCCACTGCACGTTTGTGCGCAATTGTAAAGCATGTCATGTTTGGTATCCATGTATTCGGCCTAAGATCATCTTTTTTATTTCATCAAACATTTGGGCAATATAGTGTGTTTTAGTGCATTAAAATTTAAAAAAGTGTGTTTTTTCCCCAAAAAATGCGTTTGAAAAATCGCTGCGCAAATACTGTGTGAAAAAAAAAAATGAAACACCCACCATTTTAATCTGTAGGGCATTTGCTTTAAAAAAATATATAATGTTTGGGGGTTCAAAGTAATTTTCTTGCAAAAAAAAAATAACTTTTTCATGTAAACAATAAGTGTCAGAAAGGGCTTTGTCTTCAAGTGGTTAGAAGAGTGGGTGATGTGTGACATAAGCTTCTAAATGTTGTGCATAAAATGCCAGGACAGTTCAAAACCCCCCCAAATGACCCCATTTTGGAAAGTAGACACCCCAAGCTATTTGCTGAGAGTCATGTCGAGTCCATGGAATATTTTATATTGCGACACAAGTTGCGGGAAAGAGACAATTTTTTTTTTTTTTTGCACAAAATTGTCACTAAATGATATATTGCTCAAACATACCATGGGAATATGTGAAATTACACCCCAAAATACATTCTGCTGCTTCTCCTGAGTACCACATGTGTGAGACTTTTTGGGAGCCTAGCCGCGTACGGAACCCCGAAAACCAAGCACCGCCTTCAGGCTTTCTAAGGGCGTGAATTTTTGATTTCACTCTTCACTGCCTATCACAGTTTCGGAGGCCATGGAATGCCCAGGTGGCACAAAACCCCCCCAAATGACCCCATTTTGGAAAGTAGACACCCCAAGCTATTTGCTGAGAGGTATAGTGAGTATTTTGCAGACCTCACTTTTTGTCACAAAGTTTTGAAAATTGAAAAAAGAAAAAAAAAAAAAAGTTTTTTCTTGTCTTTCTTCATTTTCAAAAACAAATGAGAGCTGCAAAATACTCACCATGCCTCTCAGCAAATAGCTTGGGGTGTCTACTTTCCAAAATGGGGTCATTTGGGGGGGTTTGTGCCACCTGGGCATTCCATGGCCTCCGAAACTGTGATAGGCAGTGAAGAGTGAAATCAAAAATTTTCACCCTTAGAAATCCTGAAGGCGGTGATTGGTTTTCGGGGTCCCGTGCACGGCTAGGCTCCCAAAAAGTCCCACACATGTGGTATCCTCATACTCAGGAGAAGCAGCTAAATGTATTTTGGGGTGCAATTCCACATATGCCCATGGCCTGTGTGAGCAATATATCATTTAGTGACAACTTTGTGCAAAAAAAAATAAAAAAAAATGTGTCACTTTCCCGCAACTTGTGTCAAAATATAAAATATTCCATGGACTCAATATGCCTCTCAGCAAATAGCTTGGGGTGTCTACTTTCCAAAATGGGGTCATTTGGGGGGGGGGGGTTTGTGCCACCTGGGCATTCCATGGCCTCCGAAACTGTGATAGGCAGTGAAGAGTGAAATCATAAATTTACACCCTTAGAAATCCTGAAGGCGGTGATTGGTTTTCGGGGCCCCGTACGTGGCTAGGCTCCCAAAAAGTCCCACACATGTGGTATCCCCATACTCAGGAGAAGCAGCAGAATGTATTTTGTGGTGCAATTCCACATAGGCCCATGGCCTGTGTGAGCAATATATCATTTAGTGACAACTTTTTGTAAATTTTTTTTTTTGTCATTATTCAATCACTTGGGACAAAAAAAATAAATATTCAATGGGTTCAACATGCCTCTCAGCAATTTCCTTGGGGTGTCTACTTTCCAAAATGGGGTCATTTGGGGAGGTTTTGTACTGCCCTGCCATTTTAGCACCTCAAGAAATGACATAGGCAGTCATAAACTAAAAGATGTGTAAATTACAGAAAATGTACCCTAGTTTGTAGACGCTATAACTTTTGCGCAAACCAATAAATATACGCTTATTGACATTTTTTTTACCAAAGACATGTGGCCGAATACATTTTGGCCTAAATGTATGACTAAAATTGAGTTTATTGGATTTTTTTTATAACAAAAAGTAGAAAATATCATTTTTTTTCAAAATTTTCGGTCTTTTTCCGTTTATAGCGCAAAAAATAAAAACCGCAGAGGTGATCAAATACCATAAAAAGAAAGCTCTATTTGTGGGAAGAAAAGGACGCAAATTTTGTTTGGGTACAGCATTGCATGACCGCGCAATTAGCAGTTAAAGCGACGCAGTGCCAAATTGGAAAAAGACCTCTGGTCCTTAGGCAGCATAATGGTCCGGGGCTCAAGTGGTTAAAGTTTACTGGAAAAAAATCTTATCATTGATAAAGGATATCACGGGGAGGGAAATGGCGGAAGACCCGTGGGTCTGTCTCTTCCATGGGACTTCGGAACCAGTTAAGAGTTATAAATCCTCCCTGGTCCCCATAATGTTAGATGTAGCCAAGAGACAGATTGCTTTAAATTGGTTGAACTCTTCAAGTCCTAACATGCGAGATTGGCTCTTCGGCCTTAACAAAATATTTAATGTCGAGCGCCTGGATGTGCAGGGAATGGAACCCGATGAGGAGACAGAACACACAGGGAAGTGGACAGGCTGGATTAAATTTAAAAGATCTTGGAATTATTTAAAGGAGATTATAAGAACGGTATAATAAGGAAGGGACTTTTAAGAAGAATGGAGTGACCACGACGTAAGGTGTTCCTTGCGAGCAATGTCCTGCAGGGTAGGGTGGGGAGTGGGGTTGGGGGGGTAGAGGGGGGTTTGGGGGATAAGTAATTTTTTTTTTCCCCTGTGGGAAATGAATTGTTATGAAAAATGATAAATAAAGATATAAAAATAAAAAAATAAAAAAATAAATCTAAAAACATCAAATTTTTTTTTTTTTTCGGTAGGCGGAAGGCGTAGCTACGCACTTACGTCACACCCAGTTTACTGGCAGGGAGCTCGGATCGTAGCTGAGGCGCACGCTGTGTGCCATTCGCTCCCTGGACTTTTACAAAATCTATCACCACAGTTTAGCTTTTTCTCCCCTGGTGGGAGACTATTGTTTTTATTCATTTTTACAATTAAAAGTTTTAAACTGATACACTATGGGAGCCCAATAGTATGTGACTACTGACAGCTGATTAATCATCTCCTGGATACGGGTGTGCTGAATACAGGATCGGGGGTTACATCCCATCCGGGATAGGAGCTCATCCACCTTTATACTACATGCTTTTACCCCCGTGGGGGTGCCAGGAGCTGGTGAGTGGGGACCCTTGAGGGGGATCACAGATATCACTGGATGCTGTGTGGAGCACAAGAGTCACCTTAGACATTATATATATATATATATATATATATATATATATATATATATATATATATATATATCTTTTTCAAACACAATTTTTTGGTGCATTTTTTTGTATGAACACATTTTTTTGTAATGAGCATTATGCCATTTTTGGAGGTTTATTTTTGATTTTATTTATTTTTTGGCCACTTGTATCACTTTTTGTTATTGTATTTGCTGGTTTGCACTCTTTGTCAATTTAGCATTTCACTTTCACAATTGTGGAATCTCATATGTGTTTTGGACTTCCATCGTTTGTTATATATATAGGTTTGTGGTTGTCACATTATTCCCTGTGGAGATATCTCCATTTTCCAGTGTTGTTGCATAATTGTAGGATCTGTCCTGTGGTTGCACCAGGTGTTTCGTTATTGGATCTCCTACATAGTGACACACACATTATACACCTTGCCTATACTAGGGGAGGCACATTTCTTTTTAATTTTTCTTTTTTATTAAATGTATTTATTTATTTTCAAGGTGTAGTATACATATGTAAGTCACTTCTTCTTTTTTTTTTTTTTTTTGTGTGTTAAAGGGATACACACTTAGTGATACAAACACACAATCCCCATTTATATATTTATTTTATTTTATTTATATCACCACTTTTAGGTGGATGGAGCATATCTATACTTGAATGTAGTATTAAACATTCTTGTAAAAACTCAGCTTTCCATCACGATAGGGAGCGCCAATTTTCCCCTACCTATTACCTGACTAATTTTCGGTAGATGTGACAAATAAAAATATTATATTGATGAAATCACGATAAATAATAAAGAAAGAAGTTTGTGAGAAGTCTGTGTAAATATGAGCAGCAAAACAACTTCATTCTTCTAGCATTATAATGAAGAAGAGAGTGCGCTGCATTAAACAATTTAAAACATTGCAGCGTGACGAAAGTGCTATATCCATTACGAACACTAATTTTACCAGACCGAGCAGTTCCGTCTCGGAATTTATTCTGAGCATGCGTGGCACTTTGTGCGTCGGAATTGTCCACACATGGTCAGAATTGAGACAAATGGATTTTGTTGTCGGAAAATTTTATAGCCTGCTCTCAAACTTTGTGTGTGGAAAAAGTCCGATGGAGCCCACACACGGTCGGAATTTCCCACAACAAGCTCCAATCGCACATTTTCCGTCGGAAAATCCAGCCGTGTGTACAGGGCATTAGGCTTCATGCACACGAGACGCCGGTGCAAACTTTGCTGAACATATGTTTTTAAAAGCTGAAACCGGCGTTTAGAAATGCCCGTTTTGCCACGTTTGCATGCCGCGTTTAGCCGCTTTTGCGTCTAGAAGCATTTAGTTAAGATAACAAAGACCCTCCCCAAGCTCAGAAAGCATGATAAATTTTAACTATTTCTGCCATTTTGATCAGAGTGAGCAGGAGCAGCAGAGAGAGCAGGTGTATACTTGCATTCACCTCTCTTTCTGTGTTTTTTTTTTTTGGAAATGGATCCCATATTGAACATATTGCAGAGCAGAGAATGACATTTTGCGACCCGAATTTGCACACCAAATTTGGGGTTCCTAGCACCAAGTGGCCCCGAGATATGGGGCCCCAAAGTCGGGTCGCAAAATGTCATTCTCTGCTGCAGAAAAGTGCTTGACATTTTGCGACCCGACTTTGGGGTCCCGTATCTCAGGGCCACTTGGAGCTAGGAAGCCCAACTTTGGATATGTTGCAGTGCGGTACCGGCGTTTAGCCGCGTTTAGCCACATTTGGCGTCTGAAACGTGGAAAACGTTTGTGTCTGAACCCATTTTTTTGCTTCTGGAAAAACGAGGTTAAACGCAGCTGCCTAAAAACGCCAAAAAACGAGACTGTGTACATGGACACATAGGATAACATTGAATGAGTTCAGGGGCAGTTGAAAAAAGTGTCCAATTGCCTCTAAATGCGCGTTTAACAGCGTCTCGTATGCATGAGGCCTTAGGTCCTTGTCACACTAGCAAATTTTTAGCAGAGATTTGTGGCGGCTACAAATCCCTCTACCCATATGCATTGGTAATTTATAGCCAGCTACAGAATGGTTGTTGTTGTAGCTGGCTACAATGCTTAGCTATACAGCTATGCAGCTACTGTTAGTTGGTGTGCTAAGATCAAGAGCTTCTCAGCATTAGAATTTCAGTGACACAGACCTTTTATTGGCTGCAATTCCCTTTTTTCACTAACAACAAAATGCTAAGGAAAGCAGTTCTGTAGCTGCTTTAAAGTGGTGTTCCGGCCAAAATTATACTTTTTAAATAAAAATGCACAAGCTTAATGTATTCTAGTAAAGTTAGTCTGTCAACTAGGGTCTGTTTTGTTAGTTTATAGCAGTAGTTTTTTATTTTATAAAATTACAGCAGGCCGTGGCCATCTTAAGTGCGAGCATCTGAAGCCAGACTGTATTTCTTCCTTGATCTCATCCTTGCAGATCTTGCACATGCTCAGTGCAGCACAAGCAGTGTAATAGGTTTCAGGTCAGGTTTCCATAGCAACGGCAGTTTCAGAGGAAGTTGCCTCCCCTTCCCAGAAGGCATTGCAAACAGGAAATGATGCGATGGGCCGTGGCCAGGGAGGAGGAAGTGAAAAATGAATACAGCAGATATACAGTAGGTGCTGAGAAAAAAAAATAAAAAAATATCCAATTTGTTTACAGTGCACAGTTTAGTGAGGGATGCTGAAGAGTTGTAAAAGTGGGTGGAACTCCACTTTAAATTGCTGCTACAAAATTGCCAGTGTAACATGAGCCTTAGGTGTCATTTGCCTGTGCCCACCCTTCACTGAGATGACCTACAGTATATGCACCATGGTATTTTTTCCCCCAGTGTGCACCAGAATGTGCTCATCTTTCATGATCCTAGCAATGCTTCTAGATTACAGAGTAAAGCTGGCCATACACTATTAGTTTTCTTTTTCTTCGTTCAACAAGTGGGATGAGATTCCTCCATCCACAAAAACGAGATGGATGGAAGAATCCCCGGCTGGGACATTGTGTTCGCACACCAGCACCTACTGCTGTCAAAATGCACTACAACTTAAGACTGTGGAAAAATGTGATCAAACAATAATTTTGTCTACTTCGTTATTATCTAGTTCCCTTTGTAGTCTAAGATGTTTACAGTGCTAATTGACAAATAAAAGTGTAAATTGTAACATGTTTTTCCTTGCAATATTTATATGTAGACATATTTTTAAATTGTGTGTGCTTAGGTCAAACAGATATGAAATGTATGTAGAATTGAGAAACCATCTTTCTTCTGTCATTCTATGAAAATTACAGATTTGATAATGTTTATTCATCTCTACCTATATTAATACACTCGTTTTGTGAATGATATCTACAAAATTAATGACATATAACCATTACCATTTATTTGATATAGCTTGTGCAGTGTTGTGTATCTCATTGTAGATGTTTCTTGCAGCCACAGAGAAATTACCCTAGGAAATGAACAATGTATTAATATCAAATCTTTCAGTTAGTTGGGGAGATTTTCATTTGGGTCATAAAAATATGTATTAAAAGAGTTACCATGACAACCTTAGCATTAGCAGAGGGCATTTCCTTGGTCAGAATAATATAAAACAGCAAACCGAGAAAATGGAAATGCATCTCAGTGATAAACTCAGATAAATGCGATTATTTAACCAGCCTGGGAAAAATGCTGGTAAAATAAAATCTCAAATTATCTTTGACAGTCAGAATAAATTAAGTGAAGGATTCTTACTGATATGCTGAAATGTAATGTGTTATGTATGCAGTGCTCAATATATGTGTAAAAATAGCTGTGTGTCTAAAAATGGAAGTCAGCACTGTACCAAAATCACATTTTCAAATGTTTAGTGAAATAGGGTAGGATTTTATTTCCTTTTGAATATTTTTTACTCTCCTGGGCCCTTTAGGAAAACCTTCTAAAACTTGTTGCATAGCTTCAACATATTTTTTTAAAGCCAAACTCCATGGAAAAAAAAAATATCTCTTGCATTGGGCTGCCCCGTCACTACAGGAGTTAAATTCTCATTTCGATCTATGGGATGGGAAAAGCAGTTTTACATACCTGATCCTCCACTCAGCTCCCAGCTCCCAGCACTTCCCTACAATCCTGTGGTGGACTGTCCCACAGCATCCTCCATTCAATACAGTGCTATGTGTAGTCATTTGAAGGAAAATGTCAAACTTTCACACAGCAAGGCTTACCTTGATGGGCACCCAACAGTAGCACAAACCATAGAAATGTAGAAAGGAACACCACACCCAAACCAGATGGAAAAGTCTAAGATAAGTTTAACTGCTGGTAAAAAAAAAGTCAAATAAAGACAATCAATGTGTTTCAGGGGCAGCATTATTTCCCCTTCATCAGGGCTCAACACAGGGTAAAACTTGTATGACATGCCTTTCTGTATTTCTATGGTTTGAACCTGAAGACATCAGAGGACCTGCAAGCACTGAGGCATAGTGAAGAAGAGGCTGCAGGCACTTGTCTTACTTTACAGAGGAAGCCTGCGGGAGAGAAGGTAAATATAACTAATTTTCTTGTTTCCCTAGACCTAAACAATCATTTAACCCTTGCAATGTGGGGGCAGCCTCACTGCAAGAGTAGACTTTTATTTTCACTGGAGTTCAGCTTTGAACCAAGCTTTTATTGTTACTGGACAAAGTTGTTACCAGGACAGGAATACCAATAGAGTCTTGCAATGTGGACACCTGTTCTGGTGCCAACTGTCTAAAACCTGTATTCCCCTCTTTTTTCAGAGATTTTCTATTGCTTCCTGATATGTCTCTGCGACAGGAAGTAAAGGGATAGCTCCCCAGTGGGACATAGCAAATAAAAAAACTGGTAGAGTTTTAAACATTCTCTTCTCTATCCAAAAACCAAAAAATAAATTTGAAATGGTACTGTATATAGAACAGACAATAAAAATTCATAAAAATACAGCTCTAAAACAAATATAGCAAGTACGAAAATGCAATAGAAGACAGGTTGTACCAGTACAGGTTCACAATCTAAATGGATGAGAGATAGTAACAAGAGACAAGGAAATGAACAAGCTAAATATAACATGACAGTGTGTGTCTTGTCAGTTAATGAAAAATGAAGCAGACTTGAAGTCTTACTTTAAAGACAAAACTAAAACTTTTATTTTATTTTTGGATAGAATAGAGAATTACTATTTTTTTTGCCAAGTTATTATTAGTGTATAGGGATGAGCCGAACACCCCCCGGTTCGGTTCGCACCAGAACCTGCGAACGGACCGAAAGTTCGCACCACGAACGTTAGAACCCCATTGACGTCTATGGGACTCGAACGTTCGAAATCAAAAGTGCTAATTTTAAAGGCTAATTTGCATGATATTGTCCTAAAAAGGGTTTGGGGAGCCGGGTCCTACCCCAGGGGACATGTATCAATGCAAAAAAACTTTTAAAAACGTCCGTTTTTTCGGGAGCAGTGATTTTAATGATGCTTAAAGTAAAAAAAAATATTTATTTAAATATTGTACCTGGGGGGTGTCTATAGTATGCCTGTAAAGTGGCGCGTGTTTCCTGTGTTTAGAACAGTCCCTGCACCAAATGTCATTTTTTAAGGAAAAAATCTCATTTAAAACTGCTTGCGGGTTTAATGTAATGTCCGGTCCTGGCAATATGGATGAAAATCAGTGAGACAAACACCATGGGTACCCCCCCACTACTAGGCCTTTTGTGTCTTGTATGGATATTAAGGGGAACCCCGCACCCAAATTAAAATAAGGAAAGGTGTGGGGCCACCAGGCCCTATATACTCTGAACAGCAGTATACAGGCAGTGCAAACAAGACAGGGACTGTAGGTTTGTTGTTAAGTAGAATCTGTTTGTCATTTTGAACGGGTACATTTTTAACGTGTTTAGCTCCAGCCAAAAAATCTTTTTGAAGCTTTTTGGAAAACATAGGGAAGGGTTATCACCCTTGTGACATTTGTTTTGCTGTCTTTCCTCCTCTTTAGAAGATTTCACCTCACTTTTTGTCCCAAAGACAAATGCTTTTTGAGAATTTGGGGTTTTTTTGTGGAACAAGGATTGGAAAGCATCAGTGGAAAGGAGAAATGTTTTTCCCATATTAACTCTTACAGGAGAGAATTTCCCTTCCTAGGGGTAGATTTCATCTCACTTCCTGTTGTCTCCTTCTGTTTGCAAGTAGGAGTCGTTTGTAAGTTAGATGTTTGAAAGTAGGGGCCTGCCCTATATACTCAGCAGAAATTTGGGCCTTAGGTGTTGTTGTGGCCACAACACTGTAAGCCCTCACAGGGCCCTGCTGTGAAATATTAGATCAAGAATTGTAATTACATGCCCCTGTTGAACAGGGGCAGAAAAATTGGGCCTTTGGTGGTGGTGGTGGTGGTGGTGCTGGTGCCACAACACTGCAACCCCTCACAGACACTCTAGTTGGAACGCAGGAACGAGCCCTGCTGCAAAGTATTGCATCAAAAATTGTAATTACACGCCCCTGTTGAACAGGGGCAGAAAAATTGGGCCTTAGGCACTGGGGCTGGTGCCACAACACTGCAACCCCTCACAGACACTCTAGTTGGAACGCAGGAACGAGCCCTGCTGCAAAGTATTGCATCAAAAATTGTAATTACACGCCCCTGTTAAACAGGGGCAGAAAAATCGGGCCTTAGGCACTGGTGCTGGTGCCACAACACTGCAACATCTCACAGACACTCTAGTTGGAAAGCAGGAACGAGCCCTGCTGCAAAGTATTGCATCAAAAACTGTAATTACACGCCCCTGTTAAACAGGGGCAGAAAAATTGGGCCTTAGGCACTGGTGCTGGTGCCACAACACTGCAACCCCTCACAGACACTCTAGTTGGAACGCAGGAACGAGCCCTGCTGCAAAGTATTGCATCAAAAATTGTAATTACACACCCCTGTTAAACAGGGGCTGAAAAATTGGGCCTTAGGCACTGGTGCTGGTGCCACAACACTGCAACCCCTCACAGACACTCTAGTTGGAAAGCAGGAACGAGCCCTGCTGCAAAGTATTGCTTTAAAAATTGTAATAACACGCCCCTGTTAAACAGGGGCAGAAAAATTGGGCCTTAGGCACTGGTGCTGGTGCCACAACACTGCAACCCCTCACAGATACTCTAGTTGGAACGCAGGAACGAGCCCTGCTGCAAAGTATTGCATCAAAAATTGTAATTACACGCCCCTGTTAAACAGGGGCTGAAAAATTGTGCCTTAGGCACTGGTGGTGGCGCCCAGAACCAAAAATGTTCTTACAAGCTATCAGCGTGATGATTGAGGAGGAAGAGGATAATTACTCAGGGATAGTCACTCAGCATCAGCATAGGCAGTTTTTGAAGGGATCTGAGATTTAAAAAAAAATGATTCGGTTACATCAGCATCAGGTGCTTGGTAGCTGGTGGCGATCCAAGACTGATTCATTTTTATGAAGGTCAGTCGATCGACCGAGTCGGTGGACAGACGCACCCTGTGATCGGTTACCACGCCTCCAGCAGCACTGAATGTGCGTTCCGAAAGAACGCTGGATGCAGGACAGGCCAGTAGCTCAATTGCATACTGTGCAAGCTCTGGCCAGTGATCCATCCACAAGACCCAGTAACCCAGAGGATTTTCGGTGGGAAAGGTGTCCAAGTCTGATCTTGCCCCTAGGTATTCCTGCACCATGTAAAACAGACACTGGCGATGGTTGCTGGAACCGATCATACCTTGGGGCTGCGGACCAAAAAATTGTCTGAACGCATCGGTCAGACGGCCACCTTCTCCACCGCTCCTTCTTTGACTGACCGAAGCCTCAGCAACATGTTGTCCAGAAACAGGAGTTTGTAACCTCCCAGTCTCTGGAAACGCGTTGCACAGACCTTTCTGCAAGGCCTCCCGAAGATGTTTCATCCTCTGCTCCCTCTGCGATGGCAAGATAAGGTCCGCAACCTTACCCTTGTAACGTGGATCAAGGAGGGTTGCCAGACAGTATTGGTCCTTCTCCTTGATACCACGAATACGAGGATCCTTCCGCAGGCTTTGCAGGATCAGGGAGGCCATGCAGCGTAGGTTTGCTGAGGCATTCGGTCCGGAGTCCTCTGGGTCACTAAGGACGACATGGTCCGCAGCCACCTCCACCCAGCCACGTACAAGTCCATGTGTTTCTTGGGACTGATCCCTTAAAGACTGCTGCTGATGCTGAGTGCCAGGCTCCACCTCCATACTGACACAATCTTCCTCCTCGTCCTCCTCCTCCTCCTCGTCCTCTTCCTGTGTGATCGGCGGGCACGCAGGAACACTGTCTGGATAAAGGGGGCCTTGAGAGCTAAGGAAGTCCTCCTCTTCCTGCCTCTGTTCTGCCTCAAGTGCCCTGTCCATTATTCCACGCAGCGTGTGCTCCAACAGGTGGACAAGGGGGACAGTGTCACTGATGCATGCACTGTCACTGCTCACCATCCTCGTGGCCTCCTCAAATGGTGACAGGACAGTGCATGCATCCCTGATCATGGCCCACTGGCGTGGGGAAAAAAAACCAAGCTCCCCTGACCCTGTCCTGGTGCCATAGTCGCACAGGTACTCATTGATGGCCCTCTGCTGTGTGTGCAGCCGCTGCAGCATGGTCAACGTTGAGTTCCACCTGGTGGGCATGTCACAGATTAGGCGGTTCTTGGGCAGGTTAAACTCCTTTTGGAGGTCCGTCAGCCGAGCACTGGCATTATATGACCGGCGGAAATGCACACAGACTTTCCTGGCCTGCCTCAGGACATCCTGTAAGCCCGGGTACCTGCCCAAGAACCGCTGCACCACCAAGTTAAGGACTTGAGCCAAACAGGGCACATGGGTCATTTGTCCCTGTCGGAGGGCAGAGAGGAGGTTGGTGCCATTGTCGCAAACCACCATTCCTGCCTTAAGTTGGCGTGGCATCAACCACCTCTGAACCTGCCCCTGCAGAGCTGACAGAACCTCTGCCCCAGTGTGGCTCCTGTCCCCCAAGCACACCAGCTCAAGCACCGCATGGCATCTTTTGGCCTGCGTACTTGCGTAGCCCCGTGAACGGCTACGGAGCACCGCTGGTTCCGAGGACAAAGCACAGGAAGAGGCCATGGAGGAAGAAGAAGAGGAGGGGGTGGAGGAAAGAGGTGTGTCACAATCATTAGCATTTTGGAGGCGTGGTGGCGGAACAACCTCCAACACTACTGCACCTTGTCCTGCATCCTTCCCAGCTGCCAGCAGAGTCACCCAATGCGCCGTGAAACTTAGGTAACGTCCCTGTCCATGCCTGCTGGACCATGAGTCAGCGGTAATATGCACCTTACCGCTGACCGCCCTGTCCAGCGAGGCATGGACATTGCCTTGCACATGCCGGTAGAGAGCCGGAATCGCCTTCCGTGAGAAAAAGTGGCGTTTGGGTACCTGCCACTGAGGAACCGCACATTCCACAAACTCACGGAAGGGGGCAGAGTCTACCAACTGAAAAGGCAGCAGTTCAAGTGCTAGCAATTTTGCTAAGCTAGCATTCAACCGCTGGGCATGTGGATGGCTGGGAGCAAACTTCTTTCGGCGGTGCAGCAGCTGGGGCAGGGAAATTTGCCTGGTACAATCTGACTTCGGTGTACCAAAAGCAGATTGCCCACAAGTACTTGGCTGTGACACACCTAATTCTACACCTTCATTCCTCTCAGTGCAGGTCTCAGAGAGGACTGAAGGTCTAGTGGGGTTGGAAATCTCAGCTGATGAGGAGCAAGGAGAGGTCCTCTTTGTTCTTTGGTGTGGGTCTTTTAGATACGCTTGCCAACGAACGGCATGGCAGGTCAACATATGTCTGGTCAAGCATGTGGTACCCAAGCGGGAGATGTTTTGGCCACGCGAGATACGCTTGAGACATATGTTGCAAATAGCAGCAGTGCGATCTGATGCACTCGTCTCAAAAAAGGCCCACACCAAAGAACTTTTTGAATAATGCGCAGAGACTGCAGCGCCCTGCACATGTGGAGCTTTGGGGTGTGATGCAGTCAATGTGCTGCCCTTAGGCTGGCCCCTGGAGGGCATCCTGCCTCGTTGGTGATGTGCCGCCTCCTCCTCCTCCTCTCTCCTATGAGGCACCCACGTTGAGTCAGTGACCTCATCATCCCCTCCCTCCTCATCACTGGAGCAAACCTGGCAGTATGCTGCAGCAGGGGGAGCTTGACTGCCAGATTGCTGTCCTTCTTGGGCACCCCCTCTGTCCGTGCTCATGTTACTGCCTTCATCGAGCTCAGTATCATCATCAGAGCCTTCCAAATGCTGGGCATCCTCCTGGAGCATGTACCCAACACTGTGGTCAAACAGTTCGAGGGACTCCTCAGGGGGACATGGTGGGGCTAGGGAAGGAGTCACTGATGACATTGAGCCGAGGGAAGAGGCCGCTGCTTTGCCAGACAAAGTACCCTGGGCATGGGTGAGAGAGGATGAGGAGGATGAGGACGGCTTGGTCATCCACTCGACCAAGTCTTCCGCATGTTGCGGCTCAACACGGCCAGCTGCTGAAAAAAAGGCCAAGTGTGTCCCACGGCCACGTGCTGATGAGGATGCACCGTCTCCACGACCAGCACTAGACACAGAGCCTGCTTGCCCTCTCTTATTGGCTTGTGACTGTCTGCCTCTCCTTCTTGGCCTGCCAGACATACTAATGGCCTGTAGCTGCACTAAGCTGGGATATATATATATATATATATATATATATATATATATATATATGTATGTACTGATACTGCAGCTAGCAAAATCAACTGCCTGCCTGTAGTATGAGAACACCACCAACCTTCTACAGGTAGCTTTAGCTGAACACTGTGAGGTGGACGCACCCCACTAACTTGTAGGTTTAGCTGAACACTGTGAGCAGGACGCACCCCACTAACTTGTAGTTTTAGCTGAACACTGTGAGCAGGACGCACTGCACTAGCTTGTAGGTTTAGCTGAACACTGTGAGGTGGATGCACCCCACTAACTTGTAGGTTTAGCTGAACACTGTGAGCAGGACGCACCCCACTAACTTGTAGTTTTAGCTGAACACTGTGAGCAGGACACACTGCACTAACTGTAAATAGTCTAGCTGCCTGACTGTGGTACTAATAGGATCAAAAGAACACCAGCAATTTTCTTCAGGTAGCTTTATATACTGTATTCCATTAGGGCGAGTGTCTTGATACGGATTTGAGAGATTGGAGCGGCAATCTTTTGCTTATAAACTAACTTGTAGCTTTAGCTGAACACTGTGAGGAGGACGCACTACACTAACTTGTAGTTTTAGCTGTACACTGTGCAGAGGTCACACTAAACTAACTTGTAGCTTTAACTGAACACTGTGAGGAGGACACACTACACTAACTGTAAATAGTCTAGCTGCCTGACTGTGGTACTAATAGGATCAAAAGAACACCAGCAATTTTCTTCAGGTAGCTTTATATACTGTAACAAGACAAGCCTGCCTGTCAGTAAGAAGATAACAGGAACGGATCTAGCTGAACACTGTGAGCAGGACGCACCCCACTAGCTTGTAGGTTTAGCTGAACACTGTGAGGTGGATGCACCCCACTAACTTGTAGGTTTAGCTGAACACTGTGAGCAGGACGCACCCCACTAACTTGTAGTTTTAGCTGAACACTGTGAGCAGGACACACTGCACTAACTGTAAATAGTCTAGCTGCCTGACTGTGGTACTAATAGGATCAAAAGAACACCAGCAATTTTCTTCAGGTAGCTTTATATACTGTAACAAGACAAGCCTGCCTGTCAGTAAGAAGATAACAGGAACGGATCTAGCTGAACACTGTGAGCAGGACGCACCCCACTAGCTTGTAGGTTTAGCTGAACACTGTGAGGTGGACGCACCCCACTAACTTGTAGGTTTAGCTGAACACTGTGAGCAGGACGCACCCCACTAACTTGTAGGTTTAGCAGAACACTGTGAGCAGGACGCACTGCACTAACTGTAAATAGTCTAGCTGCCTGACTGTGGTACTAATAGGATCAAAAGAACACCAGCAATTTTCTTCAGGTAGCTTTATATACTGTAACAAGACAAGCCTGCCTGTCAGTAAGAAGATAACAGGAACGGATCTAGCTGAACACTGTGAGCAGGACGCACCCCACTAGCTTGTAGGATTAGATGAACACTGTGAGGTGGACGCACCCCACTAACTTGTAGGTTTAGCTGAACACTGTGAGCAGGACGCACCCCACTAACTTGTAGGTTTAGCAGAACACTGTGAGCAGGACGCACTGCACTAACTGTAAATAGTCTAGCTGCCTGACTGTGGTACTAATAGGATCAAAAGAACACCAGCAATTTTCTTCAGGTAGCTTTATATACTGTAACAAGACAAGCCTGCCTGTCAGTAAGAAGATAACAGGAACGGATCTAGCTGAACACTGTGAGCAGGACGCACCCCACTAGCTTGTAGGTTTAGCTGAACACTCTGAGGTGGACGCACCCCACTAACTTGTAGGTTTAGCTGAACACTGTGAGCAGGACGCACCCCACTAATTTGTAGGTTTAGCAGAACACCGTGAGCAGGACGCACTGCACTAACTGTAAATAGTCTAGCTGCCTGACTGTGGTACTAATAGGATCAAAAGAACACCAGCAATTTTCTTCAGGTAGCTTTATATACTGTAACAAGACAAGCCTGCCTGTCAGTAAGAAGATAACAGGAACGGATCTAGCTGAACACTGTGAGCAGGACGCACTGCACTAACTGTAAATAGTCTAGCTGCCTGACTGTGGTACTATTAGGATCAAAAGAACACCAGCAATTTTCTTCAGGTAGCTGTAAATACTGTAACAAGACAAGCCTGCTTGTCGGTAAGAAGATAACAGGAACGGATCTAGCTAAACTGAATACAGTGTATATATATATGCAACACCTGGGATGCATATATATACACAATACACTGTAAGTGCAGCTAACTGACTGACTGTCCTGCCTAATCTAGCTAACTCAAAGGAAATGACACTGTCTCTCTCTCTCTCTATCTCTCAGCACACCGGAACACACTGCACAGGGCCGCCGTGAAGGCGGCCTTATATAGTGTGGGGCGTGTACTAAATCCCCTGAGCCATAATTCGCCAAAGCCTCCTTGGCTTTGGCCAATTACGGCTCTCTGGTCAGGCGGCGCTGTGATTGGCCAAGCATGCGGATCATAGTGCATGCTTGGCCAATCATCAGCCAGCAATGCACTGCGATGCCGCAGTGAATTATGGGCCGTGACGCGCCACACGAATTTGGCGAATGACCAAACAGCCAATGTGCGAGTCGAACATGGGTTCGACTCGAACACGAAGCTCATCCCTATTAGTGTATATGGCCCCATTGTGGAGATTAGGGAGTGAATTTGTCATTGGGATAGAAAAGAACAGAAAGCAACAACAAAAATGATTTCCCATCCATTCCTGTCTGAACAGAAATATTTAATAGGGAATGTTTTGGCTGGGGCTGTAAAAGAAATTCGAATATCAAATTATATGCTGACTGATAAAGTGATTTTTAACAGTGGGCTTGTAAACTTTAATAGTCCATGGGTGGTGCACAGCACATACAGTAGAAGGGAACACGTGGGAATCTATTTAATCAAAAGAAATCTGTGCAAATGCCTCAGCATTGAATGATGACATGTCTGATGCAGTCTGTCAGTATTATTTACACAGTAGTTTCTGTCTGTTTTAATACTTAATCCTGCTATCAGATCTAATTTCCTTAACTGAATGACAACACTGTCATCCTGCAGCAAATTTGCTCAGAAGCGTTGTCATCCTATGAACAGGGTTTCCACCTTATTTTTTTTTTCTTTTGAAATTTTTTTTTTTAGGCCATCCTTAAAAGCTAAGTTCACCTTTTGTAACTTGTAAAATGTTATTTTACAGCACCTGCCTGCACCCCTCTTACCCCCCAACACATCCGCTGTAAAAACAGAGTAATGCCCTGTCCACACGATAGGATTTTCCGATGGAAAATGTGTGATAGGACCTTGTTGTCGGAAATTCCGACCGTGTGTAGGCTCCATCACACATTTTCCATAGGAATTTCCGACACACAAAGTTTGAGAGCTTGCTATAAAATTTTCCGACAACAAAATCCGTTGTCGGAAATTCCGATTGTGTGTACACAAATCCGACACACAAAGTGCCACGCATGCTCAGAATAAATTAAGAGACGAAAGCTATTGGCTACTGCCCTGTTTATAGTCCCGACGTACGTGTTTTACGTCACCGCGTTCAGAATGATCGGATTTCCCTGGCTGAAATTACTGAATGAATATAGTCATATTCTGCTGTGTCCATGGCCAATTATTTGACAAGGATCTACATCACTAAACAGCATGCTTGACAATGGATTTACATTGTGAGACATTTTTATTTATTTTTATTAAAGACTTTTTCAAACGTGGTGTGTTTATTTACTTTTTTTTTTTTTTTGTTAATGCATAGTCATTATTGTAGAGGCCCCTACCCGCTGTAGGATGTAATACAGCAAAAGTTACATTTTAGATAAAAAGGAAAAAGAGAAGAAAAGAAAAGCATTTGCCAGTAAATTACATTTCCCTTATTTACTACTAATAATAATACTAAGTAATATTAATAATAATTATAATTATTATTATTACTATTATTAATATTATTACTATTAGTAGTAGCATTTTCAGTTTTGCTTACTTACTTACTTCCATATATATTAACCTTTTAGCGCCACAGATTATACAAGAGTTGTCTATTACTAAAATCCTATCATTGACCCATTTATCACTTTCTGATGTGGACTACATCCTTATATCTGTTTTAGTTCAACTTATTACATAAATACACAAACTGATTAACCTGGCTGCCCTAAGCAGTATTTTTACTATACACTGTAATGTTAGTGTTACCTTGGACATTGTGAATCAACCTTGCATCTGGAGATAAAATTGTTTATAATATTTTACCAGTAACTGTACAGATATATCACAGCCTCTAATAAGATTACTGTATGTAGCAAATCATACAAGAGCAGTGCTTCTGTGCATGATTCACTGGTATATGTTATAGATGTGAACAGTTATGTTGTTATTGAAGAGTAAAGATAAGAATACAAATAATTCCATCAAATAATGTGTACATTTATTTATGTGAAATATTTTTTATAACAACAAATAATAGTAGTGACAATTTATTTTGCTGAGTGTAATAGTGATTAAAGAATTGCCATATTTGGCAAAATGTATTAACAACAGAGCAGTTGTTACCAACTGTACTAGCAACAGGAATAGTGCACACCAAGATGCAACATAATCAGTCAGTGGGAACAAGTTCTATTCTGACATATTTCATGCTAAGCACTTTCTCTCTTTCTTCTTTGAGAAAGCGCTGTGCCTAGCATGAAACATGTCAGAATAGAACTTGCTCCTGCTGGCTATTTTAATAAAGGCAGATTATTTTGCATCTTGGTGTGTGGCATTCCCATTGCTGGTACAATCGACTGCTTCAGTAGAGACAAGCAGAAAGTTTGAATACCTGTGTTCGAATAGGAAGGAAGGCTAACTTGTATGTGAAAGTCTGGCACAGGACTGAATTTGTAGTGAAGGACACATATTAGTCTTTCATCTGTATGCTGCATTATGTGTACGCCTCATTTCTGTAATATCCAATATGTGGGCAGGACAATCAGACATCTTAGTGATAGGATGAAGGACCATTTTTCCGATATAAGGACAAATAAAAACAAAAATCTAGCCAGATACTTTAACAAATTCTATCACCAGAGCATACAATCTCTTAACCATTTTAATGCCGGACACTTTTACCCCCTTCCTGCCCAGGCTGATGTTCAGCTTTTAGCTCTGTTGCAATTTGAATGACAATTGCGCAGTCATGCAACACTGTATCCAAAATATTTTTTTATAATTTTGTTCACACAACTAGAGCTTTCTTTTGGTGGTATTTAATCACAGCTGGATTTTTTACTTCTTGCTAAATAAATGAAAGAAGACTAAAAATTTTTAAAGAAAAAACGTGCTTCTCTTCGTTTCTGTTATAAAATTTTGCAAATAAATAATCGTTCTTCATAAATTTAGGTGTATTCTGCTACATTTCTTTGTTGAAAATAACCCAAATTAGTGTATATTATTTAGTCTGTGAAAGTTATAAAGTCCACAGACTATGGTATATACTGTATCTGAAAATGTATCAATCCTGATGTACTGACGGCTTATCTTGTTTCATAGACAGTCCAAGGTACAGTATTTAGTAAGAGGCATGGCAAGTTTTTTGAAGTTGTAACTTTTTTGTCATAATTTTTTGGAAAATTAAGAAATTAAAAAAATAAATAAATAACACTCATTTTTTTAATAATGTCACCAGTGCAGTTCAGCATTATCATATAACTGGTGTGGCGGTGATCAGGGATACTGACTGGTGACAGAAGGAAAAAAAAGTAATAATGTTTTTTAAATTTTTATATTTTTAATTACATTTGTTTTCCCTTTTTTTCGTTCTTTTTTTTTAACACACTGTGACCAGAGAAATATAATGTTAACATGCAGTAGTAACATTATATTACTCTGGGGAAGTGATCAGGATTTATTTTTACACATTATGATTGCTTATAGCAGTGCATTTACATGCATTGCTATAAGCAAGCAGTTTACTGAATGAAACTGATTCATTCAGTTTGTTTGATTATCTGTGATTGGCCAGAATTAATCACATGGTACAGATGGGCTGTGATTGGCCCTGTCTGTACCATGTGAGCACACCGACCAATCACAGCTAGCAACACAATTGTACACAATTGATGCCATGAAAGGAAGCCATCCATTGGATAGGTCACAGCGGTCAAATGGAACCGGCAGCGAGCCGGTACACTGATCAGTTATTGGCTGTCCAGTGGATGCAGACAGTGACAGATGGCGCCACTGCATGGCCCTGCAGCCGGTCGTGGGGTGTGATCTGGGAGGATGTCATGTGATGTCCACCCATATCTACAAGAGGCCCGCCCAGCTGTCATCTTGTTATAGGCTGGGCGGGAAGTGGTTAAAGTTCAGATCATTGAAAGGGTGAATCGTCCCATTTGTGGTGGTAATCATTTCTCCCTCCTGTGGAGGTTTACTAGATTTATAAGTTGCACACCTACATCTCCAGGGTTTTAAATTTTGAGTGGGATATTACTATGAATAGTCCCTTTAAGAAGAGTACCCCCATTATTTGTCTGCTTCTATGTAGAATACTACTTATTGGCTCTCTCAATTTTTTTTAATGTATGATCATATTTCATATATGAGTGCACTGTTAGGTATTCTCATAATGTCTGCTCTACTTTGTAGTTAGGTTTCATATATCTTCAATTAATTTTAATCTTAACTTCATATTTCTCAATAAAATTTTGATTTTAAATAGGGGTTATTTTGCATCTTAGGTAGAATAATCGATGGTTCCATTTTTTGTTGGTTTTTTTTTATATTTTTAATTTTCTTTAGTTTAGTTTAGCCATTGTAGATTCTGTAGCCTGGAAACCAATAGACCATTGTGTTACTTTTTTGTCACATTTTTATTTTTCATTTTTCAATTCTCATTTTTTTTATTTTGGTTTTTCATTTTTTATTGTTAATTTCTATTTTCATTTTTATTTTTATTTCATTTAATTTTTCTTTTTAGGATTTTTTTCTATTTTTCTTTTTATTCCTATTTCTATTTTTTATTTTTTAAATGTATTTTCATTTTTTTTTGTTGACCATTTTCATTTTTTCTAAATGTTTTCTTTGTTTATTTTTTCTTTGTCTCTTTTCTTCGTTATGCACATGAGGTCTATTGGGCTTTAGCCTCTAAGATTAGACTATTTATACACCTGATACTTATGTTTTCTAATTATGCGGCAGCCACTGATGCATTTAACTTTCCCTGTTGCCTGGAAGCCCCATCCCCATGCTTAAGCTTCGGGGGTGGAGCAAAACGCATTGGATGCATGGCCTGGCTGGAGCCCAGGCTGAGACTGCCACATTCTCCTCTATTGCCGATTTTCAGCATTGTGCGGCTCCAGTGATTTATTTTTTTCACTACATGCTGATGTTTGGAGCTGAGACAAGCTCCTTTCCCGCATGGCACTCCCAGCAGTTGGTGATGAACTAGGATCCTCTGGAGCCTGAGCAGCACATACATTTTTACATTGCATTCTTATTGACCTGTTTAGAGAGAAAAGCTGTCCTGACATGAACAGAACCCTGTGTACAAAAGCCATATACTGTATTAATTAGTTACTTTGCTCTTGAAATGCATCCAGCCTTGAGTCTTCTTTAAAAAAAATGACTCAATTACTTTTTAAATTTGCTTATGGACCAGCTTTCAATACTGCCCTTTATTTTGTTTGAAAATATTGTTACAGATTCAGCATTAAACTAATCTTTCACAACTTGTCACCTAAGTTTGTAACTCATCTGTACATAAATGTTCTCCCAGCAAGTACTTGATGCCTGTAGAAATGATCTGGGCATCTGTGTATCTACCTGATCCCTTCTATATGTACATGAGCAATAGAGCTGACTGGCAATGGTGTGGTACCCATCTCCTCACACCCTAACCCCTAGACTTACCTTGATGCTCTTTGAGTCTGGAACTGGTACCAAAGGGTCCAGGTTGGCCAAGGGTGTAGAGGATGATAGAACAGATGTAGGAAACATCTGTTTTTGGGCTGTCATTTTATTTTATCTGTGGCCTGTTAGGCTGTAACATGGTGGTTGGCGACCCTTTAATCATGATTTGCCTGATGATCATAGCCATGCAAAGGGTAGATCATGTTCTCCCATGCCTACACTCCTCAGAAGTGCTTTCCCACCTCATATGCAGAGCTGTGCAGGACCAGTGCCCGAAAAAGTAGCATTTACCTGTTCTGCTCAGCATACAAGGGAGGGAAGCATCTTTTGACGAGGGCTGGCACAAAGGTGGTTCTGAGGATGAAAGGTGTGTTGTTGTTTTTTATGCACACTGAATTAAATAATACTACCTCTGCATTACTTTTTACTAGCTTACTGATATCCTCACTTTGCTTTACTTTCTGAAAGAGTAGTTGATGCTGAAACAGAAGCTGATGCTTGGAGTAGACCTGCAGCAGAGGTACTGAGTCAGTCAATAGTAAGTGGATTCAAACATGTTTGGGACAATTATAGATCTATACTAAGACAAAAAAGTATATATATATATATATATATATATATATATATATATATATATATATATATACACACACACACACAGTATATAGATATATATAAATAAAAATTATAAAAAATGGGGCAGACCCAATGGACCACTTGATTTTTTTTCTGTCGTCACTGTTCTATGTTTCTATTACCTACTGACCCTTGCACTCTACATCCTACTGTACTACATAATTAGCACTCTGCAGTACTGCCTACTTACCTTTCCACTCTGTAATACTCCTTGCTGACCTATTGACATCTGCCTTACTTATTACTGGCCTCTGCACTCTGCAATACTTACTACTGATATTTGCACACTGCAGTAATTACTACTGACCTACCGAGCTCTGCTCTCTGCATTACTTATTTCTGATCTACTGACCTTTGCACTCTTTGTTACTTATTAATGACCTCTTCACTCTGCATATCTTATTACTGACCCCTGCAAAATCCTAACCAAATTTTATACTGCTCTGATAGACCAAACCCAACCAACCTGACCAGAATGATAGCTAGGCTAGAACTCAACCCAGCTGGCAACTATTAAATAATTAAATAATTAAAGACTCTACACTGATTAAAAGTCTTATATGTCCCTGAAAAAAACATAGAAACACCGATGTATACTGAAAAGGCTAGGCATCCAGGTTGCAAAGGGTTAAAAAGCAGTGAGCTGGAAAAAGACTTGCATTCTGCATTATGTGTTTATTGACCTGAAGGTCACAAACTCAGTTAATTGAAATTAAATTTTCTAAAAACACAAAATGCATGGCAAAATAATGCTCTTTAACCATGTGTTCTCATGTGAACGAGTAACTGAAAGCCAGACATGACTCATGAAACTCTGTTTGGGAGTAACAGATAAGCCATACAATTATTATTAATTGTAAACTGCATTTGTTTTTGTTGTTTTTCTATATCAGTTTCTACTTTCGTTCAATAAATAAAACTGTTATTGGGGGCAGCAGTTTTGCGTTTTGTTTTAGAACATTCTGTTTCATATGTACAAATAGTTCTGAACTTACTACTGCAATGCTTGGATGTAATCAAATAATGGCTTTGTAACAGCATGTAAAACAATCTGAGTGCCTTCTGTAAATGAACAAATCATCTATACCCTTTGTACTACAAATGCAGTTTTCAGGATAATGTGTCTACAGTATAACATTTAGCTGTCATGTCTGAAACATTTAACAATTAACAGAAATGAGTGTGCTACTCATTCCACTCTAAAATCAATGTAATGTGTTATATGTTTAAAATCTTGATTAAGTGTTCTTGCATAGCAAGACCACTTACTGTTATCTCACATATATATTATTATTATTATGATAGCCAAATTTATCACCCTAACTCCTCCCACAGCTTTTACACTACATAGACAGTAATATACCAAAACGTGTGGATTGTTCCCGATTGGTGTGATTCTCACAATATAAAGCTCTTTGCTGTAGGATTTATAGTTTTTAAAATACGACTGTTTGAAGTACTGCACAGTTATTACAGCTATCATGATCCTGTGTATTGTGTTTTGAGCAGTGTTGTGAAGCAAAAACAGGGCATGAGCATTGCCAGGAAACAGTGGTTGTAAACACTGATTATCATCAAACAGATAGCACACCTTCACCTCCATTCTACGTCAAGGTGCTGAGACCCCCCAAATGCATGTAGTCATACCTTCATCTGCTAGGATTGATAATGCTGCTAATGTTTTTATAAATGTATGTTTTAATGTAACTGTGAAGCACTTTGGGCAACAACGTTGCAATTAAATGTGCTATATAAATAAATAAAAGTTGAAATGCATTTCTCACTCTATCAAGCTTTTCATGTGCACTTTTTAAACTTGATCAATCAATTGGTTAGTGTAATGTTTTCTATCTTTACTCAGTCCAAACACTCCACACAGTTACTCTGCCCACTCCATAAAGTTACTCTGCCCAGTCCAACCTTTCCACAGTTACTCCAGCCACTCCAACCACACAACAGTTACTCAAGCCACTCCTCCCAGTTACTCTGCTCACTCCAGTTGTTTTAATTATTTTGTTAACATGCTAAAATTGTGAAAAAGTTTAAACCCATAAGTATAGAAGGCTTTACATAATAAATTATCCAATGATGTACTGTACCCTGCAGGGAAACTTAACATCTGAAAACTAGCTCAAAATTTATGATTAGCTCAGCATTTCTAAGGATCAAAAAACCTACCTTAGACTAAACATAATTATTGCTGTGTTTTCACTGTAACAGTAATATAATGCTGTATTACTATCAGTTTAGCAAGTACAGTTGTGCATTTTAACAAAGAATGTTATAACTGGAAAACACATACAAGAAGTTACTGTTTTACCTCTAACACTTAGCTGGATTTCAGGTGTCTCAGAAATTTCTGGTTGCTGTTCTGCCCCACATTCGCATATTATTTACGTCTTAATTGATCTGCATGTGGTTATCATTTTTTTGTAGTACACTGACACCTATTGGCAGTTTTAGGCCACTGCAACTAAGTAATGACCAGGGCCGGACTGGCCAACCGGGATACCGGGAAATCCCCCGGTGGGCCGGTGGTCTGGCTACCCCTGCGGCCGCCGGCCGCTGTGAGGGCAGCAGCGCCTGAAAGAAAAATGGCTGCGGGGGCCGGGCCGACGTGCAACTGCGCAGGCGCCAGCGCTGTTCCGAGGTTGGCCATGCTCGGGAAAACCCGTACACGCTCGGCAATTTTCGGAAGTGCGGGCGCATGCGCAGTGACACGATGGCGCTGAGCGGCGCCATTTTTAAAGGTAAAGCGGTTGCAGCGCTCAGTGTCTGGCGTCTGGTGGCCTGTGCCTCTTCCTGCGTCCCCCCACAGCCTCTGACCTCCTGCCCGCCCCCCCCCTGCAGCCTCTGATCACCTGTCCCCCCCTGCAGCCTCTGATCACCTGTTCCCCCCCCCCCTGCAGCCTCTGACCACCTGTCCCCCCCCTGCAGCCTCTGACCTCCTGTCCCCCCCTGCAGCCTCTGACCTCATTGTCCCCCCCAGCCTCTGACCTCCTGTCCCCCCCCTGCAGCCTCTGACCTCCTGCCCCCCCCTGCAGCCTCTGACCTCCTGTCTCCCCCCGCAAGCCTCTGACCTCCTGCCCCCCCCTGCAGCCTCTGACCTCCTGCCCCCCCCCTGCAGCCTCTGACCTCCTGCCCCCCCCCCCTGCAGCCTCTGACCTCCTGCCCCCCCCCTGCAGCCTCTGACTTCCTGTATCCCCCCTGCAGCCTCTGACTTCCTGTCTCCCCCCTGCAGCCTCTGACTTCCTGTCTCCCCCCTGCAGCCTCTGACTTCCTGTCTCCCCCCTGCAGCCTCTGACTTCCTGTCTCCCCCCTGCAGCCTCTGACCTCCTACCCCCCCTGCAGCCTCTGACCTCCTGCAGCCTCTGACCTCCTGCCCACCCCTGCAGCCTCTGACCACCTGTCCCCCCCTGCAGCCTCTGACCTCCTGCCCCCCCCTGCAGCCTTTGACCACCTGTCCCCCCCTGCAGCCTCTGACCTCCTGCCCCCCCCTGCAGCCTCTGACCTCCTGCCCCCCCCTGCAGCCTCTGACCTCCTGCCCCCCCCTGCAGCCTCTGACCTCCTGCCCCCCCCCTGCAGCCTCTGACCTCCTGCCCCCCCCCTGCAGCCTCTGACCTCCTGTCCCCCCTGCAGCCTCTGACCTCCTGTCCCCCCTGCAGCCTCTGACCTCCTGTCCCCCCTGCAGCCTCTGACCTCCTGTCCCCCCTGCAGCCTCTGACCTCCTGTCCCCCCTGCAGCCTCTGACCTCCTGTCCCCCCTGCAGCCTCTGACCTCCTGCCCCCCCTGCAGCCTCTGACCACCTGTCCCCCCCTGCAGCCTCTGACCACCTGTCCCCTCCTCAGCCTCTGACCTCTTCTCGTCCCCTCCTCAGCCTCTGACCTCTTCTTGTCCCCTCCTCAGCCTCTGACCTCTTCTCGTCCCCTCCTCAGCCTCTGACCTCTCCTGTGGTCCCCTCCGCAGCCTCTGACCTCCCCTGCACCATCCGCAGCCTCTGACCTCCCCTGCACCATCCGCAGCCTCTGACCTCCCCTGCACCATCCGCAGCCTCTGACCTGCCCTGCATCATCCGCAGTCTCTGACCTCCTGCCCCCCCTGCAGCCTCTGACCTCCTGCCCCCCCTGCAGCCTCTGACCTCCTGTCCCCCCTGCAGCCTCTGACCTCCTGTCCCCCCTGCAGCCTCTGACCTCCTGTCCCCCTGCAGCCTCTGACCTCCTGTCCCCCCTGCAGCCTCTGACCTCCTGTCCCCCCTGCAGCCTCTGACCTCCTGTCCCCCCTGCAGCCTCTGACCTCCTGTCCCCCCTGCAGCCTCTGATCTCCTGTCCCCCCTGCAGCCTCTGACCTCCTGTTCCCCCTGCAGCCTCTGACCTCCTGTCCCCCCTGCAGCCTCTGACCTCCTGTCCCCCCTGCAGCCTCTGATCTCCTGTCCCCCCTGCAGCCTCTGACCTCCTGTCCCCCCTGCAGCCTCTGACCTCCTGCCCCCCCCTGCAGCCTCTGACCTCCTGCCCCCCCCTGCAGCCTCTGACCTCCTGTCCCCCCCTGCAGCCTCTGACCACCTGTCCCCTCCTCAGCCTCTGACCTCTTCTCGTCCCCTCCTCAGCCTCTGACCTCTTCTCGTCCCCTCCTCAGCCTCTGACCTCTTCTCGTCCCCTCCTCAGCCTCTGACCTCTCCTGTGGTCCCCTCCGCAGCCTCTGACCTCCCCTGCACCATCCGCAGCCTCTGACCTCCCCTGCACCATCCGCAGCCTCTGACCTCCCCTGCACCATCCGCAGCCTCTGACCTGCCCTGCATCATCCGCAGTCTCTGACCTCCTGCCCCCCCTGCAGCCTCTGACCTCCTGCCCCCCCTGCAGCCTCTGACCTCCTGTCCCCCCTGCAGCCTCTGACCTCCTGTCCCCCCTGCAGCCTCTGACCTCCTGTCCCCCTGCAGCCTCTGACCTCCTGTCCCCCCTGCAGCCTCTGACCTCCTGTCCCCCCTGCAGCCTCTGACCTCCTGTCCCCCCTGCAGCCTCTGACCTCCTGTCCCCCCTGCAGCCTCTGATCTCCTGTCCCTCCTGCAGCCTCTGACCTCCTGTTCCCCCTGCAGCCTCTGACCTCCTGTCCCCCCTGCAGCCTCTGACCTCCTGTCCCCCCTGCAGCCTCTGATCTCCTGTCCCCCCTGCAGCCTCTGACCTCCTGTCCCCCCTGCAGCCTCTGACCTCCTGTCCCCCCTGCAGCCTCTGACCTCCTGTCCCCCCTGCAGCCTCTGACCACCTGTCCCCCCTGCAGCCTCTGACCACCTGTCCCCCCTGCAGCCTCTGACCACCTGTCCCCCCTGCAGCCTCTGACCACCTGTCCCCCCTGCAGCCTCTGACCACCTGTCCCCCCTGCAGCCTCTGACCTCTTCTCGTCCCCTCCTCAGCCTCTGACCTCTTCTCGTCCCCTCCTCAGCCTCCGACCTCTTCTCGTCCCCTCCTCAGCCTCTGACCTCTTCTCGTCCCCTCCTCAGCCTCTGACCTCTTCTCGTCCCCTCCTCAGCCTCTGACCTCTTCTCGTCCCCTCCTCAGCCTCTGACCTCTTCTCGTCCCCTCCTCAGCCTCTGACCTCTTCTCGTCCCCTCCTCAGCCTCTGACCTCTTCTCGTCCCCTCCTCAGCCTCTGACCTCTTCTCGTCCCCTCCTCAGCCTCTGACCTCTTCTCGTCCCCTCCTCAGCCTCTGACCTCTTCTCGTCCCCTCCTCAGCCTCTGACCTCTTCTCGTCCCCTCCTCAGCCTCTGACCTCCTGTCGTCCCCTCCTCAGCCTCTGACCTCTTCTCGTCCCCTCCTCAGCCTCTGACCTCTTCTCGTCCCCTCCTCAGCCTCTGGCCTCCTGTCGTCCCCTCCTCAGCCTCTGACCTCCTGTCGTCCCCTCCTCAGCCTCTGACCTCCTGTCGTCCCCTCCTCAGCCTCTGACCTCCTGTCGTCCCCTCCTCAGCCTCTGACCTCCTGTCGTCCCCTCCTCAGCCTCTGACCTCCTGTCGTCCCCTCCTCAGCCTCTGACCTCCTGTCGTCCCCTCCTCAGCCTCTGACCTCCTGTCGTCCCCTCCTCAGCCTCTGACCTCCTGTCGTCCCCTCCTCAGCCCTCCTGTGGTCCCCTCCTCAGCCCTCCTGTGGTCCCCTCCTCAGCCCTCCTGTCGTCCCCTCCTCAGCCCTCCTGTCGTCCCCTCCTCAGCCCTCCTGTCGTCCCCTCCTCAGCCCTCCTGTCGTCCCCTCCTCTGACCTCCTGTCGTCCCCTCCTCTAACCTCCTGTCGTCCCCTCCTCTGACCTCCTGTCGTCCCCTCCTCTGACCTCCTGTCGTCCCCTCCTCTGACCTCCTGTCGTCCCCTCCTCTGACCTCCTGTCGTCCCCTCCTCAGCCCTCCTGTCGTCCCCTCCTCAGCCCTCCTGTCGTCCCCTCCTCAGCCCTCCTGTCGTCCCCTCCTCAGCCCTCCTGTCGTCCCCTCCTCAGACCTCCTGTCATCCCCTCCTCAGACCTCCTGTCGTCCCCTCCTCAGACCTCCTGTCGTCCCCTCCTCAGCCTCTGACCTCCTGTCGTCCCCTCCTCAGCCTCTGACCTCCTTTGGTCCCCTCCTCAGCATCTGACCCCCTTTGGTGCCCTCCTCAGCCTCTGACCTCTTCTGTGGTCCCCTCCGCAGCCTCTGACCACCCCTGCGGTCCCCTCCACAGCCTCTGACCACCCCTGCATCATCCGCAGCCTCTGACCTCCCCTGCATCATCCGCAGCCTCTGACCTCCCCTGCATCATCCGCAGCCTCTGACCTCTCCTGTACCATCCGCAGCCTCTGACCTCTCCTGTACCATCCGCAGCCTCTGACCATCTCCTGTCTTATATCACGTCTGCAGTCTGGAGCGGAGTCAACAGTGGGAGTGGCGCAGGGATGGGGGTCATGGGAGAAGTCAGACATGTATGGACTGTGGAGAGGAAACTACAGGATAAAACCAGAGCCACCGAGCTGGAGCCGACTGACTGAGCCCTGTACGGTGCACCTGAGAGGAGGTCAGTGACAGCGCCGCCAGGCCTACCTGAGAGGGGGGGGTCAATACAATATTGTAAGGGGGCACTGATATATAGGTTTCCCCTTATATCAGTAAACCCCCGTACCTTAGTGTTTTCTTTCTGCAGAAGGTGGTCTCTGGTCACCAGAGTCCTCCCCACATTCCCAGAGTTCCCCTTTACATCATAGTCTGCAGGATTCCACCTTACAGTGCAAGGGGGAACTCTGATGTAAAGGGCAATGCTGCAGACCCTGATGTAAGTGAGTGATGTAAAGGGGAAAGCAATGGACTCTGATATAAGTGGGGTCTCTGGTCACCAGTGCCCCCCTTTTATATCAGAGTTCCCGCTTAGATCATGATCTGCAATGTTCCCCTTTATGTCAGAGTTCCCTTGCACTGTAAAGGGGAATCCTCCTGATGTATGGGGGAACTCTGTGCTGGGTTATATTAATCTGACCTTCATGTAAGAGGATAAATATGGTGTTTGACTTTTGTTTAACTTAACACATTGCTAATAGCAGTTTATAGCTTAAATATTGATATTTGCACTGAAACCTGCCATTTACGGCACCTTTTTTTTGCAGTATCAGTAAAAAATGTGCCAGTAAATGCCATGATTTTTGCCAGTAAAAAAATAAAAAATTGCTGCTGTTTGTAAGTTCCATGTCTCTCTTATCTATAGATAATACACTCTTCAAATGTGCTTTAAATTGCATGGTTTTCCCTTTTGTGAACAAAAAAATAACGACGTTATGCAGTTGGGCTGGTATAAAAATGCTATGGGGCTGGTATGAAATTATTTCCAGGGCTGGTTTTTATTCCCAGTCCGGCCCTGGTAATGACAATTAATGTGGTTTTGGTATCTTCCTCTGTCATCCCCTTCTGTTTAGAGCTAGTTAGTTTAGTCCTAGCTAGACCGTCCCCTCTTCTTCAATGTCCCCTTAGTCAGTGTTAGCATTTCTCAAAGACAAGGCTTATTCTCTTCTGCATCCTTTGTACCACAATTATCTGAAGTAACATTGCGTTGCATTCAACTTCTGTATCTTATTGAAGAGTTAAGCTGCCTGTAGATGGTGACAAGTCAGCAAGTCACCATACTGTTTGGACAGCCTGGGTCTAAGGAGGTATGTCAATACATAAAGTGGCATTTGAAACAGAACAGTTTTGCAAGTGTAGTGGTACTTTGGTCACAAGGGGGTGGGGATATCAGGTTACCACTGCCCCCTTGAGGGGCAGTGGTAAAATTGATTAAACACTCATACAGATAGACACTTTGACTCACTTAATTTTTATATGAGCCCCAATTGGGGCTCTCAAGAAGATGAACGGTCCCCAAGGGGACAAATGGGTATATATTTTGATCATTATACACATTATATTGTATATTATAATGCTCATATACATCATTTGTTGTTTGTATTGTATCATTCATATTATGGTTATAAAATATTCAGATGCTGTAATGGTGTGCATTGTTCCTTATTAATGTTGTTGATGTATACATATAATCTTGCAGAGCCTTCAGCTCTGCCCAAGTTAGGAGCACATGGACCAGATATCATCAATAAGGCTGAATAAAGGAAGTATTAAATATAAAAAAGGAATCTGTAAGGTAAATGCACTTGGCCAGAAAGCTATCCCTGTAAATTCTAACCTCTCCAAGATAGCTGGAAGCTTACTTGTTGGATTTATTGCGTCGATTACTGAAATGCTGTATGGAGGTGATTTGGAAGAAGTGGGTTGAAAATACAGAACTGTATTGGATTTTGTTCATATATACAGTCGGACTGATATTACATTTTTAGATTTAAACCTGAGATTGATAATTATGAACACGTGTTTTAAACCCAGAGTGTTATGGATATTTACAAGCTGATAGCTGCAATTATAGAAAATTTAAGATTTAAAAGGGACAGTTTTTTTTAAAGTGAAGAGAAACTGTACCAAACATTACAAGTTTGTTCAGCCATCAGGAGAACTGGAGAAGAAAAAAAAAAAAGAAAAAAAAAAAGGACAAGATTGACATGCTTTTTTTTTATTTTTTTTTCTCTAGGGGTATCAATCATGACCTGATCAGCTTCAGGTGAGGGGAGTACAACTATCCCCCGCAAGGACATTGAAAACTATATTCCTGACCTGCATTTGCATAAGACCCCTTTCACACTGGGGCATTTTTCAGGCATTTTTCAGGCGTTTTTCAGGCGCTTCAGCGTTAAAAGAAAGAAGCCTTATCTGCAATCCCAATGTGAAAGCCTGTGCCCTTTCTCACTGCCAGCGCCCGAAAAACGCTGGTAAAGCGCCGCTTAAGACCCCTTTCACACTGGGGCGTTTTTCCAGCGTTTTTCGCGCGCTGGCAGTGTGAAAGAGCTCGAGCCATTGGTGCACCCAGCCCGGTGGCAAAAACACAAAAGCGCTGCAAAGAAGCTGCTTGCAGGACTTTTTTTTGACCCCCAACCAGCGCAGTGCCCCAGTGTGAAAGCACTCGGGCTTTCACATTGGGATTGCAGATGAGGATTCTTTCAGGCGCTTTACAGGCGCTTTTTTTAATGCTGAAGTGCCTGAAAAACACCCCAGTGAAATGCCCCAGTGTGAAATGGGTCTCAGTGTGAAAGCACTCGGGCTTTCACATTGGTATTGCAGATGAGGCTTCTTTCAGGCGCTTTGAGGCGCTTTTTTTAATGCTAAAGCGCCTGAAAAACGCCTGAAAAACGCCCCAGTGTGAAAGGGGTCACAAAATGACCCACAAGTTCTTTCAGATTAAGCCCTGGTTCACACTGGTGCGGCTTTAAAATTGTGCTACTTCAGCGTGATTTTGAAGCTGCAGATCAATGCAATTTGCACCTCCGATTCCATAGCGACTTGCAACTTCGTTTAACAGAAGTCTATGCAAAAGACAGAAATTAAGTAGAGAATATCTTGACACATTTATTCTCTCAAATTCTTTCACCTGGGTTATTGTTTAATACTTATCTATAATAGCACCATGTATTCATGACAGGTGTTTTATATATATTCCCCCTTTAGATATTCTTGTACGCTATTATTTTCCCAGTATTATTCAGTACAATATGGAGACCTTCACATTTTCTTGGGGACACTGCAAATACGTCCAATCCACAATTGGTCACCCTCAGTTCCCAGGACAGACATTTCCAGCGGCCTCTATACTGCAGTACCACCAGAGACGTGCGGTTACGTCAGTAGCTGGTGAGGCACTGGCTAGTATCAGAGCCAGATACACACAGGTTACATATGCCATGATCGTTAGAGCGAGAGCAATAATTCTAGCACTAGACCTCCTCTGTAACTTTAAACATGTAATCTGTAAACAAATTTAAAGCGACGCCTATGGAGATTTTTAAGTACTGATGTTTGGCGCCATTTCACGAGCGCAATTTTAAAGTGTGACATGTTAAATATCTATTTACTTGGCATAACATCATCTTTCACATTATACAAAACAATTGGGTTATCTTTAGTGGGTTTTTTTTTTGGTTATATTCATGCGCAAATACATTATAAAATATAAAAAGTTGCAACGACCACCATTTTGTTCCCCAGGGTGTCTGCTAATTTTCGAGCAAAAAAATGATGATTATTACATGTAGGAGAGAAGTGTCAGATTTGGCCTGGGTGGCAAGGGGTTAATTACCATAAGTAAAATACAATAATTATTATTGTTTTTAAGGTAATTTACTATATTTTCAAAAACTGTACTCAAGCAGGTGGCTTAAAGTGGTTGTAAACTCTCCTCTTATCCCATGTAAATCAGCATAAAAAACCCTAATGATCACTGCTTGTAGGTCTGTTCTGAGTGGAACCTGTCCTGTTAAACTGCTGTATGGTCTTGGCCACCATGCTGCAGCTCAGTTTCAGGGTCTTGGCAATCTTCTTAAAGCCAATGCCATCTTTATGTAGAGAAACAATTGTTTTTTTTTCAGATCCTCAGAGAGTTCTTTGCCATGTTGAACTTCCAGTGACCAGTATGAGATTTAACACACCTGATCTCCATTCACACCTGAGACCTTGTAACACTAATGAGTCACATGACACCGGGGAGGGAAAATGGCTAATTGTGCCCAATTTTCACTTAGGGGTGTACTCACTTTTGTTGCCAACGGTTTAGACATTAATGGCTGTGTGTTGAGTTATTTTGAGGGGACAGCAAATTTACACTGTTATACAAGATGTACACCCACTACTTTACATTGTAGCAAAGTGTAATTTATTCAGTGTTGTCACATAAAAAGATATAATAAAATATTTACAAAAATGTGAGGGGTTTACTCACTTTTGTGAGATACTGTATCTCCTTACTTGCTTAGTATTGTTGTAATCCGTTTTGTGCTTTAGAATGATGTCACTGGAGCATGCTCATATATCCCCTGATTTACGGGGTGATTTATGCTCTGTGTGCTTGTCTGTCTATTATCAGGACTCCCTGCGGCACAACACTCAAATCCCATGACATTGCAGAATTATTCAGAGCTTCCTCCTACACCCCATGTGACAGTGTGACATCACATGGAGTGTAAACCTGGGCATCGGACTGCATACTGCAGTCTTATCAGCTGCAGACTGACTGATAAGACTGACACAGGCAAACACTAGATAAACGGCACAAGTAAATACTGTAAAATAAAACAAGCCAGCTATGAGCAGGGAAGCCATAGAAACATTGGATCGAGAAGGAAGCTTGGTTAACAGTACAAGAACTACTTGGTTAACAGTACAGTATGTAAGGGCGGAAATACACTCTACTGTGGAAAAAATACCTAAGATGGCGCTGCCTTACCCCTGAAAACAAGATTTTTTTTAAAGTTTCTTTAAAAAGTAAGTAATATGCGATTTGGGCTGGATTACAGTGGTTATAGTTTGATAATTACTTAATATGATAGACTAAATGAAAAGAAGCATCGGAGTGGGAGAGTTTACTTCCTCTTTAAGGGACATATTACAGAAGTTTGAAGTTATAACTTCAAACCAGTAATTCTGAGTAAATAGATACATAAAAATTATTATGTTATAACATAGTATAAAGATATATGATTTAGCTTGATTATAACAGTACTGTGATAGACCTAGCCGGAAGAGAGACTTTTGGAGGGGACTGAATGCTAGCCTCTTGCCGATCGATTGTGGGCCCTGGCATTTTGGGGAATGGTGCTCTTTGTGAGCTGTATGCCTGGGGACCCTTGAGGTGGTATTACTGTGGATTTGGGTCCTGGTCCCCCAGGACACACAGACTCTGGGGACCCTGGATTTGCCATATTAGAAATAGTGGCTGATTCATAATGCTGGGACAAATACTGTTAGGAGATGCTGATGTCAATTCCAGCCACCTGTCTGTCTGTTGCCTGCTAGAATGTATATTGTAAATAAGTCTAGAGTCATTAGATCCCCATTGTTGTTTGTGTTAATTAACTCTGTTATTGTGTGAAGAAGAGTTCAGTGTGGATTTGTGATAATGTTGATTGGGTTTTCTGAGCTACAAGACGGCCAGTCTGGCCTAAAGGTCATGTCTGAGTCATCTAGGCTGTCTAAAGGGATTAGTTAATTAGCCCATGTTAATTAGGTTTCTGGTCACAGGTGTATGTTCAGAGTAATATGAGCCGGAGGTATGCACCTCCTCTTTTATTGTATAAAAGAGCCTGTATTTTTCAATAAAAGAGATTCCTGGTTGTCGGGAGAGTGGAATCGAGCGAGCAAGGGGCTCGTTACAAGTACCTTTTAAACATCAGCAGATTTTCATTCTCCCTCTTAACTGTGTGAGAAAAACACAGAACTGTGGGCAAATCTTACCCATAAACCCATGTATTTTCTTGTAGTTAAGAGGGCTGGGCTGAAGACACATGCCCCGTCTATGACACTGCAGTAAGAGGCATGCCTCCACTGCAGCATTTTTATTGGACAACTGGGGCTAATGGTACTTTACCATTAGTCCAAGACTCCAAGCTGTCCATTGAGCTCATTGCTTCTGACAAGAGGTGAGAAGAGGCACTGTGAGCTCAACCTCTCAGTCTGCTGCAAACAGAGTGTGCCAGCTTGTATTTATAGTGGCTGCTCTGTATGTAGCTTCTGACAGGAAGCGCAAGGAGCCCTGTATCTCTGTAACCATAGGTCATAGGAGCCCAATATTTTAACCAGTGGTGGGGTAGAACTAAGACCACCTATTCCACATTTGGGATCTCTGTGACCTTAGGTCGCCACGCTACGACCTTCAAAGCTCAATTTATTTTTTTTTCTGCCTCCACTGACTGCACGTCCCTGAGTACCACATGCTCCTATACCCTAACCCTATGTGAGTATTTAGGACTGGAAATTTTCTTTCCCCCTACCCATATCTTTTTTGATGTTTTAGTCAAATACTAGATCATACTGATATTCATATTTTTTTACAGACATTTGGACGCATCTGATCCTGATGAAGTTTTTTAATCAACAAAATGCATCGGGCATTAGGATGCTGCCATGCTTTAATATATAACTCATGTTTCCATCTAGATTATATTATTAATTATTTTATAATTTTTACCTATCGTATTATATGGAGTACAATTACCCTGCCTACTGATTACTGCAACGTTCTGCTTATCCATCTATGTGTATATACATGAATACTGGTTACTGCAATGTGCTGCTTAACTATATATATATATATATATATATATATATATATATATATATATATATATATATACAGTATCTCACAAAAGTGAGTACACCCCTCACATTTTTGTAAATATTTTATTATATCTTTTCATGTGACAACACTGAGGAAATGACACTTTGCTACAATGTAAAGTAGTGAGTGTACAGCTTGTATAACATTGTAAATTTGGTGTCCCCTCAAAATAACTCAACACACAGCCATTAACGTGTAAACCGCTGGCAACAAAAGTGAGTACACCCCTAAGTGAAAATGTCCAAATTGGGCCCAAAGTGTCAATATTTTTTGTGGTCTCCATTGTTTTCCAGCACTACCTTAACCATCTTGGGCATGGAGTTCACCAGAGCTTTACAGGTTGCCACTGGAGTCCTCTTCCACTCCTCCATTCTGACATCACGGAGCTGGTGGATGTTAGAGACCTTGCGCTCCTCCACCTTCCATTTGAGGATACCCCACAGGGTTTAGGTCTAGAGACATGCTTGGCCAGTTCATCACCTTTACCCTCAGCTTCTTTAGCAAGGCAGTGGTTGTCTTGCAGGTGTGTTTGGGGTTGTTATCATGTTGGAATACTGTCCTGCGGCTCAGTCTCCGAAGCTAGGGGATCATGCTCTGCTTCAGTATGTCACAGTACATATTGGCATTCATGGTTCCCTCAATGAACTGTAGCTCTCCAGTTAAGGCAGCACTCATGCAGCCCCAGACCATGACACTCCCACCACCATGCTTGACCAGACAAGACACACTTGTCTTTGTACTCTTCACCTCACACACGCTTGACACCATCTGAACCAAATAAGTTTATCTTGGTCTCATCAGACCACAGGACATGGTTCCAGTAATCCGTGTCCTTAGTCTGCTTGTCTTCAGCAAACTGTTTGCAGGCTTTCTTGTGCATTATCTTTAGAAGAGGCTTCCTTCTGGGATGACAGCCATGCAGATCAATTTGATGCAGTGTGCGACGTATGGTCTGAGCACTGACAGGCTGACCCACCACCCCTTCAACCTCTGCAGCAATGCTAGCAGCACTCATATGTCTATTTCCCAAAGACAACCTATGGATATGACGCTGAGCATGTGCACTCAACTTCTTGGTTGACCATGGCGAGGCCTGTTTGGAGTGGAACCTGTCCTGTTAAACCACTATATGGTCTTGGCCACCATGTGGCAGCTCAGTTTCAGGGTCTTGGCATTCTTCTTATAGCCTAGACCATCTTTATGTAGAGCAATAATTCTTTTTTTCAGATCCTCAGAGAGTTCTTTGCCATGAGGTGCCATGTTGAACTTCCAGTTACCAGTATGAGAGAGTGAGAGCGATAACACCAAATTTAACACACCTTCTCCCCATTCACACCTGAGACATTGTAATACTAACGAGTCACATGACACCGGAGAGGGAAAATGGCTAATTGGGCCCAATTTGAGCATTTTCACTTAGGGGTGTACTCACTTTTGTTGCCAGTGGGTTTAGACGATAATGGCTGTGTGTTGAGTTATTTTAAGTGGAAAGCAAATTTACACTGTTATACAAGCTGTACACTCACTACTTTATATTGTAGCAAAGTGTAATTTCTTCAGTGTTGTAACATGAAAAGATATAATAAAATATTTACAAAAATGTGTACTCACTTTTGTGAGATACTGGAGATACTGTATATATATATATATATATATATATATATATATATATATATATATATATATATATATATATATATATATATATATATATATATATATAAATTGTTACATTTGATGACTTATGTATATATATGAAATTATTTCCACATATGCATATCTACTGCAATGTGTCATGATACATCAGGGCTATGCAATTAGCGGACCTCCAGCTGTTGCAGAACTACAAGTCCCATGAGGCATAGCAAGACTCTGACAGCCACAAGCATGACAGCCAAGGGCTGAAGCATGATGGGACTTGTAGTTTTGAAACAGCTGGAGGGCCGCTAATTGCCTATCCCTGTGATACATGTTTATGTTAATAAAAATGTCAAGATATTTTCTACTTAGTTTATGCCTTTTGCCTCATTTAAAGTCCCAAAACCTTTCTCTCTTAATATGCAGGGGTGGAGATGCATGATTGCATGTGTCTAATTTAAAGTCCCATTTTTCCCCTTTTATTATTTATTTTATTTATTTCAGGTACTTATATAGCGCCATCAATTTACGCAGCGCTTTACATATACATTGTACATTCACATCAGTCCCTACTCTCAAGGAGCTTAGAATCTAAGGTCCCTAACTCACATTCATACTAGGGCCAATTTAGACAGGATCTAATTAACCTACCAACATGTCCCCCTTCCTTTTTACTATAGAAGTTTATGCAAGTCACAATAAAATTGGAAAAAAAAGTAGTGCAGAAACCTTTTTCAAAGTCACTACAACATGAGTGGCTGAAATTTGAACAGTTTAATTGCCCGCAATAGAGTGCGACTTGTCACATGATTTGGAACTGTCAAATAGCCTGACAAATCTCACCGGTGGGAACGAGGGGTTAGACCCCATTTTTTAAGGCCAAATTACAAAACCAGACTGCATCTTCTCAGCATGGCGAGACTCTCACTGTACTCCTGTATCCTACCTTTTCAAAACATCAATGGCAACAGGCTGTTAAATCATCATATGAAACCACTAGACGCATAGAACATTGGGAAACATTCTCCTACTGTGGTATAGAACCCCATTCTCATTAGCTAAATGCAACCATTCTGCCTCACATCTGTGTTGGAGAGAGTGTGGACAAATAGGGACATTTACTAAAGGCAAATCCACTTTGCACTACAAGTGCATTTGGAAGTGCAGTTGCTGTAGATCTGAGGGGGACATGCAAGGAAAATAAAAAACAGCCTTTTTGCTTGTACATGATTGGATGATAAAATCAGCAGAGCTTCCCCTCATTTCAGACCTTCCTTTCAGATCTAAAGTGACTGCACTTCCAAGTGCACTTGTAGTGCAAAATGGATTTGCCTTTAGTAAATAAACCCCTTTGTTTCACATACTATTGGATTGCAGAATACTTACTAGTTTCTGGCATTCCTTTCTCAAAGTTGTGGCTTTCTAATTCAACCTTCCCTATCACTGGCCTTATTGAGTTTAGGCATAGAATTCATTCCCTCCTGACATGAAATGATAGTTTGTCATTTTCTTCTCGTGGCTAGACTAACTATTATCAGACACTGGAGACAAACTCCTGCTCCTAGCATCTCTGATGTTATTAGTAAAGTTAATGTTCAAGCTCAATACAAAAGACAGATAGCTGCTAACAATGATTTTCATAGAAACTGTCACTTCCAATGGGATGCTTGGTTATTCCACCCTAAAGGAAAACAAACTACTCAAAGTATTTTCTGTCCCCTTCCTCCTTTACCTTCTAAAGCTTACAGTATATAATGTAACTTGGCTTGAATCGCTGGCTCATATTGTAACCCAGCATAATCTGTATTGTATAATATTTCTCTATTTGATTCTTTGCCTACTTGATACATTTACTGTTAAAATCAAATAACAACTAATTGTGGAAAAAAAAAACATATCAAACTACAAAATACATATTTTGTTACAACCAAACATCTGCCGTTCGTTCATGGCGAATTGAGACATATGTTACTGTCAAACAGAATTTCATATTCTAGTAATATGTTATGAAATTACGTAGAAATAAAGCCAGGCATTCTGGTGAAAACATGCATAGGAAAATAGACAGAAGACATATACAAAGCATGTGAGAAATACTTTTATTGAGATACTTACAGATATACATTCCGTTCTCAATATATATATATATCATAGCTAACATCTGCTTTATGCTTGAATGACATTTTGCATTTTGCCATACACTCTGTGGTGTTGCACTAAATAGGCCATCTCCACTTCAATTTCTTATGAGTTATGACACCTGCTGACCCATACATCTATGCTTTTTTTTTAAAAAGTGATATTTTTTTGGTTGCCCAAAGCACAAAGGATACAATTATATTCCCAGCTCTTACACATAACAACAACCGTAACAATAAAAGCAGCCTTCAATAATATGTCATCTTCCTTTGGTCTCTAGGCATAGACACCCAAACAGAACCTGCAATTCATTTACAGATATCTTCTCTCTTCCTCCATGGACATCAATTCTCTCTTTCACCTTCAAAAACTCTATCATGCTATCCCTTTTAAATACCATGAGATTTTTAATCAACCCTAAAAGTCCTTAAAGCTACCAGGCAAGTCACATTTTTAGAAGGAAGTCAGCCAGAGGCGGCTCTCTAATTAGGCAAAATAGGCGGTTGCCTAAGGCCCCGCGTGTATAGGGGCCTCGCGGCCGCCTAGATTGCCTAACTTGTGTGTGGGAGTGGAAGGGAATTTCCCCCAGTCACGATCGGTGTCCCCAGGCTGGCAGGGTGAGCGGGCCGGCATTCTGTCAGATTAGCGGGACAGGACATCACCGGCACTCTTTAGAAGTTCCACCATGTAACATCCCCATCAGCGGCGGCAGCCAATAGCAGGCTTCACCACTGTCCTAGCCGGCCCCACATTGCATGATGGGAGATGTAGTTCTCCACTGCTCAGCACACACTAGACTCGACCGTGCCTGCGCTCTGCAAAGACTACACCTCCCAGGCTGCACTGCAGAGCGGGCGCTCAGAGTGGACAGTCGGCTTCTCCTGCTTGTAGTAGGGGACGGAGGACTTGGAGGAGTGATTATCTGTCCTGTCTGGCGTCTGCACCGGGATCGTCTGTGGCTGTGACTCCAGTGTTTGGCGAGTGCTGCTGCAATGTGATGTTACCTTGATAGTCAGGTGAGAGTTTCTGCTTTTCATTACCATGACCATCTCCTATATGTCCGCACAGTCCCTGACCATCTCCTATATGTCCGCACAGTCCCTGACCATCTCCTGTATGTCCGCACAGTCCCTGACCATTTCCTATATGTCCGCACAGTCCCTGACCATCTCCTATATGTCCGCACAGTCCCTGACCATCTCCTATATGTCCACACAGTCCCTGACCATCTCCTATATGTCCGTACAGTCCCTGACCATCTCCTGTATGTCCGCACAGTCCCTGACCATCTCCTGTATGTCCGCACAGTCCCTGACCATCTCCTATATGTCCGCACAGTCCCTGACCATCTCCTATATGTCCGCACAGTCCCTGACCATCTCCTATATGTCCGCACAGTCTCTGACCATCTCCTGTATGTCTGCACAGTCTCTGACCATCTCCTGTATGTCTGCACAGTCTCTGACCATCTCCTATATGTCTGCACAGTCCTTGACCATCTCCTATATGTCCGCACAGTCTCTGACCATCTCCTATATGTCCGCACAGCTCCTGACCATCTCCTATATGTCCGCACAGTCTCTGACCATCTCCTATATGTCCGCACAGTCTCTGACCATCTCCTATATGTCCGCACAGTCCCTGACCATCTCCTATATGTCCGCACAGTCCCTGACCATCTCCTATATGTCCGCACAGTCCCTGACCATCTCCTCTATGTCCGCACAGTCTCTGACCATCTCCTGTATGTCTGCACAGTCTCTGACCATCTCCTGTATGTCTGCACAGTCTCTGACCATCTCCTATATGTCTGCACAGTCCTTGACCATCTCCTATATGTCCGCACAGTCTCTGACCATCTCCTATATGTCCGCACAGCCCCTGACCATCTCCTATATGTCCGCACAGTCTCTGACCATCTCCTGTATGTCCGCACAGTCTCTGACCATCTCCTATATGTCCGCACAGCCCCTGACCATCTCCTATATGTCCGCACAGTCTCTGACCATCTCCTATATGTCCGCACAGTCTCTGACCATCTCCTATATGTCCGCACAGTCCCTGACCATCTCCTATATGTCCGCACAGTCCCTGACCATCTCCTGTATGTCCGCACAGTCCCTGACCATCTCCTGTATGTCCGCACAGTCCCTGACCATCTCCTGTATGTCCGCACAGTCCCCGACCATCTCCTATATGTCCACACAGTCTCTGACCATCTCCTGTATGTGCGCACAGTCCCTGACCATCTCCTGTATGTCCGCACAGTCCCCGACCATCTCCTATATGTCCACACAGTCTCTGACCATCTCCTGTATGTCCGCACAGTCCCTGACCATCTCCTGTATGTGCGCACAGTCTCTGACCATCTCCTGTATGTGCGCACAGTCCCTGACCATCTCCTGTATGTCCGCACAGTCCCCGACCATCTCCTATATGTCCACACAGTCTCTGACCATCTCCTGTATGTCCGCACAGTCCCTGACCATCTCCTATATGTCCGCACAGTCTCTGACCATCTCCTATATGTCCGCACAGTGCCTGACCATCTCCTATATGTCCGCACAGTCCCTGACCATCTCCTATATGTCCGCACAGTCCCTGACCATCTCCTGTATGTCCGCACAGTCCCCGACCATCTCCTGTATGTCCACACAGTCTCTGACCATCTCCTGTATGTCCGCACAGTCCCTGACCATCTCCTATATGTCCGCACAGTCTCTGACCATCTCCTATATGTCCGCACAGTCCCTGACCATCTCCTATATGTCCGCACAGTCCCTGACCATCTCCTATATGTCCGCACAGTCTCTGACCATCTCCTGTATGTCCGCACAGTCCCTGACCATCTCCTATTTGTCCGCACAGTCTCTGACCATCTCCTATATGTCTGCACAGTCCCTGACCATCTCCTGTATGTCCGCACAGTCCCTGACCATCTCCTGTATGTCCGCACAGTCCCTGACCATCTCCTGTATGTCCGCACAGTCTGACCATCTCCTGTATGTCCGCACAGTCCCTGACCATCTCCTGTATGTCCGCACAGTCTCTGACCATCTCCTGTATGTCCGCACAGTCCCTGACAATCTCCTATATATCCGCACAGTCTCTGACCATCTCCTATAGGTCCGCACAGTCCCTGACCATCTCCTATATGTCCGCACAGTCCCTGACCATCTCCTATATGTCCGCACAGTCTCTGACCATCTCCTGTATGTCCGCACAGTCCCTGACCATCTCCTGTATGTCCGCACAGTCTGACCATCTCCTGTATGTCCGCACAGTCTGACCATCTCCTGTATGTCCGCACAGTCTGACCATCTCCTGTATGTCCGCACAGTCCCTGACCATCTCCTGTATGTCTGCACAGTCTGACCATCTCCTGTATGTCTGCACAGTCTGACCATCTCCTGTATCATATCTGCCATCTCTAAGGTGGAGCCTACAGAGGAGTCAAGAGCTGGAGCGCTGCCAGGAAGGGGTCACAGGGGAAAAATGAAATCTGAGCCACCAAGCTGGAGCCAGAAGAAGACCGTCTGACAGTGACAGCACTGCAAGGCCAATCTGGGGGGGTGTCACTGATGTAGGGGGGGGGTGAATACAGTAAGGTAAGGGGGCACTGATATAAAGGTTCCTCCATAAATCAGTAACCCTCTTTACCATAGTGCAGTCACTCTGCGGAAGGTGGTCTGTGGTCACCAGAGTTCTCCCCACATCAGAGTTCCTGTTTTAAATGCAAGTTGGAACTCTGCGGACCCTGATGTAAAGGGCAATGTTGCAGACCCTGATGTAAGTGGGTACTCTGTAAAGGGGAATGCTGTGCACTTTGATATAAGATGATCTCTGGTCACCAGAGCCCCCCTTACATCAGAGATCCCCTTTACACCAAAGTCTGCAGCATTACCCTTCACATCATGATCCACAGCATTCCCCTTTGCATGAAATTTGCACTGTAAGGGGGAATCCTGCAGACTCTAATGTAAGGGGGAACTCCTAATGTAAGGGGGAACTCCGTGCCAGCTGGGTTATATTACCCTGACCTTCATGTAAATGGAGAAACATGTTTTTTTACTTTTGATATAGAGAAAATTCTAGAAACTGTGAATTCATAGTTCATAGGATTTAAGGCTCTTAATATAAGCAATTTTTATACAGTTAATTTTTATCTCTTGAATAATTTTTTTCCATTATGGGCATGAGTGGGGCCTCATGTCTAGGTTTTGCCTAAGGCCTCCCAAAGCCTAGAGCCGCCTCTGAAGTCAGCAACAGCAACTATAGTATTCCTTGTGCAACAGGATTAAAATAAACATGCTTTTTAAATGCATCTTATCAGATAGGCTTATAACCTCTATACCTTCTTATTGAACATGGCAATACTATTCTGGCTGATAATCCATCTTATGGATTGCCACTCTCTCTGTATATGCTCCAGTTTTCTCCCAGGAGGAAACCATGCACTTCATTATTTGTCTCCAGCCAGCCACCCCATGTGTCACTTTGTGGCTTGTGCAGTGGCTCCATCAAGGTGATTGACAGCTGCTCCTTCTCCCCAGCTTGCCGTCCTACATGACACTCTTCTGGGTGACTCCAGCAGGATGATTGACAGTGGCTCATTTTCCATAATTAGCCTCCCCACCTGACACTTTTCATCAGCCTGTAGGCAGTTTCAGAAGAGAATTTTATACCAGCTCTGTGTGACCCCAGGCAAAGGAAAAGAACATCCTGCTAAGACATCAGCAGGGCACATCACATGCTGCAATAGAGCTAAACCCAACTATCACAATGTGAGGTGTGAAGATACAAGGGGAAGATCAGATGACCACAATATAAACACCCAAAAGAGGGTGTTGCAATATTTTTTTTTACATAAAAAAATAAATAAATTGAGCCATTTTACTGGAAAATCTGCATGTAAAAATTTTCATATTAAATGTTCCTTAACATGGGCAGTAGTATAATACTGAATTATGGAGTTGAGCAGCACAGGACATACATATGTATTTGTAAAAAGAGATACAATGTAAAAATTCAACCATTGTTGAATTAGGCCTTATTTACAGAGGGCATAGGCATCCATGCCCCATATGATGGCCATGATTACTTGCACAGGGTTGCAGGTGTTCCATGCATTGCTGTGCAGGCAGTCCCTCTGCTGTCAATTGGGATGCAGCGCCTGCATGGACACAGCCACTGCACCCAATATAACATTTGTGCAGGGTAGAGTGCATGACCCAAAATCTACCCTGGGTGTGTTCAGGGCCCTGCACCTACACCCGCACCTGCCACAGCTGTCACATTGGGAGCAGTGGCTGTGTTCATGCAGCTGCTGTGTTCCATCTGGCATCAATAGGACTGCCTTCACAGGGATGCACTGAACACCAGTGCATCCCTGTGCAGGTAAACACAGCCATCACATGGAGCATGGATACATAAGTCCTGGGTGAATGAGGCCTAAGAGTAACAAAGTAACTGTTGGTTAATTTCTTCTACTATTCTCTAGAATTGCTACATTGTGGGGTTGATTTACTAAAACTGGAGAGTGCAAATTCTGGTTCAGCTTCCAGATTTTATTGTCATAGCTTAATTGAACAAGCTGAAGTTAGAAGCTGATTGGCTACCATGCACAGCTGCACCAGATTTTGCACTCTCCAGTTTTAGTAAATCAACCCCTCTATCTCTTGTTACAAAGACAAGACAAAGACATAGGTATTTCCTGTGCTCCTTAGTTCTATCCAGTGCCCATAATGTGGTTCTTTACCACCGCCCATCATAAAAGAACATTCAAACAGAACAGATATACATGCAGATCACTGGATGATTGGATATGCATTTTTTTTTATAATTAGACCACTTAGTGTAATGCTCTTATTTAATACTCATTAAATAAGAAATGCAAATGGTTTTACTTACAGTTTAATTGTAGAGGCTTGTAAACCATGTCTATAATCTACATGTGCCCTTTAAAATATCCGAAAGAAGAAAAAATAAATGTCAAAAAGCTATAGGTTAAATAGCCCAATGTGATTAAAAGTAATTGCTGATGTGATACATGAATCTGACATTGAATTTGCTAAAGAAATAAGACTTTCCAGCATGGCATGGGTTAAGTAACACCTGCATCTGGCCTTTAGCAGGTAGCTTAGCTTTAAACTGACCTTGATTTTCAGAAACCATCCTGCAATTTGCAGGGAACCTAGAGCTTTTGTAGTATATCAGAGGGTAAAAACACAACTTAGAGATGCCAAAAAAGGGTGCAACAAGGTTAAATAGATAAAAAGAAAAAATACTCAGGGCTTGCAGACCTGTGAAGTAAAAGGATGGAATATAATACTTCAATTTGTATTTTCAAAAATAATTATTAATATTATAAAATGTGCAGATTTCATTAAAATAATGCTTGGGGTTCTTGCTTTGTAGGCCCTTTCCAGCTATGGGGTGACAACAGTTTGTCCCTGCCTTTCTTATTGTATTTTCTGCATTATCAATCTGTTAACTAGGCCTTCAATGGAGACTAAAAGCAGTTGTTTCAACAAACATTATTTAGGCATGGTTGACAGTTGTCACCATCAAAAAAACCCACCCTAAAAATGCCATGCAGAATTCTCAGAAGTACATCAGTGTAGATAGGAAGTCACAGCAAAGAGTCTGCAGATCTTATATGCAAACAAGGATGAAAAATGGTGAAAACACATAATTTTTTGTGCAAAATGGCAAATGTTAATGATACAGTGTACTTTTGTTAACTAAATGTCATCCAGTAAAGATTTACACCTACTGTAATGTATATGTAGACCCAATCACTTAAAACTCATGTAAGCTTTAACATGTTAATGGCATTTGTAAACATGGAAGCCTCCTTCTGAAAAGGGTAGTTGCCTGAGTGTATTAATATTTTCTTGGAAATTGATCTGGGACAAGAGTACAGATCATGAAAGTGTTTAATTCATTGGATCGTTAGGACTGCCTTTTCGGAAGTTACAGTTTAACAGCAATTATACTTTCTTAAATCAGGTTTTAACCAGCTCCTGACTGTTATATTATTGAATGCCCTCCTGGAAATCTCCCTGTACTGAGAGGACCTTCCTGGTGCATCTTCATGGCAGCATACAATGGATGGAGGCTCCGCCCCCACAACCTGATAGGACTGGTTAACTATAAATCAAAGGCAGACCCGGCTCACAGCATTCTCCTTTTTTCCCTCACCTGATCAGGACTGGAGTCGCGAGGTATCCCTTACCGTTTGTCGCCCCAGCCAGTTTTAGCCTCTCCTGGGTGGAAGTCCTTCCTGTACAGCCTCTAAATGACCTTTATCATTGGAGCCCCATTTTGGTGGTCTGGGTGGGCATATTTCAGTCTCTCCTGGGTGGAAGTCCTTCCTCTACAGTCTCTAAATGAGCTATGTGGTTGGAGCCCCATTCTGGTGGTGCAGGCCTGTCAAAGAAAGCTTTTAACAAGCTTTGGCGTAAGTGACAGCATTTCTCTTTGCTTTCCATATGCTTTTTACTTATTTTCTCTGTTTTATGGGTGTTTGCTATTTCCATGATGGTGGCAGCAGTGCAAGTACCCTCTGAGCATGAGAGGCAGGAAATGATGCAGCCTCTGTGACCAGATTCCTGGCTAGAGATTTTCCAGGATGGCGATCTGAGCATGGAGACTTAACCTTATGCTGTTTTTCATTTCAGTCTACTGCTTTGCTCTGTTTCTATGGGGAACGCTGCCCAGTCAGACCACCCATTGCTTTTAAGGTATAGGGATTAGGTAAGTAGTGAAGATTGAGAAAAAGAGAGCCAATATCTATAGCCCTGCAAGGACCTCAAGATGGAGGGAGCCTTCTAAAAGCCAGAACAGTCACCATTCAGGCGCAGACATCCAGGCAACATTGATCAATGTCATCATCTCACCTCTCAAACACCACAGGTTACCAGCCCTAATGGTTGCTGCATTTGTGGTGGAAAGTCATTGCTTGGCAAGCTAGCATGTCAAGTCTACTTGGAGCAATGAAGGGGATGTCTGGAAAGATTGGGACAGTATATAGATTGCCACCTCCATCCATTGGCACAGAATACCAAGGCATACTTGAAGGACACAAAACATATATTACAAATTATGAAGGATATCAATGTTTTGGAAAAAACTATTATGGCCACAGCAGACGTGGCATCCTTATATACAAATATTAACCACAGAGGGGCTATTAATGCGGCAAAATGGGCTCTAATGAACAATAGAGATATGGATAGACAATAAAAAAAAGTTCATAGTGGATTGCCTTGATTTTTGTTTAAAACATAGTTATTTTTGGTACAGGATTTATTTTACCTCTAAATTAAGGGAGTAGCTATGGGGGCTAGATTTGCCCCTAGTATAGCAAATGTATATATGGCCAAATGGGAAGAAGAAGAAGCTTTGCACAATTCACCAAGTCAACTGATAATGTACAATAGATTTATTGATGATCTGATCATATTCTGGGATGGTAGCGAACAGGTGCTTAAAACATTCCTATTGAGAATGAACCAGAATAATAAAAATATCACAGTAACCTGGGAATTTAGCTATATGAAGATTCACTTTCTGGATCTGGAAATCACTAATGAAAACAATAAGATAATTACAAAAACCCAATTTAAAGCTACGGATAGGAATTCATATACTCCACAAAATAGTTGCCACCATAAACCATGGTTGGTGAATATCCCTAGAGGTAAGTTCCTCAGGATTTAAAGAAATTGCACCTCCATAAGTGATTATGAGGAATAGTCATCACAGTTAGCAAGTAAATTCATCATGAAAGGCTATGATCAAGAGTTTATTAACAAAAAGAGACAGGAAGTTGGGAATATGGAAAGAGATATATTACTAGCTAATAAACCAGTAGAGCAAAGTAATGAATTACCATTAGCTTTGATAATGGACTATAATCTTCAATATATACAGGTTAAAAGAATTATTGAAAAATATCGGAATGTATTAAAACATGATGACATTTTAAAATCACTCATCCCAGAAAAACCCAGGTTCATATATAATCCAGTGACTAACCTAAGAGATCGATTGGTTAAAAATGTAGTGGAACCCCCAGTATCTAATGCCATAGTTATATTTAATGGAGAGGGTTTTTATGCCTGTGGCAGATGCTACAGCTGTAGGGTGGCCACAAGTAACATTAAAAAAAGAGTTAAGTTCACTAATAGCCACGATGGTAAGGAATATACATTAAGAGATTTTATATCATGCAATACAAAGGGGGTAGTATATGCCCTACAATGTCCATGTGGAATGATATATGTAGTTAGAGGGCTATGCATATAAGAATAAAAGAGCATGTCTATCAAATAGTCAAAGGCAAGAAGGAGAATTATTTATATCATCATTTTAGAACAGTACATAACAGAAAAGTGACAGGGATGATGTTCTGGGGTTTAGAAAAATATAAAAAACATTGGAGGGGCAGTCATTGTATTAGAACACAGTCAAAGGGAATCCTGGTGGGTATATGAATTGGGCTCTTTAGCGCCCAGAGGATTAAATAAGGAATTTGACCTCAATTGTTTTTTGGCCAATTTTTATTGATATTCAGTGTTCATTTTTATGTAAATGTATATTTTATAATTTTCCCTACATATTTATGTATCGCCTTATGATTGTAAATGGATTTATAAAATCAGTATAGATCTATTTTTATATATTATGATAATATCAGATATGAAATAGTTTTATATAATGATTTGTAATTCCCCATATGGGCAGGTATTGAGGATGCATAATGATATTAGTTATTCATGTAAGGTTGAGTGTTTTTATACACTATTGGGTTAATATTATGTTAATGGTGGATGTTAGATATTATCATGACATACAGTAGATAAATATTCTAATCATATAGCCATTATGAGAATTAATATACCCCCTTTGGATAATAGTCAGAGATTAGTTCTCATATGTGCACAGTAAAAGATGATCTATAGTGCACTTAATATTTTTCACCACTAGGGATCGCCTGACAGTTTGGGTAAATAGGTTTGTATAGGATAAGGTATATATATCTAAACAGAAGTAGTAATTTGGTAGATAATCATTATAACATTAAATGTAAATATGGGGCTTTTATAGAGTATAATAAGTCAGCATATGATATCTACCAAATGAATTACCACAGTCTAAATATAATAGCGGGCTACAAGAAAATAGGGGTGATCGCAGGCTACAAGAAAATGGCAGCGATCGACGCTATAAAATGAATGGGAAAAACGTCAGCCTATCACAATTCCCACAAGACTGTGATGAAACCGGTAGGAGGAGCTTGATCGGCTGACGAGGGAGGAAGTGTGGTGCTTTTTTGTACTACAGGCTAAGGATGGGGAGAACGCTGGGAACCATAGTTGCAGATTCGGTCTCCCGGTGACATTATCACCCCCCCTTGTTCTGTACATAAGCATATCAAGGCTTGTTTTTATTGTGCTAAATGTGAGTGTACATCTATATGGGATTTTTTGACATGATCACACCATTGCAAGTCTCTATTGTCTTTCACATGTGTGATATATGAGGAGATGCTGGTAGCTAGGAGGAAAGTGTCTTGTAATTAGGAGGAAGGAGTGATCTATGTAGCACCATTTAAGCCATAACTAAGCAGAACAAGAAGGAGGAACCATAGGAGGATCTTCCCAAGCTAATAATATTATTTATCACAGGCTTTTTAAAAAAGCCCTTAAGGTGAGGGTACACCTGGTGGGTGTGTGTGCACACCGCATGAAGAAATCCCCATCATGGTTTATTATGTTTGGACCGTTGAAATATTAAGGATTTCCTGTGCAATACACGTGCACTTTCCTTATATATGTATATATAGGTTTTGGACACTGCATGCAGATTTTACCATCTTGTTCTACGTTTATGTTTGCATAATGGACTTTTTATATTACTGAGGATTTGTGTGCATCACACGGAGCACGTGCACTTTAATTATATTATTTATGTTTGTTTGGTTTTTTCACTTATAGGTTATATGCATAAGTTATTAGTTAAATATTTATTTTTTTTAAATTGTATTTACCTTTAGTGCCACACATTTGGTATATCAGTTAGTATTGTCACATTTGGGAAGTGTGGGCAGTGTTGGCAGCTGTTTATTTTTATTTTATTTTTATATTAATTTGTATATTTATTTTAATTTTATTTATTTTTTTTATTTGTATTTTTCATTTATTTATTTTTCATTTACCGGTATTTATTTATTTTTTCTTTCATTTATTTATTTATTTTTTCATTTAGTCTTATTTTATTTTTAGTTTTAGTTTCAGGTTAGGAATTTGGCAGCTCACAAGGTTACACCCACTTGATGTCTGGAAAATAGAGGCCTTGTTTAAAGAATCGTCCAAGGAGTTGCTACATGAAGCCTGTACTCCCCAGTGAATTGCCTAGCACTTCCAACCGGAGCCAGTAGGTGATGTACAAATTAGAAACCTTGCCATGGGAAGAAAGCGTTAAAGGGGCCACAAGCTTTGAAGATTGCCCAATAGAGCCTTTTTTTGCAAGGTCAGTTAAGTACACAATTGCCTGGGTGAAGTGGAGGAAACTCTCCACAAGGTTAGAAAGTACTCATTTCCTTCACTGAATAACTGGTGTAGTTAATCCAGGAAGAATGGAAAGGGTCAGAGAAAAATCCCCGTATAAACAGGCTGTCAAAACTGTATACCCTGAAAAAGCTAATGGTCAACCTGCTGCAGTCTTCTACGATGGTGGATGTATCAATGTATCATTAATGTAGCTGGCAAGAAATGTCACCTTGCTGTCACATTCAAGGAGGCTCTAGTCCAAAAATCTAGATCTAGATCTGAAGTGCTCCTACATACTGTAGCATCTGCAGGTGCCAGCAGACCAGCAATAACCAGCCCATGTGCTGAGTGAGTCTAATGGGAGTGGTTTCATAATTACCAACCAGCTGCTGCACCTGCAGGACTCTGAGGAAAGTAGCAGGGTCTTCCACTACATTTTGTGTACAGAACACCTCCAGATAATCGTATTGCATTGCATATTACAGAAAATTACAGCCCTGAAGATTGAAAAGAAAAGTGGAGTAACCCTTTAAAGAAGCCCTTCTGGAAGATGTGAAGAGACATCTTTGTAAGAGCTGAAATTGGTGGCAGACTCTGTGGCGGATGTGTCAGTAGACGTCAATTGATGTTTTTTAAGAGCGGTGTTCCCCGCGGTGACAGCAAGAGGGGCATTATGGCGGAAGCCATGGTTGCCTGATCCCGCCTTAAAAAAAAAACTGGTGCGAGATACCAGACAACGGATCCAATCTATATTTGAGTAGACAGGACACAGCCATCTAAAGGGTGATCACTAGCAGGTCAGGGCGAATATCATCTGACAAAAAACAGAAAATTCAGAAAGGTCCAGCATACAGACGGCAACTCGAAAGTAGGGATGAGCCGAACACACCCCGGTACGGTTCGCACCAGAACCTGCGAACGGACCGAAAATTTGCACGAAAGTTAGAACCCCATTGACGTCTATGGGACTCGAACGTTTGAAATCAAAAGTGCTCATTTTAAAGGCTAATTTGCATGGTATTGTCCTAAAAAGGGTTTGGGGACCCGGGTCCTGCCCCAGGGGACATGTATCAATGCAAAAAAAACTTTTAAAAACGTCCGTTTTTTGGGAGCAGAGATTTTAATGATGCTTAAAGTAAAAAAAAAGTGAAATATTCCTTTAAATATCGTACCTGGGGGGTGTCTATAGTATGCCTGTAAAGTGGCACGTGTTTCCCGTGCTTAGAACAGTCCCTGCACAAAATGTCATTTTTAAAGGAAAAAAAGTCATTTAAAACTGCTTGTGGCTTTAATGTAATGTCGGGTCCTGGCAATATAGATGAAAATCAGTGAGACAAACGGCATGGGTACCCCCTAGTCCATTACCAGGCCCTTTGGGTCTTGTATGGATATTAAGGGGAACCCCGCACCCAAATTAAAAAAGGAAACAGCAGTATACAGGCTCTGTACTCTGAACAGCAGTATACAGGCGGTGCAAACAAGACAGGGACTGTAGGTTTGTTGTTAAGTAGAATCTGTTGGTTTTTTTGAACTGGTACATTTTTAACATGTTTAGCTCCAGTCAAAAAATCTATTTTAAGCTTTTTGGAAAACATAGGGAAGGGCTATCACCCCTGTGACATTTGTTTTGCTGTCTGTGCTCCTCTTCAGAAGATTTCACCTCACTTTTTGTCCCAATGACAAATGTTTTTTGAAAACTGCTGTAAAATATTAGATCAAGAATTGTAATTACATGCCCCTGTTGAACAGGAGCTGAAAAATTGGGCCTTAGGCACTGGTGCTGGTGCCACAACACTGCAACCCCTCACAGATACTCTAGTTGGAACGCAGGAACGAGCCCTGCTGCAAAGTATTGCATCAAAAATTGTAATTACACGCCCCGTTTAACAGGGGCAGAAAAATTGGGCCTTTGGTGGTGGTGCTGGTGTCACAACACTGTAAGTCCTCACTCGCTCTTGGTGGGTGCAGAAACGGGCCCTGCTGTGAAATATTAGATCAAGAATTGTAATTACATGCCCCTGTTGAACAGGGACTGAAAAATTGGACCTTAGGCACTGGTGCTGGTGCCACAACACTGCAACCCCTCACATATACTTTAGTTGGAACGCAGGAACAAGCCCTGCTGCAAAGTATTGCATCAAGAATTGTAATTACACGCCCCTGTTAAACAGGGGCTGAAAAATTAGGCCTTAGGTACTGGTGTTGGTGCCACAACACTGCAACCCCTCACAGATACTCTAGTTGGAACGCAGCAACAAGCCCTGCTGCAAAGTATTGCATCAAAAATTGTAATTACACGCCCCTGTTAAACAGGGGCTGCATAATTGGGCCTTAGGCACTGGTGCTGGTGCCACAACACTGCAACCCCTCACAGATAATATAGTTGGAACGCAGGAACGAGCCCTGCTAAAAGTATTGCATTAAAAATTGTAATTACACGCCCCTGTTAAACAGGGGCTGAAAAATTGGGCCTTAGGCACTGGTGGCGGCGCCCAGAACCAAAAATGTTCTTACAAGCTATCAGCGTGATCATTGAGGAGGAAGAGGATAATTACTCAGGATAGTCACTCAGCATCAGCATAGGCAGTCTTTGAAGGGATCTGAGATTTCAAAAAAAAATTATTCGGTTACATCAACATCAGGTGCTTGGTAGCTGGTGGTGATCCAAGACTGATTCATTTTTATGAAGGTCAGTCGATCGACCGAGTCAGTGGACAGGCGCACCCTGTGATCGGTTACAAAGCCTCCAGCAGCACTGAATGTGCGTTCCGAAAGAACGCTGGATGCAGGACAGGCCAGTAGCTCAATTGCATACTGTGCAAGCTCTGGCCAGTGATCCATCCTCAAGACCCAGTAACCCAGAGGATTTTCGGTGGGAAAGGTGTCCAAGTCAGATCTTGCCCCTAGGTATTCCTGCACCATGTAAAACAGACGCTGGTGGTGGGGGGCGTGGCCAAGATGGCGATGTGAGCGGCCGATTTCAGAGAGCTCCGCACATCGCTGACATAATCCGGATCCATCTGCCTCTTAAATCCTCCGGACACATCTCTGCTGTCTCTGGGGGGCTCGCAGACCCTCTGTCTCTTGAGGGGGAGGATAGTTTTGATCCGGGGCCGCTCTCGGGGCCGCCGGACTTTCCGGCCTACCTCGATGCACTAGGCTGCAGCCGGGGCCTTTCCTGGCGGGCTGCGCCGCAATTCGGATGATCCCTGGTGCGGTCGGCGCCTCCAGAAACATCACGGCCCACCACGGGCCTCAGGTGAAAGCTCAAGCCTAGCCACGGCCGCGGAATCAGCTCTGATTGCATCCTCAGGCCCCACGAACAGCTAAGCCGCATCCGCGACCTTTCCTGAAGACCTGAGGCCGCCGGAACAGCTGGGGGTGAGACTGACCCCAGGGATCTGGAGGAGGAGAGCTTGGGACAGCTGGGGGTCTCTATCCTGGACCATCTCTTCCCCTGACACCCTGGGAGAGACACATTGAAAGTCCCTGTAGGCCTGTGGAAGTCTGAGGACAGCCCTGATCTCACTCAACCTACAGGTGAGGGGGTAGACTCTCTGGGGGGCACGTACAGCTCTGAATATACTGACTGCATACCCCTGAACCCCCCCTGATAGACTCCCACAGCCAGCCACTAATTATTGCCCAGATCGGGGCCTTGACAATCTGAATGAGGCGCAGGTCTTCTAGTGCAAAATATAGCAAAGGGGGCAAAAGGCTGGCCTTTCCCCCACAGACGGACTCCCCTCAGATGCCCACCTGTCCCACTCCGGAGGCCCATACCATACGCGGCGCACATAGAGCCTCACAGACAAGCATCATGGAGTCGGATGACTCTTGTCCCCCCTGGCTGGCGGACGTCATGGCGGCCATCGCAACTTGCCAATCCACCTTAACAACAAAAATAGAGGCTGTTCAGCTGGATATGGGTCTAATCCGTCAAGACATAGACAAAATTAGGTCGCGAGTTACCGAGACAGAACAAAGATTGAGTAACACTGAAGACACCGTGGTGGAACATGGAGCAACACTCCGTACGCTTCAGACCAAAGTAAAGGCCTTAGAATACAGTGCAGAAGATGCGGAGAACAGAAACCGGCGCAATAATCTTCGTATTATCGGTTTACCGGAGGGGGCGGAGGGGAACAACCCTACCTCCTTCATAGAAGGCCTGCTGCGTGACCTCTTACCGGAAGCCCGATGGTCACCCTACTACACAGTCGAGAGGTCACACCGTATACCGCCTAAGCCAGGGCCTCCTGGATCCCCTCCGCGCACCTTCATACTCCGTCTCCTCAATTTCAGAGACAGGGATGAAGTTATACACCGAATGTCCTCTTTATTGTTTACTTGTAACAACCTGGGCCCAAGTCTGAATTCACATACGAACTGCTCCATGGATGACTTAGTTTTGTTGCACAGGTTGTGCCCAGTTCATCCCCATGATGTGTTCAGACTTTAGGGGGGTAACTAACTATCCCCTATCAGGAAAACTCTAAGTTAATGCCCCTGCCAAAGCATTTGGTCAGGAGACTGTTGAGCTATGAGGCTTCATGTTACCTGCATGCCCCTTCGGGGAGCATTGAAGTTCCTGTTCTGGGTATCCTCTTAATGATGGATCGACTTCACTGTGGGGTCGCAATACGATTTACTTCTCCTCTGTTTGACTTTTAATACCCTACAGCCTGTTATAATCCATTACCGGAGTTCTCACACTCGAAGGGCCGCTTGAACTGTTGCTTGCCCCCCCGTGTGCAATCTAGGGGGGTTGGGCTCGCCTCTTCCACGGACCCCTTGTTGCAGCCGGTGAGCTGAATTCGTTTGGGATTGAAACCCACCTCAGTTTGGGGGGGTCGGGTTCTTGTGGGGGGTGGGGATAGTTCCCCTAATGGGGCTGTTTTAATTTACGTTAGAAGTTGGACTGTTTTCAGTTTGGTTTTGTTTTTGTTTTACAATTGTTTTTTTTTTTTTTAAATTGACTCATCAGCATTGCAATGTTTTCAGGTATGTCCGTTATGGGTCGGGGGGTCCAGTTCGGGAGCCACGACCTACATTGACCCTAACATTATTGTCATTCTGAGTAACCATGTCCTCCCTTAACATCGTTTCCTGGAACACCAGGGGACTGAACTCCCCGGTTAAGTGTTCCCTGGTGTTCCAATTCCTTAAAGCTTACAACCCACATATATGTGTGCTCCAGGAAACGCATTTAATAGGAAGTAGAGATCTGGCCCTCAAAAAACGTGGGTGGGTTATCACTACCACTCCACGCACTCCAGTTTTTCCAGGGGTGTCACTATTCTGATACTGAAATCTCTTCCTTTCCAGCTCCTGGATTTGGCCCTGGACCCTGATGGTCGTTATGTCATCATACATGCTAAAATATACTCTCTAACGTGGACCATTGTGGGTTTATATTTGCCTCCTTCGGCTTCACTGCTGGTGCTCAACCAGATCACCGGCAAGATAGCTGAATTTGCATCTGATAACAATATTATATTGGGTGATTGCAATCTAGTCCCTGATCCGGATCTTGATAGACTGGCGTCTGCGGGATGTCACCATCCTGGGTTGACTGAGTGGGCGAACACGTATGGCCTGACTGATGTGTGGAGGTGGAGACACCCCCAGACCAGGGCATACACATGCCACTCGGCCTCTCACAGGACGTTCTCCCGAATAGACTTAGTCTTTGCGGGAAGTCCGGTCCTCCCACGGGTTACAGATATACGAATACTCCCTAGAGGAATCTCTGACCACACGCCCCTGTTGTTGTCATTGGACCTTTCACTGGGCCCTGTAGACAAGATATGGAGGCTCTCGAGGTTTTGGATTTCAGACACGGCTGTAGACTCTCAATTCAGAACGGAGCTGCTTGACTTCTGGGTGGTAAATGTGGGCTCGGCTGACCCCACAGTTGTCTGGGACGCATTCAAGGCCACGACGAGGGTACATTACCAGACCATTATAGCCAGAGTTCGTGGGGAGTGCAGGGCAGAGTTGGTAAGGGCTGAGAGAGAGGCGAGTAGCGCAGAGATTCTCTTTGTTCGTACCCGGGACCCTATACACTACTCACATTTACAATTTATGACGTCAGAGGTGGTTCGTCTTCGTACCTCTCTTACCCAGAAAAAAATGTTGTCTCAATCCCAACGGATTTTTGAGCAGGGGGAGCGAGCGGGCTGTTTGTTGGCCTGGCTCTCCAGGGAACAGGCGGGGGTGAGCATTTCCCACATCAGAGACCCCTTGGGACAGACAGTCCACACACCGGAAGAGATCAATAGCTGTTTCGCGGAATTCTACAAATCCCTCTACATGTCCAGGGCAGACTATAGGGGGGAGGATCTGGTGGCATACCTAGACAGTATTGATGTCCCAACCCTTACGGTAACATATCGTGATAAGCTTGATGCCCCAATTATATCCTTAGAAATACTCCGGGCACTCAAATCAATGCAGACGGGGAAAACACCGGGACCCGATGGTATCCCTTTAGAATTTTACAAACAATACGCTACAGAACTAGTAGACAAGCTTCAGGACCTCTTCTCTGCGTCGATGCTCCTCGAGAAACTCCCGGATACAATAAGTGAAGTGATCATAGTGATGATCCCCAAGCCGGGGAAGGACCCTACTTTATGCTCCTGGTATCGCCCCATATCCCTCCTGAATGTGGATGCAAAGGTCCTGGCAAAAGTACTGGCCAATAGGCTTAACCTTGTCATCACTGCCCTGATCCACAGAGATCAAACAGGCTTCATGCCCAGGAGAGGTACTGACATCAACATTAGGCGTCTTTACACTCATATAGACAGGGCGGATGGGGAGTCCGGTGGAGTGGTGGCCTCACTCGACGCGGAGAAGGCTTTTGATTCCGTTGAGTGGGGCTACTTATGGGAGGTGCTATCGCGTTTTGGGTTTGGCCCGGGCTTCACGAAATGGCTCCGCATGCTATATCATAGTCCCTCAGCCAGAATACGCACCAATGGTTGTCTGTCAGAAAAGTTTAAATTGTTTCGGGGTACGAGACAGGGGTGTCCCCTCTCCCCGGGCCTATTTGCCTTGGCGATGGAGCCCCTGGCTATACTGCTGCGGGCTGACCCCGGGGTGAGGGGGCTTCAGGTGGGCCCAATCGAGGAGAAGATTTCGCTGTATGCGGATGACGCTCTGCTCTATTTGGCGGACGCGTCATCCTCCCTGCAGACTACACTAGGTTTAATCAACCGATTTGGCGGGTACTCGGGGATCCGTATTAATTGGGATAAGTCGATACTGTTCCCGCTCCATCAGTTGACCCCTAGGATCCCACACGCGCAGCTTAAATGGGTAGAGGACTTCAAGTACCTAGGGATTAAGATTAGTGGTAAAGTCCAGGATTATATGGACGATAATCTGCGACTACTTATGACACAGCTAATGGCTAAGTGTGCTTCTTGGCGTTCCCTCCCACTGACCCCGGTTGGCAGAGTAAATCTGCTAAAAATGATTTACCTTCCCAAATACTTATACTTTTTTCACAACACACCCATCCATATCCCTAGGGCCTTTTTCCAAAGATTGGAGAGTCTGCTGATACACTTTGTGTGGGCTGGGAGGCCACCCAGGGTGGCCAAGCAGATCCTATATCTCCCATTATCCGGGGGGGACTGGCACTACCGAACTTTCAAATTTATTACTGGGCAGCTGTTCTTGTTACGATTCGGTGGTGCTTCTCCCAGCCCGCACATAATCCTGCTGTTACTCTCGAAGCAGCCATTTTGGGTTCTATTGCAGCCCTGAGCAACCTTCCGTTTCGTGGACTTCGGGCTAGTCCGTCCATGACAACTCTGATGTGAACCACTGTAAGGGTCTGGCAGGAGGCCAGGAAGATATATGGGTAACCCAATCATATCTCACCTCATATGCCCCTATGGGGCAATCCCATGCTCCCTCACCTTCATAGTATACCAGACCCCTCTATCTGGGCAAAAAAGGGTATTCTCACACTAAAACATATAGTTCAGGATGGTAAGCTTAAGACTTTACAGGCCCTGAGGCAATCATTTGCTATCCCATCCTCCTTCCAATTTAGATACTGGCAGCTAAAGCACGCTTTTGAAGCCCAGTTCCCTGCCCCCCTTATTTTGGAACCAGACTCCATTGAACGGCTCCTGATTTCTAGCGTGATGGGGAAGCCACTTTCAACGTTATATCTATACCTCACAGTAGAGTATGACACCAAGCTAACCAAGACATGGGAAAAATGGAGGGTTGATATCCCTTCCCTGGATGAAGAGGAATGGAAGGAGTGTTTAATTTCCTACATTCCTTCCATGATAGCGGCGAAAGATAGGTTCATACAATTTAAGTTCCTACACAGAGCGTACTTCACCCCACAGAGACTGGCGCGCATTTATGATCAAAGGGACTCCAATTGTCAGAGATGTAGGCAGGAAGTGGGCACCTTTTGGCACATGGTCTGGTCCTGTCCCAAACTTAAACCCTTTTGGTCAGCAGTGGCTTCCACACTGAGCGATGTCACAAGTTTGAATGTACCGGTCGACCCTCAGATACTATTGCTTAGCCCAGGGGTCTTCAAACTGCGGCCCTCCAGGTGTTCAGGAACTACAATTCCCATCATGCCTAGTCATGTCTGTGAATGTCAGAGTTTTAGAATGCCTCATGGGATGTGTAGTTCTGCAACAGCTGGAGGGCCGTAGTTTGAGGATCCCTGACTTAGCCATTTGGAGGATATTGAGGGAGACAGATATAGTAAACTGTGTCTTACCTTCGCATTATATTATGCTAGGCGTGAAATATTATTGGTATGGAAAAAGGCAGAGCCTCCTACTTTGGCATCATGGAAAAGGTCAGTGAACATGGTACTTCCCCTGTATACAAGAGGATAAGAAAACACTGCGCTCTAATGAAGAAAATAAAAAATATGTGAGCCAGCGGCTGCATACATTGTGGCAAACAACAACTCGTAAATAGGAAAAAAATGCAGCGCTAAAAAATAATAAAAATTGAAATATAATGAAACAATTAAGTGAAGGATGCTATACTGAACAGTAAAGCATTTGTTCAAAAAATGGGTGAAAGTGAAATGCACAACCACTATATAAAATGTCCACATATGACAGATGGATAATTCCAAACTCAAATGAAAAAGAGGAACTAGCATAAACAAATGGAAATAATGTGAGTCATAGAAAATAAAGTCAATAGGTGCACTGTGTAGGATCTGTGGCTGTAAATCAACGACAAGGTACAGAACTCCCGTAGCTGTAAACCAACATCACGATATGGGACATCAAAGTGAGAACATCAGGAAGTAAAGTAGGATGGGTACTCTTACCAGATGACGTGGACTCCACTGTCGTATGACATGGAGTCGATGGTGCATGAAGCCTAGCTTGGGCTGAAAAACAATATCCGGAACAGTGGAACCTCTGTCTCACCTCACAACCTCTCAGGTGGGATGGAGAAACATCAGGAAGGACCGCCAACTGGATATCAACCAATGGACCTCAAGGATGTGTTCCAAGGAGAAACCGGGGGCAAACTTGATCCAGACCTCGTGATGAAAGTGGGCTACTGGAAAGCGGTTTCTTGCATCGGGATAATATGCAAATAAAAAATAAAAAGCTTATTCAGGATACAAATAATCCAACGTGCCCCTGGGAGACAGCAATACATTGCACATCGGCGGGCACGCAGGAACACTGTCTGGATAAAGGGGGCCTTGAGAGCTAAGGAAGTCCTCCTCTTCCTGCCTCTGTTCTGCCTCAAGTGTCCTGTCCATTATTCCACGCAGCATGTGCTCCAACAGGTGGACAAGGGGGACAGTGTCACTGATGCATGCACTGTCACTGCTCACCATCCTCGTGGCCTCCTCAAATGGTGACAGGACAGTGTATGCATCCCTGATCATGGCCCACTGGCGTGGGAAAAAAAACAAGCTCCCCTGACCCTGTCCTGGTGCCATAGTCACACAGGTACTCATTGATGGCCCTCTGCTGCGTGTGCAGCCACTGCAGCATGGCCGACGTTGAGTTCCACCTGGTGGGCATGTCACAGATTAGGCGGTTCTTGGGCAGGTTAAACTCCTTTTGGAGGTCTGCCAGCGGAGCACTGGCATTATATGACCGGCGGAAATGCACACAGATTTTCCTGGCCTGCCTCAGGACATCCTGTAAGCCGGGGGACCTGCCCAAGAACCGCTGCACCACCAAGTTAAGGACGTGAGCCAAACAGGGCACATGGGTCATTTGTCCCTGTCAGAGGGCAGAGAGGAGGTTGGTGGCATTGTTGCAAACCACCATTCCTGCCTTAAGTTGGTATGGTGTCAACCACCTCTGAACCTGCCCCTGCAGAGCTGACAGAACCTCTGCCCCAGTGTGGCTCCTGTCCCCCAAGCACACCAGCTCAAGCACCGCATGGCATCTTTTGGCCTGCATACTTGCGTAGCCCCTTGAACGGCTACAGAGCACCGCTGGTTCCGAGGACAAAGCACAGGAAGAGGCCATGGAGGAAGAAGAAGAGGAGGGGGTGGAGGAGAGAGGTGTGTCACAATCATTAGTAGTGGCATTTTGGAGGCGTGGTGGCGGAACAACCTCCAACACTACTGCACCTTGTCCTGCATCCTTCCCAGCTGCCAGCAGAGTCACCCAATGCGCGGATAAAATTAGGTAACATCCCTGTCAATGCCTGCTGGACCATGAGTCAGCGGTAATATGCACCTTACCAATGAAAGCCCAGTCCAGCGAGGCATGGACATTGCCTTCCACATGCCAGTAGAGAGCCAGAATCGCCTTCCGTGAGAAAAAGTGGCGTTTGGGTACCTGCCACTGAGGAACCGCGCATTCCACAAACTCACGGAAGGGGGCAGAGTCTACTAACTGAAAAGGCAGCAGTTGAAGTGCTAGCAATTTTGCCAAGCTAGCATTCAACCGCTGGGCATGTGGATGGCTGGGAGCAAACTTTTTTCGGCGGTGCAGCAGCTGGGGCAGGGAAATTCGCCTGGTACAATCTGACGTCGGTGTACCAAAAGCAGATTGCCCACAAGTACTTGGCCGTGACACACCTAATTCTACACCTTCATTCCTCTCAGTGCAGGTCTCAGAGAGGACTGAAGGTATAGTGGGGTTGGAGATCTCAGCTGATGAGGAGCAAGGAGAGGTCCTCTTTGTTCTTTGGTGTGGGTCTTTTAGATACGCTTGCCAACGAACTGCATGGCAGGTCAACATATGTCTGGTCAAGCATGTGGTGCCCAAGCGGGAGATGTTTTGGCCACGCGAGATACACTTGAGACATATGTTGCAAATAGCAGGGGTGCGATCTGATGCACTCGTCTCAAAAAAGGCCCACACCAAAGAACTTTTGGAATAACGCGCAGAGACAGCAGCGCCCTGCACATGCGGAGCTTTGGGGTGTGATGCAGACAGTGTGCTGCCCTTAGGCTTGCCCCTGGAGGGCATCCTGCCTCGTTGGTGATGTGCCTCCTCCTCCTCCTCCTCTCTCCTATCAGGCACCCATGTTGAGTCAGTGACCTCATCATCCCCTCCCTCCTCATCACTGGAGCAAACCTGACAGTATGCTGCAGCAGGGGGAGCATGACTGCCAGATTGCTGTCCTTCTTGGGCACCCCCTCTGTCCGTGCTCATGTTACTGCCTTCATCTAGCTCAGTATCATCATCAGAACCTTCTAAACGCTGGGCATCCTCCTGGAGCATGTACCCAACACTGTGGTCAAACAGTTTGAGGGACTCCTCAGGAGGACATGGTGGGACTAGGTAAGGAGTCACTGATGCCATTGAGCCAAGGGAAGAGGCCGCGTTGGCAGCTGCTTTGCCAGACAATGTACCCTGAGCATGGGTGAGAGAGGATGAGGAGGATGAGGATGGCTTGGTCATCCACTCGACCAAGTCTTCCGTATGTTGCCGCTCAACGCGGCCAGCTGCCGAAAAAAAAGGCCAAGCGTGTCCCACGGCCACCTGCTGATGAGGATGCACCGTCTCCACGACCAGCACTGTTGCCTCTAGACACAGAGCCTGCTTGCCCTCTTTTATTGGCTTGTGACTGTCTGCCTCTCCTTGTTGGCCTTCCAGACATACTAATGGCCTGTAGCTATATATATACTGATACTGCAGCTAGCAAAATCAACTGCCTGCCTGTAGTATGAGAACACCACCAACCTTCTACAGGTAGCTTTAGCTGAACACTGTGCAGAGCTCGCAAAAAACTAACTTGTAGCTTATTTAGCTGCCTGCGGTAGTGATAGGATCAGGAAAACACCACCAACCTTCTACAGGTAGCATTAGGTGAACACTGTGCAGAGCTCGCAAAAAACTAACTTGTAGCTTATTTAGCTGCCTGCGGTAGTTATAGGATTAGGAAAACACCACCAACCTTCTAGAGGTAGCTTTAGGTGAACACTGTGCAGAGCTCACAAAAAACTAACTTGTAGCTTATTTAGCTGCCTGCGGTAGTGATAGGATCAGGAAAACACCACCAACCTTCTACAGGTAGCTTTAGCTGAACACTGTGCAGAGCTCGCAAAAAACTAACTTGTAGCTTATTTAGCTGCCTGCGGTAGTGATAGGATCAGGAAAACACCACCAACCTTCTAGAGGTAGCTTTAGGTGAACACTGTGTAGAGCTCGCAAAAAACTAACTTGTAGCTTATTTAGCTACCTGCGATAGTGATAGGATCAGGAAAACACCACCAACCTTCTACAAGTAGCTTTACCTGAACACTGTGCAGAGCTCGCACTACACTTATGCCACGTACACACGATTGGACTTTACGGCATACTTGGTCCGGCGTACCGGATTTCGTCGGACAATTCAATCGTGTGTGGGTTCCAGCGGACTTTGTTTTCTCAAAAGTTTAACGGACTTACATTTGAAAAATGTTTCAAATCTATCCGACGGACTCGAGTCCGGTCGAAAAGTCCGCTCGTCTGTATGCTAGTCCGACGGACAAAAACCAATGCTAGGGCAGCTATTGGCTACTGGCTATGAACTTCCTTGTTTTAGTCCGGTCTTACGTCATCACGTACGAATCTGTCAGACTTTGGTTGATTGTGTGTAGTCAAGTCCGTTCGTTCGGAAAGTCTGTCGTAAAGTCCGTCGAAAAGTCCGCCGGGCAAAGTATGCCGTAAAGTCCGGGCATAACTTGTAGTTTTAGCTGAACACTGTGCAGAGCTCACAAAAAACTAACTTGTAGCTTATTTAGCTGCCTGCGGTAGTGATAGGATCAGGAAAACACCACCAACCTTCTACAGGTAGCTTTAGCTGAACACTGTGCAGAGCTCGCAAAAAACTAACTTGTACCTTATTTAGCTGCCTGCGGTAGTGATCGGATCAGGAAAACAACACCAACCTTCTACAGGTAGCTTTAGCTGAACACTGTGCAGAGCTCACAAAAAACTAACTTGTAGCTTATTTAGCTGCCTGCGGTAGTGATAGGATCAGGAAAACACCACCAACCTTCTACAGGTAGCTTTAGGTGAAAACTGTGCAGAGCTCGCAAAAAACTAACTTGTAGTTTATTTAGCTGCCTGCGGTAGTGATAGGATCAGGAAAACACCACCAACCTTCTACAGGTAGCTTTAGGTGAACACTGTGCAGAGCTCGCACTACACTAATGCCGCGTACACACGGTCGGACTTTTCACCTGCAAAAGTCCGACGGACGCCGCCGGACAAAGTCCGGCGGAAAGTCCGACCGTGTGTGGTCTCCATCGGACTTCCGACGGACCGTTTCGGTCGGATTTTTGCGGAAATCCGACGTACTTTAGATTTGAAGCCTGCTTCAAATCTTTTTTTTTTTTTTTTTATAAATTCTTTTTATTGCTTTTTCAAGACAAACAATACAAATACAACTTAACGACTAAAAGAGAAAGAAAAATCTGTGGTGCTTATACAAAATCTCCTACACATCGCAAGACAGGCTATTATAATTTGTGCTATTTATCTTATGATGAGTTAACCTATGGCTCGCTTCTTCTTGTGTTTATTTAGAGGTCACTTAAGACGTCAAGTCCTCTCTCCAACCTTAACCAATAAATTCTCACTGTTCCCCCCCCCATCATATTATTTGAAGTCTCAGACAGCTGTTTCCACATCTTCCAACCATGTACGCCAGACTCTATCGTACTTCATCGGGCATCCTCTGTTGAAGTATGTGTCTTTATATAAAGGAAGGTTATTATTGACCAGACTTTTCCATTGTGTCAATGAAGGGGGGGTGGGCTTTTTCCACCGCATGACAATGTTTTTCCGGGCATAAAATAGCAATAACCCGACCAGTGTACGTTTTGCCACTGTTGGTACAAGTGTTTCAATTAACCCCAATAGACAGATTTCCATGGCACGTGGCAATGTAGTCGATGCGACTCTATTTACCGTGTCAAGTACCTCACTCCAATATCGCTGGATTTTAGGGCAGTGCCAAAAAATATGAGAAAAATCTCCTGGGGAGATTCCACATCTCCAACACTCCGATGGACATGTAGGGTTCATTTGATGCAGTCTATGTGGAGTAAAGTACGCTCTATGCACTATTTTAAATTGGATCAGCCGATCCCGCATAGAAACTAAGGAGCGGAAGGGGAGATCTGCTTCAAATCTTTACGTCGTACCTCCGCCGGACTCAGTTCCTGACGGAAAGCCCGTTCGTCTGTATGCTAGTCCGAAGGACCAGATACGACGGAGGAGCAGGTTACTGCATCTCGCGCTCGCTGCAATAGGAAAAACAAATCTTCCTATTGCGGCGAGCGCGGGGCATACCAGGCCCTTAGGTCTGGTATGGATTATAAAGGGGAACCCCTACGCCGAAAAAACGGCGTGGGGTCCCCCTAAAATCCATACCAGACCCCGATCCGAGCACGCAGCCTGGCCGGTCAGGAAGGGGGGTGGGGACGAGCGAGCGCCCCCCCCCCTCTTGAACCGTACCAGGCCGCATGCCCTCAACATGGGGGGGTGGGTGCTTTGGGGGAGGGGGGCGCCCTGCGCCCCCCCCCCAAAGCACCTTGTCCCCATGTTGATGAGGACAAGGGCCTCTTCCCGACAACCCTGGCCGTTGGTTGTCGGGGTCTGCGGGCGGGGGCTTATCGGAATCTGGGAGCCCCCTTTAATAAGGGGGCCCCCAGATCCCGGCCCCCCACCCTATGTAAATGAGTATGGGGTACATGGTACCCCTACCCATTTACCTAGGTAAAAAGTGTCAGTAATAAAACACAACACAGGTTTTTAAAATAATTTATTAAACAGCTCCGGGGGGGGGTCTTCTTCCGTCTTCGGGGGTCCCTCCGGTTCATCTTCTCCCGGCGTCCGGTTGGTTCTTCTCCGCTCTCCGGCCTCTTCTCCCGGTGTCCCAGGTCTTCGGCCGGCCCCTCCGCTTTCTTCAGGTAGCTCTATTGCCAGCGGAGGTCCGGACTTCTGGGCTTCTTGGCTTCTTGTGTTCTCTTCTCTTCTCTTCCCCCAGATGTTGACACGACGCTCTCTCCGGCTGGACTGGTCTCTGAGGGCTGCGTTGTGACTTATATAGGCGGAGACCCCGCCCTCATATGATGTCACAGTCCCTGGGCATGCTGGGACTGTGACGTTTTAGGGGGCGTGGTCGACCAAGCACCCACCCCCCCATGTTGAGGGCATGCGGCCTGGTACGGTTCAGGAGGGGGGGGGCGCTCGCTCGTCCCCACCCCCCTTCCTGACCGGCCAGGCTGCGTGCTCGGATCGGGGTCTGGTATGGATTTTAGGGGGACCCCACGCCATTTTTCGGCGTAGGGGTTCCCCTTTATAATCCATACCAGACCTAAGGGCCTGCGACGGGGCTCGCAAGGTTTCAATCTCGCCAAAAAAAGCGGCGAGATTGAATTCCTTTTCTAGTCCCGTCGTACCAAAGTCACGTTCAAAATGAACGGACTTGTCCGTGTGTGGGAAAGTCCGTTCGTTCTGAAAGTCCGGCGGAAGTCCGTCGGGAAGACCGGATTCCGGAAAGTCCGGCCGTGTGTAGGCAAGTCCGGCCGTTCAGAAAGTCTGGCGGTAGTCCGCCGGAAGTCTGGCGGCAAGTACGTCGGACCTAGCTTTCTAGAAAGTCCGACCGTGTGTACGCGGCATAACTTGTAGTTTTATCTGAACACTGTGAGGAGGACGCACTACACTAACTTGTAGCTTTAGCTGAACACTGTTCAGAGGACGCACTACACTAACTTGTAGCTTTAGCTGAACACTGTGCAGAGGTTGCACTACACAGCTTTAGGTGAACACTGTGCAGAGCTTGCAAAAAACTAACTTGTAGCTTATTTAGCTGCCTGCGGTAGTGATAGGATCAGGAAAACACCACCAACCTTCTACAGGTAGCTTTAGCTGAACACTGTGCAGAGCTCGCACTACACTAACTTGTAGTTTTAGCTGAACACTGTGAGGAGGACGCACTAAACTAACTTGTAGTTTTAGCTGAACACTGTGAGGAGGACGCACTACACTAACTTGTAGCTTTAGCTGAACACTGTGCAGAGGTCGCACTACACTAACTTGTAGTTTTAGCTGAACACTGTGAGGAGGACGCACTACACTAACTTGTAGCTTTTGCTGAACACTGTGCAGAGGTCGCACTACACTAACTTGTAATTTTAGCTGAACACTGTGAGAAGGACGCACTACACTAACTTGTAGCTTTAGCTGAACACTGTGCAGAGGTCGCACTACACTAACCTGTAGTTTTAGCTGAACACTGTGAGGAGGACGCACTACACTAACTTGTAGCTTTAGCTGAACACTGTGCAGAGGTCGCACTACAATAACTTTAGTTTAAGCTGAACACTGTGAGGAGGACGCACTACACTAACTTGTAGCTTTAGTTGAACACTGTGAGGAAGACGCACTACCCTAACTTGTAGCTTTAGCTAAACACTGTGAACTACACTAACTTGTAGTTTTAGCTGAACACTGTGAGGAGGACGCACTACACTAACTTGTAGCTTTAGCTGAACACTGTGCAGAGGTAGCACTACACTAACTTGTAGTTTTAGCTGAACACTGTGAGGAGGACGCACTACCCTAACTTGTAGCTTTAGCTGAACACTGTGCAGAGGTCGCACTACAATAACTTGTAGTTTTAGCTGAACACTGTGAGGAGGACACACTACACTAACTTGTAGCTTTAGCTGAACACTGTTAGGAGGACGCACTACCCTAACTTGTAGCTTTAGCTAAACACTGTGCACTACACTAACTTGTAGTTTTAGCTGAACACTGTGAGGAGGACGCACTACACTAACTTGTAGCTTTAGCTGAACACTGTGCAGAGGTCGCACTACACTAACTTGTAGTTTTAGCTGAACACTGTGAGGAGGACACACTAACCTAACTTGTAGTTTTAGCTGAACACTGTGAGGAGGACGCACTACACTAACTTATAGTTTTAGCTGAACACTGTGAGGAGGACGCACTACACTAACTTGTAGCTTTAGCTGAACACTGTGCAGAGGTCGCACTACACTAACTTGTAATTTTAGCTGAACACTGTGAGGAGGACGCTCTACACTAACTTGTAGCTTTAGCTGAACACTGTGCAGAGGTCGCACTACACTAACCTGTAGTTTTAGCTGAACACTGTGAGGAGGACGCACTACACTAACTTGTAGCTTTAGCTGAACACTGTGCAGAGGTCGCACTACAATAACTTGTAGTTTTAGCTGAACACTGTGAGGAGGACACACTACACTAACTTGTAGCTTTAGTTGAACACTGTGAGGAAGACGCACTACCCTAACTTGTAGCTTTAGCTAAACACTGTGAACTACACTAACTTGCAGTTTTAGCTGAACACTGTGAGGAGGACGCACTACACTAACTTGTAGCTTTAGCTGAACACTGTGCAGAGGTAGCACTACACTAACTTGTAGTTTTAGCTGAACACTGTGAGGAGGACGCACTACCCTAACTTGTAGCTTTAGCTGAACACTGTGCAGAGGTCGCACTACAATAACTTGTAGTTTTAGCTGAACACTGTGAGGAGGACACACTACACTAACTTGTAGCTTTAGCTGAACACTGTGAGGAGGACGCACTACCCTAACTTGTAGCTTTAGCTAAACACTGTGCACTACACTAACTTGTAGTTTTAGCTGAACACTGTGAGGAGGACGCACTACACTAACTTGTAGCTTTAGCTGAACACTGTGCAGAGGTCGCACTACACTAACTTGTAGTTTTAGCTGAACACTGTGAGGAGGACGCACTAACCTAACTTGTAGCTTTAGCTGAACACTGTGCAGAGGTCACACTAAACTAACTTGTATGAGGAAAGAGAAAAATATCCTGGACAGCCGCACATCATAGAAGGCATCTTTATTGATATGAAGAAATAAAATCCAAATGCAGTCACCTCATGTACAGGGAGGAACAGGAAAGATAGCTAACATGTTTCACGCCCCATCATGGCGCTTATTCATAGACTATGAATAAGCGCCATGATGGGGCATGAAACATGTTAGCTATCTTTCCTGTTCCTCCCTGTACATGAGGTGACTGCATGTGGATTTTATTTCTTCATATCAATAAAGATGCCTTCTATGATGTGCGGCCGTCCAGGATATTTTTCTCTTTCCTCAAGCTTGTGCAGAGCCAGCTCCTGTGAGTTCCATTAGGGCGAGTGTCTTGATACGGATTTCAGAGATTGGAGCGGCAATCTTTTGCTTATATACTAACTTGTAGCTTTAGCTGAACACTGTGAGGAGGACGCACTACACTAACTTGTAGTTTTAGCTGTACACTGTGCAGAGGTCACACTAAACTAACTTGTAGCTTTAACTGAACACTGTGAGGAGGACACACTACACTAACTGTAAATAGTCTAGCTGCCTGACTGTGGTACTAATAGGATCAAAAGAACACCAGCAATTTTCTTCAGGTAACTGTAAATACTGTAACAAGAAAAGCCTGCCTGTCAGTAGGAAGATAACAGGAACGGATCTAGCTAAACTGAATACAGTATATATATATATATATATATATATATATATATATATATATATATATATATATATATATATATATATATATATATATATATATATATATATATATATATATATATATATATACACACAACACCTGGGATGTGTAGGCGGCCTTATATAGTGTAGGGCGTGTACTAAATCCCCTGAGTCATAATTGGCCAACGCCTCCTTGGCTTTGGCCAATTACGGCTCTCTGTTCAGACGGCGCTGTGATTGGCCAAGCATGCGGGTCATAGTGCATCCTTGGCCAATCATCAGCCAGCAATGCACTGCGATCGCCGCAGTGAATTATGGGCCATGGCGCGTCACACAAATTTGGCGCGAATGGCCCATATTGTTCGCAATTCAGCGAACGGGCGAACAGACGATGTTCGAGTCGAACATGGGTTTGACTCGAACACGAAGCTCATCCCTACTCCCAAATAGATACAAGGAGGAAGGATGAAGGATTTGTTCTCTCATGGACAGTTTTGCCATCCAGCTCCAAGAGACTACTTTTGATGGCATGAAATTTGAGAAGCGGAGGCTACCAAGTCAAGGGTGCTCATTGCAGCTAGTGGCTACCTTGTGTCAAGCCAGAGAGGTCTTCATGAATAAGACTAACCAAAGAATATGGGAAAATTATGCAGATCTCACACAGCAAAAGCCTGGAATCCTTTATCACTTAAACCAGCCAAGGTTTTACAGTTATTACACCTGGGGCTAAACAGGGGCCTAGGTTCAAATATGTTTAAAGTTCAAAGTTCAGTCTTGTCTGCACTTGCAATGGTTTAAGGAGACGTTAACTCTTTAGTGATGCAATTCTTAAAAGGCTTGCATGAAGTTATAGACCTCCCGGGAAACCATTTTTCCTATGTGAAACTTGCTTATGGTCCTCATTTCTATCAAGGCCTCATTTCTATCCTACAGAATTGGCTACACTCTGCAATCTAACCCTTATTGAAGGGGGGCAGTTGGAATTCAACATGAATTAATATCAGATTTCTGGATTTTGTACATATGTTCCCTTATTCCCAAGAGAAGCCAGACTCCCATGGTTTTTGAAAGAATAAGATTTTCACACTTCCTGGAAGTTGGAATGTAGCCTGTTAAGCTGATTAAGCAATACCCGAAAACGACCCCAAGGCATTATGAAGTGTATTCTGCCCAATGGGGGATCAACCCAAAGCATGGAGGCCATAGTAATCAAACCCATTTCCCTTTTAAGACCCAAATGCGGAGACTACAAACTAAAAATCATCAATATGTAGAACAGTTACGTAAAGTCAAAATGGAGGTAGCCGCATGGTTATTCAAATGTATCACTGGGGGAAACAATGTTAGCAGCACTTAGTGAGCTGCAGGTATGGTAAGAATTTTCTGGTCAATGTTCCTTGCTATAAATAAGGTTTAGATGTGAGCTTCATTTTAAATTATCGCAACTGTTCCTCTAGCATTACAATGAATGGGAAAAGGCTTGGGGGGACTTAAAAAGTCAGTTGTCATGATAATTTTGTGTAATCACTGTCTTTGTATTCCTTTTTCAGAGACCTTGGAAGAATTTAAAATGGTTTGGATACTAATGTCTGTGTTTTGTTTGCAGGTCCTTCAAAGTGAGAACAACAGGGGGGCAAATTTAGCAAAACAGGGGTTAGGTTATTGTAAAGGCATAATCGATTATCATATGGTACCATGAGCTCATTAACCACTTAAGCCCCGGACCATTTGGCTGCCCAAAGACCAGAGCACTTTTTGCGATTCGGCACTGCGTCGCTTTAACTGACAATTGCGCGGTCGTGCGACGTGGCTCTCAAACAAAATTGATGTCCTTTTTTTCCCACAAATAGAGCTTTCTTTTGGTGGTATTTGATCACCTCTGCGATTTTTATTTTTTGCGCTATAAACAAAATAAGAGGGACAATTTTGAAAAAAACACATTATTTTTTACTTTTTGCTATAATAAATATCCCCCAAAAATATATCAAAAAACATTTTTTTTCCTCAGTTTAGGCCGATACGTATTCTTCTACATATTTTTGGTAAAAAAAATCGCAATAAGCGATTATTGATTGGTTTGCGCAAAAGTTATAGGGTTTACAAAATAGGGGATAGCTTTATGGCATTTTTATTAATAATTTTTTTTTTACTAGTTTTGGCGGCGATCAGCGATTTTTATCATGACTGCGACATTATGGCGGACATGTCGGACATTTTTGACACATTTTTGGGACCATTGTCATTTATACAGCAATCTGTGCTATAAAAATGCATTGATTCCTGTGTAAATGACACTGGCAGTGAAGGGGTTAACCACTAGGGGGCGGGGAGGGGTTAAGTCAGTACTAGGGAGTGTTTTCTAACTGTAGGGGGGTTGGGCTCTGTCTGTCAGTACACTGATCTCTGCTCCCGGCAGAGGTCGAGTGACACTGTCACAAGCCAGAACGGGGAGATGCTGTTTACATCAGCATCTCCCCATTCCTGCTCTCCGTGAGACGATCGCGGGTATCCCCGCGGCGATCGAGTCCGCGGGACCCGCGACCCGACTCACGGAGCTCCCAGGCAGCGCGCACGCAATGACACGGCAGGAAATTCAACTGGACGTATATATACGCCCATTTGCCCAGCCGTGCCATTCTGCCGACGTACATAGTCGTGCGCCGGTCGGGAAGTGGTTAAGTAGTAATTGTTTGCAAACAATGAAAAAAATAAGATAAACAATAGTCAGGCATTAATGGATTCAAGAGTTACAAGTGAAGTTACAAATGTTGTGATGAGGTACAGATGTTTTTTTTTTTTGTTTTTCCCATTAACTAATTGTTTTTCAGATGGAAATGAGCACTTACTCTTCTCAGAAGGAAAGTCCATGGATGTCTTTAGTTAAAAGTTGGGTGTTTGTCATTGTTTTATGGTGGTTGTCTTGTCATGTTGTTGTTGTGTGATAATGGCCAGAATTTTAGGTTTTTTTGTTATTAATTTTTTTTAAATTTTTTTTTATTTTTGGTATATATGAATCTGAAGGACTGTGCCTATCAACAAGACTTGTGAAACATTTTTGCCGGAGTCTCTCCTGATGAATGCAAACATGCTATTAATACACGTGCAATGGGTTGGAGGTTGGGGAAGGAATATACACATCCAATCCATCAGAACATGAAATGTAAAATATGTTTTTTTTTTTGTTGGAGGGAGGAATTGAAAAAAGAAAAGGTTTTTAATGTATGGCATGTATTGGCGAAACAGGTTTAATATGGTGCAGGTACCCAGGAGGCTGGCACTTATACATAGTAAGGTGTCAGTTGGCCAGACTAGAGGGTGCCAGGTGACACATCAACGGGGTGAAAACTTCCTTGTGGGGGTGGTATCTCAGTCTTATCAGTCCTACAGAGAAGCTCTCGGTTACTGGACATGTGGGACACTAGAATTGGACATGGGGGAGATACGCCTGGTTTATGTCTAACCTGAAAGTTTGAAACAATGCACAGGTAATGCCAGTGAATACACACAGAAGCATGCTCCGTTAGATAAAGGGAACAAATGCTGGCTACCAGGGTACAATATGCCTTCACCACATGGCGCTGCAACATCTCACAGTGGTTGATAAAAACCTATTACCCTATATGTGCTGAGTATACACTAAATCAAATGCGGTCATTGTACCAGTGACTTACTCCCAGAGATGTGCAGACACGGAATGAGGTTCATGCAGGACGCTTATTTCTGAGGAGTAACCCGAAAGAGGAGAGATGTATTCAGCACTATATTGGGGGAATAGGAGCTGGGATGGGTGTTGTTAATGGATTGGACATCGGCCTCCTGAGGAACAAACTCGCAGCCATAGCTTCAGACAGGGCTTTGTTACTCAGAGAGATTGGTGGCATCCTAAATAACATTCAACAAAGTCACATAAATACCCAGGGTAAAGTGGCTCCAGATTTTCTCAACCGTGTTGAGAGGTTGGTAGAGAGTGTGATGGTACAGGACAGAAATCTGTTATGGGCTCTGGCGTGCACACAGAGGCAGGTGGAAGTATCAACCAGCATTGAGCTGATTATATAGTCTCTGTATGAGGGGCAGAGGCCTGATGAGTTAGCATCACCGCTCAGTAAGGCTTTGCCAAAACATGTCGCTTACACTGATGCAAATTGGTGGTCGAATGCCTGGATGGGCTCTACTAGTTTGGATTGTGGAAGGTGTTATGCTGTACGATCCCATGGCATATATAAAAGTGCAGACTCGAACTGTATATCTGGTGGCATCAATGGGCTTACTGACTGGGGATTCTATCTTGTTGCATTTGAGGCTAAATTACCCACATGTGATCAGAGAAGATGGAAGCTGGAGGTAGGTTGATATTTCCCTCGGAAGCATGACCATGATGTCCTTTGCATGCCAGGTCAATACATGGTGGTAAATGAAAAATGTTGGGAAGATTCCACACTCTGTATTCTAGATGGGGAGAACATTGCCGGGAAGGGAACACCGGTGTATTATTTGGGACATAGGAGAGTTTATTTCTTTGTCCTAAAGGATACTAACGTAACGTTAGTCATGGAACTAGGATGTTCTGTGAACCTGACAATAGCTAGAAGAGCATGGTGTACCCTTGGCGGTGTCTCTGAAATCCAGACACAGGAATGGAATTATGTGGTACCGCATATTGCCAATCTGTCTGTGGATGTCAACCAGAACCGCCCTGTTAATCTGAGAGCCCTGGACCTTGGTATGGGAAGGAAGATACAGGAATGGTTAACAGATTGGGATAGAGATGAGAGCCTTATGAGGATGCTGCAGCAAGAGAGAGCTAATGCTACTATAGCCATCTACCATGACCAGAATGTAATAAAGGAGGTAGTACATCAACTAGAAAATGATGTAGGAGGGTCTTGGTGGGAGGTAATATTTGCACATTCCAGTAAGGCCAACAGTATTCTGAATTATTTGATACATCCCGTTGTAGTATTACTCATTATTGCTGCAGTTTCGTCATTGGTTCAAGTTGGTATGTGTTGTTGGACTCGACATTTGTATAGGAAGGTCTTGCATTTATCTATGCGGGTGGAGGGGCAAATTAAGGATAAGGTCTCTTCATACACGGTGGAGGCTTTGCTGCCAGTTCAGAACCCTGAAATACCACTGACGTGCCAGAATTGTGGTATGAAAGGCCATTGTGAGCGAACCTGCCTAATCCCGGCCCGTATCTACACTGAGGAGTTATAGGAGGTTGGGAGTGGGATGCGTAATCTGATGGATCATAGGTATATATGTATATATTATGGTAATGGGTTGATTTCATGTTATGTTATAGTGTGATAAAGATGTATGTTAGGATAGTAATATGGGCAAAAAGCCCTCCTCGAGACTCTATATCTGAAAGCTGGTTGATATGTTGCTCTGAATGTGTGTTGGTGAATGGTGAGTGAATGGACACCCCTTGCCTGTACTGCACCCCATCCTGAAGAGATCGCAAAGAAGAAGACACAGAATGGTGACATAGAAGCTGTCACGGAAGAGTGATGTTGGTGTGTCACCCAGTAACAAAGCGGCACGTGTGGGGAAGCGCAAAATGGTAAGACCCTTATGGGCTATTCCATAGGAGCTGTTTCTGAAGCACATGTTGAAAACCACAACGCAGTAAGACAGTTATGGACTGTTCCGTAGGAGATGTTCCTGTTGAAAAACGCAATACCTTAATGCATTTAATGCACTGTTCCATAGGTACTGGTTTGGAAACACATGTTGGGGAGCGACACACATTAAGACAGTTATGGCTGTTCAATAGGAGTCATGTCTGAAGAAGGGTGGTATGTGCCCTTTAGGCGCAGAGCGGAACATGTTGGAATTCAACATGAATTAATATCAGATTTTTGGATTTTGTACATATGTTTCCTTATTCCCAAGAGAAGCCAGACTCTCATGGTTTTTGAAAGAATGAGATTTTCACACTTCCTGGATGACAGGATGCCCCCTCCCCCAGGTTGGAATGTAGCTTCTAGCTGTGTATGACAATGCTGGCTCTGATATGTCTATGAAAATCTTCTGATTAGCTGCTCTACAAGTGAGCTTCAAAGAGAACCTAACTGACAGGGATGATAAATGAGTTAGGATACAGGAGATCAAGGACCCAGATATCTGTGAAAGTTGACTCTGGTCGGATAATGGCAATTCATGGACAAACACTGCCCCCAGAGGCCAATTATGGCAAGATGGTCAGTGATATAACCTGTTGAAGAAACGCCCCAGAGATACTGTAATTTGTCCAAAAGCAAAGTTGGGCAGGCAATGGGAGGGGGTTTGGATGAGGTGTGTTTGTGAAAAGGGAATGTTTGAAAGCAGAGCTCTCTCTTTCAACACCTGGAGACCAGCCGATAGGATGTGTTAAGTATAAGTCTTGTATTGTGTTCTGATTGTAAGCTTTGTAACATTGCAATTTCTTGTAATACCTTTATGTTAGTTTTTTTCCTAATTCTGCTGTTTTAGTACATTCCTATTTTATTGGGAAATAAATGTAACAGAGGTGTTTGTTATATCATTGTGCTTACCAGACTCTTACAGATTAGCAACTATAGGGATTAGACAAATTAATACATATATGCAATAGTTATATAGGATATATTAGATTGTATAATATTGCAGAAATTAAATCAGGGTCAGAGAAAAATCCCCGTATAAAAGGGCCGTCAAAACTGTATTTCTGGTTGCTACAACCAACCTCTGTGAAAAAGGGTGTCAGAACTGCAGGCTTTGTACTCAAGGAGCCTCACTTAACGCTCTACCTGGACAGAATAGTCCTAAAACTGCTTTTATCAATGGGGTGTCTTTCTCCTTCCAATTTAACCAGGAAGTCAATTAACGGTCTTTATTGGTTGAGTGAGAGAACCACATCCCCTGGATGTTGATCTAACTCTGGTGACCTGCTTGGCAGCTACCTTTTCATTCAGGAAAGCTGAAATCTGTACTTGGTTCCAGCATGGCTTAAGACAGGGTCAGTCAGCATCAACACATACAGTCACCTTCTAGATTGATAAGACAATTAAAAGAGCCTACTCTTCACAAGGCCTTCCTGTTTTGGAGGTCTTAAGAGCACATTCAACTAGGGCAGTGTCAGCTCTGTGGACAGCTCAGTGCTGAGTGTCTCCTGAGGCTATTTGCAAGTCAGCAATATGGTCCTCCCAGGGCACCTTCATTACACGTTAATAGGTGAACCCAGCTCAGGACAATAACATTTGGAAAATTCATGTGGCATACTTACGCTACTGATGATTACAAAATTGTTCTTACACTCAACCGTATGGCAAGTTAGTTCCCATTGTATTCTGCCATGATGCACGAGGAAAACAGAAAATTGTATACTCACCTTTCCTGGTGCATCTTCATGGCAGCATACAGATTCCCACCCAAATGGTGAGAGTTACAGAGAATGGTGTGAGCCGGGTCTGTCTTTGATTTATAGTTAACCGGTCCTATCAGGTTGTGGGGGCGGAGCCACAACCCATTGTATCCTGCCATGAAGATGTACCAGGAAAGGAAAATTACGGAAATGTGAGTATACAATTTTTAGTTTTAATGAAATCTTCTTTGCCCTGCATCCCCTCTAATCACCCTAATCTCCAAGGGCAAGGGGCAGTGGGTTGCTTAGAGAACCCAAATACCTGATCTATATAAACTTTGAGTGATACCACTTAGTGGTGGACATAACAGCGGTAAAGCCTGTGCAGGTGCACAAGGGCCTCTGAGGTCCTGGGGGTCATTAGAGGTAGGTGTCTGTAATGGGTCCAAGAAACCCAGTTGTCAAAATATGTCCACAATGCTTTCAGTGATTAAAAGCACATTGGTTGGGGTCTAAATCTGTGGTTGGTACCTGACAGAATAGGGTCTGAAAATTTAGCATATCCGCAGGAGCTCCTGTTTCAGGTAATTGAAGTAAAAAAAAAACAATTGTTATAGCTTTATTTGGGGGCTCAAACATTATTTCTTTCTGACTTTTCTGCCACAGTCACTAACCATGTAGCAGCAACACAGTGGCTAAATGGCTAGCACTTCCGCCTAGCAGCACTAGGGTTGTCGGTTTGAAATCCAGCTACAGCACTACCTGTCTGGAGTTTGCATGTTCTCCCTGTGCCTTTTAGGTTTCCTCCCAGACTCCAAAGAAATGCTGTTAGGCTAATTGGCCCTAGTACCCGTATGAATGTGAGTTAGGCATCTTAGATTGTAAGTTCCTTGAGGACAGGGACTGATGTAAATGTATAGTATATATATCACTAACCATGTAGCAGCAACACAGTGGCTAAATGGTTAGCACTTCCGCCTAGCAGCACTAGGGTTGTCGGTTTGAAATCCACCCACAGCACTACCTGTCTGGAGTTTGCATGTTCTCCCTGTGCCTTGTAGGTTTCCTCCCAGACTCTAAAGACATGCTGTTAGGCTAATTGGCCCTAGTACCTGTATGAATGTGAGTTAGGCATCTTAGATTGTAAGTTCCTTGAGGACAGGGACTGATGTAAATGTATAGTCAGTAGCGGCTCCAGCTTTCATATTTAGGGGGGGGCACATGGGGGGACAGGGACAAAAGTAGGGGGGAAACTATAAAATGCAATTGTATATATATATATATATATATATATATATATATATATATATATCCTGGGGCCCTTTACTACTATCCCACAATGGCCCTTTCACATGTTCTGCAGTGAGCTCCCTTCCTACTGTATTGGTCCCCCCCCAGGGTGGCAGAAAACAAGAGATATACAGTATGTCACCAGCATACCAAGAAAATATAAGGGTCCAAAGCAGTGGGAGAACTATCAGGGTTGCAAAGGTTGTCTTGCCACTGGGCCCTGGTGTTCTACCACTGTGGGGTTCCCCAGCCTCCTCTTGCTGTCCTGCCCCTGCTATTGACAGCGCTGGTCTGGCATCTCTTGGAATTTACAGGCTGGTTCTCCTGTCCTAAGGACGGGAGAAATCAGTCTGTTTTTTCAGTAACTGAGAGCCCTGGTGGAGTCCTTCCTGCAACTCGCTCTTCTCCCTGCCAATGAGGATGCAGGGGAAGGAGCAGACCGGGCGGCCGTGGTTGTGTGAGCGCTCGCATTATGCAGTGTCATCGAGCAGAGGGAGGGGGGAGGAATCACCCGCAGGAGCTGACTGGGGATGCTCTCCCTCTCAATAGAGACTGTGTTACTCCAGCGGCAGCCCCAGTAAGATGCGGCACATCCGCTACGAATGCAAACAAAAAGACATTGCCTTTTTGTAAAAAAAAATATTTATTTTTTTTAAACTGGGGGGCACATGGTGGGGCACAGCATAATGTTGGGGGGGGGGAGGGGTCAGGGCCCCCTCTGCCTCCCCCCCTAGTGACACCATTGTGTATAGTATATATGTAAAGCACTGTAAAAATTGATAGTGCTACATAAGTACCTGTAATAAATAAATGTAATCACCATGATTAACCAACTATGGTGATCAAAGGTAAAGTTTGGTTACAAATATGCCCTGCACCCTGCTGTTATTATGATTTGCTAAAGAAGTTACATAGTTACATAGTTACATAGTTACATAGTAGGTGAGGTTGAAAAAAGACACAAGTCCATCAAGTCCAACCTATGTGTGTGATAATGTGTCAGTATTACATTACATATCCCTGTATATTGCGGTCATTCAGGTGATTATCTAATAGTTTCTTGAAGCTATCAATGCTCCCCGCTGAGACCACCGCCTGTGGAAGGGAATTCCACATCCTTACCGTTCTTACAGTAAAGAACCCTCTACGTAGTTTAAGGTTAAACCTCTTTTCTTCTAATTGTAATGAGTGGCCACGAGTCTTATTAAACTCTCTTCTGCGAAAAAGTTTTATCCCTATTGTGGGGTCACCAGTACAGTATTTGTAAATTGAAATCATATCCCCTCTCAAGCGTCTCTTCTCCAGAGAGAATAAGTTCAGTGCTTGCTACCTTTCCTCATAACTAAGATCCTCCAGACCCTTTATTAGCTTTGTTGCCCTTCTTTGTACTCGCTCCATTTCCAGTACGTCCCTCCTGAGGACTGGTGCCCAGAACTGGACAGCATACTCCAGGTGCGGCCGGACCAGAGTCTTGTAGAGCGGGAGAATTATCGTTTTATCTCTGCAGTTGATCCCCCTTTTAATGCATGCCAATATTCTGTTTGCTTTATTAGCAGCAGCTTGGCATTGCATGCCATTGCTGAGCCTATCATCCACTTGTTGAGAATCTTCACTCAGTTAATTGAGTAAATATTCACTTCATTATCCAAACATGTCAAAAGTATATTCCTATTCAACTGGAATACCCAATACAGAAGACATGATTAGATAACTGAAGAGAAAATGCGTTTAATTTATTGGGTGAAGATTCCCAATTCCTTTAGTAATAATAAAAAAAAAGATATATATCTATATATATGTATATATATATATATATATATATATATATATATATATATATATATATACAGTATCTCACAAAAGTGAGTACACCCCTCACATTTTTGTAAATATTTTATTATATCTTTTCATGTGACAACACTGAGGAAATTACACTTTGCTACAATGTAAAGTAGTGAGTGTACAGCTTGTATAACAGTGTAAATTTGCTGTCCCCTCAAAATAACTCAACACACAGCCATTAATGTCTAAACCGCTGGCAACAAAAGTGAGTACACCCCTAAGTGAAAATGTCCAAATTGGGACCAATTTGCCATATTCCCTCCCCGGTGTCATGTGACTCGTTAGTGTTACAAGGTCTCAGGTATGAGTGGGGTGCAGGTGTGTTAAATTGGGTGTTATCACTCTCATTCTTTCATACTGGTCACTGGAAGTTCAAAATGGCATCTCATGGAAAAAAACTCTCTGAGGATCAGAAAAAAAGAATTGTTGCTCTACATAAAGAAGGCCTAGGCTATAAGAAGATTGCCAAGACCCTGAAATTGAGCTGCAGTAGGGTGGCCAAGACCTTACAGCGGTTTAGCAGGACAGGTTCCACTCAGAACAGGCCTCGCCATGGTCGGCCAAAGAAGTTGAGTGCACATGCTCAGCGTCATATCCAGAGGTTGTCTTTGGGAAATAGACATATGAGTGCTGCCAGCATTGCTGCAGAGGTTGAAGGAGTGGGGGGGGTCAGCCTGTCTGTGCTCAGACCATACGCCGCACACTGCATCAAATTGGTCTCCATGGCTGTCATCCCAGAAGGTAGCCTCTTCTAAAGGTGATGCACAAGAAAGCCTGCAAACAGTTTGCTGAAGACAAGCAGACTAAGGACATGGATTACTGGAACCATGTCCTTAGGTCTGATCAGACCAAGATAAACTTATTTGGTTCAAATGGTGTCAAGCATGTTTGACGGCAACCAGGTGAGGAGTATAAAGACAAGTATGTCCTGCCTACAGTCAAGCATGGTGGTGACAGCGTTATGGTCTGGGGCTGCATGAGTGCTGCCGCCACTGGGGAGCTACAGTTCATTGAGGGAACCATGAATGCCAACATGTACTGTGACATAATGAAGCAGAGCATGATCCCCTCCCTTCGGAGACTGGGTCGCAGGGCAATAGTCCAACATGATAACGACCCCAAACACACCTCCAAGATGACCACTGCCTTGCTAAAGAAGCTGAGGCTAAAGGTGATGGACAGGCAAAGCATGTCTCTAGACCTAAACCCTATTGAGCATCTGTGGGGCATCCTCAAATGGAAGGTGGAGGAGCGCAAGGTCTCTAACATCCACCAGCTCCTTGATGTCGTCATGGAGGAGTTGAAAAGGACTCCAGTGGCATCCTGTGAAGCTCTGGTGAACTCCATACCCAAGAGGGTTAAGGCAGTGATGGAAAATAATGGTGGCCACACAAAATATTGACACTTTGGGCCCAATTTGGACATTTTCACTTAGGGGTGTACTCACTCTTTTGTTGCCAGCGGTTTAGACATTAATGGTTGTGTGTTGAGTTTTTTTGAGGGAACAGCAAATTTACACTGTTTTACAAGCTGTACATTCACTACTTTACATTGTAGCATAGTGTAATTTCTTCAGTGTTGTCACACGAAAAGATACAATAAAATATTTACAAAAATGTCAGGGGTGTACTCACTTTTGTGAGATACTATATATATATATATATATATATATATATATATATATATATATATATATATATATATATATATATATATATAGATCGATAGATCTATCTATCTATCTATCTATATAGATAATTTGTAAGCAGTACAAAATAAATAAAATCAATAGGAAATATATCCAAAATATGCAAACAAATTGCATCCTCTAAGATAATCATAGTTTAGTTACTCTGTGGGCTCTATTAAAAAATATAAGCAATTATGCTGTAAACCCTACCATTATGCAGAAGAGTTATGCCCTGTACACACGGTCGGATTTTCAAACAGAAAATGTGCGATTGGAGCTTGTTATCGGAAATTCCGACTGTGTGTGGGCTCCATCCGACTTTTTCCATTGGATTTTCCGATACACAAGGTTTGAGAGCAGGCTATAAAATTTTCTGACAACAAAATCTGATTGCGTCAATTCCGACCGTGTGTGGACAATTCCGATGCACAAAGTGCCATGCGTGCTCAGAATAAATTCCGAGATGGAACTGCTCGGCCTGGTAAAATTAACGTTGGGAATGGATATAGCACTTTCGTCACGCTGCAATGTTTTAAATTGTTTAATGCAGCGCACTCTCTTCTTCTTTATAATGCTAGAAGAACGAAGTTCTTTTGCTGCTCATATTCACACAGAGTTCTCACAAACTTCTTTCTTTATTATTTATCGTGATTTCATCAATATAATATTTTTAGTTGTTATCTACCGAAACAATATTATTTTTTGGATGTTTTTATATTAAATATGTTTTTTTGTTTTTTTTTAAAGCCTGATCTTGTGTTCTATTTTTATTTATTTATTTTTTTTTACTCCAGAATAGTTTTGTGTGTATTTTGTGTGTCAAGTTACCACAACACCATTAATATCTTGTATTATTTAATCTCAAGGAGGTTGCTTGGTGTTGGTGTCTCTTGTTAATTTCACATTGTAGTTTTGAAATGTACCTGCCTCCTCACAAACAAACTGTCCTTTTTGAAGGAAAACACATATAGGCGAGTATAATAAATGAAACCAAAAATGTATTAAGGGGTCATAACCAAACAAAGAAGGAGGCAACGCTGGAGAAACAGCAGAAATTGGCGAAGCCTTTGGCCCCCAGGGCACACATCAATTATTTCCAGGCAAAATTGGTGGCCTGAGGAGTCCATATATAAGGGAGTACAATCTGGTCCAGAAGTCCAAGAGATCATAAACAGCAGCAGATGGCAAACATGTCCCCAGGCTGTGGTCATACAAGAGCCTGCATCTTTTGTCAGACCAGACTGAACCCAGGCCTTCACTCTCCTGTCTTCCTTCCACGCTTCCTTCCACGCTGTGTCTGTGGTGGTGGAGTTGTGGCAGGAGGAGGAGGAGGATGATGCAATTCACTCAGGTGGGTATTTGGTGTGATTTCGCCCCTCGATCCCTTAGTTAATGTTTTATAAATGATTTCCTCACACATGAGGCGTTGGCCCTCCTGCATGTCCTGCAGTTTTGTGGCAGCCATGGAGGCAAAGGCCTCTTCATGAGTGGGGGTGGCTCTGAGGGACGCAGAAGCCTCCTGAATCAGCCTGAGTGCTGAATCCTCCATGTTACTCCCCTTCCTGGGTCTTTTGTTTGGAAGGCGGAGGGGAGGGACCTGGGATTCTGTGAGGCTCCTATTGGGCCCAGCCTTCTCCTGGCTGCCACTAACCCCGGCCTCCTCCTGGCTGCCACTAACCCTCCCCTCCTCCTGGCTGCCATATTCCACAGCCTCCTCCTGTGTGCCACATTCCACAGCCTCCTCCTGGCTGAGGTCTTCCTGTGTATGAAAAAGGGACATAGTTTTAGTTTTTTCTTCATCAATCACACACAATTTACATCTCATGACTGTTGCAAATTGAATGTTAATAAATAGAAAAGACTATCATTCTGAGCCCAGCATTTTTCATTCTTGTCCCAATTATTTTTGCCCACTACTGTCTATTGATATGTAAAACACTTTATTAAATCAGCAATTAGTGATCAATAATAACATCTAGTAAACATAATTTATTTATTGACAAGAAATCTGTAGAACAATGCTATACCTGATTCCAGCTGGGCTCCTCCACTTCTTCCTGGCTGGAAGTCCCAGGTTGGACATTGGAAGCCTCCGCTGGGGTGGAAGATAGGGTGAAAGGAAGAGTGGAAGGAAGGGTTGAGAGGGATTCCCTGACTTCAGTCTGGTCCGTCAGAAAACAAAGTCTCTCATAGTACCACAGCCTGGGGACATAAATGTCATCTGCTGCAGCTCCGGATATCTGGGAATCCTGGACCTTCTTGCGCTCCCTAAGATAAGTGCTCCTCAGGCCACCAATTTTTGCTTTTAAATAGGGGATGGTTGCTGTGGGGACCACCGGCTTCACCAACTCCAGCAGTTTCTCCAGGGCTGCCTGCCTCTTTTGTTTATGATTATATTGAGGGTGTTTGACCTGCCACAGACAGGGCAGCTCCCTGTACTTGTCTATGAACAGGGGGAGGAAGTTGTAGTCATTGAAGCCATCCATTTTATCTGCAATACACAAGACAAACCCTAATGTCAGGCTAAAGTCTCCTAATCTTGTCCCAATATAGGCCTCAATCTATAAGCAGTATAGGCCCAAGTTTAAATGTTACCTTCGTTATCACGATCAGCGCTTCCGATACTCCTTCCTCCGCTCACAGGACGTACATACTACGCACGCGTGTTACGCTTTATATACACTGCGCATGCGTGAAACTCCGCCCGCCCCTGACATTCTTTCTAGTCTATTCCCCGCCCCTTCTCGTTCGGCGCAGTGGGATAGAGCACATGGCAGAGACAGAGTAGGTGCGTGCTAATTACAGCAACGAGGAGGAGGAGGAAAGCCCGGTGCCAGAAACGTCACCATCCCGGAGGAGACGATTTAAGGCATCAAATATGGCCTTTGTTGAGATGGTGGAGATGGTCGACATACTGAAGAGGGCCGACTATGAAGGGAAGTATGGACCTTACCCCAACCCAAATGTGAGAAAGGCCAAGATCATGGCAAAAGTTGTGAAGAGTCTGGACCGAAATTTTGGGGTATGGTGATCCAAGGATCAACTCAGGAAGCGGTGGTCGGACCTCAAATTAAGGGAGCACGATCAGTATAGAAGGATCAGGAGAGTGCTTCAAAAAAGTAAGTAGTTGTCCTGTGTTCCTATTCGTTTTTTTTATAACGTTCGTGCTGCTCCATGTGCTTTTCTTTACTGTTGTACAGTTTAAAATGGCAACTTTCATGTTCATGGACACATTATTCGTTCGTAGGAAACATTGTTTGTTCGGCCAATAAAACACCATGTTTTGTCCAGATGCATTTCAATACATTTTTTCTGGCCTACTTCTCTTAAAATAATTTTGGTGTCTAGATGGGTTTGTAACTAGAATGAACTGCAAACTAGATTCTGTGTAAGGAGAGGACACTCAGCAGCTGTTTATACATCTGGATGCAGGTAAGTTTTCAAGCTTGACAAAGGAAAACAATATTTCTTCATCTTGGAACTCTGCCAAAATAGACAATTGTACCCCACTTCCAAGCAATGTTTAATATTCCTATTTCTGCCATCAAATATCTGTGTGCTAAGTATACCTATTTTTTTATTACATAGGGGAGAAAAGACTCGGAGGACACCACTCATCAGAGGAGACCACAAATCCCCCACCTCATGAAGAAGTGGAAATCCCCCAAAGCCAAGCAGAGGAGGAGGAGGGAGACGTGGTGGAAATTGTCACCACAACAGGTGAGTGTCTGCGACCACAGGCTCAGGTAAGAGATGGATGCCGGCATATTTATAATACATGGTGTGGTTTTTTTTCTATATTTTTAGGTGATCGTGATGTTGTGGAAGAAGGTCATTTCACCAGTGAAAGTGCCCAGATCCTGATCGGGGAGATCATGGGGTGTAATAGGGACTTGGAAAACATCAAGCAAAACATCAATGATGTTCAAAACAAAATGAAGAACATCATTGATGTTTTAGGGAGAGTTTAAAACCCCTCGAAATCCCTTACTTCTTTCTGCTTTATTTTTCTGACAGTTTTTTGCACTTTTTTTGACATATTCTAGAAAAGCCAAATTTTGAAGTTGCACACATTGTTTCAACATGTGCTATCTGCCATCACGGGAGATCAATGTATGCGTTTTGGGGGTGCAACCACTTCCTCAATAATAAAGTAGCTGAGAGGAAGGGGGTTGCACCCACAAAACATGTCCATTGATCCCCCATGATGGCAGCTAGCACATGTTGACATTCGGCAATTTGTGTGCATCTTCAAAATTTGGCTTTTCCAGGGGTGACTTCACCCCATTTGAACGCAATATCAAACACAGTTTATAAATACTCATGTCTGATATTGCCTTCAATTTCTACAAAAGTTGAACTTTGTAAGTTCCAGATTTGTGTATTTCTTGTTGGTTTTAAACATGCCCGTTTTACCTTAAAAGGACATTTCTACTTTTAATGTCACCTAAAAAATTGTTATACAACAAACATGTTGGTTTGTTTTAAAAACCTTTTATAAATGCACATGTGATTGTGCTTTGATTAAAAAGATTGGGAATCAACAATGTGTGGCTTCTTCTTTCAATGCTCAAAAGCATTTTTGTGTTGTAAAGTTGGTGTTTTCAGTGACAATGGGGGTTATTTACTAAAGGCAAATCCACTTTGCACTACAAGTGCAGTTTCAGTGCAGTCTCAAGTGCAATTGTAGTGCTAAGTGTCTTTGCCTTTAGTAAATAACACCCAACAATGCTTTTAAATTTTACACAATCACGCCATTTTCAGGACTCCCCAAATTTCAGTCAGGGTCAGCTAAAAGAAAGACAAGCAGTAAATCTAAGCAAATATTTGTTCAGTTTAAAAAAAAAAATTATTTAAAAAATGTCTCAGACATTGTCTGGCATATTGATGCCCCCCCCCCCCCCCCGCAAAGTATTCCATGTATCTTAGACGGACCTTGCGGGCACTCTGGGGGGGCAAGCCAGGACGGCCAGCTTCAAGAGCCGTCAGGGTTGGTTCATTGAGATTAATTCCGGCTTCATGCCCAACTAAGCCAGCAAAGTTCACAGAATTTCTCCTTAAAAAGTTGTGGAGAACAAAGCAAGCCAGGATGATGTGATTGAGTTTATATCCCGCCATGTGTATCGGTGTAAGAAATAGGCGGAACCGGCTGGCCATTATTCCAAATGTGTTCTCCACCACTCTTCTGGCTCTGGCCAGCCGGTAATTAAAAACCCTCTGGTACGGGGTGAGGGAATGGCCAGTGGTGTATTTAGGTTTTGTGCTGCCCTAGGCCTGACTAAACGTATGCACCCCCCTAATTTAAATACGACCCACCCCATCCTGCCGAGGCCACATCCCTTCCTGTTTAAGACCCACCCTATCATCTGTAAACAACACCCCTTCCTCTTTAGGCTCATTTGGCACCTTTCAGGGGGGGAACGGGTACCTGTTTCTGACAGGTACCCTTCCCCACTTCTGGGAGACTGCGCTGTCCCCTCTGAAGTTTGCCCCCCATCCTCCTTCCTCCACTGGGCCATTCAGAAAGTGCAACGCGCTTTGCACATGTGCAGTAGGGAACCGGTCGGTTTCCCTTACCATGAATGATAGTGGCAAAACCCGAGAGCCAATCCGAAAATCGGCTGAGGTGTCGACATCGCTGGATCCCTGGACAGGTAAGTGTCCTAATATTAAAAGTCAGCAGCTACAGTATTTTTAGCTGCTGAGTTTTAATGCTATCACGGGGGGGGGTCTCACTGTTCCCATCAATTGCAGCCTCACTGTGCCCCATCAAACGCAGTCACTGTGCCCATCAAATGCAGCCACTGTGCCCATCAAATGCAGCCACTGTGCCCTCAAACGCAGCCACTGTACCCATCAAATGCTGCCACTGTGCTATCAAATGCAGCCACTGTGCCCATCAAATGCTGCCACTGTGCCCATCAGTTGCAGCCACTGTGCCCATCAAATGCAGCCACTGTGCCCCATCAAACGCAGCCACTGTGCCCCATCAAACGCAGCCACTGTGCCATCAAACGTAGCCATTGTGCCCTCAAACGCAGCTACTGTGCCCTCAAACGCAGCCACTGTGCCCATCAAATGCTGCCACTGTGCTATCAAACGCAGCCACTGTGCCCATCAATTGCAGCCACTGTGCCCATCAAACGCAGCCACTGTGCCCATCAATTGCAGCAACTGTGCCCATCAATTGCAGCAACTGTGCCCCATCAAACGCAGCCACTGTGCCATCAAACGTAGCCACTGTGCCCTCAAACGCAGCCACTGTGCCCTCAAATGCAGCCACTGTGCCATCAAACGCAGCCACTGTGCCATCAAACGCAGCCACTGTGCCCATCAAACGCAGCCACTGTGCCCATCAAACGCAGCCACTGTGCCCATCAAATTCAGCCACCGTGCCCATCAAATGCAGCCACCGTGCCATCAAATGCAGCCACTGTGCCATCAAATGCAGCCACTGTGCCATCAAACGTAGCCATTGTGCCCTCAAACGCAGCCACTGTGCCCATCAAATGCAGCCACTGTGCCATCAAACTTAGCCATTGTGCCCTCAAACGCACCCACTGTGCCCATCAAATGCAGCCACTGTGCCATCAAATGCTGCCACTGTGCCCATCAAATGCTGCCACTGTGCCCATCAAATTCTGCCAGTGCCCATCAAATGCTGCCAGTGCCCAAAACACTGATGTACTTTATTAAATCATTGTACCTGCTGTCCTGGGGGTTTCCCTCGTGCTCCTCTCTCTCCTCCTGACGTCACAGCCCCAGGGCTGAGGAGAAGATTCACTGCAGGAAAGCAGTGCAGGGGAGGGTAGGCGGAGCTTAAGGCTCCACCTGTCACCTGTTACTTATGGGGGCGCGAGTGACACACGCCGCCCCCCCGCATGAGAGAAAGCCCCCCCACCCATCTTGCTGATTCCCGGCTCCCGCTGCCGCCTCCCGCACACATGCAGCCCACGGCGGCCGGCTTTCTGTAGCGGCGCCGTGGTGTATGGGCGTGCTTGTCAGAGAGTAGGGGGGCGTGAGATACACGCCTCCACCCTCTGCCAAGCACGCCCATACACAGTGGCGCCGCTACAGAAAGCCGGCCGCCGTGGGCTGCATGTGTGCGGGAGGCGGCAGCGGGAGCCGGGAATCAGCAAGACGGGTGGGGGGGCTTTCTCTCATGCGGGGGGCGGCCCTTTTTGCCGCCCCCCCCAAAGTGCTGCCCTAGGCCTAGGCCTTGTCGGCCTAGGCCTTGTCGGCCTAGGCCAAAACACAGCCCTGGGAATGGCCGCATAAGATCCGCAACTAAGATGAATGGGAGTCCTTCCGCATTGTCTTCTGGAAGTGGCAAGTCAAGGCTGCCATTCTGGAGACGCCTATAGAACTTCATGTGGGCGATGACTCCACCATCTGACATCCGCCCATTCTTCCCCACATCCACATACAGGAACTCGTAAGAAGTAGCCAACACCACCGCCAACATCACAATACTATTGAACCCCTTGTAGTTATAATAGTATGACCCCGAGGGGGTGGTGGGATGATGTGGATGTGTTTCCCATCAATTGCCCCCCCCCGCAGTTAGGAAAGTCCCACTGCCGGGCAAAATGGGAGGCTACAGTCTGCCATTCCTGTGGGTTGGAAGGAAACTGTGGAGTCAAACAAGAAAAAAAAAAATCATTTTGCACATAAACATGGAAAGCAGATTAGACACAAACATTCTTGGCCAACATCAGTATAATATTTATTTTAGGGAGTTTTTAAAAACAAAGGTATAAGGTCCACCTATCCGATTCCCCCCCCCCCCCCTCTCATGGGCCATTTTAGAAATTTTATGGGGGGGAGATGTTTTGGACAGGTAACCCTCTCCACTTCACTGAGAGCTAAATGCATAAATAATGTGGATTACTTTGGCCAGCCCCTCCTTACTTACACTATTGGCAGCCCACTGGACAGGTAAGAAGTGTCATAATACAAAGATATAAATACACACTGTACACATTTTAGCAAATTTTTACATTCTGATATTACCTATCAAGATAATAATAGGATACAAAAACTTTGAACATTACCATTTGAAAGTATTCAGGCAGGCCCTTGCACTACATGCTTTGGGGAACTCATAAATATGACCACAAACAAGGTGGGTATAGTGTGTATGGGTTTGGCAAAGTCAGCAGATAGAGGATTGAGGATAGATAGAGGATTGGTATCAGCTGAGTTAGCAGTTGGGAGGAGGGAGGGTTCCAAATGATTTTGGGACCCAAAAAAAAAACCTCTGGCACTCTGCCTGAATTTAAAGCACAAATCACAATTTTACACATTTTAGGGGGTGTTTAGGGTAAAACCACTACTATGGAGCTGACAAAATACATTGTTAAGTGACTACACAAGGTGAATATAGGCCCAGGAGAGCATGCTGGGGAGGTTAGTGAAGGCAAATATGTATGAAGGACAAAAAAAATAACATAAAAATCCAGCATGCATGAGGACAAAGGGGACATTCACAGCATATTACAATCATGGTAATTAGGGAATGAGGAAAGAAATACAATACATTAGCAAACATTCTATACAATAAAATGTGATATTAAAAGATAAAAATCTTACCTTAATATAGTCCTTCTGCAGGAGCTGAATAATGGCAGAACAGGTTTCCAGGATAATGATCCCCAGAGCCTGGGGGGAGATGCCTGTCGAGAACTTGAGGTCCTGCAGGCTTCTCCCCGTTGCCAAGTACTGCAGGGTGGTGACTTTCATCTGCTCCGGAGTGATGGCTTGCCTCATGCAGGTATCCTGCCTGCTGATATAAGGGGTCAACAAAGCCAACAAACGGTGAAATACGGGGTCCGTCATCCAAAGAAAGGTTCTGAAATCGTCAGGATTATTCTCACGGATCTCACGGAGCAAATGCATGTGACAGAACTGGTCACGCTGGAGCAACCAATTCTTAGTCCATTAACTCCTCCTCGCCTTGTTCATGGACTGGGCTTGTGTCAAAGTAAGAACCCCAACACCAAGCCCCCGCACAGCACGATCTCTACGATGAGTACGTACACGCAACATGGCTAGAAAACGGTCGGGTGGTCAGAACCTAGTAACAGAACGCACTGGAGAACAGCAAGGCCTGTGAAGAGCGACCTGAAAATCACTAATGAACGAACAAGAACACAATGACAAGTTAATGGTAACTCACTGCACGCACTGAAGAACAGATGCAAACCCACAAGCACAAACTGAACACCAGAAAAACGAACTGAAAACCACGAGTCTGAAAAAGTGCGAATCGTCTCTCACCAAACTTTTGCTAACACAAGATTAGCAAAAGGTGCCCAAAGGGTGCTGCGCTTGGTACTGAACTGCCCTTTTATAGTCTCGTCGTACGTGGTGTATGTCACCGCATTCTTGGCGTTCAGAAATTCCAACAACTTTGTGCGACCGTGTGTATGCAAAACAAGTTTGAGCCAACATCCGTCGGAAAAAATCCATGGATTTTGTTGTTGGAATGTCCGATCAATGTCCGACCGTGTGTACGGGGCATTATTCATTACATTTGTTACAGCGTGAGCTGGATTTGTACTCCCGGTGCCTCTAGGCCAACTGTGTTGTGCTAGCCCCCCCCGCCTTGACTAGCTAGACTTAGTACCATGCTAACAAGCTGAGATGTCATAAGTCATGCAGAGGTTTTGGGCAAGACAGGCTGGAAGGCACAATCTGTCCACTTTGCATCAACATAACATGCATCAACAGCTTGGTCGTAAGTGTATGGACCCAGAGTGGTTAAAAAGTAAGTACACAGAACACCAGTTCACCAACAAAAGAATGACAAACTGCACAGGGAAACCAGTAAGGACCCATATACTATGCACAGGAAGGCAGGTTGGCAACTTGCTGGAATACATAGGAGTGTTTTACTGACAGCAAAATGTTGCTTGCTGCCCTAGCAGCCCTACCATCCTAAGCTACAACCTATGTGGACTATATAGAAGTCCATCCGTGGTTACAGTGCCTCATAGCTCTTTGTACAAGCAGTATTGAACAAGCAAAGGATATATGCTTTGCTTTACAATTGATATAATATAATGTGGGAAATACATTTTTAGCTTATCCTGAAAAATGCTTCAGCTTACACCAAAGAAATATACTGTATGTATTGGTCTGTGCCGACCACACATGTTATTTTGGTAAGAGAGGTTAGGTGTTACTGATTATCCAGCTAAGAAGTATCATATAGGTAATAACATTATTGTTTACATTTACTATTTTTACTATTGTACTATTTTATAAAAGGTATATATTTGAGTTGCATATGCCTCACATATACTTGTTAATTGCAATTATCTGCTTAGTAGCCCCATGTTTCTATATTTTTGCTTGTTTGACATAAATGCTAAACAGTGGTCATCAATTTCACAACACATTAAAGGCCATGGGAATCGTTAGCACCGAGGACCTGCAGCACCTGCCCTGCATTTCTTACTGGTGGCTCTGGGCCCCACTGCTTTGTTAATTGCAGTTTGGAACTGTAACTGAGCCCCCGTTCACATCGGGTCGATTTGACATGTCATATCGCATGCCTAATGGGAACCTATTGTTGGCAATGGCACCATCGGAATCAGTGCGATGCAGACTTTGCGGCACTGTACCAATTCCCAAAAGTAGTTCCTGCACTACTTTTGGTGACTTTGGGGGTGATTTCAATAGACATCTGTGCATGAACCTGCACAGATGTCTTTCAAGTTCCCCCGAACTCACACTGCAATGCAGGTTTGAAATCAGCTGAACTTGCACGATTTCTAACCCGCCCTCAGTGTGAACAAGGGCTGAATGACAGCCACAGTGTTCCCATGCCAGCACCTCCCTGTCCTAGCTGTGCTGTTAAGTGACTCTTGCTGCCTATCATATGCACTGTGTGTAGGTCCAACAAGCAGCAAGCAGGTTATAGCACCAGCCAGCAAAGGACTTCCTTTCAGGTTCAAGAAGTTACTTCTTAAACTTTGAGGTGCTTGTATTCATGGAGGCTGTCCCTGTAAAAAGAGAGGAACAGTCATCTGGGACAGCAAGCCAGATCCTGCATCTGTACAATAAAAAAGTGATTATGAAAACAAAATATACCTGTTAATATATAAAATGGTATAGTCACATATAAAATATTGACATATGAAACCTTTTCATGCTTGTAGTAAAAAAGGACTTCTTCACATAATGCATGTACTTTGAGAACCTATTCACAAAGCACAACGCACTGCAGCGCATCACAATGCACATACTATGCGCTGTGGTACACTTCAAATAAAAGGATATAAGCATTTTTTTATCCAATTTAGTGCATATTGAACAGGCTACCTAAACACAACCCATGTCAATGCACTGTAAAGAATCACATAGGTGTGAATCCAGTTTAAAGCCCCCATCAAATCATCCTCTGCAGCTATTACCTTTTGTACCACCACCCCCTCCATTTAGAATGTAAGCTCTATGAGCAGGGCCCTCCTGTACCTTTTGTATTGAACTGTACTGTAATTGTGTTGTCCCCCTATACATTGCAAAGCGCTGCATAAAGTTGGCACTATATAAATTGCGTATTATAATAATAATAATAATAATAATAATAATAAAGCCCTTTCCTGTTGAGAGGCATTCGGTTACTACAAGGAATGCAATAAGAAGTGTAAGAAGGCAATCAGGGTGGCTATAGACAATAGGGTGGCAATAGACCATGAGAGACACATAGCGGAGGAGAGTAAAAAAAATCCCAAGAAATTTTTCAAATCTATTGACACTAAAAAAGTGAGGTCGGAGCACATTGGCCCCATAAAGGATGATGGGAAATGGGGATGAACGGAAGTTGGTTACAAATGACAAGGAGAATTAAATTGCACTAAATGCATTCTTGCTCTCAGTTTTTACAAAGGAAAAGGAGGGGTATAACAACCATGAGTGTACTATTAGTAAGACATCAGAGGAAGTATCCTGGTGGATAACAGAAGCTGGTGTCCAAAATAGACTAGAAAATCTTAACACAAGTTAATCACCAGGACCAGATGGCTTACACCCAAGAGTTCTCGAAGAACGCAGTCAGGTTAAAGCCAGACCCCTATTCCTAATTTTTATGGACAGCATACTGACAGGAATGGTAGCAGTTGATTAGCAAATGCCTAACATGGTACCAATATTCAATAAAGGGCCAAGACATATACCTGGGAACTACAGACCAGCCAGTCCAACATCAATAGTACTGTATGTAAAATATTGGAGTGGATGATATGGGACTACAGTACATCCATGAATTTGCTCGCTATTAGTAATCAGCATGGATTTATGAAAGGTCGTTCCTGCCAAACCAATCTCTTAACATTCTACGAGGAAGTGAGCTGCCATTTAGATAAGGGAAGCCCAGTGGATGTGGTATATCTGGATTTTCCAAAAGCATTCAATAGAGTTCCCCATAAACGCTTAATTTACAAACTGAGGCCTATAGGCATGGACCATAGGGATGGATAGAAAACTGGTTACAGGGACGCGTTCAAAGGGTGATGATAAACAGCGAGTTCTCAGAATGGTCTAGAGCAGTGGTTCTCAACTCCAGGCCTCGGGACCCACCAACAGGCCAGATTTTAAGTATTACCTTGGGGAGTTGCAGACTAGAATACTGCAATCACTGAGCAGCAAGTGATATCACCTGTGATGTATTTCAGCTATCTTGCAAACCTGGCCTGTTGGTGGGTCCTGAGGACTGGAGTTGAGAACCACTGGTCTAGAGTGATAAGTGGTGTACCCCAAGGCTCTGTCCTGGGACCAAGTCTTTATAATTTATTCATAAATGACATAACAGGTTGGTATAAATAGATCAATCTCAGTGCTTGCTGGTGATACACAGCTGCCTAGGGCAATAACTTTATAGCAAGATATAGAAACCTTACAAGGAGACCTTAATAAAATAATGGGGTGGGCAACTACATGGCAAATTAGGTTTAATGTTGAAAAATGTAAAGTAACGCACTTGGGTGCTAAAAACTTGAATGCAAGTTACTTGCTAGGTGCAGAACATCTGGGGGAATCTAGGGTGGAAAAGAACTGGGGGTCTTAGTATATCCCAGGCTCATTAATGACATGATATGCCAAGCTGCAGCAAGCAAAGCTATCAGAATATTATGATGCATAAAAAAGGGAATTTACTCAAGAGAAAAATATAATCCTGTCACTTTTTAAAACTGTGGTTCAGCCACATCTGGAGTATTCCATCCAATTCTGGTCACCAGTCCTCAGAAGGGAGGTGTGTGAACTGGAGGGAGTCCAGAGAAGGGCAACAAAGTTAATAAAGGGAGTGGAGGACCTCAGTTACGAGGAACGACTACAAACATTAAACTTATTCTCTCTAGAGAAGAGATACGTGAGCGGAGATATGATATCGATATAAAAATACCTCAATGGTGATCCCAGAATAGGAAGAAAACTATTCAGTCTCTGGGAGTGTAAGAAGACATGGGGCCACTCATTGAAATTGGAGGAGAAACAATTTAACCTTAAACTGCATAGGGTTTTTTTCACTGTCAAGACGTTAAAGTGAAACTGCAGTCTTCTCACATAATTTGTAATAAAATCATCTTTGCCATTCTGAAGCTTCCCTACAACCACTTTGCATAATATTTTATATATACTGTGATTCTGTACTTGCCAAATATGCTGCAGAAATCTCCTTCCACTAAGTCTGGTTGCATCCATTTTAACTATGGGCAGCTGAAGCTGCTGCCTGTTCACTTCCTGGATGACCAGAGAAGAAACAGGAAGCGGGCTGTATAAGGTATTTACTGGCAGAAAAAAAATGTTTTACTATCCGAAGTTAAAACAACAATGGCAGAAGATTTAATAGATAGAAAGATGAAAACATGGCTGAAGGTCCGCTTTAAGGATGTGGAATTCACTTTCACAATTGGCAGTGTTAGTGGGAAGTATTGATAGTTTTAGAAACTCTCGGATGGGTATCTTAGCAAACGGAGTATATAGGGATGCGGGAAAGTTTGTCATTGTGATGGAGAAGTGAAAGTTTGTCATTGTGATGGAGGAGTGTACATTAAGAGATATGATCAATAGTGACATGGTTTAAAAAATCCATGTCACTGTCAACCAAACACAGAGAGTCATTCCAATTAATTCAAATTGAGACCTATGTAGAGGGTCAAACTGTTTGTCAGTAAAATCCCTAAAGTTAAGAACACTATCAATCTGTGTTCAAGACTATCAACCTGTTAAGGTGTACAACTGACATGTCTACAGTGGATTAAACAATAAATTCTCTTTCAAAAGAAAAAAGATCCTTCACATTGTCAAGAGAGGCTTATGGTTCTATAGGCCCTCATAGAAAAATGTTTTAAATACAGAGTGTATTGGGAAGGTCTAAGAGGTCTAAAAACCCTAGACCTAGACAGTAGACCTAGACAGTAGTGTGACTGCTTCTCCAACTGCAGTGTTGCTCATACTGTTCAACCAATCAGGTTAGAAACAACTGCTTGTTAATCTGGGTCATATGGAATTTCGCTCGGTCTCTTCAGGAACAGAGTGTGAGGACATGGAGTCCCCATAGACTGGGTCACACCAGAGATTGCGCCATAACCTGGATAGTGCTCTGCACCTAATTACTACAGTACACAAAGGTCTGGAAGGCAGCACAATGCAGAGCCCAGTGCTCAAAGGTAATATTCCAGGTTAGTCCAGAATCTTTAGTCCAGGTAAGGCCTCGAAAGCTGTTGCTGAGGATCTGCTGAACCATTTACCTACTGTGTAGTCACTAGCTCCAGCACTGCTTTTGAATTATTGACTGAAATCACTGAAGAAAAAAATATCTACAATGTAATAAATATCTTTATTTAAGTAAAACTAACATAAGAAAGAAAAGAGGGGTGCATGCGCGGAAGCCTGAGAGGAAGGTAATTCCGGCTTAGAATTCCGCTCCAGTGATGTTTTCCCCGGAGGACTACAGGTCACAGAGGTCCCAAAAGTTTAAAAAAATGCCAGCCACACCACTCAAAGCCTCAGGTATCGATAGTTATGGTTTTGAGGGGTACAAAATCAAAATGTAAAACCGGCATCAGTAAAGAAGCACGGCTTCGGCCGTCTTCCAAGATGGCGGTGGCAGTCCCTTCACAAAATAGTACCTGACAAAGGCTAAACCTTTGAAAGTCAGCCTAAATACTGTGGATTTTAATGGGGAGTCTGACTATGATACTGAAGGTTCACAAACAGAGCTCCAATCTGACATATTTAAAAAAAATTGAACATATGCTGCAGAAAGCTCTTAAACAGACTTCAGACCACATCACTGATAAACTGACAAGAGAAATAAGAGAGCTAGGTCTGAGAACTGCTGACTTAGAAAGCAATGTTGATAATATTGAATGTCAAACACAGCACTATATTTCTGAATATGTGAATCTTAAAGAAGAGAATGCTTTATAGTTTAGAAGACCAAGAGAATAGGGACCGCCAGGCTAACTTGCGGATTAGGGGAATCCCTGAGACTGTCCTGGATGTGCAAGCTACTATCACTGCATTATTTCAGGAATTACAACCTGGTATTCCTGTGGAGAGATTGGAGATAGACAGAGTGCATAGAGCATTAGCTCCACGTAAAACAAATGGCCCTCCTAGGGATATAATTGCTAAGCTGCATTTCTACTGCACAAAAGAGCAATTGCTTGCAGCAGCCAGAGGAAAGGACTCCCTCATCTTCCAGGATCAAATATATCAACTCTTTGCAGATTTATCTCCCATTACAGTGGCTAAAAGACGCGCTCTCAAACCCCAATTACAAATACTTCAACTTCAAATCAATGTCATCAAATCACTTATCATTGGGGAGTCCCTTTCTCCCTCAGATTTACTCTTTTAGAAACCAGATATGTTTGTCGCTCTTCAGAGGACTTACAGTCAGCCTTGATTGAAATGGGCCTAGCAGACCGAGCCCCATCTACAGACCAATCTCGCAGAAGATCAGCTTCCAGATCCCCTCAGCAAAATACAGCAGCAGACCCGAACCCATCTACTTCTTCACACCAGAATTTACATAAGCGTGGTCGCTAGGGATGAGCCGAACACCCCCCTGTCCGGTTCGCACCAGAACATGCGAACAGGAAAAAAGTTTGTTTGAACACGCGAACACCGTTAAAGTCTATGGGACACGAACATGAATAATCAAAAGTGCTAATTTTAAAGGCTTATATGCAAGTTATTGTCATAAAAAGTGTTTGGGGATCTGGGTCCTGCCCCAGGGGACATGGATCAATGCAAAAAAAAGTTTTAAAAACTGCCGTTTAAGGAGCAGTGATTTTAATAATGCTTAAAGTCAAACAATAAAAGTGTAATATCCCTTTAAATTTTGTAGCTGGGGGGTGTCTATAGTATGCCTGGAAAGGGGCGCATGTTTCCCATGTTTAGAACAGTCTGACAGCAAAATGACATTTCAAAGGAAAAAAAGTCATTTAAAACTACTCGCGGCTGTTGCATTGCCGTTCCGACAATAAACATAAAAGTTCATTGATAAAAACGGCATGGGAATTCCCCACAGGGGAACCCTGAACCAAAATTTTAAAAAAAAATGACGTGGGGTCCCCCTAAATTCCATACCAGGCTCTTCAGGTCTGGTATGGATATTAAGGGGAACCCCGGCCAGAATTAAAAAAAAAATGATGTGGGGGTCCCCCTAAATGTCATACCAGACCCTTCAGGTCTGGTATGGATTTTAAGGGGAACCCCGCACCAAAATTTAAAAAAAAATGGCGTGGGGTCACCCCAAAAATCCATACCAGACCCTTATCCGAGCACGCAACCTGGCAGGCCGCAGGAAAAGAGGGGGGGACGAGAGAGCACCCCCCCTCCTGAACCATACCAGGCCACATGCCCTCAACATTGGGAGGGTGCTTTGGGGTAGCCCCCCAAAACACCTTGTCCCCATGTTGATGAGGACAAGGGCCTCATCCCCACAACCTTGGCCGGTGGTTGTGGGGGTCTGCGGGCGGGGGGCTTATCGGAATCTGGAAGCCCCCTTTAACAAGGGGACCCCCAGATCCCGGCCCCCCCCCTGTGTGAAATGGTAAGGGGGTACAAAAGTACCTCTACCATTTCACTAAAAAACTGTCAAAAATGTTAAAAATGACAAGAGACAGTTTTTGACAACTCCTTTATTTAAATGCTTCTTCTTTCTTCTATCTTCCTTCATCTTCTTCTTCTGGCTCTTCTGGTTCTTCCTCCAGTGTTCTCGTCCAGCATCTCCTCTGCGGCATCTTCTATCTTCTTCTCCTCGGGCCGCTCCGCACCCATGGCATGGGGGGAGGCTCCCGCTCTTCTCTTCATCTTCTTCTCTTCTTCTCTTCTTCATCTTCTTCTCCGGGCCGCTCCGCACGCATGCTGGCATGGTGGGAGGCTCCCGCTGTGTGACGCATCTCCTCTTCTGACGGTTCTTAAATAACGGGGGCGGGGCCACCCAGTGACCACGCCCCCCTCTGAGGCACGGGACATGACGGGACTTCCCTGTGGCATTCCCGTGACATCACAGGGAAGTCCCGTCAAGTCACCGTGCGTCAGAGGGGGCGGGGTCACCAGGTGGCCCCGCCCCCATTATTTAAGAACCGTCAGAAGAGGAGACGCGTCACACAGCGGGAGCCTCCCACCATGCCAGCATGGGTGTGGAGCGGCCCGGAGAAGAAGATGAAGAAGAGAAGAAGATGAAGAAGAGAAGAAGATGAAGAGAAGAGCGGGAGCCTCCCCGCATGCCATGGGTGCGGAGCGGCCCGAGGAGAAGAAGATAGAAGATGCCATGGATGAGATGCTGGACAAGAACACCGGAGGAAGAACCAGAAGAGCCAGAAGAACACAACAGAAGAAGAAGATGAAGGAAGATAGAAGAAAGAAGAAATAAGAAACATTTAAATAAAAGAATTTTCAAAAACTGTCTCTTGTCATTTTTAACATTTTTGACAGTTTTTTAGTGAAATGGTAGGGGTACAAGTACCCCCTTACCATTTCACACGGGGGGGCGGTATCTGGGGGTCCCCTTGTTAAAGGGGGCTTCCAGATTCCGATAAGCCCCCCGCCCGCAGACCCCCATGACCACCGACCAAGGGTTGTGGGGATGAGGCCCTTGTCCTCATCAACATGGGGACAAGGTGTTTTGGGGGCTACCCCAAAGCACCCTCCCAATGTTGAGGGCATGTGGCCTGGTACGGTTCAGGAGGGGGGGTGCTCTCTCGTCCCCCCTCTTTTCCTGCGGCCTGCCAGGTTGCGTGCTCGGATAAGGGTCTGGTATGGATTTTTTTTTTATTTAGCACGGGGTTCCCCTTAAAATCCATACCAGACCTGAAGGGTCTGGTATGGAATTTAGGGGGACCCCCACGTCATTTTTTAAAAAAAATATTGGCCGGGGTTCCCCTTAATATCCATACCAGACCTGAAGGGCCTGGTATGGAATTTAGGGGGACCCCCCACGTCATTTTTTTTTTTAAATTTTGGTTCGGGGTTCCCCTGTGGGGAATTCCCATGCCGTTTTTATCAATGAACTTTTATGTGTATTGTCGGACCGGCAATCCAATAGCCGCGAGTAGTTTTAAATGACTTTTTTTCCTTTGAAATGTCGTTTTGCTGTCAGACTGTTCTAAACATGGGAAACATGCGCCCCTTTACAGGCATACTATAGACACCCCCCCAGCTATGAAATTTAAAGGAATATTACACTTTTATTGTTTGACTTTAAGCATTATTAAAATCACTGCTCCCGAAAAAACGGCCGTTTTTAAAACTTTTTTTTGCAATGATCCATGTCCCCTGGGGCAGGACCCAGGTCCCCAAACACTTTTTATGACAATAACTTGCATATAAGCCTTTAAAATTAGTACTTTTGATTTCTCCCATAGACTTTTAAAGGGTGTTCCGCGGCATTCGATTTTGCCGCGAACACCCCAAATTGTTCGCTGTTCGGCGAACTTGCGAACAGCCGATGTTCGAGTCGAACATGAGTTCGACGCGAACTCGAAGCTCATCCCTAGTGGTCGCTTTAAAAATCCAACTCCTAATAGTGAAGACTCGATGGACTGATTTTCATACATTTTTTGATTTATTTCTTTCTTTCAGGTCTCCAGTGCAATTCACTAAACTAGCTTACTTTCTACAATACCATAACTCCAGATTTATGTTTTTTTTTTTGCCTATACTTTTCTTTAATGATTAACTTAATAATTAACAATCATTTAGAATTTTCTCGTTTAGCTTGAATTACAATGAGAATTGTAATTCAGTTGCTTTTTTTCCAAAAAATATTTTTTATTATTTTTAAATTTTTAATTTAAATTTTTAATAGATGGAAATAATGGCCCATTTTTTTTTTGCTACTATCTCCTATTATCTGGCTATCTTTTCTTAATAGCGTTTAAAACGTTAGCAATTTTTCTTTGTACTCTCCCCCCCCTTTTTTTTTTTTCCTGTTACTGGTACCAAAGTGATCATCTCGTGGTTGGTTGTATCTTAGTTAGATTTGCTTAGTTAATAACACATATGCTATGGTAATTAATAAGATGCTTACTACATAGTTCCTGTAGTTCTTCGCCGAGGTTCGTCCTTTCTGGAATTTCTTGCTTCCCCTTCACCACCTTCAGACCCTTGCTGATATTATGCGAGACTTTGATGATGGCTTTGGAGCCTCTAGGAGTCTTTTGATTACTCCTAGGAGATGTTCCCACACCCTAGTGCTTTGTTACTGTTTAACATTAAAGTATTTTCATAATAGGGTTATTCGACAATACACTGATTTTCCTTATTCTGTCTATTCCTTTTTTCTTTTCTCTCTCGAGGTGGTGACCAAGGCTCTAGTTAAGATAGTCAATTTTGTTTTACTATGGCACCTATAAACATCCTGTCCCTAAAAGCACAAGGATTTAATATTCCACACAAACGTACGAAAGCAATGCAGTCTTTTTCAGCCAAGAAGGCTCACATTATATGTTTGCAGGAAACCCACTTCATTGATAAAGCTTCCTCTAAATTTCTTTCTACCTCATATCCACAATTTTTTACTGCCTCTACTACAGTTAAGCAACGTGGGACTCTTATAGGGTTTCACTGTTTTATGCCATTTACCCTTCTAACACAACTGAATGACCCAGAGGGTAGATACATACTTCTCACTGGATATATATCAGATATAGCTATTAGAATCGTATCATATTACGCGCTTTCTTACCCCATCTTTTCCAAGTTGTGAAAACACACAAGTTTGGTACTGTAATCCTATGCGGAGATTCAAATGCGACGGTTTTTCTTTTCCTAGATAAATCACCTTCAGTCCCCATCACCAATTCCAATAAATTAACCCACCAACATCTACTTACCAAACATGGTTTGGTTGATACATGGCAAGAAATGAATCCCACTAGTAGACGTTTTACACATTACTCCTATCCACATTAATCTTTTTCAGGTATAGATCATATTTTAGTCCCTTATAGCATGACTCCTGAAATTTTATCCTCTAACATTCTCCCCTTTACTTAGACTGACCATTGTGCAATATTCACCACTATTGCTTCCACAATACACAGGTCACACGATACCACTTGCTGTATTAATGAATCTACTTTATCTCATCCTTCCCATCGACTTGAGATCGAAGGAGCACTAAATGGCTATCTTTCTTCTAATGATACAGGAGACATTTCTGACCTCACTTTATGGGAAGCACATAAAGTGGACATTCGGGGCAGATTGATACAGCAAGCAACAAAGCTTCAAAGAGAACGCAAACTTATGTTTGCAAAGTTGGAAGCTAACTTTAATTCTTGTCATAATGCATTTCAATCATCCCCGAATGCCATTAATGATGCTAAACTAGACAAACCCCTTCTAAATTTAGATCTATTTATAACTGATTCAGCAGACAAACTTATACGCAAACGTCAACATATCCAATATCTTAAAGCTAATAAACCTGACACCCCTATGGCAAGAAGTCTGAAATCTATTAATCAAATAAGGACCTCCATTTGGTTAAAAACGCCCGAGACGCATACACTAGTAACCCAATTAAAATAGTAGAAGTGTTTCGCTCTAATTTAGCTAAATTATATTCCCCTGCTATAGATTTTAATTTGAATAATGCAAATATGCTGTTTTCCAATATTAAGCTTCCTTTTATTGATGAGGAACAGCGAGGGAGACTTGAGTGCCCCATTACAACTACTGAAGTTCAGACTGCTATTAAAGGATTAAAACTACACAAAAGGCTGGGCCCGGATGGGTTTTCGGCATCATACTATAAAAATTTTGAGCACATTTTAACTCCAGTCTTAACCAGAGCCCTTAATTCTCTCTTGTCTGGTTCTTCATTTCAATGTCATTAACATCTATCATAGTCATGTTACCCAAATAACGTTCTGACTCCACTTCCTGGACTAATTATCGCTCCATTTCCCTCCTCAATTTAGACATTAAATTTCTAGCCAAGGTCCTTGCATCCCGTTTGAACAATATTATAGGCCGCCTAATACACCGTGACCAAACAGGTTTTATACCCAAAAGACAGGCAGGGAATAACATTAGACGTACACTCTTACTAATTCAAGCAGCTAAATCTAGATGTATCCCAACTTGCCTTCTATCTCTAGACATCAGAAAGGCATTTGACTCAGTCACCTGGCCTTATATGCAATATATGCTCTAAAAATGGGGTTTTGGTGAACACTTCCTGACTTGGATCTCTTCTCTCTATAATAATCCAAGGGCTTATATCAAATACGCAGGCTACAAATCAGCGATGCTGGATATTAGAAGAGGTACAAGGCAAGGATGCCCCTTATCCCCGCTGCTTTTCGCCCTACTAATTGAACCTTTAGCTCAATTAATTAGATCCAACCCGGACTTCAAAGGTATTGAATTAGGCGGATAACAACACAAACTTTGTCTTTTTGTAGACGATATACTTATTTTTTTTATCTCATCCCCACATTGCTGCCTTAAATCTGCTCAATTTATTGGATAAATGTTCACATATCTCCGGACTTTATGTAAATCCCACCAAATCAAATGCGATGAATGTCTCTTTAACACAATCAGACCTTTATCAGGCTCAAATCTCTTTACCATTTAATTGGGTCTGTCCCCAATTACCATATTTAGGAGTACATCTCACATCCTCACTTACTGACCTTTTTGCAGCCAACTATCTACATCTACTAAAACAAGTTACAGGTTTTATGAAGCAATGGCCATCACTACCATTATTATGGTTAGGACGGATAAATGCTGTAAAAATGTCAATACTGCCAAAGTTTTTATATTTGTATAGAGTACTTCCTGTTTCTTTACCGTCCTACTCCTTACGACTCACACAACGCAAGGTAATGTCCTTTATTTGGGGTAATATTACACCCCGCGTTCCTAAACCCACATTGTATCTTAGTAAATCTAGCGGGGGGTTGGGCCTACCAAACTTCTCCTCTTATTACTATGCTGCACAACTGTCAATATTAACTAAATATCATTCAACTGAAGAAATACCCTTGTGGGTAGGTATTGAATCTATTGACATCAACCCCATTTCAGTAGCCAACCTACTGTGGATTCAGCCAAAAGATAGATCTCATCTTACTAACCCCATCATGAAACATTCCTTGGCCATCTAGGATAAGTTTGGTAGCTCCCATAAACTCCAATCAATACATAATCCCCTTCTTTCTTTTCTCGGGAATCCAGCTTTATAACCTGCCTGGAAATTTCCAAAATCTTTTTCTGCATGGACTTATTCAAATTTGTCTAGATTGTACAAGCTAGTATCTACCGATTCTTTTCAAACATTTCCTATGTTATGTACAAAATTTTGGATCTCAAATAATGAGATATTTCGATATTTACAAATCAAGAATTTCTACATGCCTCTCCTCAGTTCAAGTATACCACTCAATCAAATGTCTTAATTCGAACGTATTTGTATATGTGACCCTCATTTTAAAGGGGTGATTTCATCTATATTTAAAACACTCATTACCACTTCTAATAAGTTGCTTCCATCTTATACTGCTAAATGGGCACAGGATATGGGACGAACTTTGAACAGCAACAACTGGTCTAATATTTGGTTAGCCACCAAATCATCATCTTCTAATAGTTATGCTTTGGAAACTAACTTTAAAGTTTTAGCACGTTGCTATCTAGTACCAGCTAGAATAGCAAAATTTTCTCCATCTTATCCCAATAATTGTTTTAGAGGATGCTCTTCACCAGGTACTTACTTTCACATATGGTGGCAATGCCCAGTGGTACAAGAATTCTGGAAAAATATATTTGCAATAGCTTCTAAAGCTTTAGATACCTATATTGCCCCAGACCCTGTCATTGCACTTTTAAATCTAAAACCGGCTTCACTCACTCAAAAGCAATTCCAATTACTCATTCAAATTAATACTGCAGCCAAACAAACCATAGCCAAGGCATGGAAGACCAATAATCTGATTGTGGCAGAAGCCAAACAGAATGAACAAAGCTCTCATTTTTGCTTAAATGACACCTATCCAAGATAATAACTTTAATAAATTCCTTATAATTTGGCAACCATGAGTTAAACACTTCTTTTCTTCAGAGTTTGACCAGCTGTTGTTGTTACCCTACTAGATTCCTTGTGTTATTAATGTCGTATTACTTATCCATGCCGTGAGCCGGGTCATCACCTCAAGAGATTTCTCCTCTTTTCCTCCTCTTCTTCTTTTTTCTTTTATTTCTCCCTCTCTTCCTTCCTGTTCTATTTCTTGTCTTCCTAAGTCATCTTTTATATTAAGAGCAATTTAATGTATCCCTTATTTGATATTCATTAACACTACTATGTTGCCCGTACGTTTTTTATACTCTATTCTTTATTTACTTTTCTTATTTTCCTTTTCTTGTTTACTATATAAAAGACAATTCCGGGATACCTTAATATTTTACTTACTGTGTTATTCCTCAATTTGCATCGAGTTATGCTCTTCTTCTGAGGATTAGAATTTCACTATTTGTCTTTTTAAAATTGGTTACACTCAGTTATGTTTAATAATGAGATTGTTACATCTTTATATTATAAACCAAATAATCCAAATATTATTTGCAATTACATTTCCAAAACTAGATAACCATGCCCCCACCCATCCACAGCTTGAGCCCATATGGGGTGGATGGGTGGTCTGGAGGCATGCTTTACAAATTATTTGACCTTATTCTGGATCCTCACATCTATTACCATCCTATATTGTCTCATCAATGCTTAATCTTCTTCTCTACTGCAAGATTAATTATAGTTAAGAATATATAGATATGTTTCTATTATTTATATATGTATCCCATGTTATGACGCTTGTTTAATTTGTATTCTTTTATACACATTTCAATAAAAATATTTAACAAGAAGAAAGAAAGAAAAAATTAAATTATAAAGCCTAAAAAAAAAATAGACTATTTCTCAGTGGAGCTGTAGAAAATGTGTCCAACCACCTCAGACGCTAGCAAAAAAACTGAAGCATTACAGCTAGAAGTGGGACACATGAGGGCTGGTTTAGCGTCTTTTGTTTGCTAGTGTCCCAACCTCCTAAATGCACCCCGAATTAAGAAAACATATTTATTAATTGGAAAAACACAGGTAATTAAAAAGTGCTTCCACCTTTATAATTATGAACATAATCTGTATGTTTTTATCTATTCTGTGTTATTTTTGTGTTTGATATTTATTTAATTGCCTAATAATGTAGCAGATAATGTGCTAGTAACAGTAATGATGGGGTAATTGCACAGTACTCACAGCACTACCACTAATCCTTAACTGTTTGGCTCTATTATGTTATGGTATCCATGACAACCTAGCTGTGATATAAATATTAAAATTCACCTTTCATTATATTTTTGGGATTTAGTAAAACACAACTGATGCCTGACGTGTATGAAAAGGTGATCTAGTTAGGGGCAAAACAAATGAAACAGTAAAAAAATCAATTCAAATCATTTTTTCCCATTGGATATTTGGTAAAACATCACCTGATCTTTAGTCTATATATCAGCTACTTGTTTGGTTTCTAATGAAGGCTGCTTAAACTCAGAGGTATTGCAGACTGAAACAGTTTCTTTTAAAAAAGGCTGTGAAAGCAGTGAGGTTGTAATTAATAAAGAGCTGATATAAAGTAGTGTATATTGTTATATAGTAAATCTGTGCCTTAGCCCAATAATGGCACATTCAAACATTATCAGAACCGTACATATTTATTGCTATATACAATATAGTGTAAACTATATTTGGAAAGCAGAGCAGCGCTACCCTAAAGTGTTAAAAAAACAGAACTAAACTAAATGTGCCCAGCTGCTGCTCAAGTGAAGTGCACCCTTGTACACTAAATGACAACATATTTGGAAACTGCATATACATCTTGAATTTTGTATAAATATCTGATCACCGCTATTAGTAGTATAGGGATTGATTTACTAAGAATAAGGAGAAGCAATGGTCGTTGTACTTCTAATTGCACCTATTAAAACAATAAGACCTCGACTAGGTGAACAGAAAAGTGCGGTGGAGTCCTAAATAAATATTGGAATATTCTTAAAAGAGAAGTATGGGTATGTATTTTTTTTAGAATCATACTTACCTTGTGGATGCAGCATCAGTCCGATGCTGCATCTGCCCCCCGGCGCCTCCACATTGGGATCGCTCGGTTCTGACAGTTCCCCGAACAGAGAGCCGTAGACTGTCAGTCACAGCGCTCTGCTCTTCTCCTTTCTCACTCATTGGAGTGCTGCGCTGTGGAAGGGGAAGGGGCGGCCGCTCAGTTTCTCAGCAGCTCACTGAGAGGCTGAGCAGGGTCTCAGTTCAGGCACCTGGCGAATCCAGACTTCCATTGTCAGAAATTATATCCGTGACATCAGCAGAAAACGGACTTCAGTCGGCTCTCTCCTGAAAATGGGCCACAGGTGTCCAAAACGAATTGCACTCCTGTGATGCATAGGAAAAGTCCAGCCAAACAAGCTTTGGCTGGACTTCTCCTTTAAGGAAGATAATGTACTAGGCCCAGTACTACCTAAACATCCACAAGTTATTTATAAAAAAGCACTTTCCCTTAAGGACATAATAACTCCTCATCCCATAGCTCCTCCTCCCCAAAACCTAATGTTTAAGGATCTGAAAGGCTTTTTTCCGTGCAAAAGGTGTAAGATGTGTAAAACATCTCAAACTACCCGAATTTTTACCTTTTCTTCCTCCTGCACATCCAAAAGGTATGACATTAAAGATTTTATAACGTGTCAGACCAAATGAGTTGTGTACCTCCTCAGCTGTACATGTGGTCTTCAGTATGTGGAGAGGACCGCAAGGGCTTTAAGTGTCCAAATTTGTGACCATTTAAATAACACCAAAAAGGTTCACTTTCCCATAATTTGTCGAAACATTTTGACCAACACCATGGTAGGAACCCTGCCTCATTAAAAGTGGTAAGCATTGAGAAATACTCTCCTCATTGGAGGGGGAGCAACCTCAAGAGTCAAATATTCATTGTGAGACATGATGGATATTTGATTTAAAAATCTTATCATCCTTGGGGGTCTCAATGTTGAATGGGACATAAAATCTTTCAATAACAATAGTTAGATTATTCCTGTCCCATTCACCACATTTTTTAGATATATTTGATTCATCTTTTTTCCTTTCACAACCTTTTTTCCTGCCCATGTTTTTAGATAGAAAATGACATTATCATGTGATTTTGGATCTATTGAATAATACTGGGATATATCATTTTTTTTTACATTTTGTATTATCATTTTTATATAACATTTATATTCAGTTAAATGAACACAGTTGTCCATTTCAGATTTTTTATACATATTCTTTAACATTACCATACATTTTTTGACGCTGATGATTCTTCCGTGTTCAACTTTTGATGTCTTTATGATACCACAAATGAGAGGTATTTTACTTTCAATATGTTTTTATTTTCAATTAAGTCATACATATTATGCATTGACACATTAAAATGCACAGGAGGGGATGCCTCCTTGAACACGAGACATAAAGGTTACATTTTAAAAAAACATATAACATACGATGTCTCAACCTTAATGGCTATTGAGGGGGTCAACCTGATAAATATCAATACCCAAATACTAAATACTCAGTCTCCATGTATTGCCCCTAAAACATCACGGGTCCTTTCCCCATCCCCGGCACCCCTGACGGGATCTAACTGTGCCGGGCGGGGAAATTTCCCTACTTCTCCTCTGCCCACTTGGGCTGAGCCAACAGGAGTATTGAGGAGGTTTCCCCGTAAGCGAGGGAGGCTACCGTATGGTAGCTTCATATTGATTTATCACCAATTAGCTATCTGATGTGAGGTAGTAGACAGAAAGAAGATATGAAAGAGAGGGAAAAAAGAGTGAGGAGGGAAGGAAGGAAAAGGGGGTCCTCAGGGAGGATGAGGAGGGAGGAGGAGTTCATCTGTGTGCCTCTAGTAGAACTGTAGGATGAGTTTGTCTAGGAGTGGGTTAGGGGTTGTCACGCCCCTGAACACCCGGTATGAGGGAAGTTCCCATATATTGGGCCCAAGGTTCCCATATTGTTTGGAATTTCGTGGAGGTGTTTGTCAGAATGCTGGAAAGTTTTTCCTTGGCCATAATCCACGAAACCTTCCTTTTTACTGCGTTAAACGGGGGCCTTGGCTGTTTCCAGGCTTTGGCAATGGAGATTTTAGTACCCAGTAATATAAAGTTGATCAGTGTTTGGGTAGCCTTAGAAATTCCAGATAGGCTTGCATTGAGAATTGCCACCTCTGGGGACCTAGGGACCCGGCAAGCTGTCACTTTGTAAATCATAGAGAAGACTTTTCTCCAAAAAGTGCGAATTTTTGGGCATTCCCACCAAATGTGGGCCATTGTGCCCAGGTGTTGGCATCCTCTGAAGCATAAGGGGTTTGCTGAGGGATAAATTGCTGCTAACCTGGTAGGGGTCAGGTACCATCTGGTTATCAGTTTGATGCTTGCCACCATTAAGGAGATGTTCTGGATCCCCTTAAAGGATTTGGTTAGTGCTGCTTGCCAAGTCTCCATGTCCCTGCAGCATTGGAAGTCAGCTTCCCAAGCCTTTATATATGTGGTTTTGTCAGTAGGGCAAGTGAGGGCTGAATATATCACCGGTATACCCCCCTCTGCTCCATGGCTTGTCCGCACCACTGTTCGTATACAGTAAATTTAGGGGGAAGCGGTTTCTCCTTCCAAATAGTGTGGAGAAAATGAGCGTTTTGGTAAAAGCGGAATCGTTCTGATTCAGGGAGGTCCAAGTGTTTGATACAGAATTTGAGGGTGATTGGTCCATTGGGGGTGAAGAAGTGCCCTATCCGGTATAGCCCTTTGTCCAGCCACCATTTGAATGCTGAGATGTCAAGTCCAGGTGGAAAGTCAGGGTTGCAGAATAGGTGAGCTAGAGGTCGTCCCATGGAGACCAGAGCTGTGGATTGCCGGAGGGAGTCCCAAAGGGCGCAGGAGTGGGATAAAGTGGGAGAAAGGATGGACGGTCTAGATTTAGTCGGGCACCAAAGTATGTAATCTAGCGTATGGTTGGGGATAGCCTGTCGTTCAATAGTCACCCAATCTGGTTTTTCATAGCGTGAGTAAATTGTGGACAATTGGGCTAATCTAGCTGCCAAGTAATATTTATGTAAATTTGGGAGACCTAGCCCTCCCTTGCATCTGTGAATGAATAGGGTGTGCTGAGGAATACGATAACCTTTCTTACCCCATATAAATTGGAGTATTTTACTCTGTAATGCTCGTATGTGATCTTTCCTGATTGGTATAGGGAGGGAGCGAAAAAAGTAGAGGAGCCTGGGGAGTAGGGTCATCCTAATGGAGTTGATCCGACCCAGCCAGGATAGCCCGTGTTTTGACCACAGATTAAGGTTTGCCTCTAGTTTCCTGAAGAGTGAAGGATAATTTTGCTCATTAAAGAGTTTCTGTTTTGGCTGTCAGTGTGATACCTAGGTAGCTAATGGAGGTGTCACTCCATTTGAATTGGAAGGACTGTTTTAGAGAGGCAACTGTTTGAAGCGGTAAGGAGACATTAAGGGCTTGGGATTTAGAGAAATTAACTTCGAGTCCAGAGATTTTGGCGAAGTTCCTTAACACTAGGCAGAGATTGGGGAGTGTAGTGAGGGGGATGTCAGGAAAAGGAGGATGTCATCAGCGAATAGCCCACATTTGTGTGTCTGGTCTCCACAGGTCACCCCTTTAATATCAGGGTTATGTCGAACTGCGATCGCTAAGGTTTCTATGGCTATAGCGAATATAAGGGGAAATAAAGGGCACCCTTGTCTGGTGCCACGCAATATGTCTATTGGTTTGGAGTAATGTCCTTGGAGGCGTATTTGGGCCTTTGGTTGTGAATAGAGAGCATGCAGAAGTCCCAGGAAGCGATCGCCGAATCCCCACCTCTCCAGCACAGTGAAGATGTAGTGCCAGGAGACCATGTCAAAGGCCTTCTGCAGGTCTAAGGATAGAAGAAATCCCGATTGGGTCGGTCCCCCTTCCCAGTTAGTTTGTAGAATCGAGGTGATATCTATTGCCCTCCTTATTTGGTCAGGACCCTGTCTCCCGGGTATGAATCCTACCTGGTCCTTATGTATATATTGAGAAATAAAGGATAATAACCTGTTAGCCATTATTTTTGTGAGTACTTTTAGGTCATTGTTTATGAGTGAGATCGGTCTGTAGTTGCTAACGTCTTCGTGGTTCGGGGGGTAGGGGAATACCCTCCAGGAACCGAGGGATTAAGTCCGCAGGTGGCGTAGCTGTTTGGCTATATAATTTAGAGTAAAAACCCTGGAAAGCTTCTAGTATCTTGGAAGGGTTAGTCGTGGGGGGTTGACCATTTATCCTGAGTTTGGGTAAAGCGTGGGTCTTGAATGGGGGAGATAGTTTTTTCGCTAGTAGGGGGCCTATTTTGTCTGCCTGTGTGTAAAATTTCTGTCCGTTCCAGCGAACGGCCTTTTCGGCCTTGGATGTGAGTGCTAGATTGAGATCTAGTCTGGCTTTATCAATGAGGGAGACAGGGGTCTTGGAAGGGTCTTTTTTATGGGAAGCCTTCAGTGTGGTATATTCCCTGTCTAACCGAATTGAATCTGCTTTCTGTGCTCGTTTGATTTGAGTGGCAATCTGGATGAGTTTACCCCTTATAAAAGCTTTATGTGTAGCCCATAGCGTCCTCTTATTTATTGAATGCAAAATACTCTTGTAGGGCTTTTTCAAGTTCTGTAACCCTGATGGGATCAGATAACAACGACTCATTCAGTCTCCAATGTCCCCTGGTTCCACCCAGGGTGCCTGTTTTGATTGTTATGGTGATGATGGAGTGGTCCGAGAGGGCCGACTCCCTGATTTGTGCTCTGTGGATTGATGGGAGCAGGGAGGATGTGGTCAGTATGTGGTCAATCCTCGCATATGTGTTATGAGTGGAAGAGTAATGGGTATAGTCCCTTTTGTTGGGGTTAAGTTCCCTCCAAGTGTCAGCTAAGCCGTGGGCATGGATTATCTTTGCGATTCTGAGGCTTTCTTTGGTGGGGCGCATTAGTTGAGTCCGCGGGGGTTTAGATTTGTCTAATCCCTGATCGAACGCTGCGTTTGAATCTCCGCCAGAGATGACCGTTCCTTCCAGTTTCTGAGCGAGGATGTGCATTAGGGAGTCGAAAAATTTTGCTTGTCCTCTATTTGGAGCATAGTAGGAGATCAGGGAATACAGGTGGTCTCCCACTGTGCCCTTGACCAGGAGGAACCTGCCCTCTGGGTCAGCAAATATAGAGATTTTTACAAATTTAAGGTGTTTGGATATTATGATTGCAACTCCCTTGGTTTTGTTGTCAGCGCTCGCTAAGAACTGTGGGAAGTAAGGGTGGAGAAACTTAGGGCTATACCGGGAGGGGAAAAGCTTTTCTTGCAGCATGACAATGTCTAGCTTGAGATGCTTGCAATAGTCGAGAACCTTTCTTCTCTTAATCTGGGAATTGATTCCCTGGACATTATGGGAAACTATGTGGAGTTCAGCTACTAGATCGTTAGCCATGGAGCAGTTGGAGTGAAATGCATCGGTTACAGCCCCCACTTACCCGTTGACGCGTGGGAACCTGGACGACAGCGTGATGATCATTCCTCCTTCTTGTTGGGAAGATATCAGGTACTTCCTTGGGGGTGCGTGTGGTATCTGAAACACAAGATGTGGTTAGGCACACTGTAATGATCGGGGAGGTGGGGTGGGAGAGCAGGATAGAAAAGAAAAGGTCTCCTAGAAAAGAAAGAAAGGATACAGGGAAGGAGAAACCCCCCATGTCCTTCAGAAAAACATCAGAGAATGTCTGGCCCATCTGGGCTCAGACAGCCTAGCCCCTAGAGACCAACGGGTGTCTAAGGGTTAGGTGGGTGCGCAAGTGTTCCTTCACAAAACCGAACGCCCTACAAAAAACTTGTTCCCTTGAGGGAAAAAAAAAAAAGAAAAAAAAAAATAGAGACCATTACCGGTGTATACCATGTTATCTAAACAGTTTGACTGGCTAGTGGCCCTGAACCTCCTCCAAGTGCAATATCCCCCTAGGTCCCTAACCTCTCTCTATCACAGCGAAGCGTCTATTGAAGAGACCAAATGGATATCCCCAATCATGGTGGTTAAATTTCCCCATAGAGAGGTGTGAGGATACAGTCACTCTCAGTCCGGAGAGGTACAGCTACCTTGTGCTCATTATACATTTCAGTGGGCCAGTTAAAAACAAGAAAAAAGAAAGAGGAAAAAATTGAGCAAAAACCATAAAACCTGGAACAAAAAAAAAGTTCTGAAAATTCAGAAAACGGTGCCCGGTTGGCTAGCATGCTTAAGGAAATAGGCACGAGGGACCCCCCACATTCGTGGGAATGATCAAACCGATCCCTGCTTCACAACCGGGATAGATGAGATGCAGTCCACATCATCACTGGCTTCAAGTTAGGTTGTTGTCTTTGGCCTTCTTTGCTTTTCCTGTTGACCACAGGGGAGATTGAGGGCTGGTGGGGGTCTGTCGTTTGTTGGAGTTAATCCCGGCATTGGTTGTGTCCATTTCGGCTTCCTGGGATATGAATTTCAGGTGCAAAGAGAATTTTTTCTCCTTCTGGGAGGGAGGAGAAAGCGTATTGTTTCCCCTTGACGGAGAATTTAACAGCGAACGGGAAGGCCCACTTGTATTTGACGTCTCTTTGGGTGAGAGCGAGAAGCAGGGGTTTCAATGATCTCCTCCTCTGGATCGTGGAGGGTGAGAGATCTGCAAAGATCTGTACTTGGTGTCCCATGCACATCACTGAGTGAGAGGACCTGGCCTGTCTCATCACTTCCTCTTTTACTGTGTAGTGGTGGGGCTTGGCGATAATATCTCTTGGGGTGCCGTCTTTTCTGGGGGGCCCCAAGGCTCTGTGGGCCCTGTCCAATTCAAGGTGGTGAGAGAGGATATTGGGGATTAGTTGTTTAACCACTTCCCGCCCGCCCTATGGCGGATTGACGTCCGGGAAGTGGTTCTGTTATCCTGACTGGACGTCATACGACGTTCAGCAGGATAACATGCCGCAGCGCGCCCCCGGGGACGCGCATCGCGGCGATCGGTGGATCGGTGTGTCAGTCTGACACACCGCTACACCGATCTTGGTAAAGAGCCTCCGGCGGAGGCTCTTTACTACGTGATCAGCCGTGTCCAATCACGGCTGATCACGCTGTCAATAGGAAGAGCCGTTGATTGGCACTTCCTCACTCGCGTCTGACAGACACGAGTAGAGGAGAGCCAATCGGCGGCTCTCCTGGCAGGGGGGGTCTGCGCTGATTGTTTATCAGCACAGCCCCCCCGCAGATCACCACACTGGACCACCAGGGATCGCCACTAGGACCACCAGGGAAGGGGCAACATGTGGATGGCCAGGTATGTACCCCATGGCCATCCACATGTGCCCAGTGTGCCAAATCTGTGCCAATCAGTGCCCACAAATGGGCACTGATTGGCACCATTATGTTGCAGTGATGCCCAGCAATGCCACCCTTAGGGGCATCACTGCAAACAAGCAGTGTCATCAGTGCCACCCATCAGTGTCCATTCATGCCACCTGTCAGTGCCCATCCGTGCCCATCAGTGCCCATCTATCAGTGCCCATCCGTGCCCATCTGTGCCAACTATCAGTGCCACCCATAAGTAACCATCAATGCCACCTACGAGTGCCCATCAATGCCACCTATGAGTGCCCATCAGTGCCGCCTATAAGTGCCCATCCGTGCCACCTATGAGTGCCCATCAGTTCCGCATACCTGTGCCACCTATCAGTGCCCATCAGTGCCACCTATCAGTGCCCATCAAAGCTGCCTATCAGTGCCCATCATCAGTGCCCGTCAGCGCCACCTCATCAGTGCCACCTCATTGGTGCCACCTCATTGGTGCCCATCAGTGCCGCCGTATCAGTGCCCGTCAGTGCAGCCATATCAGTGCCCGTCATTGAAGAAGAAAACGTACTTATTTACAAAAAGTTTTAACAGAAACAATGAAAAACTTGTTTTTTTTCAAAATTTTCGGTCTTTTTTTATTTGTTGCGCAAAAAATAAAAACCACAGAGGTGATCAAATACCACCAAAAGAAAGCTCTATTTGTGGGAACAAAATGCTAAAAAATTTGTTTGGGTACAGTGTAGCATGACCGCGCAATTGTCATTCAAATTGCGACAGCGCTGAAAGCTGAAAATTGGCCTGGACGGGAAGGTGTCTAAGTGCCTGGTATTGAAGTGGTTAATCAGGTCCTGCACTGCTTCTGGAACATTGTGAATCGTTTCCGGTAGGCCGCGGATTCTGATATTGTATCGTCTTGACCTATTCTCAATACGGGCCATTGCTAGGTCTAATTGATCCTGCACAGTGCTGATGTGCTGTGAGTTTTGGTTAGTGATAGCTATAGTGTCCTCCATTTTGTGTTCGATTGTATCGATCCGAGCTCCTAAATTCCTAAAATTTGCCTTCAGGTCCCTTGTGATTTTAGCTGCCGTTTGTGCCAGGCCTCTGTCCAGTAGTTCAGAGAATCTGTGGAAGAGGGAATCCATGTGAAATGCAGGGTCACTGGCTGGGAAGGCATGAGGAGGGAGGCCTGTGTGACCTGTGATAGATGCCAGGGGGGACAGGGGGTCGTCACAGAGAGAGCAATCCTGTAGGGATCCTGTAGAGGCTGGAGAAGGGGTAAGAATAGGTGGGTATCCTGTTTGTCTTCCTGGAGTGAAGTGAGGGGGGATGTGGGGTTGCTCTGACCTGTAGTCCGCCTGGCCTGTGGAGCAGAGATCCTGTGGCTGTGCTTGTGTAGCGGCAGCCATCTTGGATGTCCCAGCCGTTCCTGCTCTCTCCAACTGTGGCCACAGGTTACGTTTTACTGGGACCCCGGTCATATGGGGGTGTAGCCGGGACCGTGGGGAATGTCTCCAGTCGCTTTTTGTGTTCGGCGGTGAGCTGTGGTCAGTGCTGTGGGCGCCGTTGGTTCGTGAGGGAGCGGAGCTCTAGGCTATAGCAGCCATCTTGCGAGCCCCGCGCATGCGCACTCAAATGAGAGGTTTTTTATTTGTCACCCTTTGGCATGTGTTATTCCCTGCATCCTAGATGTCTTTTTTATGCAGTTGCTAGGTAGAGATATTATGCACAGATTGTTTTCATATGACCTGCAGATCATTTGTTTTTAATATATATTTTTTTTACGTTTTATATATCTTTATATATCTTTTTTTTTAATATACATTCTTTTGGAATCATCTTTACCTTCAATGGTGTTTGCAGAGGCCTACAGTTCTAGTAAGCAGTTCACAGTTTTCTACACATGATGTCTCCATGGTGGCACAATGTTTTTTGTATTTGGTTGGTGCATTTTCGGTGTCACTTCCTCTTTAAAGTTTGCTTGCTGACATTGCACGGCACCCTCCAATCCTAGAAGATGCCAGTTTTTGGTGGAGTGGAGTGCACTTGAATGAATGAATGAATGAATGAAGGATTTGTAGAGCGCTGCAAATGCGAACTGAATCCCCTCAAGGCACTAGATAAGGACTCCTCAGGCCACCAATTTTGCTTTTAAATAATTGATGTCATCACGGCTGGCAGGACGGGTGTCACCGTGGCTGGCTTTTAACACTGCACATTTTTCTTTTCCTCACTGTAAGTGTTATGCCCCGTACACACGGTCGGATTTTCCGATGGAAAATGACCGATCGGAGCGTGTTGTCGGAAATTCCGACCGTGTGTGGGCTCCATCGGACATTTTCCATCGGATTTTCCGACACACAAAGTTGGACAGCAGGAGATAAAATTTTCCGACAACAAAATCCGATCGCGTCAATTCCAACCGTGTGTGGCCTGTTCCGACGCACAAAGTGCCACGCATGCTCCGAAGAAATTCCGAGACGGGACAACTCGTTCTGGTAAACTTAGCATTCGCAATGGATACAGCACTTTCGTCACGCTGCAATGTTCAAAATGGTTTAATACAGCGCACTCTCTTCTTCTTTATAATGTGACAAGAATATAGTAGTTTTGCTGCTCATATTCACACAAACTTCTCACAAACTTATTTTGTTACTATTTATCTGGATTCCCTCAATATATTTTGATTTCTCACATCTGACAACATATTTTTGTATATTTTTTATTTATTTTTTGGCTTTAATGTAGAATCTTTTTTTGTGTTTCTATTTTTATTTTTTTTTGGGGGATTTTGATTTGTACTCCCGAAAATGTTTGTGTGTGTTTTTTGTGACAAGTCCCCACAACACCATTGATATGTTGTTGTATTTAATCTGTAGGAGATTGTTTCGTGTTGTTGTCCCTTGTTAATTTCACATTGTACTTTAGAAATGTACCTGAATCGTCACCAACAAACTGTCCTTTTTTGATGAAAACACACACAGGAGAGTATAATTTACCAAAAAAAATTTTATTAAGGGCTCACAACTATAAACAAAGAGGGAGGCAACGCTGGAGAAACTGCAGAAATTGGCGAAGCCTTGGACCCCCAGGGCAGACATCAATTATTTAAAAGCAAAATTGGTGGCCTGAGGAGTCCTTATCTAAGGGAGGGCAGTCTGGTCCAGAAGTCCCAGAGATCCGGAAAGCAGCAGATGACATCTGTGTCCCCAGGCTGTGGTCATACGAGAGATTGCATCTTCTGTCAGACCAGACTGAACCCAGGGCCATCACTCTCAGGTCTTCCTTCCACGCTTCCTTACACGCTGTGGCTGTGGTGGAGGAGTTGTGGCAGCAGGAGGAGGAGGAGGAGGAGGAGGAGGATCGTCCATCTCAATGACATCCGTCTTGGGTGTTAGTTCCCCACTCTCCCCCTTACGTAGGACTTTATAAATCAGGTCCTCAGAGAGCCTGTGTTGGCCCTCCTGCATGCCCTGCAATTTGGTGGCAGCCATGCAGGCAAAGGCCTCTGCAGGACTGGGGAAGGCTCTGAGGGACGCAGAAGCCTCCTGGATCAGCCTGTACGCTGAATCCTGCACAGGACTGGGAGTCATCTTCCTTGCTCGTTTATGTGGCAGGCGGAGGGGAGGAACCTGAGACTCAGGCTGCGACTGGTCCCAGGCTTCTCTTGGCTGACACTTAGCCCCGCCTCCTCCTGGCTGCCACTAATCCCCGCCTCCTCCTGACTGCCACATTCCACAGCCTCCTCCTGGCTGAGGTCTTCCTGTGTATGAAAAAGGGACATAGTTTTAGTATTTTTTCAATCAATCACACACAATTGTCACCTCCTGACTGCTGCAAATTCAATGTTAACAAATATAACAGACTATCCTTCTGAGCCCAGCAGTTTTCATTCTTGTCCCAAATTTGGGTGCCCACTACTGTCTATTGATATGTAAAACACTTTTTTCAAGCAGCAATTAGTGATCAATAATAACATCTAATAAACATCATTTATTTATTGACCAGAAATCTGTAGAAGAATGCTATACCTGACTCCAGCTGGGCTCCTCCACTTCTTCCTGGCTGGAAGGCCCAGGTTGGACATCGGAAGCCTCAGCTGGTAGGGAAGGAAGCGTGGAAGGAAAAGTTGAGAGGGATTCCCTGACTTCAGTCTGGTCTGACAGAAATCGCAGTCTCTCATAGTACCACAGCCTGGGGACATAAACGTCATCTGCTGAAGCTCCGGACCTCTGGGAATCTGTGACCTTCTTGCGCTCCCTAAGATAAGTGCTCCTCAGGCCACCAATTTTAGCTTTTAAATAGGGGATGGTTGCTGCGGGGACCACCGGCTTCACCAACTCCAGCAGTTTCTCCAGCGCTGCCTGCCTCTTCTGTTTATGATTATAATGTGGGTGTCTGACCTGCCACAGACAGGGCAGCTCCCTGTATTTGTCAATAAACAGGGGCAGGAAATTGTGGTCGTTGAACCCATCCATTTTCTCTGCAAGACACAACACAAGACAAACCCTAATGTCAGGCAAAACTCCCTTAATCTTGTTACAATATAGGCTTCCATTTCGAAGCAGTATAGGTCCAAGTTTAGATCTTACCTTCGTTAGCACGATCGGCGTCTCCGATGCTCCTTCCTCCGCTCACAGATCGTACGTAAGACGCACGTGTGTTACGCTTTATACACACTGCGCATGCGTATAACTCTGCCCGCCCCTGACGTTCTTTCTAGTCTATTCCCCGCCCCTTTTCGTTCGGCGCAGTGGGGGAAGAGCACATGGCGGATAGACAGCAGGTGCATGCTAATTGTAGCAACGAGGAGGAGGAGGAGGAAAGGCCGGAGCCTGAAACGTCCCGATCCAGAAGGAGATTTAAGGACTCAAATATGTCCTTTGGGGAGATGTTGGAGATGGTGGACATCCTGAAGAAGGCCGACTATGATGGGAAGTATGGGCCTTACCCCAACTCCAATGTCCGAAAGGACAAGATCATGGCGAAAGTGGTCAGGAGTCTGCACCGGAATTTCGGGGTACGACGATCGAAAGATCAGCTCAGGAAGCGGTGGTCGGACCTCAAATTCAGAGAACATGAGCAGTACAGAAAGATCCGGAGAGTTCTGCAAAAAAGTAAGTAGTTGTGCTGTGTTCCTATTCTGTATGTTTATTACGTTTGTGCTGCTCCATGTGCTTTTAGGAACTGTTGTACAGTTTAAAATGGCAACTTTCATGTTCATGGGCACATTATTCGTTCGGATCAAACATTTTTCGTTCCAAATATAAAATACCATTGTTTAGCCCATATGCATTTGGCCACCATTTTGAGGCCCTATACTTGTCTTCAAAGAATTGGGTTGTGTAGATGGCTTTGTTCCTAGAATGAAATGCAAACTAGATTCTGTGTAAGGAGAGGACACTGAGTAGCTGTTTTCACATCTGGACACTGGAGCACTAGTGTGGGACACAAGAACACCATTTTTATTAGGGGGGCCACACAGGTGCTCCAGTGTATACTATAGGGGGGTCTCCATCTGTGAAGCTTGTACCAAACAGGTAAAGTATTGCAGCTTGACAAAGGGCATTAAAAAAATTACATCTTGGAACTCTGCTAAAATAGATAATTGTACCCCACTTCCAAGCAATGTTTCCTATTTATAGTTCTGCCATCAAATATCTGTGTGCTAATTATACCATTTTTGTTTTACATAGGGGAGCAAAGACTCGGAGGACACCACTCATCTGAGGAGACCAGAGACCCCCCACCTCTGGAAGAAGGGGAAATACCCCCAACACAAGCTGAGCAGGAGGAAGAAGACGTGGTGGAACTAGTCACCACAACAGGTGAGTGTCTGCGACCACAGGCTCAGATAAGAGATGGATTGCGGCATTTTTTAGAAACCAAATTTATTTTGGGGTTCCTCTCTTTTTAGGTGATCGTGAGGTTGTGGATGAAGATCCTTTCACATCCGAAAGTGCTCAGATCCTGATCGGGGAGATCATGGGGTGTAATTTACAATTGGAAATAATCAAGCAAAACATCAATGATGTTATTCCAAAATATAAAAACATCATTGATGTTTTGGGGCGAGTTTAAAGCCCCTCCAAATCACTTTCTTCTTTTGTGTGCTACAATGTGCTAAATGTTTTTGTGATTTTTCCCAAAGCCAAATTTGGAGGATGCACACAGTGTGTCAACATGTGCTATCTGCCATCACGGGAGATCAATGGACGCGTTTTGGGGGTGCAACCCCTTCCTCAATAATAAAGTAGCCGTGAGGAAGGGGTTTCTCCCCCAAAACACATCCCTTGATCCCCCGTGATGGCAGCTAGCACATGTTGACATTGTGAAATTTGTGTGCATCTTCCAAATTTGGCTTTTCCTGGGGTGATTTCCCCCCATCTGAACGCAATATCAAACCCAGTTCCTAAATACTGATGTCTGATATTGCCTTCCAGTTCTACCAAATGTGAACTTTGTAAGATCAAGATTTGTGTCTTTCTTGTTGTTTTTACACAGGCCTGTTTTCTATAAAATGCACATTTTGATTTTGGATAATGCCACCACAAAAATTGGTATACAACAAACATGTTGGTTTGTCAGAAAAACCTTTGGTAAATACACATGTGATTGTGCAGGTATTAAAAAGATTGTTAATCAAGAATGTGTGGATTATTGTCTCAACGCTACAACATTTTTGGGGTGATGTAATTGTTGTTTTATGAGAAAATGGGGGTTATTTCCTAAGGGCAAATCCACTTTGCACTACAAGTGCAGTTTAAGTGCAGTTGCAAGTGCACTTGTAGTGAAAAGTGTCTTTGCATTTAGTAAATAACAGCCAACAGTGCTTTGTATAAGGTTACACAATCACGCCATTTTCTGGACTCCACACATTTCTGTCAGGGTCAGCTCAAACAAACACAAACAGTAAATGTCCACAAAGATTTTTTTTTTTTTTTTTTTATAAAAAGGCTTCACAGATTTTCAGGCGTATTGATAGCCCCCCTACCCGCAAAGAACTCCAGGTATCGTAACCGGGCACTCAGGGAGGGCAAGCCAGGACGGCCACTTTCAAGCGCCGTCAGTGTTGTTGGATGTATCATTCCAGCCTCAGGCCCAACTGGGCCAGCATAGTTTGCCGAATGTTTCCTTAAAAAGTTATGGAGAACACAGCACGCAAGTATAATATGGTTCAGTTTATACTCCGCCATATGGATGGGTGTCAGAAATAGTCGGAACCGGCTGGCCAGGATTCCAAATGTGTTCTCCACCACTCTTCGGGCTCTGGCCAGCCGGTAATTAAAAACCCTCTGTTCCGGGGTGAGGCGCAAACGCTTCATCAGCAACGAACACGAATGGGAGTCCTTCCACATTGTCCTCTGGAGCTGGCAAGTCCAAGCTGCCATTCTGGAGACGCCTGTAGAACTCCGTCTGGGCGATGACTCCACCATTGGACATCCGGTCATTCTTCCGCACGTCCACATACAAGAAGTCGTAATTAGCGGACACCACCGCCAACATCACTATACTATTAAACCCCTTGTAATTATAATAGTACGACCCCGAGTTGGGTGGTGGGACGATGTGGACGTGTTTCCCATCAATTGCCCCTCCACAGTTAGGAAAGTCCCACCGCTGGGCAAAGTGGGAGGCCACAGTCTGCCATTCCTGTGGCGTGGAAGGAAACTGTTGAGGAAAAAACAATAAACATTACTATTTTTTCACAGAAACATGGCAAGCAGATTAGACACAAACATTCTGGGGCAACCTCCAGATAGCATTTATTAAGGGGAATTTAATAAGGCCAAAGTATAAGGTACACCTATCATATCCCCCCCCCCCCCTCTCATGGGCCATTTCTAACATTATAGGGGGGGGGAACTCTTGGACAGGTAACCCTCTTCACTTCATTGAGAGATGAATACCTAAATGCAGGGTATTACTTGGAACAGACCCTCCTTAGTTACACTATTGGCAGCCCACTGGACAGGTAAGAAGTGTCATAATACAAAGATATAAATACACACTGTACACATTTGAGGACATTTGGACATTCTGCTATTATCTATCAAGATAATAATAGAATACAAAAACTTTAAACAGTACCATTGGAAAGTATACAGGCAGGCCTTTGCACTACATGCTTTGGGGAATTCATCCATAAATCTGACCAGTAAAGAGATGGGTATAGTGTGTATGGGATTGGCAAAGTCAGCAGATAGATGATTGAGGATAGAGAATTGGGATCAGCTGACTTAGCAGTTGGGGGAGGGAGGGTTACTAAAAATTATTTGGGGACACCACAAAAAAAAAGCCTCTGGCACTCTGCCTGAATTTAAATCAAAAATAACATTTACAAACATTTTAGGGGGTGTTTGGGGTAAAGCACTACTATGGAGCTGATAAAATACATTGTTAAGTGACTACATGAGGTGAATATAGGGCAGGAGACACCATGCTGGGGAGGTTAGTGAAGGACAATCTGTATGAAGGACCTAAAATAATAATTACATAAAAATCCAGCATGCATGAGAACAAAGGGGACATTCACAGCATATTACAATCATGGTCATTAGAGAATGAGGAAAGAAATACAATATATTAGCAAACATTCGATACAATAAAATATGATATAAAAGGATAAAAATCTTACCTTCATATACTCCTTCTGCAGGACCTGGATGATGGCAGAACAGGTCTCTGGGATAATGATCCCCAGAGCCTGGGGGGAGATGCCTGTCGAGAACTTGAGGTCCTGCAGGCTTCTCCCTGTGGCCAAATACCGCAGGGTAGCGACCAACCTCTGCTCTGCAGTGATGGCTTGCCTCATGCAGGTATCCTGCCTGCTAATATAGGGGGTCAGCGAAGCCAACAAACGGTGAAATACGGGGTCCGTCATCCGGAGAAAGTTCCTGAAATCATGATTATTCTCACGGATCTCACGGAGCAAAGGCATATGACAGAACTGGTCACGCTGAAGCAACCAATTCTTGGTCCATGAACTTCTCCTCACCCTGTTCATGGACTGGACTTGTGTCAAGGTCAGGACCCCAACACCAAGCCCCCGCACAGCACGAACTCTACTAGGAGTACGCATACGAAACATGGCTAGAAAACGGTCAGCTGTTCAGAACGAAGTAACAGAACGCACTGAAGAACAGCAAGGCCTGTGAAGAGCGACCTGAAAAACAGCAACGAGCAGGAAAGATCACACAGAAAACTCTGATACGAACTGACTGCACGCACTGAAGAGCAGATACAAACCCACAAGCACAAACTGAACGGCAGAAAACGATCTGAAAGCCACGAGTCTGAAAAAGCGCGAATCGTCTCTCACCAAACTTTTACTAACACGAGATTAGCAAAAGGAGCCCAAAGGGTGCCGCGCTTGGTTCTGAACCGGCCTTTTCTAGTCTCGTCGTACGTGGTGTACGTGACCGCGTGGTTAGCGATCGGAAATTCCAACAACTTTGTGCGACCGTGTGTAGGCAAAACAAGTTTGAGCCAACATCCGTCTGAAAAAATCCTAGGATTTTGTTGTCGGAATGTCTGAACAAAGTCCGACCGTGTGTACGGCTCATTACTCTTTTTATTCAATAAACTTGTTTAACTGATTCACATTATGAGGCTTCTACACGCATGCTCCTGTGGTGAGTGGATCTCACCCAAAGAAAGGATTATGCTGCTGCGAGACGGCTGTGGAGACACGTTAACTGATAAGCATTTGCAGAGAAGTGATCACAGGTTGTGTTTGATCCCTGTGATGGAGATCTATACCATTTGGTAAGAGGCTAATTTGTGTACCAGGAGCACATGCTTTCTTACACTGGAGCACTGTATGGAGTGGATTAGGAAAGTCCAGCACTTAGCACTTTATTAGTGACACCATCTTTGATGGACTTTCAGTTTAACTTGTCACATATTTTTCATTGAGATATTGTTTGTAATTTATCTTAATTTTTTGTCACCATCGCACGTTTGCACAGTATATCAGAACTTGCACTTTGTTTTTTACTTTATTTGTATTTTGTTACATTTATTTATGATATTCATATCACTGCATATGGTTTAATGGAGCAGCACGCTATTTTTGTATCTATAGAAAAGCATGATCAACGAGGCAAATGCACATTAGCAAATGCCAAATCGGCATAGTCGCAGTTCTACAGTTGGCAATTATAAATGTTTTTCCTATATGGCGCTACACAGCAAGATTTAGCCATGATTCTGTGTGTGTATATATATATATATATATACAGTGCCTTGCAAAAGTATTCGGCCCCCTTGAACTTTTCAACCTTTTGCCACATTTCAGGCTTCAAACATAAAGATATAAAATTTTAATTTTTTGTGAAGAATCACCAACAAGTGGGACACAATTGTGAAGTGGAACAAAATCTATTGGATATTTTAAACTTTTTTAGCAATTAAAAAACTGAAAAGTGGTGTGTGCAAAATTATTCGGCCCCTTTACTTTCAGTGCAGAAAACTCACTCCAGAAGTTCAGCGAGGATCTCTGAATGATCCAATGTTGTCCTAAATGACTGATGGTGATAAATAGAATCCACCTGTGTGTAATCAAGTCTCTGCATAAATGCACCTGCTCTGTGATAGTCTCAGGGTTCTGTTGAAAGCGCAGAGAACATCATGAGGACCAAGGAACACACCAGGCAGGTCCGCAATACTGTTGTGGAGAAGTTTAAAGCCGGATTTGGATACAAAAAGATTTCCCAAGCTTTAAACATCCCAAGGAGCACTGTGCAAGCGATAATTTTGAAATGGAAGGAGTATCAGACCACTGCAAATCTACCAAGACCTGGCTGTCCCTCTAAACTTTCAGCTCAGACAAGGAGAAGACTGATCAGAGATGCAGCCAAGAGGCCCATGATCACTCTGGATGAACTGCAGAGAACTACAGCTGAGGTGGGAGAGTCTGTCCATAGGACAACAATCAGTCGTACACTGCACAAATCTGGCCTTTATGGAAGAGTGGCAAGAAGAAAGCCATTTCTCAAAGATATCCATAAAAAGTCTCGTCTAAAGTTTGCCACAAGCCACCTGGGAGACACACCAAACATGTGGAAGAAGGTGCTCTGGTCCGATGAAACCAAAATCAAACTTTTTGGTCACAATGCAAAACGATATATTTGGCGTAAAAGCAACACAGCTCATCACACTCAACACACCATCCCCACTGTCAAACATGGTGGTGGCAGCATCATGGTTTGGGCCTGCTTTTCTTCAGCAGGGACAGGGAAGATAGTTAAAATTGAGGGGAAGATGGATGCAGCCAAATACAGGACCATTCTGGATGAAAACTTGTTGGAGTCTGCAAAAGACCTGAAACTGGGACGGAGATTTATCTTCCAACAAGACAATGATCCCAAACATACAGCAAAATCTACAAAGGAATGGTTCACAAATAAACGTATCCAGGTGTTACAATGGCCAAGTCAAAGTCCAGACCTGAATCCAATCGAGAATCTGTGGAAAGAGCTGAAAACTGCTGTTCAAACGCTCTCCATCCAACCTCACTGAGCTCGAGCTGTTTTGCAAGGAAGAATGGGCAAGAATTTCAGTCTCTCGATGTGCAAAACTGATAGAGACATACCCCAAGCGATTTGCAGCTGTAATCGCAGCAAAAGGTGGCTCTACAAAGTATTAACGCAAGGGGGCCGAATAATTTTGCACACCCCACTTTTCATTTTTTTATTAGTTAAAAAAGTTTCAACAATCCAATAGATTTCGTTCCACTTCACAATTGTGTCCCACTTGTTGGTGATTCTTCACAAAAAATAAAAATTTTATATCTTTAAGTTTGAAGCCTGAAATGTGGCAAAAGGTTGAAAAGTTCAAGGGGGCCGAATACTTTCGCAAGGCACTGTATATATATATATATATATATATATATATATATATATATATATATATATATACCTATATATATATATATATATATATACCAATAAACCATTCTTATATGGGATGTGCTCTACATCTTTTGCTGACATTTATATTATCAATCATCCTGGTTGTCAACATTCCTGGTTTATTTTTTTCCTGTTCTGCAAACGAATGCATTTGTTAATGAGTGTGAGAAATATTAGTAAGCCCTGGTGCAAACCAAAAAGTATGATATGCTACAAAAATGTGAAGCTGTCCCATTAAGTGAATAAATCACCTCTGAAAAGCAAACAAATGAAAAGCAAGGAGCTAATACATATGTGATAATTGCATGTGAATGAAGGATAAAAATCAATCCAAATATACTTTAGAGTCCAAAGGTGAAAACAATGTTATTTATAAGAATTATAAATAAATATTGCACAGTCCAAAAAATGTTTCTTAAATCTTGCTGAAAAAAGCTCCAATCACCGTGCTCCTGGTCTTAAAGGTGCCTCAGGTACTCCTTATATAAGTGCTCCACCACAAAGTGTACAAAATGCACGCTTACCAACAGCATCTATGATATGCGCCTGTGGTGTCATAGGGTACCACCCTTTTTGCACATTGTCTTCACAATGTCCCACCTTAAGAATGGTATCTGGGAAACTACCGCCAGCTGATCTCCTCAAACATCAACCACCAAGACCCAGGGAGAGATAATAATCCAGGATAGTGTAATACCATTTTACTAAAAGTCAAAACAAGGATTAAAATAATAAATTTGTCACTCACATTTAAAGGTGCTATATTCAGCACCAACACAACCAGCCTGTTTGATTATCCTGCACACCGCTCGGTCTGAGCCGGCGCGTGTTCCAAACGGCCGAATGTTTAAACCAGATCAAAAAAAGGAAATTATGTCACGTATGGCCGACGCGCAGCCTCCATGCATTTCGCTTGTCAGCATTGTCAGCAAGATTTAGGAAAAAAATTTTGGACTGTGCAATATTTATTAATAATTCTTATATATAACATTTGTTAATGAGTGTTACAGAGTAATGCCTGCTATTTTGTAATGTTACATTTATTGAACATTTACAGTTACATCTAATATTACACAGTATGTCAAATATTTTTTAATGTTTAATTTGTATGTTATGAGAATATTGAGTTCTATTTATATATGTGAATTTTTAAATTGTGGTACTAATGTATATTGCAGGTTTAGTTGCATTTGGCACAGTGGCTTAGTGGACTGCACACCCAGCTAGCAACAGTCAGGTCATAGGTTCAAATTCTAACCTCCCTAAAGCACCACCTCCCTAAAGTTTCAATGGTGAATAGATATGTGCATAGGCGAATGCATAATTTCAATCACTGTGATTTATTTACACCCTGCATTGTAAAAAGTGCTTTCTGGATGATGCCATCTCCTAATTCCTCACATAAACTATATCATTGCTAAATAGCATACTATGGCAAACATGTTAAGCAATTCAAATTATGGAAAAAACTGTTCTGATGTGGCATCCGCAATTAGGCATTCGCCTATTTTCAGATCCCAGTCAAACTTCGGGCAGGTAGTACTATGGCTGAGATTTGAACCCATGACCTGAGTGTTGCTAGCTAGGAGTGCAGACAGTGGCGAAGCTAGATATTATGTTACCCGGGGCAAATATTCAGTTTAGCACCCCCCACCCCAGAGAGAAGTTCTCCTTCCACACACTCCCAGCTCTGTGCCCAGACAAGGAAGTGTAATATATACATAGAAAAGCCATAGGATAATAATAATTATATACAGTATATATTAGTCATTTCAAAGTTCTGGGAATAGTGATTTCAAGCCTCACTTCTGTAGCAGATTAGGAGGGGCATCGTCAGGAAAGAAGTAGTGAGCCAAGAAGAAGATCTTTATTAAAGTGGTTATAAAGCTCTGTTTTTTAAAAAATAAAAATAACAAACATGCCTATTCTTAAATGCTCTGTGCAATGGTTATGCACAGAGCAGCCCCGATCCTCTTCTTCTGGGGTCCCCCCCACCGGTGCTGCCTCTTTATTGGGTGCACCCGTGAGTGCTCGCACCTGAGTCCCATTGCTGTGTCCATTGCTGCTCCCGTGGCACCGGATTTGATTGACAGCAGCAGGAGCCAATCGCTCCCGTTGCTATCAATTTGTCCAATGAGGAGAGAGACAGCAGCAGGAGCCACTGCGCTTATGCACATCGATGGATCAAATGGACTCAGGTAAGGAAAAGGGGGGGTCTGGGGAGCAACTACAGCACAGAAAGTTTTTCACCTTAATGCAAAGAATGCAACAAGGTGAAAAACCTTAAGGTTTTATAATCACTTTAAGGCCTGCTTCTGTGTGCTCTTCTTCCTTCCCAGCGGCAACCCTCTCAATCCGCTGTGGGGGCGAGGCTTGAAATTTCTACATAAAGCACTGCTGCTTTCTCTTGGCATGGCTGCAAGGGTTGCCACCTTCTCTTCAAGCCAATCCCGAACACTTAAACGGCACACAGTAATTTTTTTTTTTTGTATACACTATAGGATTGTAAAAGACCTGGGACACCTTTGGGTGCCTCAAGGAGAGCAGCAATGTAGCGTGCCAGAGTGAGCAGTGGGTGTGGCGAAATTGTGTTACAATTGTGTTACAACATATTCATAAACTATCTTACTTAAAGCTCCATTTACAACTGGCAACTCAAAACAGAGAGGTGCTAAAGTCTCTGCTCAATTTGGACACAAAGATAGAAAATGTCATTTCTTTTCACAAAAGGCCTGTGAATGGGGTGACAAACCAGGGAAATCCCTTTCATGTTCATTACAGGACAAGAAGTCAGCCTCTTCCCTTCCCAAAAACCACATCTGATATTGCTCACTTTTCAAGATTTTTACCATAAATGATATATTGAGAACTCTCCTTCGTACAGCCAGAAATTAAACATGTTAATTTCTGGGCGGCACAGTGGTGTAGTGGGTAGCACTCTCGCCTAGCAGTAAAAAGGTTCGCTGGTTTGATTCCCAACCACGACACTACCTGCCTGGATTTTTCATGTTCTCCCTGTGCCTGCGTGGGTTTCCTCCGGGTACTCCGGTTTCCTCCCACACTCCAAAAGACATGCTAGTAGGTTAATTGGCTTCTGTCCAAAATTGGCCCTAGTATATGAATGTGAGTTGGGCTCCTTGAGGGTAGGGACCAATGTGAGTGTGTGATGTATGTGTGGAGCACTGCGTAAATTGACAGCGCTATATGGGTACCTTAAATAATAATATAATAGATGAGCATCTTAATGAGAGACAATGTACAGGGATAGGGACAATTGTAGACACTTACACTCACTCAGGATGGACTGGTGTCTTTATTCAACCTTACTAACTATGTAACTATATTCATATTCTGGATTATTTAGTTCAGGCTAATTTGCCTACTCAGTTATCCAAGGTTCTCAAGGACCTGAAATCAGATCTTATGGAAAAAGAATTCTCCCAGGCATCCAAAAGCATGCCTTCTTGTAAAGCCCCAAGCCAGGACAACTTCATGGCTGCATATTACAATTTTTTTCATAAAGTCTTAGTCCTGCACGTAACTAGCTATGTGAATTCCATAGTGGGGGAGATGGATTTTGCCCTGAATCTCTCTATGTGCATATCACAGTCCTGCCTAAGCCAGGCAAAAATCCTACTTGCTGTGGCAGTTTCCACCCAATCTCATTATTCAATTTAGATATAAAACTGTATGCCAAAACCGTGGCCACTAGGCTTTTCCCTCTCTTCCATTGGTCAATCACACCCGACCAAGCGGGTTTTATTTCTAGCAGAATGGCTAGAGATAATTCTGTAAGAACACCTTTGGAACACCTTTGGAACCATTTCCCTCTAATATTAGACATTATTACAATATACTGTATATGGAAATGCGGTAGGTGACATGACCCATGCATATGCTGCTTATGCAGATGAAATCTTAATCTATATTAAGCAACCCGAAACCTCCCTCCTGAACCTAACCCTAACCTCTGCCTTCTCCACTTTTAAAAAATTGTCCAACTTCAAAATTAACAAAATTAAATTGGAAATACTGATCACACTACATGAATGCCTGAGTTTCTTATCTCTATATTTGTTCAGGAATTGAGGCTGGGTTCACATAAATGTGAATTGGATGCGTTTTTCTCTGCATCCAATTTGCATAACATGTGAGTGTGACCGGCTTTCAATGAAGCTGGTTCACACATGTGCGGGGTGGCCGCGGTGCAGTTTTGAAAAGGGTCCTATGCATTTTGGGTCTGGTTCAAGTGCGAATTCAGATAAAAATTTGCACAGTCACACCTGGACCAGTGAACAGAAATGCACCGGACTGCAAACCACAGCCACATATGTGTGAACCCAGCCTTAGACAGAATTAAAGCTAAAAGCAACAGCTTGACAGCTACTGAACTAGCATTTTCAAAACAAGAGTTCAGCAATTTGCAGTCTCTATTAGTCTCTCATAAAGAGGCTCCAACATAAAGTTTGATAAAATCTATGAAATTACCTAGAGGGAAGGCTTTTTTCTCAGCAAAATTGGAGTTCCCCCCCCTCAAAGTCCCAACAATTATACTGGATGATCTGGATGACATTTGCATATACTGGCTGAGTATCAAATGCTTACCCATGAAAATGTCATCATGACCATTTGTGTAAAGTAAGAAAAAAGCTGCTCTTTTACTTTTTTAACTGCTAAGTGCTGCAACAAAGGGTAACATATACTATGCAGCACATAGGATAGCTGTACCACTGTTGATGCACAAAACACAGTGGCCCAGCTTTCCAGAAGTTCATCATGCTACCCAGAATGCTACTCTAATCATCGGTGCTCTTACTCCCTAATCAGAGGTGTTGATTTAAGCAACGCAACCACAGTAATAAATCAAGAGGATTTAACAGGGTTTAATGTTACTAGCAATAAAGGTAAACACTTTCACATAATCTGAAGAAAGAAAACATTTATTTTAAATTAAAAAGTGGGCTTTCAGTTTGAGCTTCATCATGTGATATTGTTTTATTCAGTGGATGTTGTTGCTGTCTTTTTGTTCAATAATTGTTGGTTAACCACTTCAGCCCCGGAAGGTTTTACCCCCTTAATGACCAGAGCATTTTTTGAGATACAGCACTGCTGGGCTGTGGAGGGGGGCGGGAGTGTCTGGCTCAGTCTCCCAGCAGCTCGCTGAGAGGCTGATTCAGCTGCCGGGCCAGGCATTTGGGTGGATCCAGACTGTGAAGTCGAGATCTTTTCCGAGCCTGGACCAGCTGAGTGACCTCAGTTGCCTGAGGGCTTTAGCTGTGGAAAAATGGGACACAGGAGTGCAGAATAAACTACAAGAGAAGTATAACCAAAATAGCTTTGGCCATACTTTTCCTTTAAGTGTACTCATTGTGGAGTATACATGCATATCAGAAGAACATGTAGAGTATGTACATTCAAGATTGCTTACCAGGAAAGCAATAGGTGGAAATCCAGGACCGCCTTTAACATGGAGCAAAAGGGGCAATCTCCCTGGGCCCAGTCATCGCTGTGGGGCCCAGTCATCGCTGTGGGGCCCAAAGCAGTTGCCCCTTGAGCCCGTGTTGACGACAATTTGGGGCCCCATCAGGGTGGACTCGTAATTCTCTGATCTAGGCAGATGCTGCTGGCAGTGCTGAGGAGTAACTTCAACTGTAGCTTTGTTAGCAGCAGGCACAAGCATCTGCTGCCTACCATGATCTCCAAATTGTCAACCTATCGTTGCTGGTCTGGGTGGTGGCTGCCATGGCTCTGTCTCCCCCTGCTGCCCACCTGGGACTCCGTGCCTGGGAGCAGGTGCACACACTGCACTGTCACTGTGCTGTCTGTGGCTGTGCTGATACTGTTACTCAATATCTCACTTACACTAATCCTGAGTGAGACACTGAGAGACAGGATTCAAAGTAAACTGAACAGATAAAAGTGTGTATAAGGGTCTGAGTAACAAACCAAACAGATATCAGTCTATGTAGAAATAGAAGAGGGTCTTCATGCACTTTGGCAGCACTTGAAGAGAGAAGCAAACTCTGGAAGTAAAATGAAAAGAAAAAAGGTGCCTCTAAGTGCAGAAGTAAAACTTTATATTTCCCAAAAGGGTTAAAAACACTTACAAAAGGGTGGATGGGTAGAAGCACATCATATTAGTAATATGGCAGGTGGTCCTGGTTTTGGTAGTCCCAAGGAGTCTCAGTGATATCCATAGAATCACACCTGTGGATATCACTGAAACTCCTTGGGACTACCAGAACACCGGACCACCTGCCCTATTACTAATATGATGTGCTTCTACCCATCCACCCTTTTGTAAATGTTTTTAACCCTTTTGGGAAATATAAAGTTTTACTTTTGAACTTAGAGGCACCTTTTTTTCTTTTCTTTTCAAAGTAAACTGATCAGTGTGCTGAAGAAGCCAATGGTTTTGCCCTGCTTCCTTTTGATCAATTCATACTTCGCAGTGCCTGCACCAGTATCCCCACCCATACTCCATTCCCCGATGTGCACATACTTACAGCACTGTGCTTTCTGCATATATGGGAAAGTGTGCAGCAGGTGACTAAGTGGAGTACACACACCACAGACTGCAAAAATTGGCCACCCCCCAACTTGACAATTGCAGATGTCCCTCCCTCTGCTGCTCTGAGTTTCTGATTGAAAAAAGAAGGCCACTCCTCCAAAAAGCAATCTGCACAAAGATTTCAGAGGCATTTGTCAGGCGGTCACCATCTGTTTTAACCCCCTAAATGATGCATCACTGCCACCACAACCACATGCATTCCATGCGGTTGCGGGGAAGTAGAGGCACGGACCCTTTTATTTGAATGGGTTGGGTTCGATGAGTGGTAGTGCCTGCCAAATGCAACTGGGGGTATAAGAAGCAAAGCATCGTGGCTGCAGCATGTGTTCATCCCCAGCTGTTGCTCTGTCAGCTAAGGGTTCATTCACCCCAGCTTCTGCATTAGAACTTGCTGTGTGGTATAAGTGCAGTGTACTGTACATTGTACTGTCCAATTTTATTTTTTTTAAAAAAACTTTATTTAAATATTGCACTGACATTTCATTAAGTTCAATTTGTTGTATGAGATGGTGGATTGTCTCATACTGTGCTGGGCTGAAAAAAAGTACTGCATGCAGTACTTTTTTTCAGCACACACCACTGCAACACAGTGGTGTGAACTGGACATACCAGAGACAAGGAATTTTGCCTTGTCATGTGTTGGGACTGTGCTGGAATAGTCACTCACCACAGTCCCACCGCATCTGGTGTAAATATAGCTTAAAAGATGAGCAGTAAAACTACGGCTCAACAACATGGCTTTACTCCCCTTAACAAGGTGTTTGGGAGCATGTAGCAATAGTTATGTCACTGGCAAAGTGCTTTATGTAACGAAGAAGTAGGAAAAATAATAACTATATATATATATATATTTAATAGTTATAAATAATGTAAATTAGGAATGAAGCTCTCTTTTAAGCATTCTATATCTATAGAAAATTGAAATATCCTGTTTTGTGAAAATTATGAGAAAAGCGTCTGTAAGCAGTAATTGTATCTATTTGTGGAAGCTTAAACAGACAGCACAGTCTTTTTATATTTGTGATATCAAGTAGAATGTTTCTCCCTATGTTCTGTAAACATTATGACATGTGCCATGTACATGTTGCTACACTGAAGATCAGTTATGTGCTGTTTTTGTTTTACACCAGAAAAATTAAACCCTTAATACTGTATTCAGGAGTTATGCATGTTTATAGTCCCTAAGATCAAGATCACTAAGAGATCACTAACATAATCTAATAACATTTATTTTTCATGTAATATTATAGCTCAAATGTTTTGCAAAAATGGTATATTTTAAAGTAAAAAAAAAATCATAATTGTTTAAATGAGATACATAACAAAAATTAAACACCTAAAACAAGTCAGACATATAGCACCAAATGTATACATGGCCAGAGTTACTAATTCATAAATCAATTGCAGATCAATTCAATAGTTTAAAAAAAAAAATCAGTCACGTAAAAACTACTGATTCAAAAAGGCAATCATCAAATCAGATGATAGAGCAACTAAAGTATCAAGGACCAATACCTTCACTGTAGCCTAAGAGCAAGCATAGATCAAATAATATGTGTGTGTGTGTACAAAATGAAAAGGCGTGCACACAAATGCTAGAAGTCTGAATAAAATGGAAGAACTAAAACTTCTGAGGATTTTGACTTTGTGGGAATATCAGAAACCTGTTTTTTTTTTAGCTCACAGGACTGGCTTGGGACTGTCCAGGGCTACTCCCTTTATAGGAGCGATAGGATAAGTAGAAGAGGGGTGTGCCTGTATGTCAAGAGTGATCTGCTAGTGAATATGCAGAATGACATTGCTAGCGGAGCTGCTGAGGAGGTGGAGTCTTTGTGGATGTAGCTTCAAAGGGATGTAAAAAACTGTAAATGAATTGTGGATGTAAGGTGTAGGCCCCCTAATGTTAAAATAGATGTTCAGTCAAAACCTAACAATACTTAAACCTGCTCCCACTCCCTAAGCTTATACTAACTACACTGTAAATAAAATATGTCTTTACTTATCTATGCTGAGGGCGTTCCGGTCCAGTCACATAATCTCTCAAGCAGCTAGCTTCAGTGAAGGGGAATAATCGCTAACAATAGCTGCAAAACCTGGGCGGTGACATCACATATAGTTAGAAATGGCAGGGAGGCAGGAAAATGTTATAATCATGGGGAACCATTCTTATGCTGACTGGGCAGACAGACCTGTTCACTCAACAAAGGCTTGCCATTTCTTGAATGTTGTGTTTGTAAGCAATGACTTTTTCATGAGTCAAATGGTAGAGGCCCCAACTAGAAATGGTGCTCTGTTGGACCTACTAATTACATGGTCGTGGAAGTAAGGGATAACCAAGGGTGATCACAGAGTAATTATGTTTGCCGTAAATTATAGGACAAGAAGACACAAGGGTAGGACAAGAGCACTGAATTTCAAAAGAGCCAACTTTAATAGGCTGTTCTTCATACTACATGGCACTAAATGTAATCAAATTCTTGCAGCAGAGAACACTGAAGAAAAGTGGGAGTTCATTAAGAACATTTTAATTCCCTACTCACACTTGGCATTCCTGCTCGTGTTTTTATGACGTGTTTTTAACAAGTATCAGCTTTTCGTGCATAGGCCAGCCCATTCAATTTAATACATTCTTCTCCTCTGTTTATATGGATGAAAAGGAAGGGATGTAAGAAACAAGACAGTAATGTTAATAAGATTGTAGTGAATATAACCCTGTGGCTGACAGAGACCATTTTTAGAAAAGACTAGCGTTCAGAAAAGACTAGAAAACTTTAAGTGGTTCTGAACCCTTGGCCTCAGGTGATACACAGAGAATTCCTCCTACATAAGTTGTACCTATCTATCTGCAGTCTTCTCTACAACAATTCAAATTGCTGATTTATAAAGCTTGTCTGAGAGTTCAGAAAAAAGGGAACAGAGAGCTGAAGTTACACCCTGCAGAGCTCAGTGAAGGGAGTTCTGAGAGCTGATTGGAGAGAAGGAACACACTCCCTTCACACAGCATACAGGAACAGAGCTGAGGTTGTCAATCAGCTAGAGCTCCCTTATCCATCACTTTTTTTCTCTTGGTGTTAGGAAAACATGCTGATAGCAGAGGAACAAAGCAGCAGGCATAAATGACACTTAAGCGCATACACACGATCGATTCCGACAACATTTGTGCGACCGTGTGTATGCAAGACAAGTTTGAGCCAACATCCGTTGGAAATAAATCCAGGATTTTGTTGTCGGAATGTCCAATCATGTGTACGCGGCATTAGTGTTGCTAATTGAGACAAGTACACACTATAAAGGGATGTGTTTTGTTTACATTTCATGTCCGAGGTTTATGAACACTTTAATGTGAACAAATCAACAGGACTGGATGGCTTACACCCGAGAGTTCTCAAATAAATTTTCCATGTAATAGCTATACCTTTATTCCTGATTTTTAAGGACAGCTTACTGACTTGATTGGTACCAGCTGAATGACGACAAGCAAACATGTAGGATGAACTTACTGCACCCAAGTTGGGGTGAGAGCTCTCACTCATGTCCCCAATGGAAGGCTAAGGCTGCCATCATGTGAAATCATCATTAAGACAGCAGTCCATCCTAAAAGCAAGGCTCCTCTGCTAGAACACTGTCAACTTGAAATCTGTGGCTAACTTTATAGCACTTCACATTGCTCCTATGGACACAGTTCCTCCTTAAGTTCAGAACACTTCTGTCAATTAGGTTTGCGCAGCATTTCTGAGCCAGTACCTCAGAGCCTGCACTCATGCCCAGTGACTTTGGGCTGCAATACTTTTGGATACCAGGAAGCTGTTCTTACTGCACATACAAGCTTCTACTAAACCGCAAGGCCTCTCTCCTAAATCATGCCATGACATACTGTACAGGTTGGGTCCCTGGGGGTGCCTTACGCTGCGAAGCTGGTCCCATTATGTGGCAAACAGGTCACTAAGGAAGGAGTTCAAGCTCATAAGCATCTTCACTACCAAGGCACCCGTCACCTGGGCCAGGTAACTGTTAGGGAACAATCTGCAGAAGAACTGGCATCAATGGCCAGCAGAATCGGGGATCAACAAACGCTAATTCACCAATGCTGATGTACATGCGCACATGCACACGGGCGAGAACGGTCAGGACGTTATATCCTCCAGTGCACGCAATACATGAGAGACTCTAGGCGCCCAGTGGCCTATTTAAAGCCTGCTGCAGCAGTCATTAACTGCTGCATGATCTTCAGCTTCCTTGTGTATTCCTGAGTTCTTGTTCCTGTTGTCTTGGATTACCTGTTATCGACCCGGCTTGCCTCGACCAGTCTGATCTGTGTATGACCCCGGCTTGACCCTTGGCTTGTTCCTGTTAACCCAGCTTCTGCCTGCTGCCCTGTGTATGATCCCTGGCTTGTTCTATTGACTCTGCTTCTGCTTGCTGTTCTGTGTATGACTTCCGGCCTGGCTCCTGACTCCGCTTCTGGTTCTCCCTGCTGCACGGTCTCATCTGGTACTTCCAAGGTACTCCTGCCAAGCAGTCTACCCTGCTCATCAGCTGCGGACTTCTCTTCACTACCTCAGCCTGTCGCAGCTGGAAACCCCTGCCTTTTTGAGTATAGCACTCCCTGTGCCACCTTCAGGGGGCGCTCTGCACTTAGTCGCAAGGGAAGCCTTCCCAGCACTTCAGCCTCCGACCAGGTATGTGACTATATCATGCAGCCAGTAATGTCATAGTCTGACAGTGGTGCTTCCCCACTCAAGGCTCTGTGCCGGCAAGTCGCAGCCCTTACCCAAGCAGTGACAAGCCTACAGGAGCATTATTCTCAGTTGGAGGGTTGCCTTCAGAACCAGACGATGTCTCTTGTTGGGGAAACTCCAACTCCACCTGATGCAGTCACTGCATCCGCTCCAATGATGGTTCCTCCCCCTGAACCAAGGGTACCTACTCAAGAACTCTTCTCAGGTGACCGAAGGAAGTTCAAAGCATTCAAGGATACCTGTCTACTTTACCTGGCTCTTCAGCCAAGAACTTTCTCTCTAGAGACTGTTAAGGTGGGATTCATTATTTCCCTGCTGTCCAATAAACCTCAGTCTTGAGCCCATCAGTTATTGGAACAAAAGAATCCCGCTATTGACTCAGTGGACTTGTTCTTTGAAGCCATGGCCAAATTATATGATGACCCGCAATGCATGGCCACTGCTGAAGCTGCCCTTCATGCCTTGCGGCAAGGGCAGCGCCCTGTAGAGGACTATATCGTGGACTTTCGCAATTGGGCTGCAGACACAGGGTGGAATGAGGCTGCTCTCAGATATCAATTCCAGCTTGGCTTGTTTGAACCTATCAAAGATGAGCTAGCATGAGTGGATTCCCCAACCACATTAGAAGGGCTCATTCTGCTAGCCATCCAACTTGATGCGGGAGCGACGGTCTGAATGATCCTTCCGGCCTACATGAAAGCTGCCTACAGTTCCAGCCGCTCCTGCATCCTCCACTCCAGTCACGTCTAACAGAGGGCCAATGCAAATTGGTGTGGTTCGCTCTGCCCTGACCCCTAATGAGAGACTTCATTGCCGGCAAGCCAACCTTTGTTTCTATTGTAGAGAAGCTGGACATATCCTTTGCAACTGTCCAATAAGGCCCAGCAGATCTTCTCTCCGCAACTCTTCGTGCCTCCAAATCCCGAAACCTTCTCCAACTCACCTAGTTCTCCATGTCATATTACAGTTTACGTCCGAAATGAAGCTACGCCATTAGACCCAGCGAAACGCGTTAACGTCATTCACAGCGCTGCTTTGTCCCATGGCGCTGTGAGTGAGTGATGTGAGGAGAATGATGGGATACCAGCGTCTGTAAGAAATGGCCGCAGCAGTGATAGCGGGACACAGATGCGAGTGTTGGCTGAGCAATGAGTTAGATGAACACCGTTACGGATGTACAAGTTGGGGAACCCATCCTCTCCCTCTATCTATATCCTGGTGACAAGGAGTGCCCAGTGATTTAAGCCAGCCGCCATTCTAATTGACGGAGACCAATTGATTTAAAGCTTCTTATCAGCAGGGTGGCAATGTATGGAAGATGTCCACATGAAATGTATTACATGATACTGCCTGATGCTTTCACTCATAATCTAGTTGTCTTCGGTTGTATTTTCACCTTGCATCTGTAGTATTCCTGACTGTGGGATATCCATAATGCTTGTGACTTTTTAAACCTCCCCAAAACAAAGCTTTGGGAAGTAAGCGTTGAATGCTAATGAAAAACTTTGATAGGCTAAATGCTCTCTTTTGAAACATGATGGAAAGGAACTGATTGTTGAAACTACAGCACCATAATAATTATTTTCAATTACTGGATCTTCTTGATACAATACAAGTGCACATCAAGGACTGTATGTTTTCAAACCTTTTTCAGTACCCAGTACACCAATGTTTTTCTGTATATATGGACTTCCTTAGCATTTTACTAACCCTATCTTCAATATACTGAGCAATATACAAGTTCTCTGCATGATAGGCTTAGTCAATATCCCCCCAATTAGCCTAGTATCTATCCCCCACATCCCACCTTTCTCTTCAATTGGATTAGCTTACTGCCAGCCATCAATAATTAGTTAACTTAGGGGTCCATATAAAACCCCATATTATCAAGTTATATTTAAATGATTTGATTGTCTGACTGGCTGTCGGCTAATACAATGCATCCGGACAGTGTTCAGTGTTGTTTTGAATTGTTATATGTCACTCTTGTTTGTTGATATGTTTATGGTAATTAGGGATGAGCTTCGAGTTCGAGTCGAATCCATGTTCGGCTCGAACATCGCATGTTCGACCGTTCATCGAATTTTGAACGTTATGGGCCATTCGCGCCAAATTCGAGTGGCGCGTCCCGGCCCATAATTCACTGTGGCATCGCAGTGCATTGATGGCTGATGATTTGCCAAGCATGCACTATGACCCGCATGCTTGGCCAATCACAGCGCCGTCTGTACAGGGAGCCATAATTGGCCAAAGCCAGGGTTAGTATTTACTAACTGTAAATACTGCACCGCATTGTGTACTGCGTTCTTTGCACAGTGTGCACCTAAAGCTACCCGAAGACAATTGCTGTTGTTCTGCTCATATTAATACCAGAGGCAGGCAGCTACAGTATTTGCAGTTAGTGTACTGCATCCTCTGCACAGTGTGCACCTAAAGCTACCTAAAGACAATTGCTGGTGTTCTCATACTAATAATACTACAGGCAGGCAGTTGATTCTGCTAGCTGCAGTATCAGTATATATATACATGCCAGATTTGTGCAGCTACATCTCACTGCAGGCCATTAGTATGTCTGGAAGGCCAACAAGGAGAGGCAGACAGTCACATGCCAATAAAAGAGGGCAAGCAGGCTCTGTGTCTAGAGGCAACAGTGCTGGTCGTGGAGACGGTGCATCCTCATCAGCACGTGGCTGTGGGACACGCTTGTCCTTTTTTTCGGCAGCTGGCCGTGTTGAGCCGCAACATGCGGAAGACTTGGTAGTGGATGACCAAGCCGTCCTCATCCTCTCTCACCCAGGCTCAGGGTACTTTGTCTGGCAAAGCAACTGCCAACGCAGCCTTTACCCTCGGCTCAATGGCATCAGTCACTCCTTCCCTAGCCCCACCATGTCCTCCTGAGGAGTCCCCTGAACTGTTTGACCACAAGGTTGGGTACATGCTCCAGGAGGATGCCCAGCGTTTTGAAGGCTCCAATGATGGTACCCAGCTAGAGGAAGGCAGTGTGAGCCCAGAGAGAGGGGGTGCACAAGAAGGACAGCAATTTGGCAGTCATGTTCGCCCAGCTGCAGCATACTGCCAGCTTTGCTCCGGTGATGAGGAGGGAGGGGAAGATGAGGTCACTGACTCCACGTGGGTGCCTGATAGGAGAGAGGAGGAGGAGGAGTAGGCACATCTCCAACGAGGCAGGATGCCCTCCAGGGGCCAGCTTAAGGGCAGCACACCGACTGCATCACACCGCAGAGCATGTGCAGGGCGCTGCTGTCTCTGTGCGTTATTCCAAAAGTTCTTTGGTGTGGGCCTTTTTTGAGACGAGTGCATCAGATCCCACCACTGCTATAACATATGTCTCAAGCGTATCTCGCGTGGCCAAAACATCACCCGCTTGGGCACCACATGCTTGACCAGACATATGTCGACCTGCCATGCCATGCAGTTCGTTGGCAAGCGTACCTAAAAGACCCACACCAAAGATCTAAGCGGACCTCTCCTTGCTCCTCATCAGCTGGGATCTCCAACCCCACTGTACCTTCACTCCTCTCTGAAACCTTCACTGAGAGGAATGAAGGTGTAGAATTAGGTGTGTCACAGCCAAGTACTTGCGGGCAATCTGCTATCGGTACACCAATGTCAGATTGTACCAGGCAAATTTCCCTGCCCCAGCTGCTGCACCGCCGAAAGAAGTTCGCTCCCAGCCATCCACATGCCCAGCGGTTGAATGCTAGCTTGGCTAAATTGCTAGCACTTCAACTGCTGCCTTTTCAGTTGGTAGACTGCCCCCTTCCGTGAGTTTGTGGAATGTGCGGTTCCTCACTGGCAGGTTCCCAAACATCACTTTTTCTCACGGAAGGTGATTCCGGCTCTCTACCGGCATATGGAAGGCAATGTCTTGGCCTCGCTGGACAGGGCATTCAGCGGTAAGGTGCATATTACTGCTGACTCATGGTCCAGCAGGCATGGACAGGGATGTTACCTACCTTTCACCGCTCACTGGGTGACTGTTCTTGCATCTGGGAAGGATGCAGGACAGGGTGCAGTAGTGTTGGAGGTTGTTCCACCACCACGCCTCCAAAATTCTACTAGTGGTGATTCTGCCATACCTCTCTCCTCCACCCCCTCCTCTTCTTCTTCCTCCATGGCCTCTTCCTGTGCTGATTTGTCCTCGGAACCAACAGTGCTCAAGGGGCTAAGCAAGCACGCAGGCAAAAAGATGCCATGCAGTGCTTGAGCTGGTGTGCTTGGGGGAAAGGAGCCACACAGGGGCAGAGATTCTGTCAGCTCTGCAGGGGCAGGTTCAGAGGTGGTTGACGCCACGCCAGCTTAAGGCAGGTATGGTGGTTTGCGACAATGGCACCAACCTCCTCTCCGCCCTCCGACAGGGACAACTGACCCATGTGCCCTGTTTGGCTCACGTCCTTAACTTGGTGGTGCAGCGGTCCTTGGGCAGGTACCCGGGCTTACAGGATGTCCTGAGGCAGACCAGGAAAGTCTGTGTGCATTTCCGCAGGTCATATAATGCCAGTGTTCGGCTGGCTGACCTCCAAAAGATATTTAACCTGCCCAAGAACCGCCTAATCTGTGACATGCCCACCAGGTGGAACTCAACGTTGTCCATGCAGCAGCAGCTGCACACGCAGCAGAGGGCCATCAATGAGTACCTATGCCACTATGGCACCTGGACAGGGTCAGGGGAGAGTATACTGCTGTTCAGAGTATATAGGGCCTGGGGGCCCCACGCCTTTCCTTTTTTAAATTTGGGTGCGGGGTTCCCCTTAATATTCATACAAGACCCAAAGGGCCTGGTAATGGACTGGGGGGTGGGGGGTACCCATGTCGTTTGTCTCACTGATTTTCATCCATTTTTCCGGGACCCGACATTACATTAAAGCCGCATGTCATTTTGTGCAAGGACTGTTCTAAGCACGGGAAACATGCGCCACTTTACAGGCATACTATAGACACCCCCCCAGGTACAATATTTAAAGGAATATTTCACTTTTTTTTCACTTTAAGCATCATTAAAATCACTGCTCCCGAAAAAAACGGACGTTTTTAAAACTTTTTTTGCATTGATACATGTCCCCTGGGGCAGGACCCGGGTCCCCAAACCCTTTTTAGGACAATAACTTGCATATTAGCCTTTAAAATTAGCATTTTTGATTTCGAACGTTCGAGTCCCATAGACTTTAATTGGGTTCTAAAGTTCACGCAAACTTTCGGTCCGTTCGCAGGTTCTGGTGCGAACCGAACCGGGGGGTGTTCGGCTCATCCCTAATGGTAATTAATTCATTGCCTTATTGGATTTAATCAGTTTTTAAGAACACTGCACTATTTCTATTATTAACTTTTTGATACAATAATTAAAAATTTGTAAATGTAATAAATTTAATATTTTTTCCGATAAATTTCAGTTTGATCTAATTTTTGTTGCTAATAGTAACCCTTTCCCGGTATTCTCTATAACCAGATACCATCCCCCTTATTTTTTCCTTATAAACTATACGGTTACAGCAACAACACCTTAACAGGTGAATGATTTATTTTTTATGTGTTTTATGGGATTGATAAAATCTCAAGAGATTGGAGGGGTACTCATATGAAAGGGCAGTGTCTAAAAACAAAACTTATTGGCTCTATAAGCTACATAGCATGCAACCCTATGGGATGAATATAGATATAGACCTCAACTGTTTTTTAACCAATGATTAGCTCAAGATTGAGTAGTATGTAACTATTAATGGAACTACTAATGGGGTCTACTTATTCCAATTTAATCTAATTTTCATTTAATTTATTTCAATTTGATTTAAATATTCAGATATTCTATTTCTTGAGGTCAACTGTAATCTAGTGGCTAGATTCCCAATGGTCTAAAGTTATTTGTTCCAATTTTTGGGTGGATGTTTGTATACAAGCACCTAATTGTATTAATTATTAATTACTTATGGTTGTTTATGCATTTGGGTATATTGTTAACCGAGACTGTGGCTGCTCTGAGTGACAGGGTAATTAAGATATATACATTTTTCTCTCTTTTTAATTAATCATGTCAATTTACAACAAGACCGATAGGGGGAGCACCCTAATACAACGTGACTCAATGTTAGGTATTATTACTCCTCCAATTTTAGGTATTATCCGGACCATTATGACACATGGCCACTAGAGGGAGCTATTGCCTCCTGGTCACTCCGTGCTTAATGTTCGGCAACAAACTTTATTGGTAAGGAGGCGGGCTTCTCTTATCAGGCTAATTAAACCCGCCTTTATTCCCTTTAAAAACCTGTAACCTAGTGACCAATGTACGCTTCCCTGAAGACGTTCACAACGAAACGTACGTCGGAGCGGTACGTGGTCACGTGTCCTTCACTCTCCTTGCTTACCAACATCCGGATCCTCTGGTTGACTATGCGTACTGGGTGGAACGCACGGCACACATGATGTGATGCGAGGGGTCCCTGACACCATTTACCCTGACATACGAGCAGTCCCAGTGCCGGGTAGGCACCGATCAATGTAAGCGGCCATTTGGCTATTTTTATTGTCTTTTTTTACTTATATTAAACGGTTCTACGCTATGGAGACTCTATTTTGTTTCCTATATTTCCTATCCTGAATGAATGGGACGGGAGGGATCTATGCCTAAAGCACCATCCAGCCATCCAGCCTTTATGTGAACAGGCACAATCCTGTACAAGCGCTAATGACTCTCTTTTTAGTTAAAGGAGTCATTGGTATCTGGTAAGCAGATATCTATTATTTCAAGGTGTATTTCTTCCTCTTTGGTGACGAAACCTTTATATTATCAAAGGAGTCATTGGTATCTGGTAAGCAGATATCTATTATTTCAAGGTGTATTTCTTCCTCTTTGGTGACGAAACCTTTATATTATCAGCAAGAATTTGATGCATCTATGAAGAGTTGTGGTGCTTTTGTGTTTTCCTATTTTTCCAATTTTTTCACTGGATTGGGACAATTAATTATCACGATTGTTAAATTCAATTACCTTTGCTTAAGGATTTTTATTATGAATGTCAATCATTACACACTTTAATTTACTTAACACAGCAACATATTGTGGCTTATATATTTTTGGTGTTGTTATGGTGTGAATTGTTTAGTACTATTCACCAATCTTTTTTGAGATTATAGCGCCCCCTATTTTATATTATTTTCATAATTGACTCAGGCCATCAAGAATTCCTTTATTTTGATGTTCTTTGTTCACCAATGTTTCCTGTAATTCTGGGGCTCCCCTGGCTGCGAGCACACAACTCACAGATAGACTGGAACACAGGGAATATTTCCTTCAAGTCAACCTACTGCCATCAACATTGCATAATACCAGAACCTATAGCACCTTCCAGTAGCCTTCCAGCCAGTTTCCAAAACGTCCCTCCAGTTTACCATGACTTTATAGACATTTTCGATAAAAGAAAAGCCGACACATTACCACCCCGTCGTCCTTGCGATTGTCCAATTGAGTTGCTGCCTGGTGCGGAAATCCCCTTTGGGTTAATATTTCCACTTTTAGAGACTGAGCTTGAGACCTTACGTCTATATATTGACGAGAACCTAGAGATGCGGTTCATCCACCCATCATCTTCCCCAGCTGGTGCCGGGATCTTCTTTGTGGAGAAGAAAGACCATACCCTCTGGCCCTGTGTGGACTACAGGAAACTCAACAAAATCACCATCAAAAATCGTTGTCCTCTCCCTATCATTCCTGAGCTCTTGCAGAGATTCCGTACCGCCCGAATCTTTACTAAAGTAGACTTACGAGGTGCCTACAACCTTGTGTGCATTAGGGAGGGAGGCGAATGGAAGACCGCCTTCAGAACTCGTTTTGGACATTTTTAATCCCTTGTTATGCCTTTCCATCTGTGTAATGCCCCAGCGACCTTTCAACATTTTGTGAACAACATCTTTAGAGAGTTCCTGGATCACTTCCTGATCGTATACTTGGATGACATCCTCATCTTCTCTGCCACCTTGGAGCTACAAAGAACCCATGTCCGGAAGGTACTATCCACACTAAGGGAGCACGGGCTCTATGCAGAAGCAGAGAAGTGTGAATTTTAAAAGCCGTCCATACAATTCCTGGGTCTAATTATTTCCACATCTGGGGTAGCCATGGACCCTCAGAAAGTATCCGCTATTCTGGAGTGGCCAGCCCCTACCAATAAGAAAGGCATCCAAAGGTTCGTAGGGTGTGCTAATTTTTATCGGAGATTCATTAAAGACTTTTCTGGTATTATTGCCCCTATTACTCAGCAGACTCGCCAGCATATCCGTTTTCAGTGGTCCCAGGAGGCCCAAAAAGCTTTCGATAAGCTAAAGGCTCTGTTCACATCAGCCCCCATTCTGCAACATCCAGATCCAGCCTTGCCCTATGTCCTGTCTCAACTTCAAGGCCCTAAAGCTTTACTACACCCAGTAGCCTTTTTCTCCCGAAAACTAAGCCAGACAGAAAGAAATTATGATGTGGGGGATCGGGAATTACTGGCAATAAAAGCTGCTCTAAAAGAATGCGGTATCTACTTGAAGGTGCAGCTCACCCCCCCTTGATATTCACGGACCATAAGAACCTTGAATATCTCAGATCCGCCAAATGACTAAGGCCACGGCAAGCCAGATGGGCCTTGTTCTTTTCGAGGTTTACCTTTCATCTCACTTATCGCCCAGGGTCCAAGAATGGGAAGGCAGATGCTCTCACGTATGTTCCCAGAAACCCCAGAGACTGTCGCCCCTAGCACCATCTTGTCCCCTCAGAATTTCCTTTTGATTCAGCCCGATTTAAAATCGACTCTTGAACAAGCCTCTGCTTAATGCTCTGAATCCGAAGTTTCTGCATCCAGAAGACAGGAAGGACTCCTGTGGCACGAGGACAAGATCATTGTTCCCGGGGGAGCCAGACTTTAGGTCCTCAAGACCTTTCACAAACACCAGCGTGCCGGCCATTTCGGGGTCCATAAGACTTCTGAGCTGATTCAGCGATCCTACTGGTGGCCTAACCTGAGGCAAGATTGCAAGGACTTTGTAGGTTCCTGCACAACCTGTGCCAGAAATAAAAGAAGCTGCACACAAGCTTGGGGTTTGCTAAGACCACTACCTATCCCAGACCGCCCTTGGAAGATGCTATCCATGGATTGTATAGTGGAGTTACCCCCCTCCGAAGGCTTTTCCACTATCCTGGTGGTGGTCGATCGTCTATCAAAGATGGCCCAGTTTCTGCCTCTATGAGGTACACCCTCTGCCGTAGATACAGCACATGTCTTTATCAAAGAGTTCGTAAGATTGCACGGCATGCCAAACAGTTTTGTTTGGCAGGCGGAGGAGTGCAGAGGAGTGCAATTTACTTCAAGGTTCTGGAGGGCTCTTTGTAAAGCTTTGAACATTGAAATCTGCTTGTCCTCTGCCTACCATCTGCAGAGTAATGGCTAGACGGAGAGGACAAATCAGACGCTAGAGCAGTATCTCCATTGCTTTTCTACCTTCTCCCAAGATAACTGGGTAGCCTTGCTCCCGTATGCCGAGCAGTCATTAACTGCTGCATGATCTTCAGCTTCGCTGTGTATTCCTGAGTTCTTGTTCCTGTTGTCTTACCTGTTATCGACCTGGCTTGCCTCGACCAGTCTTATCTGTGTATGACCCCGGCTTGACCCTTGGTTTGTTCCTGTTAACCCCGCTTCTGCCTGCTGCCCTGTGTATGATCCCTGGCTTGTTCTATTGACTCCGCTTCTGCTTGCTGTTCTCTGTATGACTTCCAGCCTGGCTCCTGATTCCGCTTCTGGTTCTCCCTGCTGCACGGTCTCATCTGGTACTTCTGAGGTACTCCTGCCAAGCAGTCTACCCTGCTCATCAGCTGCCTTCCAGCGGACTTCTCTTCACCACCATAGCCTGTCGCAGCTGGCAACCCCTGCCTCTTTGAGTATAGCACTCCCTGTGCCATCTTCAGGGGGCGCTCTGCACTTAGTCCTCCCAGCACTTCAGCCTCCGACCAGGTACGTGACAGTAACCCACTTCCTGTCTGTCTGGTTGCTTATGCACCAGATCGATTCTGCACTTCTCTTTTAAAAAGGGTATTGTCACAGTCAGGGGTCATGCTCGGAGACCAGTAGCTATAGCAGTAGAGAGGCTCCCAGCATGATAGGTATACAGGCAGGTCACCTTGGCGGATGACATGGTCTCACTTGAGATGTGGAGCCTAAGCACTAACTGGTTTTAACCACAGCTCCTGATGGTGGAGATGGGTTTTGTGGCTTGTTAGTACCTGATCGCAGTCCTCAGGATCACCCCACTAGGAGGTGAGCAAGCCAGGGTCTATTAGCAGATATAGCAGGTAGATAGATCAAGTAGAAGCATAGTCAGTGAACAAGCTAAAGGTCAGTAATAAGTGGTCACAGGTTGGGATCAAGTAGAAGAGTAGTCAAGGAACAAGCCAAAGGTCGGTAATGATCAGTAGCGAAGATAAGGATGGCAGCAGAAGTAACAAGAGCAAGCTATTGGCTGGAGACAGCACAGTATTCTGGCAAACAGGAAGTGCAAAGGCATGGCTTAAATATGAAGTCCATGAGAAGAGCAAAGCATTCAAGGTTCAAGAGAAACAAGACACAAGAAAAGGTTGTCTAAGGAATCAGGCAGAAGCTGTCCAGCATCTCAGGTGACTTTACAAAAAGAGATACTGCCAGATAGAGCAGAGGTCGCAGGTTCAGATCTGGGTCCTGACAGGTATTTTTTCAAGAGCTCAAACTATAATTCTACCACTACTATTTTGAGTATGCTGTCCAGGTCTTCTAAACAATCCTTTGGAAGGATGTGCTTGAACTGGGGCAACAAACAGAATGCAGTTGGATGAGAAACGATTCAATCTAAAACTGCATAATGGGTTCTTTACTGTTAGAATAGAATAGTTGGTGGTGTCAATGTACATGAATTCAAAAAATGTTTACATATTGTTAAACTTTATCAACTATGTAACTACGTAAAAATTAATCATGCAACAGGTTTGGTTGCTTTAAACTCATTATATCCTTACTGAGTCAATATAGAACACTCTCATCTAATTAAATTTATTAGGATATTAAACATGTATAACAAATAAGGTCTAGATGTGATTTAGCATATTAAAATGACAAAGTTATGAAAACCCAGTGTCCCAATCATGTCACAGTACAGAACAATTCAGGCTTACCATACATCTGTTTCAAGCACATATATTTGCATGAACATCAATTTTTAAACCCAAGTCAGATTGAGCAAAATGTTCTTACCATACATTTTTGTCTTATGCCCCGTACACATGATTGGACATTCCGACAACAAAATCCATGGATTTTTTCCGATGGATGTTGGCTCAAACTTCTCTTGCATACACACGGTCACACAAATCCTGTCGGAAATTCCGAACGTCAAGAGCGCGGTGACGTACAACACATACGACAAGCCAAGAAAAATGAAGTTCAATAGCCAGTGCGGCCCTTCTGCTTGATTCCGAGCATGCGTGGAAATTTCTGCGTCGGAATTGTGTGCACACGATCGGAATTTACAACGGACTTTGTTGTCAGAAAATTTGAGATCCAGATCTCAAATTTTGTGTGACGGAAATTCCAATGGAAAAAGTTCGATGGAGCCTACACACAGTCGGAATTTCCGACAACAGGCTCCCATCGAACATTTTCCGTTGGAAAGTCTGACCGTGTGTACGGGGTATTATGCCGCGTACACACGGTCGGACTTTTCGTCTACAAAAGTCCAACGGACGCTGACGGACTAAAGCTGGCTGGTAATCCGATCGTGTGTGGGCTTCTCCGGACTTTCAACGTACTTTTTTAGCCTCAAATCCGACGTACTTTAGATTTGAAACATGCTTCAAATCTTTACTTCGTAACTACGACGGACCCCGAAATCCGCTCGTCTGTGTGCTAGTCCGACGGACAAAAAGCCACGCTAGGGCACCTATTGGCTACTGGCTATGAACTTCCTTATTTTAGTCCGGTGTACGTCATCACGTACGAATCCGTCGGACTTTTGTGTGGTCGTGTGTAGGCAAGTCCGTTCGTTAGAAAGTATGCCGCAAGTCCGCCGCAAGTCCGCCGAAAGTCTGCCGGAAGTCTGTCGGACAGGCTGTCTGACTTTTGTAGACGAAAAGTCCGACCGTGTGTACGCGGCATTAGAGTTTCAGCATGTCCCACTGACCCAGGGCATTTTTTTATGCCAGCATATACAGTATTTATAAAGTATTGGCAGGTACTGTAAATGCTTTCTTTGCCTCGAGACGGTGTTTCTTCCAGCTTGAGCTAACATCATGTTACCCAGATTAGCTTTTAGAATAAATGACAACATATTGCAGTTGGCCAGATGGGCAGACTTCCAATCTCAATCATTTCTGTCATATGACAATGTGTTTTACTACTCACACACAAAATACTAACATTACAAATAAATTAAGCTAAACTGAACAACAAATAGTATCTCCTGTCAATAAATATACGGGAAACATTCACTTATTTACTTTTGCAGCTTTACTTTAAAGTCATCTTGATGTGACGTTCACATTTTTACATACTTGTGCTTCCATACTTTTGATATCTTAAGTTAAAAAATGAGGACTGTAGATTAACCACTAGACAGAGAGCTACATTATACCACAGTAATTCTGCCTTCTTGCCTAAATGAACATTGCCACTAAAGGAGCTGTAAGTATGTTTTTTTTTGTTTTAGTTTTTTAATTCCAATCTTTTGTGGAGCCCCTGGGATACCTAGTGAAGGCTGTAAACAAGGCATTGATATGTGTCTAAGTTGGCAGTAAACTCAACCATGTGTCACTCAACTGTTAAATGACAGAGCCTCTAATGGCCTCTGAGGCTGTGTGGCATTTGACAGTTATTGTCACTGTGTCCCTACAAATGAACAACAGGGGGGATTAATGCTTGCAGTGTGCTTAAAACACAGCTCACATGTGAGTACAGATGTTCACACACATAATGATGGCAGCAGAGGCGGCTCTCTAATTAGGTAAAATAGGCGGCCGCCTAAGGCCTCGCAACTCATAGGGGCCCCGCGGGCTCCTAATTTGCCTAATTGAAGAGTCGGCTCTGTAGCAGAGTTTGCTCTATCGCACTGGCTTCTATGTTTCTTCCCATGCCCTGTCCTTGGCCAGTTCCTCCGGGTTCTTCGCTCCTGCTTAATGCAGCACCGCCCAACTCAGTGTCCTCCCTAGCCAGAGTCCCGCCCCCCCAAGTCGGCTGCATCCATTCCTTTCTGCAGTGCTCCGGAGATTCTCTGCACTTCCCCCGCGCTAAGGAAGTTTAAGTAAACATGTGCAGCAGCCCTATGAGAGCCAGAGGACACTGCAGGCTTGTCTTCCAGCCCCCACCTCCTCCCCCCTCATACACAGATCTCTCTCGCCTTGGAGATAAGCTGATCGCCCTGTCTGTGCTGCTGCTGGAGGGAGCCCAGTCAGGCAACCATGGATGAGTGCCCTGCAGCTTGGATATGGTAAGTGAGCTGACCCCATATCCCCTCACACCATCCCATACCCCACCCCTCCTCCCCTGGGGCTCCCCCATCATCTTCCCTGGGGTTAGGGGGCCCCCATCATCTCCCCTGGGGACAGGGGCCCCCATCATCTCCCCTGGGGACAGGGGCCCCCATCATCTCCCCTGGGGACAGGGGCCCCCATCATCTCCCCTGGGGACAGGGGCCCCCCATCATCTCCCCTGGGGACAAGGGCCCCCCATCATCTCCCCTGGGCACAGGTACCCCATCTTCCTTGAGGACAGGGCCCCCATCATTATCTCCCCTGGGGACAGGGCCCCCACCATCTTCCCTGGGGATGGGAACCCCATCTCCCCTGTGGACAGGGACCCCTTCTCACTTGGAGACAGGGCCCCCACCACCTTTCCTGGGGACGGGACCCCATTCTCACTTGAGGACAGGGACCCCCTTCTCACTTGAGGACAGGGCCCCCTTTCTCACTTGAGGACATGGCCCCCCTTCTCACTCTGGGACAGGGCCCCCATCATCTCCCCTGGGGACAGGGCCCCCCTTCTCACTCTGGGACAGGGCCCCCATCATCTCCCCTGGGGACAGGGACCCCCTTCTCACTTGGGGATAGGGCCCCCATCATCTCCCCTGGGGATGGCCCCCGTCATCTCCCTTGGGACAGGGCCCCCGTCATCTCCCCTGGGGACAAGGCCCCCATCATCTCCCCTGGAAACTGGGACCACTTATTCTCTGGGGACAGGGCCCCCACCATCTTCTCTGGGGACGGGAACCCCATCTCCCCTGTGGTCAGGGACCCTTCTCACTTGGGGACAGGGCCCCCACCATGTTTCCTGGGGACGGGACCCCCTTCTCACTTGAGTAAAGGGACCCCCTTCTCACTTGGGGACAGGGACCCCCTTCTCCCCTGGGGACAGGGCCCCATCATCTCCCCTGGGAACAGGGCCCCCATCATCTCCCCTGGGGATGGGGACCTCATCCTTCTTGGGGACAGGGCCCCCATCATCTCCCTTGGGGACAGGGCCCCCATTATCTCCCCTGGGGGCAGGGGCCCCATCATCTCACCTGGGGACAGGGCCCCCATCTCCCTTGAGGACAGTGCCCCCATCATCTCTCCTGGCTACAGGGACCCCTTCTTCCCTGGGGACAGGGTCCTCACCATCTTCCCTGGGTATGAGAAACCCCACCTCCCCTGCAGACAGGGACCCCTTCTTACTTGGGGACAGGGCCCCCATCATCAATAAGGGGTCCCTGTCCCCTGCGGACAGGGACCCCTTATTCTCTGGAAGCAGGACCCCACCATCTTCCCTGGGAATGGGGAACTCCATCTCTCCTGTGGACAGGTACCCCGTGTTCCTTGAGGACAGGGCCCCCATCATCATCTCCCCTGGGGACAGGGCCCCCACCATCTTCCCTGGGGATGGGAACCCCATCTCCCCTGTGGATAGGGACCCCTTCTCACTTGGAGACAGGGCCCCCACCACATTTCCTGTAATTTACTTAGCACAGCAACATATTGTGGCTTATATATTTTTGGTGTTGTTATGGTGTGAATTGTTTAGTACTATTCACCAATCTTTTTTGAGATTATAGCGCCCCCTATTTTATATTATTTTCATAATTGACTCAGGCCATCAAGAATTCCTTTATTTTGATGTTCTTTGTTCACCAATGTTTCCTGTAATTCTGGGGCTCCCCTGGCTGCGAGCACACAACTCACAGATAGACTGGAACACAGGGAATATTTCCTTCAAGTCAACCTACTGCCATCAACATTGCATAATATCAGAACCTATAGCACCTTCCAGTAGCCTTCCAGCCAGTTTCCAAAACGTCCCTCCAGTTTACCATGACTTTGTAGACATTTTCGATAAAAGAAAAGCCGACACATTACCACCCCGTCGTCCTTGCGATTGTCCAATTGAGTTGCTGCCTGGTGCGGAAATCCCCTTTGGGTTAATATTTCCACTTTTAGAGACTGAGCTTGAGACCTTACGTCTATATATTGACGAGAACCTAGAGAAGCGGTTCATCCACCCATCATCTTCCCCAGCTGGTGCTGGGATCTTCTTTGTGGAGAAGAAAGACCCCCTGTCATCTCCCTTGGGACAGGGCCCCCGTCATCTCCCCTGGGGACAAGGCCCCCATCATCTCCCCTGGAAACTGGGACCACTTATTCTCTGGGGACAGGGCCCCCACCATCTTCTCTGGGGACGGGAACCCCATCTCCCCTGTGGTCAGGGACCCTTCTCACTTGGGGACAGGGCCCCCACCATGTTTCCTGGGGACGGGACCCCCTTCTCACTTGAGTAAAGGGACCCCCTTCTCACTTGGGGACAGGGACCCCCTTCTCCCCTGGGGACAGGGCCCCATCATCTCCCCTGGGAACAGGGCCCCCATCATCTCCCCTGGGGATGGGGACCTCATCTCTCTTGGGGACAGGGCCCCCATCATCTCCCTTGGGGACATGGCCCCCATTATCTCTCCTGGCTACAGGGACCCCTTCTTCCCTGGGGACAGGGTCCTCACCATCTTCCCTGGGTATGAGAAACCCCACCTCCCCTGCAGACAGGGACCCCTTCTTACTTGGGGACAGGGCCCCCATCATCAATAAGGGGTCCCTGTCCCCTGCGGACAGGGACCCCTTATTCTCTGGAAGCAGGACCCCACCATCTCCCCTGGGAATGGGGAACCCCATCTCTCCTGTGGACAGGTACCCCGTGTTCCTTGAGGACAGGGCCCCCATCATCATCTCCCCTGGGGACAGGGCCCCCACCATCTTCCCTGGGGATGGGAACCCCATCTCCCCTGTGGATAGGGACCCCTTCTCACTTGGAGACAGGGCCCCCACCACATTTCCTGTGGACGGGACCCCCTTCTCACTTGAGGACAGGGACCCCCTTCTCACTTGAGGACAGGGCCCCCCCTTCTCACTCTGGGACAGGGCCCCCATCATCTCCCCTGGGGACAGGGACCCCCTTCTCACTTGGGGATAGGGCCCCATCATCTCCCCTGGGAATGGCCCCCGTCATCTCCCTTGGGACAGGGCCCCCGTCATCTCCCCTGGGGACAGGGGCCCCCATCATCTCCCCTGGGCACAGGTACCCCATCTTCCTTGAGGACAGGGCGCCCATCATCATCTCCCCTGGGGAACCCCATCTCTCCTGTGGACAGGGACCCCTTCTCACTTGGGGACAAGGCCCCATCATCTCCCCTGGCAACTGGGACACCTTCTTCTCTGTGGAAAGTGCCCCCACCATCTTCCCTGGGGACGGGAACCCCATCTCGCCTGCGGTCAGGGACCCCTTCTCACTTGGGGACAGGGCCCCCACCATCTTTCCTGAGGACAGAGACCCCCTTCTCACTTGAGGACAGGGGCCCCTCCCCACTTGGGGACAGGGCACCCATCATCTCCCCTGGGGACAGGCCCCTCATCATCTCCCCTGGAGACAAGGCCCCCATCATCTCCCCTGGGGACAGAGCCCCCATCATTTCCCCTGGAGATGGGGACCTCATCTCTCTTCGGGACAGGGCCCCCATCATTTCCTTTGGGGACAGGGCCCCATCATTTCCCTTGGGGACAGGGCCACCATCATATCCCCTGGGGGCAGGGGCCCCATCATCTCACCTGGGGACAGGGCCCCCATCTCCATTGAGGACAGTGCCCCCATCATCTCTCCTGGCTACAGGGACCCCTTCTTCCCTGGGGACAGGGCCCCCATCTCCCTTGAGGACAGTGCCCCCATCATCTCTCCTGGCTACAGGGACCCCTTCTTCCCTGGGGACAGGGCCCCCACCATCTTACCTGGAGATGGGGACCTCATAATTCCTGGGGAAGGGACACCTTCTCATGTGGGGACCGCGACCCCCTTCTCACTCGGAGACAAGGCCCTCATCATCTCCCCTGGGGAACGGGGCCCCTATCATCTTCCCTGGCAATACCAACAGTGACCCCTTCTTCTCTGGGGACAGGGCCCCTACCATCTTCCCTGTGGATGGGAACCCCATCTCCTCTGGGGACAGGGACCCCTTCTCACTTGAAGAAAGGGACCCCTTCTCACTTGAAGACAGGGACCCCTTCTCACTTGAAGACAAGGACCCCTTCTGACTTGGGGACAGAGACCCCATCAACTCCTCTGGCAACAGGGATCCCTTCTTCTCTGGAGGCAGGGCCCCCACCATCTTCCCTGGGAATGAGAAACCCCATCTCCCCTGCGGACAGAGACCCCTTCTTACTTGGGAACAGGGCCCCCATCATCTCCCCTGTGGACAGGGACCCCTTTTTACTTGGGGACAGGGACCCCATCTCACCTGGGGACAGGGACCCCATCTCTGTGCACTGAGAGAGAGTGTCATGACACCAGCACTGAGATAGAGAACACTGACACCAGCACTGAGATAGAGAACACTGACACCAGCACTGAGAGCATGCCAGCACTGACACCAGCAATGAGATAGAGGACACGGAGATAGAGCACCCTGACACCAGCGTCAGATAGAGGACACTGACACCAGTTCCAAGACACACTGCACTGAGATAGAGTGCCCCAACACCAGCACTGAGAGCACACCGATGCCAGTGCTGAGAAGGTACACTGACGCCAGCGTTGAGATAGAGGAAACTGACACCAGCACTTTAAGGTTCTTAATATATGCAGTTTATACAGTTAATTTGCATCGCTTAATTTTTTTTTTCCATTACGGGTGTGAGCGGGGCCTCATGTCTAAGTTTTGCCTAAGGCCTCACAAAGCCTAGAGCCGCCTCTGGATGACAGTCCCTGAACTAGGTGTTTATATGCTAGTATTCAGTGTGTACAGTTAAGTTCTAGTGTGCTCTGTGCATTTACTCTCCAGACAATGCTGCTGTTTTTGCTATATGTTACTTTAAGGAAGGTTTTGTAATGTGCATGTCAGCACTTTACTTTATAAATGAATAAAACGTTAAAAATGTCCAAACAAGTCCACCTATCTAAGCTATGAAATATGCATGTCCCAATTCTAAATTGCATGTCACAAAAACCTGTATGCTGTCATATGAACAAGTACAATTGTGCTCATAAATTTACATAACCTGGCAGAATTTATGATTTTTTTAGCCATTTTTCAGAGAATATGAATGATAACACAAAAACTTTTCTTTCACTTGTGGTTAGTGTTTGGCTGAAGCCATTTATTATCAGTCAACCGTGTTTACTCTATTTAAGTCATAATGAAAACAGAAACTACCCAAATGACCCTGATCAAAAGTTTACATACCCCCGTTCTTAATACTGTGTATTGCCCCCTTTAACATTAATGACAGCTTAAAGTCTTATATGGTATTTGTGGATGAGTCTCTTTATCTTCTCAGATGTTAAAGCTGCCCATTTCTCTTGGCAAAAAGCCTCCAGTTCCTGTAAATTCTTGGACTGTCTTGCATAAACTGCATGTTTGTGATCTCCCCAGAGTGGCTCAATGATATTGAGGTCAAGAGATTAAGATGGCCAATCCAGAACCTTCATTTTTTTTGCTGTAGCCAATGACAGGTCGACTTGGCCTTGTGTTTTAGATCATTGTCATGTTGGAATGTCCAAGTATGTTCCATGCACAGCGTCCTGACTGATGACTGCAAATGTTCCTCCAGTATTTTTTAAATACATAATGCTTTCATCTTGCAATACATTTTGACCACATTTCCTGTGCCTTTGTAGCTCACACATCCCCAGAACATCAGCGATCCACCTCAGTGTTTCACAGTAGGAATTGTGTTACCTTTCATCATAGGCCTTGTTGACGCTTCTCCAAATGAAGCATTTATGGTTGTGGCCAAAAAGCTAAATTTTGGTTTCATCACCAAATGACTTTGTGAAAGAAGGTTTGAGGCTTGTCTCTGTGCTGTTTGGCGTATTGTAAGCGGGATACTTTGTGGCATTTGCGTAGCAATGGCTTTCTTCTATTCGACCATGTAGCCCATCTTTCTTCAAGTGCCTCCTTATTGCATCTTGAACAGCCATACCACATGTTTTCAGAGAGTCCTGTATTTCACCTGAAGTTATTTGTGCATCCTGAACAATTTTCCTGGCAGCTGTGGCTGAAATTTTAGTTGATCTACCTGAAGGTGGTTTGGTTTCAACAGAACCCCTCATTTTCTGATTGGCATTCTCAATTCCTTGGATATCTTTTTTATATCTCTTTCCTGTTTTATACAGTTCAACTGCCTTTTCCCACAGATCCTTTGACAATTCTATTGCTTTCCCCATGACTCAAAATTAATAAACGTCAGTGCAGCACTGGATGAAAGATGCAAGGGTCTGTCAGGAGTTCAGAAACGTATTGACCTTTTTTACACACACACTAATTACAAGCAAACAGATCACAGGTGAGGATGGTTACCTTTAATAGCCATTAAAACCCCTTTGTGTCAACTTGTGTGCATGTTATCAGGCCAAAATCACCAGGGTATGTAAACTTTTGATCAGGGTTATTTGGGTAGTTCCTGTTGTCATTATGATTTAAAAAGAGTAAACACAGTTGATTGATAATGAATGGCTTCAGCCAAACACTAACCATGAGTGAAAGAAAAGTTTTTGTGTTATCATTCATAGTCTCTGAAAAATGGCCAAGAAATCATAAATTCTGCCAGGGTATGTACACTTAGGAGCACAACTGTATATGTAGAACTATTTAGCAATTGGACCTCTAGTCCAAGCAAAGACTTGAAATATTGCACACCATCTAGTGCTTCTGTGAAATGTACACAAATATAGGTCCATGCACCCCTCTGTGCTTGGTTTCCTGAGGTCTTTTACAAACCAAGGTTTTTACAGTCTTTATAAAAAGAACTGCGGCCAGTCAAAATAGAGTCAATTGTAAACTAAGCACAGCCTATAAAAGAATAGCATCTATATTTACCATTCTAGTATCCTATACCTTTCATATTTCAGCATTTTATTGCTCTTTGTCCACTGCAGGTTTTCCACACTTCCACAGCTCAGGTGAGTACAGATATTATTTTCATAAGCATTGTTGTCTGTACACCTATGCAATATCCACGTTGTACTTCATCTAGTGTTAACTATTGTAAGGGTTGGTATAGTTCTTAATAAGCTGAGTTAGCACAGACCTCTTTTCCTAGGTAGTAAGTATCCTCTCCACCTGTGTGTGCTTCAACATAGTTAGTAAGGTTGAATAAAGACACCAGTCCATCTAGTTCAACCTGAGTGAGTGTAGGTGCGTGTCTACAATTGTCCCTATCCCTGTACATTGTGTCTCATTAAGATGCTCATCTATTATATTATTATTTATAACATCTTTTCTTGTATTCTAAAAAACAAATAAAAAATCTAACAGAGAAAGTGAAACCCCATCATAATAGCTGCAGCAGTTGTGCAGATCCAGGAATTAAACACAGCAGATCTCAACAGAGTCCTTATGCAATATAAGAAACTGCAAAGTGGTTAAAAGTAAAGTCTATCAGACAACAGTGAAACAGTTGTCCCACAGTGAAATGAAGGAGCTTGTACAGAAGACCAACAATGGTACTCCTTATTAAAAGGCTTTTGCTTAGCATTGTCAGCCTGTAACAGAAGCGCTATCAGCAGCAGAATCTTGCATTAAAAATTATTTTGTTTAAGCAGAGTTCCACCCATTTCCGCTTATTTGTCTCCCCCCCCCCCCCACTGGTGCCACATTTGTCACATTTTGTTGGGGGGGGGAGCGTATACCTGTCTTTGACAGGTATCCTGTCCCCACTTCCGGGAGTCAAGGCCACAGCGCATTATGTCACAGCTCGGCTCCCTCCTCCTTCCCCCGCTGGCGGACCAGTAGGAGAGCGCAACGGTGCCACACGCATGCGCAGTAGGGATCCGGCGTGAAGCCATAATGCTACACTGCTGGGTTCCCTTACCCGCAATGGCAGTGGCAGCGCCCGACAGCTGATGGAAACATCAGCTGTGGTGCTGATATTGCTGGACCCCAGGACAGGCAAGTGTCCTATTATTAAAAGTCAGCAGCTGCAGTATGTGTATCTGCTGGCTTTTAATGTTTGCAGGGGTGGGCAGACCTCCTCTTTAAGAAAGCTCTATAAAGTGGGGCATGGTGCCAACAAATATTTAAGGTTTACATACACTTGAACTTTCCAGCACCTATCAAAATCAGGAAGCCCCCTAATATAAAATGATACAGTGCTAAAGAAAACAAATAGCAGGTGGGGCTTGTGATGGTAGTGTGATGATGCACTTCACCCAGCTCTATATACAGTAACTACAAGCACCGGCTTGAGTTTAAACGAAGCACACCTGCCTGTACACAGCATGAGAAACCAGTGGGGTCTAAGGAGCAATCAGACACCTCCAAGGATATCTATCCAAATCAGCTGAAACATGTGATCTTCCCCTGCACCAACTCCAACCACAGACGCCGACATTGCTCACTTTGACCAGACAAGAGCTGCTTCTCCCCTTTCATCACTAAGCTGCTCTCTCCCCATTGAAGATCTTGTGTTTACTTTAAAAACCTTCTCATACAGGAGATCAAAGCCTCTCTAGCAGGATGGCATGCATCTCCAAAATCAAAAAGGTACAGAAAGTCACGGGAGCTCTTTCTAAGCGCATACAACTTTTAGAAATGTCTATTGCATAACTCTTCAAGGACCTTAAAGAACTGTACTCCTTCGTGGTTGAAAATTGTTAACATCTGTGTCAGGGCAGGTGGAGCTTCAGGAAATAACTTGCACACAAGAATCCACAGCAGCAGTTGTAAAATAACCATGAGAGCCTTTAAAAATTACCCCCCCCCAAAAAAAAAAAAAGCTGACCTCTAGATTAGCTTAATAAATAGCCAGAGGTGGCTCACTGAGCTTGTGTGTAGGGCGTCCAACAGAGGGTGCTAGGAGGGATCACCATAGGCATTATTGGAAATGCTTGTCACATTGCTATTAAACCAGTAGAAACAGCTCCACCCAGTTGCCCCTTCACATAGAGAGAGATTATAATGGGGATGAATGCAGCCCATCAAAGTTGAGGTAGCTTGCAAGGTAGAGGCATGTTTATTGGCACTGCCTTAAATCCTAACCAAGGAAGAACGGAGGACTTGGTGAGCATGTGCTCACCAAGAGAAAGTTTGTCACCAACATCCAGCCGGAGTAAAAGTGTTCACATGTGCAGGCACACTCTCCTTTCTGCAAGGGACAAGAAGGAGGTGGGAAAAAAAACAAGTACAAAGAGACAATTGCCCATGGGACTTTAACGAGGCACAACCCAAAGGTATAAAAAGTATAAAAAATCTTATTACCATAGATAAATATTCCAAATGTTTAAAATTTTTGTGTCATACATATTTACCAATATGAATGTACATACAAGAACATTATTGAGTAAACCACATGTTGAATTAAACTTTCAATGAGGTGAGTAATCTATACTGATTCCCTATGGGTTTCGCGAGATATGGACTCGCTTCCTCAGGGGTACAGATATCTATATAAGGTAAAAACAATGTCATTGGGGGAGAAAGAAGTGAGAAAAAAAAGGAGAGGAGGGATGGGGTTAGGGAAAGGAAAGGAAAGGAAAGGGGAAAGGGGAGTGAAAGCAAGAGGGTGCATAGAGGGGACAGAGGAAAGGAATAGAGGAGATGAAGGGAATGGGCAGGGGGAAGGCCCAACACAGCACCAATATAAATATAGAGAAACCAAACTTAATCAACAATTTGAGAAACTTCACACATGTAAAATTGTTGAACAAGGTACAAAGGTAAACAGATCTTCTATGTAGGGATCAATACATCGGCCGGGCAGGATCACCCACTGGTTCACAAGGTTCTAACCTGGAGTTGTGGAGGAGAGGAAGACCCAATACTACAGTGCAACCTCCTGAGATGACACTGAAGGGCACTATGGAGGGTCAGCACATGCACTGAAACTAAAAGACCCATAATTACAACCAAAAAGGGAGAAACGCCTGAAAACACATCACCTCAAACCTTCAGTGCCATGCAAATGATGCCAAAACATTGGGAAAACAAAGTGCCAAAAGTAAAGGGAAATAAGGGAGTGCATGGAACAACCACATACAGTATCTCACAAAAGGGACTACATCCCTCACATTTTTGTAAATATTTTATTATATCTTTTCATGTGACAACACTGAAGAAATTACATTTTGCTACAATGTAAAGTAGTGAGTGTACAGCTTGTATAAAAGTGTAAATTTGCTGTTCTCTCAAAATAACTCAACACATAGCCATTAATGTCTAAACCGCGGGCAACAAAAGTGAGTACACCCCTAAGTGATAATGTCCAAATTGAGCCCAAAGTGCCAATATTTTATGTGGCCACCATTATTTTCCAGCACTGCCTTAACTCTCTTGGCCATGGAGTTCCCTCAGCTTCTTTAGCAAGGCAGTGGTCGTCATGGAGGTGTGTTTGGGGTCCTTATCATGTTGGAATTCTGCCCTGCGGCCCAGTCGCCGAAGGGAGAAATTCATGCTCTGCTTCAGTATGTCACAGTACATGTTGGCATTCATGGTTCCCACAATGAACTGTAGCTCCCAGTACCGGCAGCACTCATGCACCCCAGATCCTGACACTCCCACCACCATGCTTGACTGTAGGCAAGACATACTTGTCTTTGTACTCCTCACCTGGTTACCGCCACACACGCTTGACACCATCTGAACCATAATACATTTATCTTGGTCTCATCAGACCACAGGACATGGTTCCAGTAATCCATGTCCTTAGTCTGCTTGTCTTCAGCAAACTGTTTGCAGGCTTTCTTGTGCATCATCTTCTGGGATGACAGCCATGCAGACCAATTTGAAGCAGTGTGCGGCGTATGGTCTGAGCACTGACAGGCTGACCCCCCACCCCTTCAACCTCCTGCAGCAATGCTGGCAGCACTCATATGTCTGTTTCCCAAAGACAACCTCTGGATATGATGCTGAGCTTGTGCGCTCAACTTCTTTTGTCGACCATGGCGAGGCCTGTTCTGAGTGGAACCTGTCCTGTTAAATCCCTGTATGGTCTTGGCCACCGTGCTGCAGCTCAGTTTCAGGGTCTTGGCAATCTTCTTATAGCCTAGGCCATCTTCATATAGAGCAACAATTCTTTTTTTTAGATCCTCAGAGAGTTCTTTGCCATGAGGTGCCATGTTGAACTTCCAGTGACCAGTATGATAGAGTGAGAGCGATAACACCAAATTTAACACACCTGTTCCCCATTCAAACCTGAGACCTTGTAACACTAACGCATCACATGACACAGGGGAGGGAAAATGGCTAATTGGGCCCAATTTAGACATTTTCACTTAGGGGTGTACTCACTTTTGTTGCCAGCGGTTTAGACATTAATGGCTGTGTGTTATAAAGGGAAGCATCTCCAACACAGTATTAGGCTGCTACCTACACCCATAAAGTTGAGTCTTTAGAGATGAGATCAATAGAAACCTGCCTCAGCTGTGGATCGATAAATATTTATTGAATCCCCAGATATACTGGCCAGACCTGAAAAGCGGAGTCCTGTATGAATTGGAACACAAACAGTAGTTACTGATGACTGCAGACCCAACCCAGAGGGGACACCAGTATAGAAAAAGAAATAGGTACCTGAGCTGTCTGGCTAATTGGAGAGCTTTCCAGGGTTCCATATCCTAACTGAATTCACTAATAACTGTAGAAGACTGAAGAAACTTCCAGAAATTTAGGGCTGTCACAGGGAGAACTCAATAAAAAAAATGGGAAAGCCTATGCTCATTGATTGACAGAAGAAACTTTAGCATTTAACCAAAACTACCAATACTCACTGGCTGACTGGTGAAACTTCCAGAATTTGATATATCCAGCATGAATCTATCCAAACAGACAACAGCAGAGCTGAAAAAAACACTCTTCTGAGGACACTAACAAAAAACTAAGGCGTGATGATTATGGGAGGGGTTATCCTGTGCCTGTCAACAGCTTTTTTGTTGCCAGTCTCCATTTCTCCTGTATGTGACAGTAAAACCTAACACTCCAAAAATTCCAAGAATTCCTGTGGCTCTCAATGGACATAAAAGAGGACTTATGATTATACATGAATATACTAAAACAGCCCTCAAAATTTCCACTCACCTGCTTGCATTTGGCGAGTGGAAAAAACTTGAGGGTCAGTGTGGGGCTGCCTCGAAGGAGGGGTGCCACTGGCAGGCAGGGTTGAATGGGAGCCATTCTCCTCTATTGGCCAGAAAGAGAGAAGAGAGGAAGAGGAAAGCCGGCCGGATCAAACAGAGTGGGGATCTCCCGCTGACTCAAATCCCTGCTGTGTAACAGGGGGAGATCCCTGCTCAGTGTGATCTGGCCGGCTCTCCTTTCTCTGATCCTTATGCACTGATGGGCACACGTGAGGCTGCGCTGATGGTCAATGGTGAGGCTGCGCTGATGGGCACTGGTGAGGTTGCATTGATAGGCACTGATCAGGCTGCATTGATTGACACTGGTGAAGCTGCATTGATGGGCACTGGTGAGGCTGCACTAATGGGCACTGGTGAGGCTGCGCTGATGGGAACTGATCAGGCTGCATTGATGGACACTGGTGAGGTTGCATTAATGGGCACTGTTGAGACTGAATGGATGGGCACTGGTGAGGCTACATTGACAGACGTTGGTGAGGCTGCATTGATGGGCACTGATCAGGCTGCATTAATGGACACTTGTGAGGTTGCATTAATGGGCACTGTTGAGACTGAATTGATGGGCACTGGTGAGGCTGCATTGATGGACACTGGTGAGGTTGCAATGATGGGAACTGGTGAAGCTGCATTAATAGGCACTGATCAGGCTGCATTACTGAGAACTGGTGAGCTTGCATTGATGGGCACTGGTGAGGCTGCATTGATGGGCATTGATCAGGCTGCATTAATAAGCACTTGTGAGACTACACTGATGGGCACTGGTGAGGCTGCATTGATGGGCACTGATCAGGCTGCATTGATGGGCACTCAGCAGGCTGCATTGATGGGCACTGGTGAGGCTGCATTGATGGGCACTAATTAGGAATGGGCACTAGTGAGGCTGCATTGATGGGAACTGGTGAGGCTGAATTCATGGGCACTGGTGAGGCTGCATTGATGGACACTGATCGGGCTGTATTAATGGGCACTGGTAAGGCTGCATTGATGGGCACTGGTAAGGCTGCATTGATGCGCACTGGTGGGGCTGCATTGATGGACACTGGTGGGGCTGCATGGATGGGCACTGATTAGGCTGCATTGATGGGCACTGGTGAGGCTGCATTGATGGGCACTGATGATGCTGCACTGATGAGGCTGCATTATGGAGCACTGTTCAGGCACTGTTCAGGCTGCATTATTGGGCACTGGTGAGGCTGCATTGATGGGCACTGGTATGGCTGCATTGATGGGCACTGGTGTGGCTGCACTGATGGGCACTGGTGTGGCTGCATTGATGAGCACTAGTGAGGCTGCATTGATGGGCACTGATAAGGCTGCATTGATGAGCACTGATGAGGCTGCATTAATGGGCACTAATGAAGCTGCTTTGATGGGCACTGATGAGGCTGCACTGATGGGCACTGATAAAGTGGTTGTTAATATTTATTTTTGTAAATTAATTCTGCATAAAACATTTAACAGTGTCATGAGATAATTTATGAGGGCTTGTTTAGGGGGAAATTAGGGGTTGGGCAGGGTAGGGGTTGGGTGGGGCAACTGGTGACAAGTAACTCCTAAGACCTGGCTAGTAGCTCAGGGCTTGAAATGTTGAGCCCTGTACTAAAACATATTTTATTTTGCTGCTATGGTAACTTGCTGTTGCTGCTGTGAACATCCCTTATGAAGACATAAAGTACTAGATATTCAGTAGTGATTCAAAAAATAATGTAGTTAAAAAAAATGTAAGAACAGCATGTGGGTGGTGTAAAAATAAATGGTGGAGATTTACTAAGACCGCAGAGTGCCAAATCTGGTTCAGCTCTGCATAGAAACCAATTAGCTTCCTGGTTTTATTGCCAAAGCTTAATTGAACAAGCTGAAGTTAGAAGCGGATTGACTACCATGCACAGCTGTACCAGATTGTGAGTTCTCCAGTTTAAGTAAATCTCCCCCAATAAGTCTACAGCATCAATTGCATATATTTTACAGCATGATGATAAATCCTAATGACTGAATCCTCGAGTGCTCCACAATTCCAGAATAAACATTGACAGTTGACAATTTTCTTGACTGCTCAAAAACATAAATCAACACAAATGCCACATAAATCTAAACAGACAGTGGTTGGTGCTTCACTACAATGGACTTATAGTAGTTGTGCCCATAAAAGGAACCTGAAACATTTACCCAACGCCATAATTAAATTAATTATTTGTGACTAAAAGGGAAGAAATCACTGCCTGAAGCCTGGGTTGATATAATTTATAATAAATCCAGCCGATGCCTTACTTATTTTATTATATGATGTAATTCTCTCAAAATATCACAGACAGGAACAGTTTAATAAATTGAAGCTTTTAGATGCAAGTCCTGTCTTATGTAATTTCCAGTAAAGTTGGATGAGCTCTCTCATAACAGCAACTCCTTGTTTCATCACAGCATAACCGACTATCAGGCACTGACATTGGCAAAGCATAATTCAGGCCATATGCAAAATAATCTGGGACCTAATGCAGTAAGTGAAAAGATTATTTAAAGCATTTTTTTTCTGAGCAAAGAATGAAGGCTCCCATGTAGCTTCTTGGACTTCAAGAATTCAAGTTACTGACCTGGACAAATTATGCAGATAAGGACTTCTATCTTCACACTTCCTTTTTTTTTTAATCAGTAAACACACTTTATTGAGCTTTTCAGTAAACATGAATTGCATGTACAACAAAAACAACAAAAAACACCACAGAAATACAAAGTGAAAAAAGGAACATCGTATTTCACATAATACACTGTTATATGACATGCCTTAACAGTGGTGTATGGGGGAAAAACTAAAGCAAATCTGGGTATACATATAGTGCCCTCAGCTGAGAGATAGATATACATCAGTACAAAACACGGGCTATCAAAAAGTGCCCTGGTAATAGCAAGACACATACATGGTTAAACACTTTGAGTACAACGCTCATTATAAATTTACTAACCAAGAGACATAAAGTCCATATCAAGATACTCATTATGAAGTACAAGTCAGTGATGACTGTAACCATCTATCCCATACTTTATTATATTTGCCCGGGCATCCTCTATTAGTCTAAGTTACCTTCTTATAAGGCAAGGCAATGTGTATCTGGGCAATCCAGGCCTCAAGCATAGTGATTGTGGGCTGTATCCATACTCAAGATACTAGTTTCTTTGCAATGAACAAGGTTTCATGTACAAATCTAAGAGTGTGTTAATCCATCTCTGAGTCTGGAAATAATCCCAACAAACATTGTCTAGGGTCCATCTGGTCATGAAGGAATTGTACCACTTGATCCCAAAATCCTCAAGCGTGAGGATGATGCCAAATTAGATGCCCAAAGGTGTCAACTGCAGTCAAACATTTAGGACACATGGGGCTCCGAGATGGACATGATTTAGATATTTGTTCTGGTGTGAGGCATTCCCTATGAAGAATATATATATATATATATATATATATATATATATATATATATATATATGTCTATCAGACATTTTGGGAGACACCAGTTTACTCAGCTCCAGTACCTCACTTCAATCCTCATCATCAATTTCACCTGCATCCACTTCCCATTCTGGCTTTAACGAATAAGCAAGCTGAGGTGCAGATTGGGTAAGTAACATGTCATAAAAGGTTGTGATCAACTTGCAGGGCACATCCCCTTTCAGCACAGCCAGAATGTCAAGGGAAGGTAACAGTGGGAAGTTGCCATCAAACTGAGCATGCAATGTATGGCGCAGCTGAAGGTATCTAAAAAGCATGTGATTTGGATGGGTAAACTCAACTTTCAGATGTTTAAAGATTTTAAGTCTACCATTTTGGAGAACATGCAACAATTTAAATATACCTTTTATAATCCAGACCTTTGGGTCAGGTATCTGGAGGAGCTCCCCCAACTGTTTGTTGTACCACAGAGGGGTATCGGCATGAAACAAGGAGCAATTCAGCTTAGATGTACTCAAATCCCAAATCTGACTGTACTGAAAGCGAAGGCCAAAGTGGCTTGGAGAGCAAAGGGAACAGCCCAAACCCCTCAGTATGTCACAGAACGGATGCGGAAGGTGGGCTTCAGAACTCTGACAGACCAACGAGAGATACCTCAATTTATCATACTTATCAAAATGATAAAAATGAGAGAGTTGGGCCACCAGATAGTATAACCCCAAATCGGGAACCGCCAATCCACCCATAGACCTAGGATTCGTTAAGACCTTCCAAGACAATTTATGCCTGCTGGCACCCAGATAAATGACTGCAATAATGTTTCCATAAGTTTAAAGTAACGTAATAATATATACACTGGGGAGTGCTATAAGACATATAAAATCTTTGGTAGCAATACCATTTTTACAAGGCTTGTTCGTCCCATAAACCTCCAGTGGCAATTTTGCCCATAGCTGAGTTTTGTCCTTGAGTAGAGGTATCAGAGCCATCGTGTTTAAGGATATAAAATCCGACAAGGTTCTAGACAAGCGAATACCCAAATATCTAAAGGAGCTAACTCTTTCCAAAGGTAGGGCAGCCTGATCTATTGGAGGGGGAAAGATGTCAATCGGGAGGGTTTGAGACTTGTTCCAGTTAATTTTCAGGCCTGAGAATGTGCCAAATTGTTCAATAGTGAAGTGTTGATGTTAAGGAAGGGCCAGAATCTTCTTTGATATTATTCTATATATGGGAGATACACAAAATACACTTAAAAAGGCAATGAAAATAATAGACACCTCTGGGAATTATTCAGGCCTTAGAATCAACTGGCAAAAGTCTGTGTTAATGCCTCTATATCAAAATATAGGGGAAGATTGGTCTCATTCTAAAGTGGTAGACTCATTTAAAATACTTAGGGGTATATATTGCCCTCCAATCAAAGGAATTCATAGTAACCACTGGCGGCTGGGGAAGTTTTAGGATGGGGGGAGCAGGACCCCGCCTTTTTTTACCCATCCCACTTCTCATAAGCCCCACCCCTTATAGAATCCACCCACTCCGTCCCTACTATGCTTTCACCCATAGTGTCAGGAGTATACAGCTCAGCATCACAGGACAGAGTATACAGCCCCAGAATCACAGGACAGTGTATACAGCTCAGCATCACATGACAGAATATATAGCTCAGCCTCACAGATCAGGGTATATAGGTCAGCATTACAGATAGGGCATAAAGGTCAGCATTACAGATAGGGAATATAGGTCAGCATTACAGATAATGTATATAGTTCAGTATTACAGATAGGGTATGTAGTCCAGCATTACATATAGGGTATAAAGCCCAGCATTACAGATAGAGTATATAGCCCAGCATTACAGATAGGGTATATAGCTCAGCATTACAGACAGGACTCTGTACATCATATACCAGGCTCTACATTTATACACCAGGCTCTGTACATTATATACCAAGCTCTATATTATACACTGGGCTCTGTACGTCATATACAAGGCTGTACATTATACACAGGGCTCTGTACATCATATACCAAGCTGTACCTTATACACATGGTTCTGTATATCGTATATCAGGCTGTAAATTATACACAGGGCTCTGTACATCATATACCAGGCTGTACATTATACACAGAGCTCTGTACATCATATACCAGGCTCTACATCATATACAATGCTCTACACTATACACAGGGCTCTGTACATCATACACCAGGCTGTACATTATACACAGGGCTCTTATACATCATATACTAGGCTCTACATTATACCCAGGGCTCTGTAAATCATATACCAGGCTCTACAGAGCCCAGTGAATAATGTAGAGCCTGGTATATGACATCATCTTAGCCTAGGCAATGTCACTCACAGGAGCTCAAATATGGCTTTTTAAATATAAAAGGTGGAGCTTTTTCTGGAAAAATGATGCTGTTGCTGTATATTGTGACATTTCTGGACTTGTAAAGTTACTGAAAGTTCCAGTTTAAGTATGGGTATCCATGTTGTAACGCATACTCCTTTATATTATCCACCCTCATAATTCACACACCCAGGTATATTATGATAACACACACATATTAGATCTCAGAAGTGTGTTTGGATCAGTCCCGTAGAGTAGGATGTGGAGTATAATCAATAATGATGTCATCCTTATGGAATCCATACCAGTAATTTCTTATCTCACCTTCCTATCTATCTGATCGGTCAATCATTGACTGGCCGTGCCAGCCAGATGACGTAACGAGGGCACAAGAGCCAGCTAGTATGTGGTGGCCTTATGTTTCCTGTGTGACACATTGTGATAAGACACATACTGTCCCTGTGCTGGGAGGACAGTATTCAGACCCCCTTAAATTTTTCACTCTTTGTTATATTGCAGCCATTTGCTAAAATCATTTAAGTTCATTTTTTTCCTCATTAATGTACACACAGCACCCCATATTGACAAAAAAAAACACAGAATTGTTGACATTTTTGCAGATTTATTAAAAAAGAAAAACTGAAATATCACATGGTCTTAAGTATTCAGACCCTTTGCTGTGACACTCATATATTTAACTCAGGTGCTGTCCATTTCTTCTGATCATCCTTGAGATGGTTCTACACCTTCATTTGAGTCCAGCTGTGTTTGATTATACTGATTGGACTTGATTAGGAAAGCCACACACCTGTCTATATAAGACCTTACAGCTCACAGTGCATGTCAGAGCAAATGAGAATCATGAGGTCAAAGGAACTGCCTGAAGAGCTCAGAGACAGAATTGTGGCAAGGCACAGATCTGGCCAAGGTTACAAAAAAAAATCCTGCTGCACTTAAGGTTCCTAAGAGCATGGAGGCCTCCATAATCCTCAAATGGAAGACGTTTGGGACGACCAGAACCCTTCCTAGAGCTGACCGTCTGGCCAAACTGAGCTATCGGGGGAGAAGAGCCTTGGTGAGAGAGGTAAAGAAGAACCCAAAGATCACTGTGGCTGAGCTCCAGAGATGCAGTCGGGAGATGGGAGAAAGTTATAGAAAGTCAACCATCACTGCAGCCCTTCACCAGTCGGGGCTTTATGGCAGAGTGGCCCGACGGAAGCCTCTCCTCAGTTCAAGACACATGAAAGCCCGCATGGAGTTTGCTAAAAAACACCTGAAGGACTCCAAGATGGGGAGAAATAAGATTCTGTGGTCTGATGAGACCAAGATAGAACTTTTTGGCCTTAATTCTAAGCGGTTGTGTGGAGAAAACCCAGCACTGCTCATCACCTGTCCAATACAGTCCCAACAGTGAAGCATGGTGGTGGCAGCATCATGCTGTGGGGGTGTTTTCAGCTGCAGGGACAGGACAACTGGTTGCAATTGACGGAAAGATGAATGCGGCCAAGTACAGGGATATCCTGGACGAAAACCTTCTCCAGAGTGCTCAGGACCTTAGACTGGGCCGAAGGTTTACCTTCCAACAAAACAATGACCCTAAGCACACAGCTAAAATAATGAAGGAGTGGCTTCACAACAACTCCGTGACTGTTCTTGAATGGCCCAGCCAGAGCCCTGACTTAAACCCAATTGAGCATCTCTGGAGAGACCTAAAAATGGCTGTCCACCAACGTTTACCATCCAACCTGACAGAACTGGAGAGGATCTGCAAGGAGGAATGGCAGAGGATCCCCAAATCCAGGTGTGAAAAACTTGTTGCATCTTTCCCAAAAAGACTCATGGCTGTATTAGATCAAAAGGGTGCTTCTACTAAATACTGAGCAAAGGGTCTGAATACTTACAACCATGTGATATTTCAGTTTTTCTTTTTTAATAAATTTGCAAAAATGTCAACAATTCTGTGTTTTTCTGTCAATATGGGGTGCTGTGTGTACATTAATGAGGAAAAAAATGAACTTAAATGATTTTAGCAAATGGCTGCAATATAACAAAGAGTGAAAAATTTAAGGGGGTCTGAATACTTTCCGTCCCCACTGTAAGTCATTGTATTCCTGGTGTCGCCTATTTTGCTGTCAACATTACCATCATATTCTTCTCCTGCAAATAGGCACCACTCGGGCCATGCGTTCCATCCACGAAGCAGCGGCATCACTTCCGGTTTCTCACCGGTACAGAGAAACCATAAGTGAGGCTGCGGCTCCGAGGTAATGAACCACCCACCGATGCCAATCAAAAAAACAAATCAACATGAATGGAGTGTTCAGGTGCATTGCGCCACAAGGCAGCAAAAAAACAGGCAAATTAAGCATCTCGTCTGCAATCATGTGATTGCATTGACATCACGCTTCCCATAGGGCACTGTGTCCAGTGCCTGAAAACAGTGCACTTAATGGACCTTTTTTTTTTTTAAGAGCCTTTTTTTTTTGTGTGTGTGACTAGCTATGGGGGGGAGTTGGCGCCTGCGCGCCCCCTATGGACGGGCCACCACTGATAGTAACTAATGTTCATCCTCTGATGGATTACATTAGGGAAAGGTTTGACAGTATGGAAGAGATTACCCATATCAGTAGTGGGAAGAATCAAATTAAAATGACCTTTTTGCCGAAATGCTTATTTATCTTTTCACATTCCCCAGTCATTATTCCTAAACTTCCAAAAGTTACATTCTCATTTTATAAGATTCATATGGGCCACGGGTAGCTGTAAACTGAAATTAACGACATTACAAAGGCCAAAGATGGAAGCTGGACTTGCACTCCCAGATATTTATTTATATTATTTAGCGAGACAATTGAAACATTTAAGGACATGGGTGACACCAGATCGAAGAAATGGGGTGGAACGACATCTATTGGAGATATTGCATGTTGAAGACCTAATGATTGGATTAGAAGCCAAAACTACTTGTTTACCTAGAGTGAAGATACCCATTGTTACATTAGCTAGAGCAGTTTGGAGAGAGGTAAAAAAACTAACAAGCTTTGAAGATACCCCCTAGAGATCCCCATTTGGAATAACTCTTTAGAACACTTGAGGGTGTCTAGTGAATTTTCGAGGAAGAAAGGAATAGTCACACTAAAACAGATATATGACCATAGAACTCTGTAGACATTTGAATACTTGAGTCAACAATATGATATACCCCATACGTTTTTTTTTTTTTTATAAATACTTACAGCTAAGACATATGCTTCAGGCCCAGTTTGGACGTCAATATCCCAAAGTATCCAAGTATCTATTAATAGGTATATTATGATCACAGGGACCAAAAGGTTTAATATCTGTTCTATATTCCCGGTTGTTGAGGGCAAAGTTAAGTGGAATGACAATTAAAATAAGAGATAGATGGCGACATGTGCTCCCTGATGTAACAAAGGAGAAATGGCGCAGGATCTACTCCTTACAATGACCTCATCTGATTGTAAATGATGCCATCATCCAGAGTCAGATTTTGTACATTTGATGTGGTCATGTTCAGAAATAGCCAATTATTGGCAGAAAGTAGTAGATGAATCAACTAGCATTATTAGCAGGAAAGTACCATATACAATGGGAGTATGTGTGTTAGGATTACTAGAGGTGGAAGAATGGTCAGAATACAATAGGATTATACTGCAAGAAACATTATTTATGGCACTTAAACAAATAGCATTAAGATGGATGCAACCATTGACCCCAGCTCTAAATCAATGGATTAGAGCAGTTAACCAGATAATACCATTTGAGAAGATTATGTATGAACATAGAGGGGTACCTAATAAGTATTATAAAATGTGGGACATGTGGTGTAGCTTCCAAGTGACTTTGGATTGAAAATAAATATAAATATAACTGAATTACTTGAAGAAAAAATAAATTAATGTAAAATAAATATATAATAAATTGAAGGAATGTGAGTTTGGACTGAGGGTAAAATAAGATAATAACGTGGGAATTGTACTAAAGCTATAGTGAATGGTGTAGGTAAGAGGAAATTACATGGAATTATTGTATTGGAACTTTTGTACATATCTTTGATGTGAATTTATGCAATAAAAAGTTTGGGAAAAAAAGGAAGGGGCTGAATCTGCAAGATAGAAGATCATATCATCGGCATAGAGCCCTATTTTTTCTACAAGTAAACCAGAACTTAGTGCTTGAACTCCAGGGTGGGATCTGAGAGTCATAGCTAGGGGTTCAGCAGTTAAAGCATATAAAAGGGGCAAAAGGGGGCACCCCTGCCACGTCCCCCTAAAAAGAGGAAAGGTGCAGAGGTCCAACCATTTGCTATCACCCTAGCCTGGGGTTCTGTATACAATATAGTGAGCCACTTTATAAATTTAGTTCTAAAGCCAAAGCAACGCAAGCATGGCCAGAGATACAAACATTTGACTGTGACGAAGGCCTTGGTCGCATCCAGTGTAACAACACCCTGGAACCCATTTGCGTATGGGAGGCCTGAAGATTCATAAATAGACATCTGGTATTGAAGGCGGTATTTTTAGCCAGCATTAAGCCTGTTTGGTCAGGGTGGATAAGAGACAATATAACCTTATTCAACCAAAAGGCCTGTACCGGAGGGCTTGTAGTAAAGAAAATAGCATAAAAGACTCAGGTTGATGAAGGTCCTTGCCAGGCTTGGGTATGAGCACTATAAGTGCCTCATGGATTCAGGAAGGTATCAGCCTCAAACACAGCCTTGTAAATAGCTAGCAACTTGGGTACCAGAGTGTCAGAAAACAAATTATAAAATTTGATAGGCAGACCATCCGAGCCTGGAGCTTTCGCAGTAGCAACATGGGCCATTGCAGATAAAATGTCATTTTCTGAGAAAGGGGCCTCCAAGATCGCCACCTGTGATTCTGCCAGCTTAGGAAAGGTAAGAGTATTCAAAAAGGCACACAAAGCTTGATGAGAATAATCAACTCTGGACATATAAACTTCCCGGAAGAAAGTGGCAAACTCTTTTGTAATCTTTTCTGTATCAGTTATGGAGCCAATCTTGGGTGAGTTTAACGTGATAACAACTGGGGGTCTAGAATCTAAGTAAGCCAAGTAAGTCAACAGTTTACCTGGGTGTTTTCCGTGCACAAATATCCAATGTTTGTTAAAGAAAAGTGTTTGTCTGGCCCTCTCGTAACACATTTATCAATCTAGTTTGAAATTTCAGCCCAACAAGGAAGTCTGTCAAGGGCGTAGCCACATATCTTTCCTCAAAAGAGTGCAAATGAGACAGCGCCTGATCATGAGAGAATTTAAAAGATCGCTTCTATCTAGCAATATGTTCAGACAGTAATAACAGGCATGTTTTTTAAACATTTCCCAAACAACCAGTGGAGTGGCGGTACCAGAATTAGAACTAAAGAAAAACTTCCATTTGTTGGTCAATTTATTAATATTGGGGTAATATGTTTAGCCAAAATGGATTTAATCTTCAGTTTGGGCAAGGAGGTATGGTAAAAAATGTTAAAGTCACCCAGTAAGGGGCATGATCCGATAACACAGAGGCACAGAAACCGGCTTCCTGCAGTCTAGGGGTAAGCCGTTGAGAGAGTAAAATAAGATTGATATGAGACATAGTGGGGTAAGGGGTGGAAAAACAGAAAACAGCCTTACAGGTAGGGTTCAGATGTCTCCAGGTGTCAATCAGAGCAAAATCTGTGAACAGGCGACTAAATCTTGCTTCACACTTACTTTTACTGATCTGTGAACTTGTTTCAAGTCAGTAACTCACAAAGCATTGAAGGCAATTGGTTAACATAATAGCCAAGCTAGTACAATTTACAGAAAGTGGCAGTGGCAGCCTCCATGTTTCTCTCAGGAAACCCAGACAAAGTTTTAAATAGTTTGACACACAGGTATTGTAGTGTATCCTCAGATTCGGCTTACTAATGCACCCTCCCTTCATTTCAAACTCAGTGCAATTTGGTTGTCTTTCAACAAAATCAGGACTTAAAGTCAGCAAAGTCATATTAAAGTCAGAAATTCTAATTGGCATACTTCTTCTTGGTCCATGATTATAAAAGCTTTACAAATAAAGTAGTTAATCCCAATTAAAATAAGCTCCTAGAACCACACTTGTACAAGTATATTGACCTGCTTAATCACAAAAATACAATCCTAAAATATTTCAAACCTAATCAATAGACTTTCTCTAATAAATGCAGTCAAAGGTTACATGCTACATTTGTCTATAACCTTTCACTTTGGTACATCAGCTGTCATTCTAAAATGTTAAACTCACAGATAAACAGCAAGGAAAGCCTTCCTTATGTTTTAGATTAACGTTGACTGCACTGGATAGCATTTGATCTAGAATAGGTTGCTAGTTGCTACCTGGTAACTTGCAATACCAAGAATTTTGGATAGAATTTGCATTTTTCAGTTATAGTTAGGCAGGTGTATTCAAAAACCTCTTGTGCTTCCTAAAACAGAGGATGTCGGTTTACAATGCTGCAATTGCTATGGCATATTTTTACAGCAATATAAATACTTTACATTGATTAGGGATGAACAAATCAGGTAAGTTTCTAAACTCTACATTTCCGTGAATGAATATGCATAATATTTGACCTCCTAAACAATAAAGCAGGCAAATCCATTTTTGGATGGAGAGACCACAAACTCAGCTAGAGTTATTAATGTGAGGATGACCTCAGTTGACTTTGAGCTTGTCAAACCACCAGGGGACATATGGCAAAACAGAGTTAAGCACAAACACACTTTTGACAGTGCAATTTTTGTAACTGCAAGCATTATAAATTTAACAGCATGAAAAACACACTTAGAGTGTTTAGAAGTTTACACATTCAGCAGTTGTTTTATTGCCAAACAATTAAGTTCATGTTATAAAACTCACGTAAGTTGTTGGCAGATGGTCGGGACTGCATGGTTTCATAGTGCTGCATGTGAACTACAAGGTTCGCATCTCTCTCCATGTGGTCTGCAGAGCAATGGCCCTGTTGTCTCATCACATCAGCAAGAGCCCTAGGAATAGAGTAACGTTGTACAATCAAATTAGAACTGTTGTGAAATATGAAGCCAAAAGCAATGGATACATTATACATATACATTATACATGAAGCCCAAAGTCGATGGTAAGTTAGGAAGAACACTGCTAAAGTATAACTGAAACCTTTTTTTTTTGTTTACTTTAAATAGAGAGTGGAAGTGGTTTACCCATCAGTTTTAATTGATCTCTGTAACCCCACTGGGGAGACTCACCCATTCTATTTGTCCTAATACCCAAATGCAACAGGACAGAAAGGGGTGTAAAAAACAAACTTTTACATTTATAATGAGTACAGGGTTTAGGGGTATTCTTCCAATATGTACAATTGATCTTATGACACCTGTTTTAGTTGCATAGGCGTGTACAGGGGGTGTGTTGGGTGTGCCTGGGCACATCCTAATCACCCCATGTGCATTAGCTCCATGGCTATGTGTGCCGGTGGAGAGATGGGAAATATCTCCTTCTGACCAGTTCTGCCAATAATGAAGTCCTACCGTACTCCTCTTTTACTGCGCCAGTTCTGCCATAAGAGTGTAAATGTCTGTGTGTATATATATATATATATATATATATATATATATATATATATATATATATATAACACACACACGCATGTTTTCTCGAGCTTTGGGGTGCACACCTTAATACAATAGGCTGAGCACACATATGTTTAGTAGCAATTACCCTTTACTTTCTAAAGATTTCCAGTCACTCCTGTTGTGTTGCTAAAAGGAAATATCTCCAATGGAGCACAGACAAAAGAAGAACTATCAGTGTGCTGGTAAGGTGATGGACCCTGCTGTAGATAGTATTGTAACTGTGTATGGTTGCTTTTTATTTTTGAATCTAGGTAGCGCTCTAATGGGGCAGTACAGTAGCTTAGTAGTTAGCACTTCTTCCTTGCAGGACCAAGGTCCTTGGTTTTGAGTTCTGAATCAGGACACTATCCTGTTTGGATGTTTGGGATGAGTCTGAAATTCAATCACATTGACTTATATGGAGAAATTAAGACACAGTAAGGTGCAACGAACACAAGTGTACACTCATTCATAAAATCAGGTAAAAATTCAAACACTGCATTCCACATCCATTACAATGGCTAATTTCAGAAGCAAATCACACGCCTGTGTACTCTAGTGCTTGACATAGTCCTTCCTAGTTTTGCATTCAGAGTACCCTAAATTAGAATTTAGCACTGCATGGAAAGAAGTGAAGCTTGTGCTAAATTGTCTTCTGCCTTATCCTATTGTATTCTTTACTGCGTTTACCGAATAAGACAAACAATTAGCTTGTGAGGTCTTCAGAGGAAGAAGCGATAAGAGAAGTTCAGTGTTTTATTAAATGTGCTGTGAAATATTCTGGTTGCTACACTTGAACATAGTTAAAAAAATGCCCACAGGGAAAGTAAACTCTATACCAGTTTTACAAGGGTCTAGTTAACAACTGAGTAAAAATGAGAAACAAAAATATTGTAATATTCTGGGTTTTTACTTTTTCAAGCACATGAAATTGTTTTGGCAAGTGTCATTAAGAAAGTGTAAATAACTTACATAGTTACATAGTTACATAGTTAGTAAGGTTGAATAAAGACACCAGTCCATCCAGTTCAACCTGAGTGAGTGTGTGTCTACAACCCTGACCCTTGTCCCTAACCCTGTACATCGCACACTCACATCAGTCCCTACCCTCAATCCAAGGTCCCCATTCATATACTAGGGCCAATTTTGGACAGAAGCCAATTAACCTACCAGCATGTCTTTGGAGTGTGGGAGGAAACCGGAGTACCCGGAGGAAACCCACGCAGGCACAGGGAGAACATGCAAACACCAGGCAGGTAGTGTCATGGTTGGGAACTTGGAGTACCCTAATTAAAATGTAAGCATAGCGGAGATCCCTCCTGTTTTGACAGGTAGGCATCATCTAATAATTATTACTTACACAAGGAATCCTAATTTGTCATGACCCAATTTTTTTTAGGGGAAAACTGTATTTTTTTTAATACTTTAGGAAAAAACAATGCATCTGTCATACTATATTATGTTATTTCAATAATCAACATTTCATGACCTAATAGAATTCAACTCAACTTGACACTTGAGTCACAGTGAATAACACAGTTTTATAAAAAGAGGTGGTTTTTAAGAGGTTACTGGCAGCTACCCCCAGCAAAGACGGTGCTGTATTTTTCTACATTTTGCTAGTAATCTTTACTTACAGAAGTATATGTGCTTCCACTTGACAACATATATTTATTACAGTATATAAATTGTACTAAAGTTGTATTCACAGGTTATGCATTTACTCAGATAACCATTTTGATTTTTGATTTTTTGATTTTTTTTTTATCATCAACGACTGCTCTCTGCATTTATCAAGCTTACTATCAGCTATACTGAACTAAATGCCAGACAGTAATCAGAATAGTGAACCTCTGATAAACAGAAATAGGGTAGCATGCCCATAATAAACATGACTGTCTGGGATAGCTACTATAATATTAAAATGATAGTGCACATACCAAAACATAAGTTAACAAGTAATCAATTAATACTGTGTTCCTCAAACATCCTCTCACCTATAGCTAAATACCATAAAACAAATACAATTTAAAAACACATTCATATCTAAAAACACCACAGTATGTACAGTTTAATAATATATAACATGTAAAAAAAATAAAAATAAAAATTACATCAATTGTAAACTAAATAAAATGAACTTTATCTTCAATCATGTCAAACCTTTTAAAATAGTGCATATCAAAATATTAGTTGACATATTTGTATTTGTATCTATTTTTACAATATTTATCTAGAGATTCATTTTTGGGGAGTGCTGTATCAATGGCTCACTTTACATGATATTACTCAGCCTTTATTTTAGGCTGGGTTCACACTATTGTGAACTGAATGTGGGGACATTTTCCTGCATCCAATTCGCATGACAGGAGAGTGTGAATGGCTCTCAGTGGAGCCGGTTCACACATCTCCGGGCGGCTACAGACTTACCAGAATTGGTAAGTCGTATATTGCGTTCTCTCTGTTGGTCTGAGAATGTGGTACCCAATTCTGTGTCCCACTTAGTAATATAGGGCGGTATGTCCAACACCTGGAATGATGAATGAAGTTTGTAAGATGTTGATAATCCATGTCTGATCGGAGTTTTATAGGTACAGAGCTTCTTATAAAACAGTTAAGGGAGCTCCAGTAAGGATTTGAATCCAGATGAGGAGAAGTAGGCGTCAAGGTGAAACTGGCACATAGATTAGAAATAACACATAAGAGAACTGTTGCACTCTCAACATTTGAAGAATTAACAAAAGCAAGAACATTGTTATCAGAAAAATTTAACATGAAAACTAAAAGACAATATATCTTAAGACATAAGATTTACTATGAGCAGGGAAACAAAAGTGGGAGATTATTAGCAAAAGTAGTTCAGGACAAGAAAGTTGCTTCAACAATACATCAAATAAGAGACAAACAAGGCTTACCAAATTCTTCAAATGAGGAGATTGCTAAAGAGTTCGAACTCTATTACCAAACCCTATACAATATTCCTTCCAACCCCAAATGCCCACACAACACAGACAAAAAAAAGCTCATTCAAGAATTTCTTGAGAAATATAGCCCACCTCAAATAGCAGAAAATACAGCCCAAAAACTTGAAGCCCCTCTCTCTGGCCCAGAATTTGACAAAGCATTGAAAGACATGAAATTAGGCAAAGCCCCAGGCCCTGATGGACTACCATTACAATATTACAAGACATTCACCAATATTCTAAAGCCAAGATTTTTGAAAACCTTTCAGTCACTACACTCTGAACAACAACCCCCAAAACAACTATTAGAAGCACATATAACCGTAATCCCCAAGGAAGGAAAAGATACAAATCAAGTTACTAACTACAGACCAATATCATTAATTATTGTTGATGTAAAGATATATGCCAAAATATTAGCTAATAGACTTTTACCCTTACTAACTTCCCTTATCTCCCTAGATCAAGTGGGATTTATCCCTGGCAGAGAGGGACGTGATAACACAATTAAACCATTAAATATAAATCATTGGTTAACATCCAAAAAGAAACAAAGATTCTTTCTATACCTGAATGCGGAAAAGGCGTTCGACAGAGTGTCCTGGGATTTCATGGACGAAGTATTATAACATATAGGTATTCTACCCCAAATGAGATCATACATCAGAGCACTTTATTCTAACCCAACAGCGCGAGTCTGGGTCAATGGCCACCTGTCGAACTCCCTTCAACCGCCGTAACGGCACAAGACAGGGATGCCCCTTATCTCCATTATTGTTCGTCCTTACACTGGAACCATTATTAAACAATATAAGAGCCAACCCAGATATTAAGGGAATAGGAATCCAAAATCATACTTATAAAGTCGCAGCCTTTGCTGATGATATGCTCCTCTTCCTCTCAGAACCCCATATCTCTTTACTCAATAATTTACAAGATCTAGAACACTTCCAATTACTATCTAATCTAAAAATCAATCACTCAAAATGCCCTCAACATCGCATTACCCACAAGTTCAGTAGAATTATGCAAGAAAAACTTTCCCTTCTCATGGGCCAAACAAAATATAACATATCTTGGAATTGAAATCCCTACAAATTTAAATGAACTCTTTAAAATTAATTCCTTACCCATCTTAAAGGAAACTCATGACGATCTAAAAAAGATGGAATTCTCTAAATGTATCTTGGTTTGGAAGAGCATCACTAATTAAGATCACAATATTACCCAGATTTTTATATGTCATGCAAACAATTCTCATTCGATTGCCATCATCATTCTTTGCTTCCTTCCGCAAAGCATGCTCTAGTTTTATTTGGAGGGGTAAACCTCCCAGATTCAAATTCACTAAATTAAAATCAAAATTAAAATTAAATCTACCCAAAAATAAAGGGGGGATAGCATTACCCGATTTACAGAAATATCATCAAGCAGCTCTCCTAGCACGAATTGTAGACTGGAACATCCACCAGACAGTTAAGGACTGGGTCTCCCTAGGGCAAATACAATTTTCCCAACAGATAACATTTTCACCATGGATAAATCCAAAACATCACTCTAAAGTAATCAAATCACATCCCCTTATAGGTCCTACACTAGAAATCTTTCAAAACACCTTCAAAAATTCTAATCCATGTCCTTGGTTTAACCCTCTCACACCGCTAAGAGGCAATCCAGATTTCCCCCCAGGTCAAGAGCAAAATTTCCTGACTAATACCTGGCCACACAAAGAAATCCTGGTCAAACACTTCTTTAAAACTGGGAAACTTCTATCTAGAAATGAAATAAACAAGGAAACTAACCCAAACCTGTTCCCACAATGGAATTATATACAAATCAGGCACTTTCTGACTAGAAGTGAGAGAGCCCAATACTGGACAAGACCCCTTACAACATTGGAGGATCTCTGTACAAAAAAAAAGCCCACACATTATATCTACTCTCTACAACTCACTATTGGGGACAAAACTGAGTTCTCTAGTGCGTCGTGCCAAGCATGGGAAAAAGACCTAGATACAAACCTAACAGATGAGAACTGGGAAGCAATCTACATGTACGCACATAAAGGGTCTCTAAATGTAACCACCCAAGAGTGTGGCTTCAAAATAATCACTAGGTGGTACAGAACCCCTACTCTACTACATAAATTTTCTCCCCAGATCTCTGACAGATGCTGGAGATGCAAACCTGAAGAAGGCTCGATGATACATACTTGGTGGTCTTGCCCTCTAATCCAGAATTTCTGGAAAATAGTTCACAAAACCATACTCTCAATCATCTCAGAAAATCTAAGATTTAATCCAGCACAATACCTGCTACATCACAATTCTATCCCCAAAAAACAATATCTGAAATCATTATCCATGTTCATGGTAAACGCAGCAAGACACTGTATCCCATGTCACTGGCATTCAAACACCATCCCTTCGAAAAAAGAATGGTTCAGGAGAATAAACAACATAGAAAAAATAGAAGAACTCATAAGCATTTCACAGGAGAAAATAACCACATTTGCATCAATATGGTACAACTGGATAGAATTTAAAAACTCTCAGGCTTATAAAGCAACCTTTATATAATAACAGAACCCATTTGCAAGAAACTAACCTCATAGAAATATCTGAGAAAATACTACAATAACCACATCTTATCTTTTTGTCTTTACCACTCATCCCTTTTTTTTTTTTCTTTTTTTTATATTTTCCCGTCATTCTTAATGTGTTACATTCCACTCTAAAAAATCAACACTTCCATACAAGAATGTCTAAATATGAAATAAATATATGCATAAAATCAAAACCCAGACAAAGTATATAACAATATTGATACTTTACTATAACTTGTACTAAAACCCATTTATTATATGTAATTTGTTTACGTATTCATACCAACATTACATTGCAATATGTTTTTATGTTCATTCAATAAAAACTTTGTGAAACAAAAATAAAAGAAACTGGCAATTTTGTACAAAAAACTGAAAGGAGTGATCAGAAACTCCAGGGAGGAAGTTTGGATGGCTGGTCACTGGAGTCATACTAGACGGTCTGTGGGTCAAGAGAATGTCTGCTTGTTTTGTCAGTAGGAGTCAGGCAGTGTAATACACTAAAGGATGAGATTTGACGGAAATGTTTCTCCAAGCCAAAGGATTCCACATAGTAGAACGAATAGAGGAGATTGCTCTAATTGCACCCAACATTTACCCTTGTCATGAGTGCACCAGTACCGACACTGTGTCAGATGGATTGCTTTGTGATATTTCAGGGGGTTTGGAAATGTTTTTCCACCATGTACTTTGTAGAGTGACAATAATGTGTGTGAAAGTCTGTGGGATTTCTGGGTCCATAGAAACATGATGAATTCTCTATGTACCTGTCTGAGAAATAATTTAGGAATCCTAATCTGAAGAGTTTGTAAGAAATAGAGTAGTGCTGGAATGATATTCATCTTAAGGATACTGTTTCGTGCAAACCAAGTAATATACCTAGAGGACCACTGCTTGAGATCTTGAAGAATCTTGGACAGAAGTGGAGAGAAATTTGCCTGAAAGATTCCAGTAAGGGAAGACGTCAACTGAATGCTCAGATAGGTTAAGTACTTCCGATTTGTGGAAGTTTATCTTGAAATTAGAAACTTCACTGTATTTCCGGAATTCCACCATGAGATTTGGGAGGGAAATATGAGGCTGGGTGACAAAGAAGAGGAGACTATCAGCATACCCTGCAACTTTATGGTCTCCTTTGGAGACCTGCAAACCAGAGATGTTTTGATTATTTCTTATGTGACATGATAGCTGGTCCTGATGGGCTTGTGTTTGCTTTTGTGATCAGCTGTCATTGGATACAGCTGATAACGTGGTAAAGGGCCACTGTGATTGGCACTGTACCCAGAACTGTGATCAGCGAAGCCCAGAGGTCATGGGAGGACGTCAATAGACACCCTCCTGGCAAAGTAAGCCTGCACTGTAGCTGTCATTCGGCTATAGCATGGACAGGAAGGGGTTAAAGATCAGTCCACCCGGTCAAATGCTTTCTCAGCATCTGTGGATAATAGGAGCATTGGGGTCCGAGTGGCATAAGCTAGATGGTTCACATTCAGAGTCCTGGTTGTATTATCTTTAGCTTTTCTACTAGGTACAATGCCTACCTGGTCTCGATGAATAAGCCTTTGAATGTAAGGGTGAAGTCTATTGGCCAGGATCTTAATGAAAAGTTTCACAAAGGTCCACATTAAGTAATGTAATTTGATGGAAATTTGCACATTGGGTCCTATCCCTACCTTCCTTAGGAATTACAGAAATGGTTGCTCTAAACGTGTCAACATGAAAATCATGTTCCCCTCTGATAGTATTGTAAGCTTGTAGGAGAGGATCAGTTAAGGTCGCATAAAGTCCTTATAAGAAGCCATGAATCAATTTGCTTTCTCCTCAGAGGACTAAAGGGATCTACCATCGCCCGAGTCAATGTGAGGTACATATGTCTGAAGTCAAATCTCTCTAAGCGCTCTAGCCAGCAGTTTCCCTAACTTTTTTCCCACTTTATAGAGACGGGGTTTCAATTTCACGAACTGGGCTTTGACCTTGGATGAGAGTAATATCTTAAGCCTCTCTCTCAGTGCTTGAAGTTCAGCAAAAGTGGCCTGCACTTGAGAACATTTGTGAGTTTGTTCAAGAAAGCGAATTAAGGAAAGAAGGGTTGCTAGCAGTTCAGAGCGTTGTTTCTTCCTCTTGGAGCCCCGAGCAATTAGGATCTCTCTAAGATAGCATTTGTGTGCCTCTATGAGATTCTCAACGAAGGTGAGATTTAGTTGGAAGAAAGTTGAGAGTCCTGTGCCACCGTAGCCTGAATTTCAACATATTGAATAAGAGACTCCTTAAATCTCCATTGCCAAGTCCAAAAGGGGTTAGTGGAAAGTGAAATTTCCAGAACTACCGCCACGTGGGCCAACAGAGTACAGGTATTGATGTAGGTCCTCTGGATATGTGGGAGGTCTGACTGATTAAGGAAGAGATAATCAATATGAGAGTAAGTTTGGTGAGATGTTGAAGAGAAAGTGTAGTACCCCTCTTAACTGGGAAGTACCCACCATATATCTAATTAATAATTGATAACTAAATAAATAATTTATAATAATAATTAATTGTTCTGCCTGAAGACGTTGCTTGAAACGCCTAAGAAAGGCATATGACAAACAGGAAGAACTGTGTGAAATGTCCACCAGGGAGTCCAAAGCTGCATTCATGTAACCTCGTATGATCAGGACACCTTCCGCAAAGGGGGGTCAAATCTTCCAAACAGGTCTGCAGAAAGGCAATTTGACCAGTGTTGGGGATGTATAAGCTTACCAGGGTTATGCCCGTTCCCTCCAAGGTCCCCTTTACAAAATTATTGATAACAGCCGTCCGTATTGGCCTTGATATCTTTCAGAGACCATTTAGTGCTCTGAGCTAGAAGAATTCTAACCCCTTTAGTTTTAGAATCTGGAGAGTTACTGTCATATGCATGAGAGTAGCGAAAATTTGTCATAAATTGGATCTTGGAGCTGCAGACAAGTAAGGGAAATGCTTGGGACAAACACATCAAATTGTGGTACATTTGGATTCATTATTCATCCTCTGACCATCTCCTTAACAGGATATCTGCATAAGAGGCATGTCTACCTAGGTCTAGATATATAACACCGGTTACTCCCTGTTGGGTGGGGTCAGGCTCTGGATTTCGATAGTTACCTTCTGTCTTCAGAATTTGGGAAGCCGGATGCTGTGATTATACCTTGTACATAGTGTTCATGCCTCCCCCACTTCCCCCTTTCTCTCCCCCTTCTCTTCCCCCTTCTACTCCCCCCATAATTGATTGTTTTAATGTACTACTACTACTACCTGTGATCCAAGTTGACATGGATATAAAAGTATGTTTTTGAGAACTGTTTCTCGCACATATACAAATGAATGCAATGTTTTGTACACATTGTGGTATTCGTTTACCACTACCCCCCATCCCCCTCTTTTTTTCTTTTTGTACTCCCTGTTGCTTTATTTGAAAAAATCAATAAAACATATTCAACTATAAATTGGATCTGCCCAATTCTAAAGAGGGAATCCTGGAGGTAAGCTATCTCACATCTAGCCTCCATAAATCACCCCTAACATGTGATCACGTTTCGGGAATGTTTAGACTTTTGACATTCCAAGATAATAATTTAGTAGGCAGCTTAGGCATGCACCTCTTTGCTGAGCCAGAGGTCATAGCTGGCAATTTTCCCTCTCAGGAGTATTGGACCCCAGAAGTAAATGCAGTGTTTGGATTGGTAGAGAAGGGGATAAGGGAATAAGAAGTTAAAAGGAAAAAAAAATCCTTCAAGTCAGATTCTGTCCTAAAGGAAACCAACAACAATCCAAAAAATAACCAAAACTAATGCTCTCACACAGATCACCTACCGTAGACACGCGCAGAGAAGTGTCGGAGCTGTCTTTGCGCGGTGAACAAGAAAATAAACCAGGAAAATGGGTGTGGGAGACATGCCCTGTTTAAACTCAAACATATTTATAATAACATGAGGTTTGCCTATCAGAGTGAAGACAAAAAAAGAACCCAGTAGGGCAAAGGTTACATAGTTACATAGTTAGTCAGGTTGAAAAAAGACACAAGTCCATCCAGTTCAACCTTAAAAACAATAAAAAAATAAAATGAAAAATATCGTACAATCCAATATACCCAATTTTATACCCACAGTTGATTCAGAGGAGGGCAAAAAAACCCCAGCAGAGCACCACAGTTGATCCAGAGGAGGGCAAAAAAACCCCAGCAGAGCATGCTCCAATTTGCTACAGCAGGGGAAAAAATTCCTTCCTGATCCCCCAAGTGGCAATCAGATTTCCCCTGGATCAACTTTACCTATAAATGTTAGTACCCAGTTATATACATTTAGGAAAGTATCCAGGCCTTTCTTAAAGCAATCTACTGAGCTGGCCAGAACCACCTCTGGCGGGAGTCTATTCCACATTTTCACAGCTCTTACTGTGAAGAAACCTTTCTGTATTTGGAGATGAAATCTCTTTTCCTCTAGACGTAAAGAGTGCCCCCGTGTCCTCTGTGTTGATCGTAAAGAGAATAATTCAATACCAAGTTCACTATATGGACCCCTTATATATTTGAACAGGTTACATATATACATATTTAGTAAGGTTGAATAAAGACACCAGTCCATCCAGTTCAACCTGAGTGAGTGTGGGTGCATGTCTACAATTGTCCCTATCCCTGTACATTGTGTCTCATTAAGATGCTCATCTATTATATTATTATTTATTTAAGGTACCCATATAGCTGCCGTCAATTTACACACCACTTCAGACATACATCGCTCACTCACATTGGTCCCTACCCTCAAGGGGCCCACAATCCAAGCTCCCCAACTCACATTCATATACTAGGGCCAATTTTGGACAGAAGCCAATTAACCTACCAGCATGTCTTTGGAGTTGATCATATGTTGATCATATCCCCTCTTATTCTCCTCTTCTCAAGAGTGAATAAATTCAGTTCCTCTAATCTTTCCTCAAACTGTAGCTGAGCTCCTCCATGCCTCTTATCAATTTGGTTGCCCTTCTCTGCACTTTCTCCAGTTCCCCAATATCCTTTTTGAGAACTGGTGCCAAAAACTGAACTGCATATTCCAGTTGAGGTCTTACTAATGATTTGAACAGGGGCAAAATTATATCTCTCTCTCTGGCGTCCATACCTCTCTTAATACAAGAAAGGGCTTTGCTCGCTTTGGAAACTGCAGCTTGGCATTGCATGCTATCATTGAGCTTATGATCTACCAAAACCCCCAGATCCTTCTCCACTACAGATTCCCCTAGTTGTACTCCCCCTAGCATGTATGATGCATACATATTCTTAGCCCCCAAGTTCATAACTGTACATTTCTCAACATTAAACTGCATCTGCCACATAGTCGCCCAATTGAGGTCGGCATTGAGGTCGGCTTGTAAATTGGAGACATCCTGTAAGGACGTTATTCCACTGCATAGCTTGGTGTCATCTGCAAAGACAGAAATGTTACTTTTGATCCCAGACCCAATATTATTTATAAAGGTATTAAAAAGTAAGGGTCCCAGCACTGAACCTTGGGGTACACCACTAATAACCTTAGACCATTCAGAGTAAGAATCATTAACCACTACTCTGAAATCTGTCTTTTAGCCAGTTTTCTATCCATTTACAAACTGATATTTCCAAGCCTGTAGACTTTACCTTACACATGAGCCGTGTGTAGGGAACTTTGTCAAACGCTTTTGCAAAATCCAAGTATACCACGTCCACAGCCACCCCTCTGTCCAAGGTTTTACTTACCTCTTCATAAAATGAAATCAGGTTTGTCTGACAACTTCTGTCTTTCATGAATCCATGCTGACTATTGCTTAAAATGTTTTTTTCCAGCAAGAACTTGTCTATGTGGTCTTTTAATTAAACGCTCCAGTATCTTCCCGACTATAGAAGTTAAACTAACAGGTCTTTAGTTACTGGGTAAAGACTTTGATCCCTTTTTAAATATAGGCACCACGTTCGCCCTGCGCCAATCCAGTGGTACTATTCCCGTCATTAATGAGTCCCTAAGAATTAGATACAATGGCTTTGAAATTTACAGAGCTCAATTCTTTTAGGATCTGTGGGTGGATGCCATCAGGTCCAGGTGCTTTATCCACCTTTATTCTGTCTAAATATTTCTGGACCATATCACTTTTGAGTCATTGTGGATCATTCAGGGCTGTGTCAATACCACCCCCATTATGGACACGAGCTCCCCCATGCTCTTTTGTATACACAGAGCTGAAGAAAGTATTTAATAAATTAGACTTCTCTTTGTCCCCAGTCACCCACTCTAGATGACTTTTTAAAGGGCCTACATGCTCAGACCTGACCTTTTTACTATTAATATATTTGAAAAATTTTTTGGGGTTTGTCCTACTATCTTTTGCAGTCTGACGTTCGTTTTGAATTTTTGCATCCTTGATTTCCTTTTTACATATTTTGTTAAATTCTTTGTAACATTTAAACGACACTAATGTTCCTTCATTTTTATATTTTTTAAAAGCTCTTTTCTTATTGTTTATAGCTTTTTTAACTTTGACCGTGAGCCACATAGGTTTTGTTTTTAGCCTTTTAAACTTATTGCCCATACTTTGCAGTGAGGTCCCAAACAGTCTTTTTGAAGAATTCCCATTTCTGTTCTGTGTTTATCGATGCAAATATTCATTCCCAGTCTAAATCCCGGAGAGCAGCCCTCATCTTTGGAAAATTTGCTCTCTTGAAGTTAAGTGTTTTTATCTTTCCTGTATGTATTTCTTGTTTACAGCTAACATCAAATGAAATCATGTTATGATCACTGCTACCCAGGTGTTCCTTTATCTGGACATTAGTAATAAGCTCTGCATGGTTTGAGATTACCAGGTCCAACAGAGCTTCATTCCTAGTTGGGGCCTCAATAAACTGGACCATAAAATTGTCCTGTAATAGGTTTATACATTTTTGCTCTTTAACTGTCCCAGCAGTGCCATTACTCCAGTCAATTTCGGAGTAGTTAAAATCCCCATTATTGTCACCATCCCAGCCCTTGCAGCCCTTTCCATCTGTGCAAGGAGCTGAGTCTCCACCTCCTCGTTAACATTGGGCGGTCTATAACAAACTCCAATAATTAACTTTAAACTACGTCCATCTATATGCAGTTCAACCCATAATGCTTCAGACTAATCACACTCTCCATCAACCAGGTCCTCTTTCACACATTTGCTTTGAGAGGTAACCATGATGGTGATATTGCATTTAATATAAGGAGTCACCTGGCTTAGATCTCAATTATGCGACTGGAAGGGGTGATGGGATAGTCGTTTTACAAGCATGAAAGTGTCAAATAAATTCAGGCTGAGGGTTTCAGGGGACTCCCGGTCATACTTGCCATCTCACTGAATCCAGAGCCTGAAAACCACCCTTTTTTTCAGAGCATGAGGGGCTATGCCAGGTTACTAGCAAACACAAAATCAGTACAAAAACCTTAAAACTCATAGGAATCTACATAGTCAACTATTGAACTGGAGAGGTAAGAAGTAAGGCCAAAGTAATATATAGGCAGGGACTTTTTTTCATTGTAAGGTTAGGCCCACATTTTGAAGTGTCATAAATTTGAAGTGTTGTAAATCCAACCAATAAAATTGGTTCTCCAAACCCTACACAGCTGGTCCCCCTCAATCAAACACAACCACCTCTGTCAGAACACCCTCTGCGTCACTCTGAAAGAATGACAAAGGCATTTGGATTGGGAGCTAGTGGCCATGGAGGCGGGAGGGGGGGGGGCTCTGGGGTCAGGCTCCCAGAAGGATGGAGTGCAAGCAAGGTAGGGAGCATTCCTGAGGCTCTGGGTTCACCCGGATCACCAAAGAAGAAACCATCAATCTACAGTATAGCAAGTCGGTGACAGCATAGTAACACATAGCATAATATTAATTTATGTACTGGAATTTGAATGATAGTGAGTAACCTATATGTATTTTACATTCCTGGCTTAAGTGTAAAATGCAATGTTAGTCCCATCATTACCACCTACTATCCAGGAGAGGGCATAATATAAAGAGCCGTAAGAGACCGGGGTGAGGCCTTGGTCTCTTAAAGGAAAAGGAGAGTCCAAGGTCCACGGTCCACAAATAGCAAATTGAGGTGTAAAGCAGCACAGGCTTCAGCCAGACTTATAGTAACTTGTTGCTTATCGAAACACCCGCTGAGTCGTGCAAGAAGGTCCCATATAAAAAAAGAGCCAAAAGAGGGGGGCGCAATCAGACCGCAAGAACTTCTGTACTGAACTGGACACAGCAACTCAGAGCTCATTAGCCATTGGGTTTAGCTCCCTGTTTCATTGTGGAGATCTGGAACGTTGTCGTTTCCTGCTTTGCGGGCATCAGGGCAGGTTGTCCAAGGACAAAGCCAACCAATCTGGTACCTCTACTGGTTCAATGGCCAAGAACATGAACAGCTCCTGTAGCTGGTGGGGGTAGTGGAGCATAAAAGTATGATCCTCCTTCTTAACTTGCAAGAGGAATGGGTGGCCCCAACGTTAGGAGGCCCGGTCGCCTGGATATCCTGAAGCAGAGGTTTTAATTGCCGTTGCATAAATAGTGTAAGACTGGAGATGTCTGGCAGGAAAGCAATCTTAGCCCCATTAAAGTCTACTGGCTTTTTCTCCCATGCTTTCCAAAAAAAATTCCTGTTTCAGCTTGAAGAAGTGGACGAACATCTCTGGGGACATCTGCAGGCATCTCCCTAAAGCCAGCCACTCTATGCACACAGCCTATTTCAATTTCAGTGGCTAGGCCCCTGTCCAATAGAGTGTTTAAAAGGGTGGCTACTGTGGGCAGTAAACCTGCACCTGCTGTCACTTCCGGTATGCCATTTAACCGAATGTTGTTGTGACAGCTATGCCGCGTACACACGGTCGGACTTTTCGTCTACAAAAGTCAGACGGACGCCGACGGACTAAAGCTGGCTGACAATCCGTGTGTGGGCTTCCCTGGACTTTCAGCGGACTTTCAGCAGACTTTTCCAGCCGCAAATCTGACGGACTTTAGATTTGAAACATGCTTCAAATCTTTACGTCGTAACTACGACGGACCCAGAAATCCGCTCGTCTGTGTGCTAGTCCGACGGGCAAAAACCCACGCTAGGGTGGCTATTGGCTACTGGCTATCAACTTCCTTATTTTAGTCCAGTGTACGTCATCATGTACGAATCCGTCAGACTTTTGTGTGATCGTATGTAGGCAAGTCCGTTCATAAAAAAGTCTGCCGCAAGTCCGCCAAAAGTCCGCCAAAAGTCCGCCAAAAGTCTGTTGAAAGTCCGTTGAAAGTCTGTCGGAAAGGCTGTCGGACTTTTGTAGCCGAAAAGTCAGACCGTGTGTACGCGGCACTACAGTTTTCACCATTGTCTACTGCCAGTTGCAACTGTATGAGAGATTGGAGATGGAGCTGTTAGAAGCCTCCAGTGAAGCGAGGCTGATTTTAACAGTGTTCTAGGATTCTTGCAGACTAGAGAAACAAGAGTCCACCTAAATCATGGATTGATTGACTTTATTTATTTCCTTTTGCAAGATTCCTTTAATGTGTACAGTAGGGATGAGCCGAACACCCCCCTGTTCGGTTCGCACCAGAACATGCGAACAGGAAAAAAGTTCGCTCGAACACGCGAACACCGTTAAAGTCTATGGGACACGAACATGAATAATCAAAAGTGCTAATTTTAAAGGCTTATATGCAAGTTATTGTCATAAAAAGTGTTTGGGGACCTGGGTCCTGCCCCAGGGGACATGGATCAATGCAAAAAAGTTTTAAAAACGGCCGTTTTTTCAGGAGCAGTGATTTTAATAATGCTTAAAGTCAAACAATAAAAGTGTAATATCCCTTTAAATTTCGTACCTGGGGGGTGTCTATAGTATGCCTGTAAAGGGGCGCATGTTTCCCGTGTTTAGAACAGCCTGACAGCAAAATGACATTTCGAAGGAAAAAAAGCCATTTAAAACTACCCGCGGCTATTGCATTGCCGACAATACACATAGAAGTTCATTGATAAAAACGGCATGGGAATTCCCCACAGGGAAACCCCAAAACAAAAAAAAAAATGAAGTGGGAGTCCCCCTAAATTCCATACCAGGCCCTTCAGGTCTGGTATGGATATTAAGGGGAACCCCGGCCAAAATTTTAAAAAAAAATGACGTGGGGTTCCCCCTAAATTCCATACCAGACCCTTCAGGTCTGGTATGGATTTTAAGGGGAACCCCGCGCCAAAAAAAAAAAAAAACGGCGTGGGGTTCCCCCAAAAATCCATACCAGACCCTTATCCGAGCACGCAACCTGGCAGGCCGCAGGAAAAGAGGGGGGACGAGAGTGCGGCCCCCCCCCCTCCTGAACCGTACCAGGCCACATGCCCTCAACATTGGGAGGGTGCTTTGGGATAGCCCCCCAAAACACCTTGTCCCCATGTTGATGAGGACAAGGGCCTCATCCCCACAACCCTGGCCGGTGGTTGTGGGGGTCTGCGGGCGGGGGGCTTATCGGAATCTGGAAGCCCCCTTTAACAAGGGGACCCCCAGATCCCGCCCCCCCCCCTGTGTGAAATGGTAAGGGGGTACTTACCCTTACCATTTCACTAAAAAAGTGTCAAAATAGTTAAAAATGACAAGAGACAGTTTTTGACAATTCCTTTATTTAAATGCTTCTTCTATCTTCCTTCATCTTCTTCTTCTTCTGGCTCTTCTGGTTCTTCCTCCGGCGTTCTCGTCCAGCATCTCCTCCGCGGCGTCTTCTATCTTCTTCTCCTCGGGCCGCTCCGCACCCATGGCATTGGGGGGAGGCTCCCGCTCTTCTCTTCATCTTCTTCTTCATCCTCTTCTCTTCTTCCGTCTTCTCTTCTTCTCTTCTTAATTTTCTTATCCGGGCCGCTCCGCATCCATGCATGGAGGGAGGCCCCCGCTGTGTGACGGCGTCTCCTTATCTGACGGTTCTTAAATAACGAGGGGCGGGGCCACCCGGTGACCCCGCCCCCCTCTGACGCACGGTGACTTGACGGGACTTCCCTGTGATGTCAAGGGGAATGCCACAGGGAAGTCCCGTCATGTCCCGTGTGTCAGAGGGGGCAGGGGTCACCGGGTGGCCCCGCCCCCCGTTATTTAAGAACCGTCAGATGAGGAGACGCCGTCACACAGCGGGAGCCTCCCTCCATGCATGGATGCGGAGCGGCCCGGAGAAGAAAATGAAGAAGAGAAGAAGGAAGAAGAGAAGACGATGAAGAAGAAGATGAAGAGAAGAGCGGGAGCCTCCCCTCATGCCATGGGTGCGGAGCGGCCCGAGGAGAAGAAGATAGAAGACGCCGCGGAGAAGATGCTGGACGAGAACGCCGGAGGAAGAACCAGAAGAGCCAGAAGAACCAGAAGAAGAAGAAGATGAAGGAAGATAGAAGAAGCATTTAAATAAAGGAATTGTCAAAAACTGTCTCTTGTCATTTTTAACTATTTTGACACTTTTTTAGTGAAATGGTAGGGGTAAGTACCCCCTTACCATTTCACACAGGGGGGTGCCGGGATCTGGGGGTCCCCTTGTTAAAGGGGGCTTCCAGATTCCGATAAGCCCCCCGCCCGCAGACCCCCAAAACCACCGGCCACGGTTGTGGGGATGAGGCCCTTGTCCTCATCAACATGGGGACAAGGTGTTTTGGGGGGCTACCCCAAAGCACCCTCCCAATGTTGAGGGCATGTGACCTGGTACGGTTCAGGAGGGGGGGGCGCACTCTGCCAGGTTGCGTGCTCGGATAAGGGTCTGGTATGGATTTTTGGGGGGAACCCACGCCGTTTTTTTTTGTTTTTTTTGGCGCGGGGTTCCCCTTAAAATCCATACTAGACCTGAAGGGTCTGGTATGGAATTTAGGGGGAACCCCACGTCATTTTTTTTTTAATTTTGGCCGGGGTTCCCCTTAATATCCATACCAGACCTGAAGGGCCTGGTATGGAATTTAGGGGGACTCCCACATCATTTTTTTTTTAAATTTTGGTTCGGGGTTTCCCTGTGGGGAATTCCCATGCCGTTTTTATCAATGAACTTCTATGTGTATTGTCGGCAATGCAATAGCCGCGGGTAGTTTTAAATGTTTTTTTTTCCTTCGAAATGTCATTTTGCTGTCAGACTGTTCTAAACACAGGAAACATGCGCCCCTTTACAGGCATACTATATACACCCCCCAGGTACGAAATTTAAAGGGATATTACACTTTTATTGTTTGACTTTAAGCATTATTAAAATCACTGCTCCTGAAAAAACGGCCGTTTTTAAAACTTTTTTTGCATTGATCCATGTCCCCTGGGGCAGGACCCAGGTCCCCAAACACTTTTTATGACAATAACTTGCATATAAGCCTTTAAAATTAGCACTTTTGATTTCTCCCATAGACTTTTAAAGGGTGTTCCGCGGCATTCGAATTTGCCGCGAACACCCCAAATTGTTCGGTGTTCGGCGAACTTGCGAACAGCCAATGTTCGAGTCGAACATGAGTTCGACTCAAACTCGAAGCTCATCCCTAGTGTGCAGCAAGGGCATCATGATCTTCCCTGAAGCTTTGAAAGAGCCCCCTGAGTTCCCTGCTTTGTTTCCCTGCCTGTGACTCCAGGGGCTGAGAGGTGGGAGCTGCCACCAGTGTCCCAGTAGTGCTGGATGCTGATGGAGCAGGTAAGCTGTGAGCAGGCTGCAGGATGGGAGGAATCAGTGCTCCTGTATAGTGCCAGTGAGAGCTTGAGACTGCTGACGGTGTCTGTAAAGGGCTTAATGACAGTAAGCTGTGAGGCGGCTGCTGGAATAGAGGAGCCCATGCTCCTATGTTGTTCCAGTGAGTGCTGGAGGCAGCAGACGGTGTCTGTGCTGGACTGGATACCGACAGGGCAGCTGAGCTGTGAGGTGGCTGTGAGAGAGAAGCCCCTGTATTGCTGTTCCACTGCCTCTGCAACTCGACCTCAGATGCGGCATGGCGGATGTCTGGGGACTGCGCAATATTTGGCATGGAGGCTGATCTGGAATCCAGGGTGAGCAGGGGAAAAAGTGGAGGAGATTCTCACCAGACTGGTACTGGAGGGGTTCCTGCCCTTGGACATTGGGCTCAAGCAGCAAATGAATCCTTTATTTGCGTACACAGGGCAAGGAGCTCTCTGAAGTTGCAGCTTTAGGGCTCATGTACACAGGGCGGTTGAAAACCTTTTCTGATTCCTGGAAACTTGACAGTTGGAAACTGACAATGAAAAACATCAGTTTTATAGTTTTTCCATACCACGTTTATGCAAGTTTAGTAGCGGTTACGAGCGTTTGAGGTTAAAAGCTTTTTTTAAAAAAAAAAAACAGGAGACCCTCCTAAATACCCACAATGCATGAAAAACAAGTACATTATTAACTATTTCTGCCATTTTGTGAGAGAAGAGAAAGCAGCAGCAGAAAGAAGAGTGTGCTTCTAGACAGCTGTCTTATTTTTTGTGTTTTTACTTTGGATCCCTTCATGAGCATGTGTGAGGAAATGCTCCTGATGTTGCTGTTGCTCAGGCTCCGAATACGTAGAAAATTGCAGGAGAGGACCAGAGTTTGTCACTACTGGACTCCAATGGCGACCCTAGGGGGGGCCAGAGGGGGCCCTGACCCCCCCAACATTATGCTGGGCCCCACCATGTGCCCCCCCCCAAAAAAAAATTTATTTTATTTTTTTTATTTATTTATTTTTTTTGCAAAAAGGCAATTTCTTTTTGTTTGTATTCATATCGGATGTGTCGAATCTTACTCGGGCCACCGCTGGGGTAACACAGTCTCTATTGAGAGGGAGAATGTCCCCAGTCAGCTCCTGCGGGTGATTCCTCCCCCTCCCTCTGCTCGCTGACACTGCATAATGCGAGCACTCACACAACCACGGCCGCCCGATCTGCTCCTTCCCCTGCATCCCCATTGGCTGGGAGAAGTGCGAGTTGCAGGAAGGACTCCACCAGGACTCTCAGTTACTGAAAAAACAGACTGATTTCTCCCATCCTTTGGACAGGAGACTGAGCCTGTAAATTCCAAGAAATGCCAGACCAGTACTGTCAATAGCAGGGGCAGGACAACAAGAGGAGGCTGGGGAACCCCACAGTGACAGAACACCAGGGCCCGGTGGCAAGACAGCCTTTGCAACCCTGATAGTTCTCCCACTGCTTTGGACCCTTATATTTTCTTGGTATGCTGGTGACATATATCTTTAGTTCTCTGTCACCCTGGGGGGCCCCAATACAGTAGGAAGGGAGCTCACTGCAGAACATGTGAAAGGGCCGTTGTGGGATCGTAGTAAAGGGGTAAAGGGCCCCAGGATAGATAAAATATATATATATATATAGATAGATCTATCTATCTATCTATCTATCTATCTATCTATCTATCTATCTATCTATCTATCTATCTATCTATCTATCTATCTATCTATCTATCTTTGCATTTTATATTGCCCCCCTATTTTTGTCCCTGTCCCCCCATGTGCCCCCCCTAAATATGAAAGCTTGAGACGCCACTGCTGGACTCTATTACTACTCCTAAATGTCAGTTTAGCAGCTGTAGTGTACATGAGGCCTTACAATTCCACATTCAGGCCACGTCCCCCTCGTAGCTTTTGTAGGAAGCTTAGATATTGAAAATTACGAAAGTATGAGAAATTGAATTGATCCCATTTTGTGGCATACCAAAATATGCTTCAATTTTTTAACCTACTCAACAAGAATAGCTAGCAATTCAATTGCATTTTGACTGTTTACTATGTATAAAACTTTATTCTTCTTATGCCGCGTACACACGAGCGGACTTTACGGCGGACTTTGCCCGGCGGATTTTTCGACGTACTTTCCGACGGACTTTCTGAATGAACGGACTTGCCTACACACAATCCACCAAAGTCCGTCGAATTTGTACGTGATGACGTACGACCGGACTAAAACAAGGAAGTTCATAGCCAGTAGCCAATAGCTGCCCTAGACACAGACGGCGGACTTTTCGACCGGACTCGATTTCAACGGATAAATTTTAAACAAGTTTCAAATCTAATTCCGTCCAACTTTTGAGAAAACAAAGTCCGCTGGAGCCCACACACATCGAATTGTCCGACGAAATCCAGTCCGCCGGGCAAAGTCCGCCGTAAAGTCCGCTCGTGTGTACGCGGCATTATACATGGAGAATGACTAAGCATATTTGAAGTATACTAGATCTTTAATGGGCATATATTTTTCATAGAAATAAAAACAAAGACATTGGAAAAAGAAAAACACAAAAATATGAATATGAAGAACATTAAATCAAATTAGCTAAACAACCCTATCCCCTGCCTCCACGCACACAAAAACCTTGTTGCTGTTTTTTTTTTGTTTAGTTTTTTTGTCTAAGCAGCCCAGTTAGTGAAAATTTCATAGACAATAACACTGGTAAATCATTTCACCTAAATCACTCTGCTCGTTCCTTGTCAATAGGCAAATGTGAAGAAAAGTGTAAAGAGATCTAAAATAAAACGGTACCCTTTACCTAATACCAAGTATAATAATAAACCATACACAGTTATCAGAATACAATATTTTTTGTAGTGATCCTTTAATAATATACTGTATATGTATAACAGTTTTTGGTAAATACTGTAGCCAGAATTTTTGTATAATTCAGAGGACAGCTTAAAGCGGAGTTCCACCCAAAAATGGAACTTCTGCTTATCCGGTTCCTCCCCTCGTCCGGTGTCACATTTGGCACCTTTCAGGGGGGAGCAGATACCTGTGTAATCCAGGTATTTGCTCCCACTTCCGGCGATAGATCGCTGCAGAATCTGTGGCGATCTATGCCATGTCCGGCCCCTCCTCCGTCCCCCCCCGCTACCTTCTGGGAGACACACAGGTCTCAGAACACAGCGGGGATGCTCAGTGCTACTTGCGCATGCACAGTAGGGAACCAGGCTGTGAAGCCTCAATGCTTCACTTCCTCATTCCCTAATGAAGATGCCAGTGCCTCCACCTGGGAGCCGAGGGACGGGTCGGCTTGGGGTGAGGACATCGCGGGCGCCCTGGACAGGTAAGTGTCCGTATTTTAAAAGTCAGCAGCTGTAGTATTTGTAGCTGCTAATTTATTTATTTTTTCGGCAGGACTCCGCTTTTAATAGGTTCTTATAGACAAGGTCATAATTCTTCTGTTTTTTTTTTAAAGTCAAAGAGACTGATTTACTGTCCTAAATTGCTAACTCACAAATACCCTAAGGGGTATGCCGCTGCATTTATGAAGCTTTAGATAACATGTGTTAAACACAAGGCCCATTTCATGTGGCCCTCGCATCACTCCTGCAGCTGCAGCACCCCCCTCGTCTACGCCCTGACCTTGTCTCTGCAGTCAACAGCGGAGGGGAGGACAGAACTCCTCTGCAAGATCCTGCGCCTTTCTGTGCAGATGCATCACCTCCTTGTATCCACTATCCTAGGTCTCAGCATTAGGGATGAGCTTCGAGTTCGAGTCGAACTCATGTTCTACTCGAACATTGGCTGTTCGCAAGTTCGCCGAACAGCGAACAATTTGGGGTGTTCGCGGCAAATTCGAATGCCGCGGAACACCCTTTAAAAGTCTATGGGAGAAATCAAAAGTGCTAATTTTAAAGGCTTATATGCAAGTTATTGTCATAAAAAGTGTTTGGGGACCCGGGTCCTGCCCCAGGGGACATGGATCAATGCAAAAAAAAGTTTTAAAAACGGACGTTTTTTCAGGAGCAGTGATTTTATTAATGCTTAAAGTCAAACAATAAAAGTGTAATATCCCTTTAAATTTCGTACCTGGGGGGTGTCTATAGTATGCCTGTAAAGGGGCGCATGTTTCCTGTGTTTAGAACAGTCTGACAGCAAAATGACATTTGGAAGGAAAAAACTCATTTAAAACTACCCGCGGCTATTGCATTGCCGACAATACACATAGAAGTTCATTGATAAAAACGGCATGGGAATTCCCCACAGGGCAACCCCGAACCAAAATAATAAAAAAAAAATGATGTGGGGGTCCCCCTAAATTCCATACAAGGCCCTTCAGGTCTGGTATGGATATTAAGGGGAACCCCAGCCAAAATTTAAAAAAAAAATTGACGTGGGGTTCCCCCTAAATTCCATACCAGACCCTTCAGGTCTGGTATGGATTTTAAGGGGAACCCCGCGCCAAAAAAAAAAAAAAAACGGCGTGGGGTCCCCCTAAAAATCCATACCAGACCCTTATCCGAGCACGCAACCTGGCAGGCCGCAGGAAAAGAGGGGGGGACGAGAGTGCGGCCCCCCCCCCCTCCTGAACCATACCAGGCCACATGCCCTCAACATTGGGAGGGTGCTTTGGGGTAGCCCCCCAAAACACCTTGTCCCCATGTTGATGAAGACAAGGGCCTCATCCCCACAACCGTGGCCGGTGGTTGTGGGGGTCTGCGGGCGGGGGGCTTATCGGAATCTGGAAGCCCCCTTTAACAAGGGGACCCCCAGATCCCGGCCCCCCCCTGTGTGAAATGGTAAGGGGGTACTTACCCCTACCATTTCACTAAAAAACTGTCAAAAATGTTAAAAATGACAAGAGACAGTTTTTGACAATTCCTTTATTTAAATGCTTCTTCTTTCTTCCTTCATCTTCTTCTGGTTCTTCTGGCTCTTCTGGTTCTTCCTCCGGCGTTCTCGTCCAGCATCTCCTCCGCGGCGTCTTCTATCTTCTTCTCCTCGGGCCGCTCCGCACCCATGGCATGAGGGGGGAGGCTCCCGCTCTTCTCTTCATCTTCTTCTTCATCTTCATCTTCTTCTTCATCTTCTTCTTCTTCTTCTTCTCTTCTTCATCTCTTCTTCCTTCTTCATTTCTTCTGCGGGCCGCTCCGCATCCATGCATGGAGGGAGGCTCCCGCTGTGTGACGGCGTCTCTTCGTCTGACGGTTCTTAAATAACGGGGGGCGGGGCCATCCGGTGACCCCGCCCCCCTCTGACGCACGGTGAATTGACGGGACTTCCCTGTGACGTCACGGGGAATGCCACAGGGAAGTCCCGTCATGTCCCGTGCGTCAGAGGGGGGCGGGGTCACCGGGTGGCCCCGCCCCCCGTTATTTAAGAACCGTCAGACAAAGAGACGCCGTCACACAGCGGGAGCCTCCCTCCATGCATGGATGCGGAGCGGCCCGCAGAAGAAATGAAGAAGGAAGAAGAGATGAAGAAGAGAAGAAGAAGAAGAAGAAGAAGAAGAAGAAGATGAAGAAGAAGATGAAGATGAAGAAGAAGATGAAGAGAAGAGCGGGAGCCTCCCCCCTCATGCCATGGGTGCGGAGCGGCCCGAGGAGAAGAAGATAGAAGACGCCGCGGAGGAGATGCTGGACGAGAACGCCGGAGGAAGAACCAGAAGAGCCAGAAGAACCAGAAGAAGAAGAAGATGAAGGAAGAAAGAAGAAGCATTTAAATAAAGGAATTGTCAAAAACTGTCTCTTGTCATTTTTAACATTTTTGACAGTTTTTTAGTGAAATGGTAGGGGTAAGTACCCCCTTACCATTTCACACAGGGGGGGGGGGCCGGGATCTGGGGGTCCCCTTGTTAAAGGGGGCTTCCAGATTCCGATAAGCCCCCCGCCCGCAGACCCCCACAACCACCGGCCACGGTTGTGGGGATGAGGCCCTTGTCTTCATCAACATGGGGACAAGGTGCTTTGGGGGGCTACCCCAAAGCACCCTCCCAATGTTGAGGGCATGTGGCCTGGTATGGTTCAGGAGGGGGGGGGCCGCACTCTCGTCCCCCCCTCTTTTCCTGCGGCCTGCCAGGTTGCGTGCTCGGATAAGGGTCTGGTATGGATTTTTAGGGGGACCCCACGCCGTTTTTTTTTTTTTTTTGGGCGCGGGGTTCCCCTTAAAATCCATACCAGACCTGAAGGGTCTGGTATGGAATTTAGGGGGAACCCCACGTCAATTTTTTTTTTAAATTTTGGCTGGGGTTCCCCTTAATATCCATACCAGACCTGAAGGGCCTTGTATGGAATTTAGGGGGACTCCCACATCATTTTTTTTTTTAAATTTTGGTTCGGGGTTGCCCTGTGGGGAATTCCCATGCCGTTTTTATCAATGAACTTCTATGTGTATTGTCGGCAATGCAATAGCCGCGGTAGTTTTAAATGAGTTTTTTCCTTCAAAATGTCATTTTGCTGTCAGACTGTTCTAAACACGGGAAACATGCGCCCCTTTACAGGCATACTATAGACACCACCCAGGTACGAAATTTAAAGGGATATTACACTTTTATTGTTTGACTTTAAGCATTATTAAAATCACTGCTCCTGAAAAAACGGCCGTTTTTAAAACTTTTTTTTGCATTGATCCATGTCCCCTGGGGCAGGACCCAGGTCCCCAAACACTTTTATTGACAATAACTTGCATATTAGCCTTTAAAATTAGCACTTTTGATTATTCATGTTCGTGTCCCATAGACTTTAACGGTGTTCGCGTGTTCGAACGAATTTTTTTCCTGTTCGCATGTTCTGGTGCGAACCGAACAGGGGGGTGTTCGGCTCATCCCTACTCAGCATTCAGCAAACTCTGGCAGCTAACTGCAGCCCTCCTCTGGTCCTCCTCCAGACCTTGCACTTTTTGCTTCCCATCTCAGCATGCAGCCTTTTTTCGGCAGCAGCACAAGGTAAGGGGGTGCACTGTGATGTAAGGGAGGGTGGGGGACTGTTGACATCTGATGTACAGGGGGAGGGGGTGCTCTGGGCATCTATTCTTACAGATACAACTGAAAATATTGTTTTGGTAAACATTTGCACAAACATTTGCGCAAAGACCTTCACTTCACACCCTATCCTAAGAAAAAAACTGATAAACATGATACCAAATTCATTGACACTTCACTTCGCCAGGATGCCTTCCCTGAAAGAGGTGGTGAGAATAGTTCACAGACTAAATATATGGGATCTAACGCCCAAAAGGCACTGCAAATTTTAAGATGGAGGACTTTCGGGCCCTTCGTGACCTGATGTTACTCTTAGATGAAAACAATGATATTAACATTACTGACACTACTTCTCTTAAAACATCTATACCTCCAGCTACTAAATTTAAACCCAAATCTAGACAATTTCCTGACTTATCTCTAAACCCCCAGGCCTGGGCTTTTTTACAAAGTGTTGTGAGCGACATCAAACGTATGGGCGTCCCTTCTAAGAAAAGTAACCTGACTGCGACACAACGCCAAACCATCTTGAAAATACAAAAGTACCCTGATGTGGTTGTTAAAGCTGCCAATAAGGGTGGCAACATAGTCCTCATGACCAGGCACTTTTATGAAACTATGTGTCTCAACATCTTATCCAACCATCAATGGTATCGATAAATTCCTATATCGTGCACTTCCTCCTTTAGGGATCAATTCCTTGACATCATCAATGATGCCTACTCCAGAGGTTTAACTAACAAAGATATCTACGATTACCTGAATGTTCGGTCTCCCAGGGTGGTGACGTGTTATGCACTTCCTAAAGTGCATAAGGACCCTCTCTCGCCCCCTTGGAGACGGATAATTTCGGGTATCGGAAGTCTCACTGAAAATGCCAACAAATTGGTAGACGCTGCACTAATGCCTCATGTTATGGCTCTACCTGTGTATACTAAAGATACCCTAGATTTACTCAAACAAATTGAAGGTCCGTCGGTCTCTCCTGACTCCCTGCTCGTGACTCTGGATGTGGAGGCTCTATACTCCAGTATCCCTCACGAGCAGGGAGTCGAGACGGCCCGCACCTTCCTCTATGAGGAGGATCACTACCATTGGAACTATAATGATTTCATCTTGAAACTACTCAAATTTATTTTGACTCACAACTGGTTTGAGTTTATGGACTCCCACTACCTCCAGGTGCAGGGCGTAGCCAGGGGCACCTGTTGTGCCCCTGGCTACGCCAATCTGTACCTGGGGGGGTGGGAGCGTCACCTTTTCTCCTATGAGCCCCTAACTAAATTTACTGATCATATCTTGTGTTGGAAATGATACATTGATGACATTTTCATCATCTGGATGGACACCCACAAATCTTTAAAGCAATTCACTCAAACTTTGAATACCAACCAATTCAATTTAAAATTTACCTATAACTGTGATGTCAGAGCTACCAATTTTTTAGATCTCGTTATCTAAAAGGACGTCAACAATACTTTAGCGACAAATTTATTTCGAAAAACGACAGCTGGGAATACATTACTGCACGCTGCTAGTGCACACCCTCCGGCACTCATTCGGAGTATACCATATGCGCAATATATTCGACTCCGCCGCAATTGTACACATACATCAGATTTCCAACATCAGGCAAACCTGCTAAAATCACGTCTACTAGCACGAGGATATAGCCAATCCCTTCTGCGCCAGGCTTTCAATAAAGCCAAGCGGAAAACACAAAATGATTTATTATACACAACTAGAGCTCAATCTAAAGAGCCCACTGTCAAATTAATTACTAAATTTTCATCCCATCATGACGACATTAGAAAAAATAATGAACACACACTGGCATCTCTTACAGGAAGACCCAATTTTGAGAAAACACATCAATACACATCCGGAAATAATATTCAGACGTGCCAATTCACTTAGAGATAGACTCGTATCTAGTCACTATAGGACTTACAATCTAGCCCCATCTAAACTACCATTAGGAACATCGCCTTGTGGCAACTGTGCTTTTTGTCCATGGATACTCGCCAGACATCATATCCTACTCCTCAATGGTGAGGTTCACTACCCTAAATTTTCGGCTACATGCAGTACACAGGGCGTGGTATACCTCATGACCTGTGTCTGCGGAGCCTTTTATGTAGGGAAGACGGCCAGACAGTTAAGACAGAGAATTAATGATCATATATACTACTCGGGAAATGGCAAAATGCTCACTCCCATTAGTCGACACCTTGACCTGTACCACCGTTTTGATACCTCCTCTGTCTCCTTTACTGTTCTGGCCGTCATCCCCAAAAGCCCCAGTGGGGGTGAATGGGACAAATTTATATTGCAAAAGGAGACTCTGTGGATTGAGCACCTGAACGCTACCAGAGCGCCAGGACTCAATGAGACTCAATCTTACAGACCATTCCTCTAAATGTTTCATATTTAAGATTTCTAGTATCCTTACCAATACATACACTTAACCACTTCAGCCCGGACCATTATGCTGCCTAAGGACCAGAGGACTTTTTCCAATTTGGCACTGCGTCGCTTTAACTTGCGCGGTCATGCAATGCTGTACCCAAAGGAAATTTGCATTCTTTTCTTCCCACAAATAGAGCTATCTTTTGATGGTATTTGATCACCTCTGCCGTTTTTATTTTTTGCGCTATAAACGGAAAATGACCGAAAATTTTGAAAAAAAATGATATTTTCTACTTTTTGTTATTAAAAAAAGTCCAATATACTCAATTTTAGTCATACATTTAGGCCAAAATGTATTCCGCCACATGTCTTTGGTAAAAAAAAATGTCAATAAGTGTATATTTATTGGTTTGCACAAAAGTTATAGCGTCTACAAGCTAGGGTACATTTTCTGGAATTTAGACAGCTTTTAGTTTATGACTGCCTATGTCATTTCTTGAGGTGCTAAAGTGCTCATTGAATATTAATTTTTTTGTCCCAAGTGATTGAATAATGACAAAAAAAAAAAAAATTACAAAAAGTTGTCACTAAATGATATATTGCTCACACAGGCCATGGGCATATGTGGAATTTCACCCCAAAATACATTCAGCTGCTTCTCCTGAGTACGGGGATACCACATGTGTGGAACTTTTTGGGAGCCTAGCCGCGTACGGGGCCCCGAAAACCAATCACCGCCTTCAGGATTTCTAAGGGCGTAAATTTTTGATTTCACTCCTCACTACCTATCACAGTTTTGAAGGCCATAAAATGCCCAGATGGCACAAACCAGTGGCGGAACTATAGGGGCCGCTGCAGTCGCACTTGCGACTGGGCCCTGCCATTCAGCTGCTGTGGGGGGGCCCAAGACCTGGCATTTCTCCCTGCACCTTTGGCTTGCCGTTTGGAATGCAGTGTGGGGAGGTGGGAGGCAGCGATCGGCAGCTCTATTGTTCCTGTGGGCGGTGGGATCATCATCTCCCTGCAGCTTGTAGTTCTCTCTTCCCCAGTGTCAGTGTAAACAGTGGAGAGAAGAGGGGAGGGGCCCGGGCAGGTATCAGTTTCACTTTCAGTGAGTCGGCTCTGCTTGTGCTGCTGATACATGCCCGGGTCAGAGGCCCCTCCCCTCTCCACTGTATACACTCAGGAGAAGAACTACAAGCCACATGGAGATTCCCCTGCCTGTGGACACCATAAAGCTGCTGATCGCCGCCTCCCACCTCCACCAGCCAGGTACATAGGGAACCTCTTGAAGGAGGGGGGGGCAGCAGTCTGGGGACCCTGATGTAAAGGGGGGGGGGGGCTTTCTGGGGACATTAATGTAAGAAGGGGCTCTCTGGGGACCCTGATGTCTTGGGGGGCTCTCTGGGGACCCTGATGTCTTGGGGGGGCTCTCTGGGGACCCTGATGTAGGGGGGGATCCCTGGGGACCCTGATGTAAGGGGGGATCCCTGGGGACCCTGATGTAAGGGGGAGGCTCTCTAGGGACCCTAATGTAGGGGGGGGGGCTCTCTGGGGACCCTGACGTAAGGAGGGCTCCCTGGGGACCCTGATGTAAGGGGGAGGCTCTCTGGGGACATTATTGTAAGGAAGGGGCCCTCTGAGGACACTAATGTAAGTGGGGGCTCTCTGGGGACACTGATGTAAGGGGGAGGCTCTCTGGGGACCCTGATGTAAGGAGAGGCTCTCTGGGGACCCTGATGTAAGGAGGGGCTCTCTGGGGACCCTGATGTAAGGAGGGGCTCTCTGGGGACCCTGATGTAAGGAGGGGCTCTCTGGGGACCCTGTTGTAAGGAGGGGCTCTCTGGGGACCCTGTAAAGTGTATTATTCCCGCGCTACCATGTAGTCAGTATAGTAGTAAGGGGAGAAGCTGCTTGCACCGGATGGGGTCCAACCTGGCCCCTAATAGAGACTTAAGCTAGCAAGTGGGTGTGGTGCTGCGCTAATCCTGGTAACTAAACAAATGCATGAGTGCAACCGTGCTACAATGTTGATGAGTCAGAGGCTAGTCGCCTAACGTGAACGTGAGGTGTGAATAATCATCAAACACCATTGTAATGCCCCGTACACACGGTCGGATTTTCCGATGGAAAATGTCCGATCGGAGCGTGTTGTCGGAAATTCCGACCGTGTGTGGGCTCCATCGGACATTTTCCATCTGATTTTCCGACACACAAAGTTGGAGAGCAGGAGATAAAATTTTCCGACAACAAAATCCGTTGTCGGAAATTCCGATCGTGTGTACACAAATCCGACGGACAAAATGCCACGCATGCTCAGAATAAATAAAGAGATGAAAGCTATTGGCCACTGCCCCGTTTATAGTCCCGACGTACGTGTTTTACATCACTGCGTCTAGAACGATTGGATTTTCCGACAACTTTGTGCGACCGTGTGTAGACAAAACAAGTTTGAGCCAACATCCGTCGGAAAAAATCCTAGGATTTTGTTGTCGGAATGTCTGAACAAAGTCCGACCGTGTGTACGCCCTATAAGAGAATAAAAATATAAATACTCCGCCCAGTGTAAAAAGTGACTAAATTGGGTAAAAGTGTCCGGACTATGAAAATTGCAATAATAGCATCAACATAAGCAGTTAAAAGGCATGCAGTGTCGGACTAAACATATAGTGCATATGTAGGCAAGTGGGTGACTAAAACATTTATAACACAATATACAGCTTCCAGAAAAATAAAAATAAAACAAAAACAATGCCTGTGGAAATGCAAAAAAGTGTCCAGTGCAAACAATAAGTGCTCAAAAAATTGTCTAAAGACATAAATACAGTACAAAGAAAGGTGGCTTGTGTAACAGCAAAATCTCCAATGATTCATCAATCCTCAAAGTGCCAAACAGTGAGATGCAAGCAGCAAACTTGATTCTAAAATCAGTCACTTTGAATAGGTGAAAAGTGTGAAGTGTATAGACCAGTCCTCTTCATGCAGCATTCCTACACTGGTGGATAATGGCCCCTTACCTTATTATACTGAGGTTACAGCATAAGACAATCACCGCTTGTGGCAGTGCCCAATTTAGTCACTTTTTACACTGGGCGGAGTATATTAATATTTTTATTCTCTTACAATGGTGTTTGATGATTATTCACACCCCACGTTCACGCTAGGCGACTAACCTCTGACTCATCAACATTGTAGCACGGTTGCACTCATGCATTTGTTTAGTTACCAGGATTAGCGCAGCACCACACCCACTTGCTAGCTTACGTCTCTGGGGACCCTGATGTTAGGGGGGCTCTCTGGGGACCCTGATGTAAGGAAAGGGGTCTCTGGGGACCCTGATGTAAGGAAAGGGGTCTCTGGGGACCCTGATGTAAGGAAAGGGGTCTCTGGTGACCCTGACATAAGGAGGGGACTCTCTGGGGACCCTGATGTAAGGGAGGCTCTCTGGGAACCCTGATGTAAGTGGGGCTCTCTGGGTACCCTGATGTAAGGGGGGATCCCTGGGGATCTTGATGTAAGGGGGAGGCTCTCTGGGGACCCTAATATAGGGGGGGCTCTCTAAGGACCCTTATGTAAGGGGGGTTCTCTGGGGACCCTGATGTAAGGGGAGGCTCTCTGGGGACCCTGATGTAAGGGGAGGATCTCTGGGGACCCTAATGTAGGGGGAGGCTCTCTGGGGACGCTTATGCAAGAGTAAGCTTTCTAGGGACCCTTATGTAGGGGGAGGCTCTCTGGGGACCCTGATGTAAGGAGGGGCTCTCTGGGGACCTTGATGTTAAGGGGAGCTCTCTGGGGACCCTGATGTAATGAGGGGGGCTCTGAGGACCCTAATATAAGTAGGGAGGCTCTCTTGGGACCCTGATGTAAGGGGAGGCTCTCTAGGGACCCTAATGTAGGGGGGGGGGCTCTCTGGGGACCCTGATGTAAGGAGGGCTCCCTGGGGACCCTGGTGTAAGGAGGGTTCTCTGGGGACCCTGATGTAAGGGGAGAATCTCTGGGGACTATAATATAGGGGGAGGCTCTCTAAGGACCCTGATGTAAGGGGAGGCTCTCTGGGGACCCTGATGTAAGGGGGGGCTCTCTGGGGACCCTGATGTAAGGGGGGCTCCCTGGGAACTCTGATGTAAGTGGGGCTCTCTGGGTACCCTAATGTAAGGGGGGGATTCCTGGGGACCCTTATGTAAGGAGGGAGGCTCTCTGGGGACCCTAATATAGGGGGAGGCTCTCTAAGGACCCTGATGTAAGGGGGGCTCTCTGGGGACCCTGATGTAGGTGGTGGATCCCTGGGGACCCTGATGTAAGTGGGGGATCTGCATTCAGATATGTAACGATATAGATAGATATATATATATATATATATATATATATATATATATATATATATATATATATATATATATATATATATATATATACATATACACATATACATATACACATACATACATACATACATACACATATATATTATATATATATGTATGCCCGCCAAAGTGTATGACTTTCCTTACTAGGCTGCTATGGGCTCTAGCCCAAGATCTTTTGTAGACCTAGCAACGCCACTGGTGGGGGCCCTTCATGGTTTCTTGTATCGGGGCCCTGAAGATTCTAGTTACACCTCTGGCACAAACCCCCCAAATGACCCCATTTGTTTTTGAAAATGAAGAGAGACAAGAAAAAACTTTTTTTTTTTCTTTTTTTCAATTTTCAAAACTTTGTGACAAAAAGTGAGGTTTGCAAAATACTCACTATACCTCTCAGCAAATAGCTTGGGGTGTCTACTTTCCAAAATAGGGTCATTTGGGGGGGGGGGTTTGTGCCACCTGGGCATTTCATTGCCTCCGAAACTGTGATAGGCAGTGAAGAGTGAAATCAAAAATTTACGCCCTTAGAAAGCCTGAAGGCGGTGCTTGGTTTTCGGGGTCCCGTACGTGGCTAGGCTCCCAAAAAGTCTCACACATGTGGTATCCTCGTACTCAGAAGAAGCAACAGAATGTATTTTGGGGTGTGGTGTAATTTCACATATTCCCATGGCACGTTTGAGCAATATATCATTTAGTGACAACTTTGTGCAAAAAAAAAAAAAAAAATGTCTCTTTCCCGCAACTTGTGTCATAATATAAAATATTCCATGGACTCGACATGCCTCTCAGCAAATAGCTTGGGGTGTCTACTTTTCAAAATGGGGTCATTTGGGGGGGTTTTGAACTGTCCTGGCATTTTATGCACAAAATTTAGAAGCTTATGTCACACATCCCCCACTCTTCTAACCACTTGAAGACAAAGCCCTTTCTGACACTTTTTGTTTACATGAAAAAAAAAATTTTTTTGCAAGAAAATTACTTTGAACCCCCAAACATTATATATTTTTTTATAGCAAATGCCCTACAGATTAAAATGGTGGGTGTTTCATTTTTTTTTTCACACAGTATTTGCGCAGCGATTTTGGGGAAAAAAACACACTTTTTTAAATTTTGCCCAAATGTTTGATGAAATAAAAAAGATGATCTTAGGCTGAGTACATGGATACCAAACATGACATGCTTTAAAATTGCGCACAAACGTGCAGTGGAAACAAAATAAATACATTTTTAAAAGCCTTTAAAAGCCTTTACAGGTTACCACTTTAGATTTACAGAGGAGGTCTACTGCTAAAATTACTGCCCTCGATCTGACCTTCGTGGTGATACCTCACATGCATGGTGCAATTGCTGTTTACATTTGACGCCAAACCAACGCTTGCGTTCGCCTTAGCGCGAGAGCAGGGGGGGACAGGGGTGCTTTTTTTTTTTTTTTTATTATTTTTATTATTTTTAAGTGTGTCCCCTCCCGGGGACACACTTAACCCCTTAATCACCCCCATAGTGTTTAACCCCTTCCCTGCCATTGTTTTACACAGTAATCAGTGCATTTTTATAACACTGATCGCTGTATAAATGACAATGGTCCCAAAATGGTGTCAAAAGTGTCCGATGTGTCCGCCATAATGTCGCAGTCAGGATAAAAAGATTGCTACCATTACTAATAAAAAAAATTAATAATAAAAATGCTATAAATCTATCCCCTATTTTGTAGACGCTATAACTTTTGCGCAAACCAATCAATATATGCTTATTGTGATTTTTTTTTTTACCAAAAATATGTAGAAAAATACATATCGGTCTAAACTGAGAAAAAAATGTGTTTTTTTATATATTTTTGGGGGTAATTATTATAGCAAAAAGTAAAAAATATTGCTTTTTTTTTCAAAATTGTCGCTCTTTTTTTGTTTATAGCTCAAAAAATAAAAACTGCAGAGGTGATCAAATACCACCAAAAGAAAGCTCTATTTGTGGGAAAAAAAGGACATCAATTTTGTTTGGGTGCAACGTTGCACAACCGCGCAATTGTCAGTTAAAGCTACACAGTGCCGTATCGCAAAAAGTGCTCTGGTCAGGAAGAGGGTTCCTTCCGGGCCTGAAGTGGTTAAAATTTACAAATACTGGATATGTTATATAATAATTCAATACAGGTTAAGCTTTTATATTTAGAATGAATTTAGCAGGAATTTTGTAAAGTTTGCTGTGTTCATATCTGCTAATAATGATTTTAGAATATTTTTAGAGAATATATTGTTTTTATAAACAAATCAGTAGCACCTTATTTTTATTCTACTGGTCATGCGCTATGGAAAATATAAATATATGATTTGGGGGGGTCTTTAACTACTTAAGGACCAGCCGCCTTTGTTATACGCCGCTACTTTGACGTTAAATACCGTTAGCTAGCTGCCACAACCATGGTATTTTTAAAAATGGCGGACTGTCCTCTTTAGGATAAAAGTGGTCTCTGTGGCGGATTCGCCACAAGATCGCTTTTATTGGGGTGGGAGAGGGCCCCCCTCCCGCAGTGCTCAGGTCGTCTCGGCCGCTTACCTGAGCCTTCGGTAGCGGCAGAGCCGATCGGTTCCTCTCCCCTCACTGTCTGGATGCAGAGTGAGGGAATGATGCCCCCCCCGCCCCGCTCGGCTCCATACCATTGTAGGGCCAGTGCTCCTAAAGCGGATATTTTTTTTTTTTTCTTAAATGACATTTATTTATTTATTATTATTTTTATTGCATTTTAGTGCAAGTATGAGATCTGAGGTCTTTTTGACCCCAGATCTCACATTTAAGAGGTCCTGCCATGCTTTTATTCTATTAGAAGAGATGTTTACATTCCTTGTGATAGAAATAAAAGTGACCCAATTTTTTTTTTTAAAAGAACAGTGTCAAAATAAAAAAAATTAAAAGTAAAATAAATAAGAAAAAAAAATTAAAGCTCACTGTCCCGCCAAGCTCGCACGCAGAAGCGAACATATACATAAGTTGCGCCCGAATATAAACATGTTGTTCAAACCACACATGTGAGGTATCGCCACAATCGTTAGAGTGAGAGCAATAAATATAGCCCTAGACCCCCTCTGTAACTCAAAACTGGTAACCTGTAGAAGTTTTTAAACGTCGCCTATGGAGATTTTTAAGGGTAAAAGTTTTGCCATTCCACGAGCGGTTACAATTTTGAAGAGTGAAATGTTGGGTATAAATTTACTCAGCGCAACATCTTTCACAATATAAAAAAAAATTGGGCTAACTTTACTGTTGTCTTATTTTTTAATTTAAAAAAGTGTATTTTTTCCAAAAAAAGTGCGCTTGTAAGACCGCTGCGCAAATACGGTGTGACATAAAGTATTGCAACAACCGCCATTTTTTCTCTAGGGTGTCTGAAAAAAATATATATAATGGTTGGGGGTTCCAAGTAATTTTCTAGCAAAAAAAAATAATTTTAACTTGTAAACACCAAGTCTGAAAAAATAGGCCCGGTCCTTATGTGGTTAACAAACACTGAAAGCTGTAAGTGAAAAATGAAAACCTATCGTTTTTTAGAGAAATGTGGCTAATTACATTTTTGCGTATGTTCGATTTTCACCATTTCGCAAAAAAAAAATGCAATTCAAAATTTACAAATATTTGTTATTTATTAACTTATTACAGGTTAGCTTTTATATTTAGTAGGAATTTTGTAAAATGTGCCGTGTTTTTATCTGCTAATAATGATTTTAGTGTATTTTTGCGAAAATACAGTTTGATAAACATTTGAGCAAATATCATTGTGCTCTAAAAATCAGTAGCACTTTATTTTTTTTCTACTGGTCATGTGCTTTCAGAAAATATATGGTTTGAGGGGTCTTTACATACTCTAAAAGCTCTATGGGAAAAATAAAAAAGCAATGGAAAAATCGCAAAAATGGTCCAACCAGCTAAGTTTAAAAGTGGAGCGCAGGGCCTGGCAGCGAAAAGGATAAGGACAACCATAATGCTGATGCGGCCTGGGACAAAATTGAGTTTGACACTTCTGCTTTAGATGGATGTCATTAATAGGACATAGCAGATTGGCATAGGAATGCCAGATTGATGACAGCAATTGGGACTGTGCCTGCAACTTCCAAAAATCCACCACTAAAGTACTGGTGGTCTACTTTTTGAAACTGATTTTATATGTGAGTTGTCAAGCAGAAAATTGAAAGTTATATAAAGTTATATAAATTGCAAGGCGGTATACATCTTGCAAGTTATAGTACTACAGTTTTCAACTACAGTTGAAAACATGGTTAACAGACCTTAATTCACCAAAAGCAAGTTGGAATAGTGGCCATGTGTAGTAGAGAGATAGCGACCTTACATCTGCTTTATGCTTATCGACACTGTGGTAACTATTTTTCTTTTAAAATGTGCACCAATCCACTACTATGACAGGTCAATGTTCCGGTGCATGGACATTTGTTTGAGGTGAATGCATGATACTTTTACCAGAAGTGTCCTAGGAAATTAAAGCTGGCTGCAGATGGATCTAATTTTGGCTGGTTAAGCAGGGACCGGCAGAGATTATAGTAGATCCAACACCAACCAACATGTCAGATTTTTGCACTCGATTATTGCCAGCGGCTTTAACCACTAGCAAAAATCACTGTGTTCTCCAGGCAGGGACAACTCCCCATGCCCGCCCCCCCCCCCCCCCCAACGCCGGGAGAACAAAAATGCTCTGGGGGAGGGATTCCACCATCAACACAATCAGTGGTTGCAGGAAAGAAAATTGCATAATCTATGGCCTGCTTTACAGAGACTGCCATTACTGTATTTCTCTGGTAACCGTGTTTATTGGTTGAACTGGATGGACTTGTGTCTTTTTTCAACCAGACTAACTATGTAACTAGGCAAGTTTTATCCCTGGCTGTTATGTTATCTGATGCTTAGTTTCAACACTGTATAATTAGTGATCTGTAACAAAAATAGAACTACTTTAGGGAGACAGCCCAAAATTGTTACCAGACTGTCAAGATGCCTTACTTTTTCAGGAAATAATAATTACTCATAGCCAAGGTGGTATGATGGGTTCTGGTCCTCGCAGCAGCCCTGATCTGCCTGCACCGCATACAAAAAGGAGAGACCCAGTGATAACATTAGTGGCAGTAAAATAAGGTATGTATAAAAAGGGTTCAGAATTTTTTTTTTCTTTTTTTTTGTACACAAGACTACTAGGAGTAGAACTAGTACTTAATGACATGAGTAGATGAGTAGAGTCTGCCCACTCTGGACAAGTATATCTAAAAGATCATTTTTTTGTAATCTTGTTTTTTAGAAGTTTAAAGTGTTTGATTTACCCTCACATTCATTCCTGGTGATCAGGACAGATAAAAAGCGACTCTCCCAAATGGGGACACATAACATACAGCAGACTGGACCTGATAGTGATTTGAACCCTTCGTTGTTCTATTCAAATCTTTAACCCCTTCACTGTCACTGCCACATATCATACATTGGCAGCAGTGAGGGGTTTTACATACAAGCCGACTATCAGCTTTCAGATGGAAGTCATCCAGCGGCTGTACAGACACCAGATCGCTTACATGGACCAGGGTAATGTGCAGCTCTCTGCCATGATGTCCCCTCATGTATCCTGGGTTCCATGGTAGGTGCTGCTAGGTAGAGAGGAAACAGACAGTGAATATCTGTGTGCTTATTTCTTCTAGCTAGTAAGAGCCCAGAAGCGACGTGCATTAACACACTCTATAAACAAGATTAATTAGTGGTGTTTATGTACAAAAACAATAATTGCAATACATGTTACATATCACTGCCCATGCCAGAATGAACACAAAAATTCTAGGGTCATTATTCATGGGTAACTCTAAACAGATGACCTGTAGGAGCCTTTAAAGCTTCACCTATGGAAAATTTGGGGTTCAAAGTTTGTCTACATTTCACTACATGTGGAAATTTAAGACTTGGAAAGTTAGGCATTTATTCACTAAACCCATTCTCAACTTTTACATTTTATTTTAAAAGAGGGGTAATATACTGTGTGTGTGCCATAAAATAGATTTTAGTTGATTTTTTACTGACAATTTGTGTTTGATAAACATTTATGCAAATATTGTGTGACATACAAAATTGAAACTGCTACTTTTTGGTCTCCAGAGAATTATACTATTCGAGGGTTTAACTTAACTTCAGGTCTAAAATGATTTACAAAAAATCAGCTCTGACAGTGAAAGGAATAATAGAGAGAAAATAAACGAAAAAGAAAGGAATGCGTGAAATATACCTTTACTTTTAAACTTTTTGAACGTAATTTTGGAGCAATTGGAGATATTCTACACCAGGGGTGTGCCGAAAAATGTTTTCAAAGAAACTGAGCGTGCTGATTTTATAACAAAAAAATGTCAACTACACACTCTCAGTCACGAAAAGGACTGTTTATAAAGTAAATGTTGTAAACTACTTGAATAGTAGTGAGAAATTAACATCATGCATACCCACGCCTCAGATCAGTCCCAATTCCTGCAACTCCACACTTCAGATCAGTCCCATTTCATGTACCTTCACACCTCAGATCACTGTCCCCCCTGCAAATCTGTTTCACCACTGTACCCCCCTGCTCATCTGTCCCACCACCATAACCCCCTTCTCATCTGCCCCAACACTGAACCCCCCTGCTCATCTGCCCCACCACTGTAACCCCCTGCTCATCTGCCCCATCACTGTACTCCCCTGCTTTTTTGTCCCACTGCTGAACCCCCTTTTCATCCCTCCCACCACTGTACCTCCTGCACATCTGCACCACCACTGTACTCCCCTGCTCTTCTGTCCCACCACTGTAATCCCCCTGCTTATCTGCCCCATCAATGTACCCTTTTTCTCATCTGCCCCACCACTGTACCTCCCTGCACATCTGCTCCACCGCCGTATCCCCATGCTCTTCTGTCTTATTACTGAATCACCTTCTCATTTGTCCTAACACTGAACCCATCTGCTCATCTGCCCCACCACTGTAACCCGCTTTCTCATCTGCCTTACCAATATACCTCCTGCACATCTGTCTCACCTCTGTACTCCCCTGCTCTTCTGTCCCACCTCTGTTCCCCCTGCTCTCCTGCCCCACCAATACACCTCTTTTACATCTGCCCCACTGCTCTACCCCCCCCTGCTTTTCTGTCCCACCACTGAACTCACTTCCCATCTGCCCCAAGACTGAACCCCCCTGTTCATCTGTCCCACCACTGTAACCCCCTTCTCATCTGCCCCAACACTGAACCCCCTGCTCATCTGCCCTATCACTGTACCTCCCTGCTCTTCTGTCCCATTGTTGAACCCCCTTCTCATCTCTTCCACAACTGTACCTCCCAGCACGTCTGTCCCACCGCTGTACCCTCCTGCTCTTCTGTCCCACCTCTAAACCCCTCCCGGGGTATTTTCTGAGAGCAGTGGGCCTATGTGCAGGATCATAAGTTGGGCCCCACAGCTGAGAAAAGTTTCTGTGCTGCAGCAAAAGTTGGGTGTGATTTTCATTGCGCTGAATACTGGCTGTGGCTTAAAGAGACACAGAGTGCAGGGGTTCAGTAGTAAGTGATGCAAAGGTTCAGGAATAATTTCAACAATGTTCCCAGAAGCTCAACAGTAATTCCACAAACTGTCACCTGACTGTGGTTTTCCCAAACATAGTGAATTCCCTTCTTTCTGAGATTGGTAGTGGCAACCAAGCGAGTCATCTTCCTCCAGATGGTGGACGGGGCTACCAGGACTGTGATTGGCTTTAGCAGTGGCCAATCACAGTCCTCCTTCTCCTGGAAACAGGGACCCCCCCACTACCAGAACTGCACCCAATCTCTTCCCTATCACAAAAGCTGACACTCGCAGCTACAGCAAAGTTAGAGAAGACAATGTTTGCCATCTTTTACAATGTGTGGGGGCACAGTGCCTCCACCCTTAGTGCAGGTGTGGTGTGGTGAATTCTGAAATTGGAATGCATTAGTGTCTCACTGACACTTCCCTGCACTGCTCTGCTGATGAGGAGGGAGTTGAGTGCAAGCAAAAAAGGCTTCGCGTGCCGCTTGCGGCACCCATGACAGGGGGGTGCCTACCCCTGTTCTACACACACCATCTGTAGTGGTAAAGCCTAGTATACACTATTAGTTTTTATTCATTTAACCCAGCAGGACTGAATGGCTGGCTTCTGTCTGATGGTGGGCTGCAGTACACATGGGCCGAATGTCGGCCGGTTTCTATTGAACTGATGCCCGTGTTTACTAGGCTTGAGACATTTACAAAGGCTTGGTGTGTACCATCACTGCAGAGATGAAAACATGTAGTCTTCCACATTTACAATTAGCCTGTGCTTCTCCAGCAGTGCAGTTTCTCACAGTATCTGCAAATTTTTATTCAAACATAATAAATAATTACTATGATAAATAGACATGTGCACACTGAAATATTTTGTTTCAGAATTTCGTTTTCGTCCGCAAAATAAATTTATTTAGTTACTCCCGAAATTCGTTTTTATTTATTTTGTTTCATTAAAAAAGCATTATGCCCTGTACACACGGTCGGACATTGATCGGACGTTCCGACAACAAAATCCATGGATTTTTTCCGACGGATGTTGGCTCGAACTTGTCTTGCATACACACGGTCACACAAAGTTTTCGGAAAATCCGATCGTTCTGAACGTGGTGATGTAAAACACGTACATTGGGACTATAAATGGGGCAATAGCCAATAGCTTTCATTTCTTAATTTATTCTGAGCATGCGTGGCACTTTGTGTGTCGGATTTGTGTACACACGATCGGAATTTCCGGAAAATTTTATAGCAAGCTCTCAAACTTTGTGTGTCGGAAATTCCTATGGAAAATGTGTGATGGAGCCTACACACGGTCAGAATTTCCGACACCAAGGTCCTATCACACATTTTCCATCGGAAAATCCTATCGTGTGTACAGGGCATTAGTCCGAAATTCCGAAATAATTAAGGTTGAATCTGTCATTGAAGGCTTATGGTGTCTGTCGAATGTTCTAAGAAGATTCGACGGAGCAGCTAAACTGTACGACGCCGCAATCGTACATTTCCGGTCGAATGTCCCGCCTACAAGTTATAGTAGAATTCTAATGTATCTTTGTCGAATCTTCATGTCGAATCTTTTCTCTCTATGTCGAAAAATCTTGGACTAATAGAGTTAGGTAAGGCACATTCGACCTTTTTTGCTATTGTCTCTATAATGTTGAATCTTTTCTCTCTATGTCGAATCTTTTCTCTATATGTAGAATATTCTTGGACTAATAGAGCTAAGGTTAGGCACATTCGACCACAGGTTCGATGGACACAGATCACTATTGTCAGCCTCATGTCGAATCTCCTATCTATATCGAACTGTTGTCGCAATGAAAACTAAAATAAAGCATAAGTTTTATGTCGGATCTTTCGGTTTTTGGATTCTGCACATTCGTTATCGTTTGTTAAAACGATAACGAAAATACCTGAAATTCGGACAAAAATGCATTCGGACGAAAACTAATGCACATGTCTAATGATAAATCAAACCCATTGACTAATTTGTAAATGCAAATTGCAGCAATATACTGTACAGTATTCAGTAACAAAAATGCAATGTGAATTGGTAACTGTGTCAACTTTTGGTCTTTTGAATGCACGACATGAGGTGCTATAATAAATGTTGACCTTTTGGCAGGAAATTAAGCATGCTCCTGTGGTATCTGCAGAGAAAATGATCCACTACAAAAATACAGTTTGAAAAGTGAATCCTCTATCTATTCTCCAGCTTTCATTAAATGAACCTGCAGTCAGCTGCTGTCAAATTAATTGCAATGTTCATTTCAGATACTGCTGCATCTCACAATCAAAGCGCACCAAGGGCACATTGTAATGTTTCTTGTTTTGAAGTACTTCTGCTTTCCAGTTATAGATAATCAGGACACTGGAGCAATGTCTGCTTTGTTCCACTGCAGAACATCTAATAGGACAAGAGGTATTTTTATACACAAATTTCATCATTTAGTATGGAAAATACATTAACCAGTTTTCTGCCACACAGTAATCAGGAAACAATGAGAAGAGCATTGCAAAACAAATGAGGCAAACTTTTAGGTAAAGCACATCTATTAATCACAATTATACTGTCAAAAAAGATATTTAGAAGGCTTCATTACTTTGACTCTATTCTCAGCTTTATATAATAATATTATGTTGCCCTGTAACACAGAGATGGGCCTAACCCGAATGGAGCACTCCATTGTCTATGGGAGTCGAACAGGGAAAATCAGCCCATTTTGAAGACTTATATGCAAGTAATTGGCCATAAAAGGGGTACATGAATCAATGCAAAAAAATGTTTTAAAAACAATAGTTTTTTTCAGGAGCAGTGCTTAAAATGCAATAAAAATGAAAAATTCCTTTAAATATAGTGCCTGGGGGGGGGGGGGGGGGGTCCCCTTTGTCTGCCAGTAAGGTGGGGCATCTGTAGCATGAAAAAACAGATAAACTGCACTCGTGATATCAAATCATGAAATAAACAGCTGCACCACTAACGTGAGATATTATCACAAAATATAAATGTATACAGAAATTGTGTTGCGCTTGAATAAAGTAAATAAAACTAAATAAAGTTCAGTGAGTCCATAAGTCACTAGCATGACACTATAACGATGTATAAGTGTATAGGTGTCTTGAACGTTACAGTCACCAACAGAATCCTCCACCTTGTGACTACACCATCACTAGGGATGAGCTTCGTGTTTGAATCGTTCGCCGAATTACGAACGATATGGGCCATTCGCACCAAATTCGAGTGGCACGTCATGGCCCATAATTCACTACGGCATCGCAGTGCATTGCTGGCTGATGATTGGCCAAGCATGCACTATGACCCGCATGCTTGGCCTATCACAGCGCCGTCTGTACAGAGAGCCGTAATTGGCCAAAGCCAGTGTGGCTTTGGCCAATTATGGCTCAGGGGGTTTAGTACATGCCCCACACTATATAAGGCCACCTGCACGGTGGCCCTGTGTAGAGTGTTCCGGCGTTGAGAGAGAGATAGATAGACAGAGAGACAGTGTCATTTGATTTAAGTTAGATAGAGTAGGCAGGCGAGTCAGTTAGCTGCACTTACAGTGTATTGTGTATATATACATCCTAGGTGTTGTACATATATATATATATATATATATATATATATATATATATATATATATATATATATATATATATACACTGTATTCAGTTTAGCTAGATCTGTTCCTGTTATTCTCTTCCTACTACTGACAGGCAGGCAGGTGTTTTTACAGTATTTACAGCTACCTGAAGAGAATTGCTGGTGTTCTTCTGATCCTATTAGCCCTATTAGCTACAGTATTTACAGTTAGTGTAGTGCGTCCTCTACACAGTGTGCACCTAAAGCTACCTGAAGAAAATTAGTGGTGTTCTTCTGATCCTATTAGTACAGTACCACAGGCAGCTGCAGTATTTACAAGTTAGTGTAGTGCGTCCTCTGCATAGTGTGCACCTAATGCTACCTGAAGAAAATTAGTGGTGTTCTTCTGATCCTATTAGTACAGTACCGCAGGCAGCTGAAGTATTTACAAGTTAGTGTAGTGCGTCCTCTGCACAGTGTCTACCTAAAGCTACCTGAAGAAAATTAGTGGTGTTCTTCTGATCCTATTAGTACAGTACCGCAGGCAGCTGTAGTATTTACAAGTTAGTGTAGTGCGTCCTCTGCACAGTGTGCACCTAAAGCTACCTGAATAAAATTGGTGGTGTTCTTCTGATCCTATTAATACCACAGGCAGTCAGCTATAGTATTTACAGTTAGTGTAGTGCGTCCTCTGCACACTATGCACCTAAAGCTACCTGGAGATAATTGCTGTTGTTCTGCTCCTATTAATACCACAGGCAGGCAGCTACAGTATTTACAGTTAGTGTACTGTTTCCTCTGCACAGTGTGCACCTAAAGCTACCTGAAGAAAATTAGTGGTGCTCTTCTGATCCTATTAATACCACAGGCAGGCAGCTACAGTATTTACAGTTAGTGTACTGTGTCCTATGCACAGTGTGCACCTAAAGCCACCTGAATAAAATTGGTAGGTGTTCTTCTGATCCTATATTAATACCACAGGCAGGCAGCTACAGTATTTACAGTTAGTGTACTGTGTCCTCTGCACAGTGTGCACCTAAAGCTACCTGAATAAAATCGGTGGTGTTTTTCTGATCCTATATTAATACCACAGGCAGACAGCTACAGTATTTACAGTTAGTGTACTGCGTCCTCTGCACAGTGTGCACCTAAAGCTACCTGAAAAAAATTGGTGGTGTTCTTCTGATCCTATATTAATACCACAGGCAGGCAGCTACAGTATTTACAGTTAGTGTACTGTTTCCTCTGCACAGAGTGCACCTAAAGCTACTAGACATGTGCATTTGTTTTCTTCCTGAATGCATTTTCGTCCGAATTTCAGGTATTTTCGTTATCATTTTAACAAACGATAACGAAAGTGCAGAATCCAAAAAATGAAAGATCCGACATAAACAAATGTTTTATTTTCGTTTTCGTTGCTACAACAGTTCGATATAGATAGGAGATTCGACATGATGATGACAATAACAATCTGTAACCATCAAACCTGTGGTCGAATGTGCCTAACCTTAACTCTATTAGTCCAAGATTATTCTACATAGAGAGAAAAGATTCGACATAGAGAGAAAAGATTTGACGTAGGGGAGAAAAGATTCGACGTAGGGGAGAAAAGATTCGATCAAGGGGAGAAAAGATAAATAAAAATAATGATGATGATGAATGTTATTGGCTGATTGTAACCAAAGAGGAGGAGCAGTAAAATAGCTAGAACTAAGTACACACGTACTTTGGCTTATGGTGTCTGTTGAAAGTTCTAAGAAGATTGGACGGAGCAGGTAAACTAAACAAAATTCCGAAACAAAATATTTCAGTGTGCACATGTCTAAAAGCTACCTGAAGAAAATTGCTGTTGTTCTGCTCCTATTAATATCATAGGCAGGCACTTACAGTATTTACAGTTAGTGTACTGCGTTCTCTGCACAGTGTGCACCTAAAGCTACCTGAAGACAATTGCTGGTGTTCTCATACTAATAATACTACAGGCAGGCAGTTGATTCTGCTAGCTGCAGTATCAGTATATATATACATTCCAGCTTTGTGCAGCTACATCTCACTGCAGGCCATTAGTATGTCTGGAAGGCCAACATGGAGAGGCAGACAGTCACAAGCCAATAAAAGAGGGCAAGCAGGCTCTGTGTCTAGAGGCAACAGTGCTGGTCGTGGAGACAGTGCATCCTCATCAGCACGTGGCCGTGGGACACGCTTGTCCTTTTTTTCGGTAGCTGGCCGTGTTGAGCCGCAACATGCGGAAGACTTGGTAGAGTGGATGACCAAGCCGTCCTCATCCTCCTCATCCTCTCTCACCCAGGCTCAGGGTACTTTGTCTGGCAAAGCAGCTGCCAACACGGAACACCAGCAATTCTCTTCATAGTTCCGAATGCATTTTCGTCCGAATTTCAGGTATTTTCGTTATCATTTTAACAAACGATAACAAAAGTGCACAATCCGAAAAACGAAAGACCTGACATAAACAAATGTTTTATTTTCATTTTCGTTGCTACAACAGTTCGATATAGATAGGAGATTCGACATGATGATGACAATAACAATCTGTGTCCATCATACCTGTGGTCGAATATGCCTAACCTTAACTCTATTAGTCCAAGATTATTCTACATAGAGAGAAAAGATTCGACATAGAGAGAAAAGATTTGACGTAGGGGAGAAAAGATTCGACGTAGGGGAGAAAAGTTTCGATGAAGGGGAGAAAAGATAAATAAAAATAATGATGATGATGAATGTTATTGGCTGATTGTAACCAGAGAGGAGGAGCAGTAAAATAGCTAGAACTAAGTACACACGTACTTTGGCTTATGGTGTCTGTTGACAGTTCTAAGAAGATTAGACAGAGCAGGTAAACTATACAGCGTCGTGCAGTTTAGCTGCTCCGTCGAATCTTCTTTGAACATTCGACAGACACCATAAGCCTTCAATGACAGATTCGACCTTAATTTGGATTTTCGGACTAATGCAATTTTTAACGAAAAATGAAATAAATAAAAACTAATTTCGGGAGTAACTAAATAAATGTATTTTTTGGACGAAAACGAAATTCTGAAACAAAATATTTCAGTGTGCACATGTCTAAAAGCTACCTGAAGAAAATTGCTGACAAACGATAACGAAAGTGCATAATCCGAAAAACGAAAGATCCGACATAAACAAATGTTTTATTTTCGTTGCTACAACAGTTCGATATAGATTGGAGATTCGACATGAGGATGACAATAACAATCTGCGTCCATTACACGTGCTGATGAGGATGCACCGTTCCCAAATGCCACTTTTTCTCACGGAAGGCGATTCCGGGTCTCTACCAGCATGTGGAAGGCAATGTCTTGGCCTCGCTGGACAGGGCGATCAGCGGTAAGATGCATATTACCGCTGACTCATGGTCCAGCAGGCATGGACAGGGATGTTGCTTATCTTCCACCGCGCACTGGGTGACTCTTCTGGCAGCTAGGAAGGATGCAGGACAGGGTGCACTAGTGTTGGAGGTTGTTCCGCCACCACACCTCCAAAATTCTACTAGCGGTGATTCTGCCACACCTCTCTCCTCCACCCCCTCCTCTTCTTCTTCCTCCATGGCCTCTTCCTGTGCTGATTTGTCTTCGGAACCAGCGGTGCTCTGTAGGTGTTCAAGGGGCTACGCAAGCATGCAGGCCAAAAGATGCCATGCGGTGCTTGAGCTGGTGTGCTTGGGGGACAGGAGCCACACTGGGGCAGATATTCTGTCAGCTCTGCAGGGGCCGGTTCAGAGGTGGTTGACGCCACGCCAGCTTAAGGCAGGTATGGTGGTTTGCAACAATGGCACCAACCCCCTCTCTGCCCTCCGACAGGGACAACTGACCCATGTGCCCTGTTTGGCTCATGTCCTTAACTTGGTGGTGCAGTGGTTCTTGGGCAGGTACCCGGGCTTACAGGATGTCCTGAGGCAGGCCAGGAAAGTTTGTGTGCATTTCTGCAGGTCATATAATGCCAGTGCTCGGCTGGCTGACCTCCAAAAGGAATTTAACCTGCCCAAGAACTGCCTAATCTGTGACATGCCCACCAGGTGGAACTCAACGTTGGCCATGCTGCAGCGGCTGCACATGCAGCAGAGGGCCATCAATGAGTACCTGTGCGACTATGGCACCAGGACAGGGTCAGGGGAGCTTGTTTTTTTTCCCCACACCATGATCAGGGACTCATGCACTGCCCTGTCACCATTTGAGGAGGCCACGAGGATGGTGAGCAGTGACAGTAATTGCATCAGTGACACTGTCCCCCTTGTCCACCTGTTGGAGCACACACTGCATGGAATAATGGACAGGGCACTTGAGGCAGAACAGAGGCAGGAAGAGGAGGACTTCCTTAGCTCTCAAGTGTTCCTGCGTGCCTACCGATCAAACAGGAAGAGGACGAGGAGGAGGGGGAGGAGGAAGAGGAGGATTGTGTAAGCATGGAGGTGGGGCCTGGCACTCAGTATCAGCAGCAGTCTTTAAGGGATCATTTATAGTCCCAAGAAACCCATGGACTTGTACATGGCTGGGAGGAGGTAGCTGCGGATCATGTCGTCCTTAGTGACCCAGAGGACTCCGGAACGAATGCCTCAGCAAACCTACACTGCTTGGCCTCCCTGATCCTGCAAAGACTGCGGAAGGATCCTCGTATTTGTGGTATCAAGGAGAGGGATCAATACTGGCTGGCAACCCTCCTTGATCCATGTTACAAGGGTAAGGTTGCGGACCTTATCTTGCCGTTGCAGAGGGAGTAGAGGATGAAACATCTTCGGAAGGCCTTGCAGAAAGGTCTGTGCAATGCGTTCCCAGAGACTGGGAGGTTACAAACTCCTGTTCCTGGACAACATGCTGCTGAGGCTTCGGTCAGTCAAAGAAGGAGCGGTGGAGAAAGTGGCCTTCTGACCGATGCGTTCAGACAATTTTTTAGTCCGCAGCCCCAAGGTATGATCGGTTCCAGCAACCATCACCAGCGTCTGTTTTACATGGTGCAGGAATACCTAGGGGCAAGATCTGACTTGGACACCTTTCCCACTGAAAATCCTCTGGGTTACTGGGTCTTGAGGGTGGATCACTGGCCAGAGCTTGCACAGTATGCAATTAAGCTACTGGCCTGTCCTGCATCCAGCGTTCTTTCGGAATGCACATTCAGTGCTGCTGGAGGTTTTTTAACTGATCACAGGGTGCGCCTGTCCACCGACTCGGTCGATTGACTGACCTCCATAAAAATGAATCAGTCTTGGATCACCACCAGCTACCAAGCACCTGATGCTGATGTAATCGAATATTTTTTTTTGAAATGTCAGATCCCTTCAAGACTGCCTATGCTGATGCTGAGTGACTATCCTGTTATGCTGAGTGACTATCCTCTTCCTCTTCAATGATCATGCTGATAGCTTGTAAGAATATTTTGGTTCTGGGCGCCGCCACCAGTGGCTAAGGCCCAATTTTTCAGCCCCTGTTTAACAGGGGTGTGTAATTACAATTTTTGCTGCAAAACTTTGCAGCAGGGCTTGTTCCTGCGCTCCAACTAGAGTATCTGTGAGGGGTTGCAGTGTTGTGGCACCAGCACCAGTGCCTAAGGCCCAATTTTTCAGCCCCTGTTTAACAGGGGCATGTAATTACAATTATTGATGCAATACTTTGCAGCAGGGCTCCTTCCTGCGCTCCAACTAGAGTATCTGTGAGGGGTTGCAGTGTTGTGGCACCAGTGCCTAAGGCCCAATTTTTCTGCGCCTGTTCAACAGGGACATGTAATTACAATTCTTGATCTAATATTTCACAGCAGGGCCCGTTTCTGCGCCCACCAAGAGTAACTGTGAGGACTTACAGTGTTGTGGCACCAGCACCACCACCACCAAAGGCCCAATTTTTCTGCCCCTGTTCAACAGGTGCATGTAATTAAAATTCTTGATCTAATATTTCACAGCAGTGCCCATTCCAGCTCCCACCAAGAGTAACTGTGAGGACTTAGTGTTGTGGCAACACCACCACCACGAAAGGCCCAATTTTTCTGCCCCTGTTCAACAGGGGCATGTAATTACAATTCTTGATGTAATATTTCACAGCAGAGCCCGTTCCTGCGCCCAACAAGAGTAACTTTGAGGGCTTACAGTGTTGTGGCAACACCAACACCTAAGGCCCCAATTTCTGCAGAGTATATAGGGCAGGCCCCTACTTTCAAACATCCAACTTACAAATGACTCCTACTTGCAAACGGAAGGAGACAACAGGAAGTGAGATGAAATCTACCCCTAGGAAGGGAAATTCTCTCCTGTAAGAGTTAATATGAGAGTTAATATCACCAATCCTTGTTTCACTAAAAACGCCAAATTGTCAAAAAACTTTTGTCATTGGGACAGAAAGTGAGGTAAAATCTTCTGAAGAGGTGCACAGACAGCAAAACAAATGCCACAGGGGTGATAACCCTTCCATATGTTTTCCAAAAAGCTTAAAAATTGATTTTTTGGCTGGAGCTACACTTTAAAAATGTACCAGTTCAAAATTACAAACAAATTCTACTCAACCACTTGCCGACCGCCTAACGCAGATATACGTCTGCAGAATGGCACGGGCAGGCAAAATCACGTACCTGGTATGTGATTGCCTTCTCGCGGGTGGGGGGTCCGATCGGACCCCCCCCCGGTGCCCGAGGAGGTCGGCTTTGGTCTGGGAGCATTCAGTGATGAGCGGGAGGCCATCCATTTGGGCCCCCCCCTCGCGATCGCTCCCAGCCAATGAGAATCGTCCCCTGCCTCTGTGTAGTACACAGAGGCAGGGGATGTGATGTCATCTCTCCTCAGCTCGACAGTTTCCGTTCCGGCGCCGAGGAGAGAAGACATCTGAGTGAGTGCACAAACACACACACACAGAGTAGAACATGCCAGGCATACTTTACACCCCCGATCCCCCCCGATCACCCCCCAATCACCCCTCCGCCGTCACACTGATACCAAGCAGTTTTTTTTTTCTGATTACCGCCCGGCCCAGCCCAGCCCACCCAAGTGCAGTATCGATCGATCAATGTCACTTACAAAACACTAAACGCATAACTGCAGCGTTCGCAGAGTCAGGCCTGATCCCTGCGATCGCTAACAGTTTTTTTGGTAGCGTTTTGGTGAACTGGCAAGCACCAGCCCCAAGCAGCATCAGGTTAGCGCCAGTAGCGCTAACACCCACGCATGCACCGTACACCTCCCTTAGTGGTATAGTATCTGAACGGATCAATTTCTGATCCGATCAGATCTATACTGGCGTCCCCAGCAGTTTAGGGTTCCCAAAAACGCAGTGTTATCGGGATCAGCCCAGATACCTGCTAGCACCTGCGTTTTGCCCCTCCGCCCGGCCCAGCCCACCCAAGTGCAGTATCGATCGATCACTGACACTTACAAAACACTAAACGCATAACTGCAGCGTTCGCAGAGTCAGGCCTGATCCCTGCGATCGCTAACAGTTTTTTTGGTAGCGTTTTGGTGAACTTGCAAGCACCAGCCACCTAGTACACCCCGGTCGTAGTCAAACCAGCACTGCAGTAACACTTGGTGACGTGGCGAGTCCCATAAGTGCAGTTCAAGCTGGTGAGGTGGCAAGCACAAGTAGTGTCCCGCTGCCACCAAAAAGACAAACAGGCCCGTCGTGCCCATAATGCCCTTCCTGCTGCATTCGGCAATCCTAATTGGGAACCCACCGCTTCTGCACCACCCGTAATTCCCCCATTCACATCCCCAACCAAATGCAGTCGGCTGCATGAGAGGCATTTTCTTTATGTCCTCCCGAGTACCCCTACCCAACGAGCCCCCCCAAAAAAGATGTTGTGTCTGCAGCAAGCGCGGATATAGGCGTGACACCCGCTATTATTGTCCCTCCTGTCCTGACAATCCTGGTCTTTGCATTGGTGAATGTTTTGAACGCTACCATTCACTAGTTGAGTATTAGCGTAGGGTACAGCATTCCACAGACTAGGCACACTTTCACAGGGTCTCCCAAGATGCCATCGCATTTTGAGAGACCCGAACCTGGAACTGGTTACAGTTATAAAAGTTACAGTTACAAAAAAAGTGTAAAAAAAAAAAAAAAACACAAACAAAAATATAAAATAAAAAAAAATAGTTGTCGTTTTATTGTTCTCTCTCTCTCTATTCTCTCTATTGTTCTGCTCTTTTTTACTGTATTCTATTCTGCAATGTTTTATTGTTATTATGTTTTATCATGTTTGCTTTTCAGGTATGCAATTTTTTATACTTTACCGTTTACTGTGCTTTATTGTTAACCATTTTTTTGTCTTCAGGTACGCCATTCACGACTTTGAGTGGTTATACCAGAATGATTCCTGCAGGTTTAGGTATCATCTTGGTATCATTCTTTTCTGCCAGCGGTCGGCTTTCATGTAAAAGCAATCCTAGCGGCTAATTAGCCTCTAGACTGCTTTTACAAGCAGTGGGAGGGAATGCCCCCTACCGTCTTCCGTGTTTTTCTCTGGCTCTCCTGTCTCAACAGGGAACCTGAGAATGCAGCCGGTGATTCAGCCAGCTGACCATAGAGCTGATCAGAGACCAGAGTGGCTCCAAACATCTCTATGGCCTAAGAAACCGGAAGCTACGAGCATTTTATGACTTAGATTTCGCCGGATGTAAACAGCGCCATTGGGAAATTGGGGAAACATTTTATCACACCGATCTTAGTGTGGTCAGATGCTTTGAGGGCAGAGGAGAAATCTAGGGTCTAATAGACCCCAATTTTTTCAAAAAAGAGTACCTGTCACTACCTATTGCTATCATAGGGGATATTTCCATTTCCTGAGATAACAATAAAAATGATTTAAAAAAAAAATGAAAGGAACAGTTTAAAAATAAGATAAAAAAGCAGAAAAAAAAATAATAAAAAAAAAAAAAGCACCCCTCTCCCCCCTGCTCTCGCGCTAAGGCGAACGCAAGCGTCGGTCTGGCGTCAAATGTAAACAGCAATTGCACCATGCATGTGAGGTATCACCGCGAAGGTCAGATCGAGGGCAGTATTTTTAGCAGTAGACCTCCTCTGTAAATCTAAAGTGGTAACCTGTAAAGGCTTTTAAAGGCGTTTAAAAATGTATTAATTTTGTTGCCACTGCACGTTTGTGCGCAATTTTAAAGCATGTCATGTTTGGTATCCATGTACTCGGCTTAAGATCATCTTTTTTATTCCATCAAACATTTGGGCAATATAGTGTGTTTTAGTGCATTAAAATTTAAAAAAGTGTGTTTTTTCCACAAAAAATGCGTTTGAAAAATCGCTGCGCAAATACCGTCAGAAAAAAAAAATGAAACACTCACCATTTTAATCTGTAGGGCATTTGCTTTAAAAAAATATATAATGTTTGGGGGTTCAAAGTAATTTTCTTGCAAAAAAAAATAATTTTTTCACGTAATCAAAAAGTGTCAGAAAGGGTTTTGTCTTCAAGTGGTTAGAAGAGTGGGTAGTGAGGCGTTAAATCAAAAATTTATGCCCTTAGAAATCCTGAAGGCGGTGCTTGGTTTTCGGGGCCCCGTACGCGGCTAGGCTCCCAAAAAGTCCCACACATGTGGTATCCCCATACTCAGGAGAAGCAGCTGAATGTATTTTGGGGTGCAATTCCACATATGCCCATGGCCTGTGTGAGCAATATATCATTTAGTGACAACTTTTTGTAATTTTTTTTTTTTTTGTCATTATTCAATCACTTGGGACAAAAAAATAAATATTCAATGGGTTCAACATGCCTCTCAGCAATTTCCTTGGGGTGTCTACTTTCCAAAATGGGGTCATTTGGGGGGGTTTTGTACTGCCCTGCCATTTTAGCACCTCAAGAAATGACATAGGCAGTCATAAACTAAAAGCTGTGTAAATTACAGAAAATGTACCCTAGTTTGTAGACACTATAACTTTTGCGCAAACCAATAAATATACGCTTATTGACATTTTTTTTTACCAAAGACATGTGGCCGAATACATTTTGGCCTAAATGTATGACTAAAATTGAGTTTATTGGATTTTTTTTATAACAAAAAGTAGAAAATATCATTTTTTTTCAAAATTTTCGGTCTTTTTCCGTTTATAGCGCAAAAAAATAAAAACGGCAGAGGTGATCAAATACCATCAAAAGAAAGCTCTATTTGTGGGAAGAAAAGGACGCAAATTTCGTTTGGGTACAGCATTGCATGACCGCGCAATTAGCAGTTAAAGCGACGCAGTGCCGAATTGTAAAAAGTGCTCTGGTCAGGAAGGGGTAAAATCTTCCGGGGCTGAAGTGGTTAAAGGCAGGCATCCCAATACTTAGGACAATATACTGTATATTGCTTGTGACACTGAGCATGGCTATGGACTTAGGGCTGGTTCACACCACAGAGATGCAGAGAACATGTGTGGGGTGCCTGGTGGCTAAGTGGGTAGCAGTTCTGTCTAGCAGCACCTGGGATGTTGGTTCAATTCCCCAACATGCTAATACTTGTTTTGAAGTTTATATGTTCTCCCTGTGTGGGTTTCTCACCACAATCCAAAGACATGCTGGCATTTTATTTGTCTCCTGTCAAAATAGGTTCTAATGTAAGAAAGTTAATTTTGGACTTTATATTGGAAGCTCATTGCAGCCAGGGACTGATGTTAATGTTTATTAGCACTAATCATGCCCAGGGACTTGGACATTTCAAATTTTAGGGTTTACACTGCACAGGTACATATGCTTAGAAAACTGTTGCTTTGTTTATGTGGATGCAAATGGACTTTGATCTTTGGCCTGTAGTTGGAGATTTGATGCACATAGCCAAGGCTAAGGCTGGCCATACACTATTCAATTTTCCTGTTCAACTTTCCTTTAGATTTACCAAAACCATATAATAGGAGGTCAAACCTAAACACTTTCAATTTGGATGCAATCAGGCAGGCCCTTGTACTACATAGTTGAAGGTAAATCTAAAGAAATTTGAACAGGAAAATTGTATGGTGTATGGCCAGCTTTACACAGTTGCAAATACTATTATGTGTTCCTGCTCATCAGGTGCAATCACTTTAGACATACATGAAGAGACAGATTGAAAGATACTGGTGGGCGTGTACTTCTATTGGGTGTGTCAGTGTGCTAACAATACAACCTCTCTTATATAAAGGCCTGCAGTAGGGGGTTCGTTTGGCCTGAGAAGGTCAGTTTTTTGCTGTGATTTGTGGTGGGAGAAGGAATAAAATTGGGAGATTTGATGAAATTCTTGTGCATTTTTTCAATCAAAAGTGGGTTTATGTGGCCATGCTGTTAATGTTGTGTGTGTATTGTTCCTGTCTGATCATGCAAACATCGTTTGGAAGCATCTGCTGACCTACTCTTTTTGATCTCGTTTAATCGTGTACACCGAAATGCAGCTTCCAGCAGAACATGGTCACCAATGTATGTATGTGTGGATTGTGGGCTGGTGGTGGGTGTTTTGAATAAGTCTTTTGTAATATTATGTTGGAATGCTTTGTAAGAATGACTGTTAAGTATGTTTCTATAATCTTGCAGATAAAAATGTGATGTGTTGCCCGTTATACACTGAAATTAAAGCTGTGTCCACTCTAAGGTTTTGTCTAATTTTAGATTGTCAGCTCCTATGAGCAGGGCCCTTAAAATTCCATTGCTAAATGTAGCACCATATATCCTGTCCAAATTTTTTTGAAGCTAGTAAATGAATGTAAATGTATTTTTTTTCTGCTGGTAAAATAAAACTACATTATTGAGCTTTTGTTGTGGTGTTTTTTTTTTTTTTTTCTTCTTCTACTTTTCTTTCTCTTTAGTTTTTGTGGGTGGTGGTTTTGGGAAAGTGCAATATCTCTATTTTATTTCAATATGTATTTGTGCACCAAAAAACTAATCTCTTTGCCCTGGTTCACATTGATGCTGCTTTGAAATTGCGCTACTTCACTTGAAGTAGCACGATTTCAAAGTAGCAAGGTCATCGTGATTTCAGGTGGTTTCATACACAAATGTCTATTGAAGTCGCACCTGAAATCGGCAAAAGTAGTGCAGGAACTACTTTAGAAAATTGGTGCGGCGCCACAAAAAAAATGTTGCATCGATTGGAACAGTGCCATTGCCAATAGTCATGCGATTTGATCTCTCAAATCGCATGACCAATTGCTCCAATGTAAACCTAGGCTTCTGCACAACTGCAAGTTAATGATAAAGGTGGAATCTTTATAACAGCTGTGGAGAATTGCAGGTAATTCAGCTGGTGGATAGGCAGTGTTTGAATGTGTCAGCTCTGGTTCACATTGGTGTGATTTGACATGTCAAATCTGTGGCAATTGCACTGTTCTAATTGGTGCGATTTGTATTGATATTGGTGCAGAAACCTGCACTGATGTCTCTGATATTGCCCCCACAGTCGGGACTGACATGCAGGAATGAAATTGTGGAAGTTCAGCTGAACGATTTCCTCCCGCTGTCAGTGTGAACCAAGGCTCAAACTGGGCCTTTTGTCTTTGTAATTCACCTGCTGCTAACCCAGGGGCACCATTTCTTATCAAACTCCCTTAAGTTTACCTTTAAATATATGTAGAAATACAGATTTGCATATCTGAAAATAAAAAATACTAATCATGGTTGAGATCAAATATTCGCAGCTGCAATCAAAAGCGTGGTTTCACCTTCTGAACCAGAAGTTCCTGTGCGGGTCAGGATCTCCATCTAGGTGGACATGGCGAGGTCTCTTTAGCAAAGAGGAGGTGCTGCTCATTGGCTGGGTAAGTGTAGGATATGTACTTAATCAATGCGGGGGTGGATGTCATAGTTAGATTTGGTGTGGGGGGGGGTTCATTGATTTGTTTGGCATCACCACACATTTGCTTCTGTCCCATGTGCACACACCGCTTCCTGCATTTGTTCTGCTGATGTAAATCAGTAAGGACTATGCAAGTTTAAATGAGAGCTCCTTTTATTAAAATATATATGACTTGTTTCACAGCTGGGCGAATTTTCCAGCAAATTTGGACCTCTGAGTTGCATGACAAGTTGTACCCCATGATTCTCAATGATAACAATTCATATCTGTGCTACTTTAAGTCGCACCAACTTCAAAGTAGTCCCTGTACTACTTTGGTGTGACTTTCATGTGACTTGAGGTATATCGGGTACAATATTACACCGGCATTCCCAGAAGTTGGGGCCAAGTTGCAGCGGCAAAGTGGCAGCAAAATAGTGTGACTTTCAGGTCGCAGCAGTGTGAATGAGATTCAAGGATAACACCTTTGAATTTGGCCCTATTGTCACTTGTGCATCCTGAAAGTGTAGCAAATTCGTCACCTGTACTACTTTGGTTTGACTTTGATGCAATTTGAGGTCCATACGCCACAAGATTACACAGACATTGCTTCAAGTCATGACAAAGCTGTGCAATTTTAATGTCGCACAAGTGCAAATGGGGCCTTATTCAAAGGTGTTATCAATTAATCGCATTAGGTTACTTTCACACTTGGGTGACTTTTCATGGAGCTTTGGACCTCACAGTCACATGAAAAGTTGCCCCCCTTGATTTCCATGCATATTTATTAGAGCTGCACGATTAATCGTCATCGTGATTGTTTCCCCTTTACGATCTTGAAAAAAGCGTTTCACGATTCTTGCTATGCAAAGAACTCTCTCTGCTCTTCTGAAGCCACAGCCGAAAAACCAGGAAGTCTGCCAAGAATTAGAACATTCTTTATCAGTGAACTTAACTAGAAACCTTGTAACACCTTGTCAATTAAATAGAATTCTGTGTGAGGAAAGTTTAACCACTTAAACACTAAACATTTTTCTGACATTTGTTGGTTTCAGGTTAAAATCTTTTTTTTTTTTTTGCTAGAAAATTACTTAAAACCCCCCAACATTATATATATTTTTTTAGTAGAGACCCTAGAGAATAAAATGGTGGTTGTTACAATATTTTATGTCACACTGTATTTGCGCCTTTCAAATGCAATTTTTTTTTGGAAAAAATTACTTTAATGAATAAAAAAAAAAAAAGAAAAGTTAGCCCAATTTCTTGTGGGATAATGTGAAAGATTTTACGTCGCGAGAATCGTGATCTTTTTATTCTAAGCAAAAAAATTGTGATTCTCATTTTGGCCAGAACCGTGCAGCTCTAATATCTATGCAACTTCACCCATGTTCACATAGGTCTGAATTGACATGTCAAATTGTAGGCCAAATCGGTGCCTATTGATGGCAATGGAACTGTCCAAATTGGTGCGACGCCACAACGATTCCCAAAAGTAGTTCCTGCACTACTTTGGGCGACTTCAGGGGGCGATTTCTTACCTCCCAATTTTTTGAGATGGGTATAAGGGACACCTATTAGCAAAAGTAGGTAGGCATAAGACACCTTCTTAAAGGAGAACAGTTGGGACCTATGTGATTTCACTAGACATCTGTGCAGGAAAGTGCACTGATATCTCTGAAATCGCTGACAAAGTCGGGCTGAGTCACACTTGTGCAACTTTGGACATCAGAGTCGCATGACAAGTCATACCCCATGATTTTCAATGTGTACCATTCATATCTGTGCAACTTCAAGTAACACTGACTTCAACGTAGTCCCTGTACTACTTTGGTTTGACTTTGATGCGAGTTGAGGTCCATAGACCTCAATTTTACACAGGCATTCCCTGGAATAGCGGCAAAATTGCTGATGCAAAATCATGGGAAAGTTGTGTGTCTTTCCCTGCGACTCCTGCGTCCATAGACCTCAAGATTACACAGGCATTGCTTAAAGACGCATTAAAATCTTGCAACTTTCAGGTCGCACAAGTGTGAAAGGTGACTAAGTCACTGCTGAGTACTATTTTATACCTAGGATATAAAGTAGTCCCACTATCAAACACTAGTAAACGTATGTTCTCAATAGGGATGAGCCGAACACCCCCCTGTTCGGTTCGCACCAGAACATGCGAACAGGAAAAAAGTTCGCGCGGACACCGTTAAAGTCTATGGGACACGAACATTAATATTTAAAAGTGCTAATTTTAAAGGCTTATATGCAAGTTATTGTCATAAAAAGTGATTGGGGACCTGGGTCCTACCCCAGGGGACAAGGATCAATGCAAAAAAAAGTTTTAAAAACGGCCGTTTTTTCAGGAGCAGTGATTTTAATAATGCTTAAAGTCAAACAATAAAAGTGTAATATCCCTTTAAATTTCGTACCTGGGGGGTGTCTATAATATGCCTGTAAAGGGGCGCATGTTTCCTGTGTTTAGAACAGTCTGACAGCAAAATGACATTTCGAAGGAAAAAAAAGCCATTTAAAACTACCCGCGGCTATTGCATTGCCGACAATACACATAGAAGTTCATTGATAAAAACGGCATGGGAATTCCCCACAGGGCAACCCCGAACCAAAATTTAAAAAAAAAAAAAAAAAAAAAAAAAAATGACGTGGGAGACCCCCTAAATTCCATACCACGCCCTTCAGGTCTGGTATGGATTTTAAGGGGAACCCCGCGCCAAAAAAAAAAAAAAAAAAAACGGCGTGGGGTCCCCCCAAGAATCCATACCAGACACTTATCCGAGCACCCAACCTGGCAGGCCGCAGGAAAAGAGGGGGGGACGAGAGTGCACCCCCCCTCCTGAACCGTACCAGGCCACATGCCCTCAACATTGGGAGGGTGCTTTGGGGTAGCCCCCCAAAACACCTTGTCCCCATGTTGATGAGGACAAGGGCCTCATCCCCACAACCCTGGCCGGTGGTTGTGGGGGTCTGCGGGCGGGGGGCTTATCGGAATCTGGAAGCCCCCTTTAACAAGGGGACCCCCAGATCCCGGCCCCCCCTTGTCTGAAATGGTAAGGGGGTACTTACCCCTACCATTTCACTAAAAAACTGTCAAAAATGTTAAAAATGACAAGAGACAGTTTTTGACAATTCCTTTATTTAAATGCTTCTTCTTTCTTCTTCTTCTGGTTCTTCTGGCTCTTCTGGTTCTTCCTCCGGCGTTCTCGTCCAGCATCTCCTCCGCGGCGTCTTCTATCTTCTTCTCCTCGGGCCGCTCCGCACCCATGGCATGAGGGGAGGCTCCCGCTCTTCTCTTTATCTTCTTCTTCATCCTCTTCTCCTCTTCCTTCTTCTCTTCTTCATTTTCTTCTCCGGGCCGCTCCTCACCCATGCTAGCATGGAGGGAGGTTCCCGCTGTGTGACAGCGTCTCTTTGTCTGACGGCTCTTAATTAACGGGGGCGGGGCCACCCGGTGACCCCGCCCCCCTCTGACGCACGGCGACTTGACAGGGACTTCCCTGTGACGTCACGGGGAATGCCACAGGGAAGTCCCGCCATGTCCCGTGCGTCAGAGGGGGCGGGGTCACCGGGTGGCCCCGCCCCCCATTATTTAAGAACCGTCAGATGAGGAGACGCCGTCACACAGCGGGAGCCTCCCTCCATGCCAGCATGGGTGAGGAGCGGCCCGGAGAAGAAAATGAAGAAGAGAAGAAGAAAGAAGAGAAGAGGATGAAGAAGAAGATGAAGAGAAGAGCGGGAGCCTCCCCTCGTGCCATGGGTGCGGAGCGGCCCGAGGAGAAGAAGATAGAAGACGCAGCGGAGGAGATGCTGGACGAGAACGCCGGAGGAAGAACCAGAAGAGCCAGAAGAACCAGAAAAAGATGAAGGAAGAAAGAAGAAGCATTTAAATAAAGGAATTGTCAAAAACTGTCTCTTGTCATTTTTAACATTTTTGACACTTTTTTAGTGAAATGGTAGGGGTAAGTACCCCCTTACCATTTCACACAGGGGGGGCCGGGATCTGGGGATCCCCTTTTTAAAGGGGGCTTCCAGATTCCGATAAGCCCCCCGCCCGCAGACCCCCACAACCACCGGCCAGGGTTGTGGGGATGAGGCCCTTGTCCTCATCAACATGGGGACAAGGTGTTTTGGGGGGCTACCCCAAAGCACCCTCCCAATGTTGAGGGCATGTGGCCTGGTACGGTTCAGGAGGGGGGGGCGCACTCTCGTCCCCCCCTCTTTTCCTGCGGCCTGCCAGGTTGCGTGCTCGGATAAGGGTCTGGTATGGATTTTTGGGGGGACCCCACGCCGTTTTTTATTTTTTATTTTTTGGCGCGGGGTTCCCCTTAAAATCCATACCAGACCTGAAGGGTCTGGTATGGAATATAGGGGGAACCCCACGTCATTTTTTTAAAAATTTTGGCTGGGGTTCCCCTTAATATCCATACCAGACCTGAAGGGCCTGGTATGGAATTTAGGGGGTCTCCCACGTCATTTTTTTTTTTTTAATTTTGGTTCGGGGTTGCCCTGTGGGGAATTCCCATGCCGTTTTTATCAATAAACTTCTATGTGTATTGTCGGCAATGCAATAGCTGCGGGTAGTTTTAAATGGCTTTTTTTCCTTCGAAATGTCATTTTGCTGTCAGACTGTTTTAAACACGGGAAACATGCGCCCCTTTACAGGAATACTATAGACACCCCCCAGGTACGAAATTTAAAGGGATATTACACTTTTATTGTTTGACTTTAAGCATTATTAAAATCACTGCTCCTGAAAAAACGGCCGTATTTAAAACTTTTTTTTGCATTGATCCATGTCCCCTGGGGCAGGACCCAGGTCCCCAAATACTTTTTATGACAATAACTTGCATATAAGCCTTTAAAATTAGCACTTTTGATTTCTCCCATAGACTTTTAAAGGGTGTTCCGCGGCATTCGAATTTGCACCCCAAATTGTTCGCTGTTCGGCGAACTTGTGAACAGCCAATGTTCGAGTTGAACATGAGTTCGACTCGAACTCGAAGCTCATCCCTAGTTCTCAATATAATTGTGCTCAAATGGCTGAAAATCACACAGATGGTATCACCTACTGAAAGCTTGCATTGTACTCAGCAGCATATGCTGAAAAGAGGCGAATGCCTATTAGCCAATGCCACATTGGCATGAGCATGGTTGTTACTATAATATTAATGTCTGAAGTGCAAAACATTATTGTATAGAATCAAACATTAGTAAATGTATGTTCTCTGTAGGTAAGTGCTCAGCTCTGTAGCATAGCGGTATACCCTGCTGCCCCCAAAAGTTCAAGCCATGAATTCAAATCCCACTGATAGCATCACCTCCTGGAAGTGTGCACTATACTCAGAAGCATAATTAGCCAAAGCACATCAGCTTGCTTTATTCCATATTTTAACTCTTCAAATGCATGCAATGGTATGTACTTATTCAATAATATTATGGTATGGAATTCCAAAATTCAAGGAAAATAATGTCATAGGGTCCCCCCAGTACATACCAGGCCCTTCGGTATGGACTTTAAGGGGAACCCCACACCAAAATGTAAAATAAATTTTATGTGGGGCCCCCCCAAAATCCATACCAGACCCTTTTCCGAGCATGCACCCTGAAGGTCAGGATAGGGGACGGACGAGTGAGCACCCTCCCCTTCTGAACCTTACCAGGCCACATGCCCCAAAGCACCTTTTCCCCATGTTGATGGGGACAAGGGCCTCTTCCCGACAACCCTGGTCGGTGGTTGTCGGTCTGCAGGCAGGGGGTTTATCAGAATCTGGAAGCCCCCTTTAACAAGGGGGCTCCCAGATCCTGCCCCCTATGTGAATAGGTATGGGGTACATTTTACCCCTACCCATTCACCAAAAAAAGCAGTGAAATGTAAAAAAATCAATAGCCGGTTTTTGACAAGTCCTTTATTGTAAAATAGCTCCGAGCTGTCTTCTTCCCTGAGCCATCTTCTCCAGACGCTGTCTCTCCCTCCTCCATCTTCTCCCCGAGCTGTATTCTCCCAGAGCCGTCTCTCCTGCCGCCGCCATCTTCTCCATCTGCTGTGTTCTTCCGCACCGCAGGTTACTCGCTAATAAAAAAAAAAGCTGCTCTTCTTCCATGGCGGTCTTCCTCCGCTGTGTTGTCACCCGCTGTGTGGCGTCTCTTACATAGCCATGGAGCGGACTCTCCGGGTGACATTATCGGATGGCCACAGAAGACCGCCACAAGAAGAGCGGCTTTTTTTTTATTAGTGGGTAACCGGCTGCACTGAAGAACACATCAGCGGGAGAAGATGGTGGCAGCAGGAGAGACAGCTCGGGGAGAAGAAACATCAAACACTAGTGAATGTATTTTCTATGTATTTTCTATGTATTTTCTATGTATGACTGTGCTACACCCAAGAGGTTAGCGGTCAGCACTTCTACCTTGAAGAACTCATGGGTTCAAATCCCACAGAGAAATACTAAAAGATTGAATTGGTGAAAAAAAGGCAAATGACTATTAGCCAATTAGCCAAAGCAGCATATGCTGAAAATAGGTGAATGCGAATTAGCCAATGCACTTTAAATTTGGCTGATTCTATTATATTAACTCTTCAAATGCATGCAATGATATGTAAGTATTTAATACTATTATGGTGTGAAATTCCAAACACCACACACTAACTAATGGGCAGATTACATTTTTTTTGTTTGTTTATTTTAATTCGCTTGTGCACTGAAAAAGTAAACACAGCTGGGGGATGGTAGGTTGGCTGGTATTTGAACTTGTACCTTGAGTGCTGTGGAGACAAGCAGTTTACATTTGATAAACGTTATTGTATAGTGTATAACACAGCAAACACTAGTAAAAGTATTTTGTATGTATAATTGTGCTCAGCCCAATAGGCTAGAAGTTAGCACCTCTACCTTCAAACATTCAGGTATTGAAAGACTCATGGGTTCAAATCCCACAGAAAAATGCTAAAAGATTGCATTGGTGGGAAAAGGAGAATGCCAGTTAGCCAATTAGCCAAAGCAACACAAATATATATATATATATATATATATATATATATATATACTGAAAATAGGTGATTGCAAAATAGCCAATGCACTTTAATGTGAATGATTTTATTGTATTAACTCTTTAAATGCATGCAATGGTATGTAAGTATTCAATTATATTATGATGTGACATTCCAAACACCACACACTAGCTAAAGGGCAGTTTACATTTCTTTGTTTGTTTATTTTAATTCAATTGTGCACTGAAAAAATAAACACAGCTGGTGGATGGTAGGTTGGCTGTTGTTTGAACTCATACCATGAGTGGTGTGGAGATATCCAAGCAGACCACTAAGCCATTGTGCTAAGTACAAGACCTGCATAATAGTGTAGTATTATTAAAGAATTAACATAAATAATTACTGCTTTATAGTCAACTAAATTCATAAATAATAAATCAAAAACATGAAAAAAACAACATACAACAAATAGGTAACCTAAATGATTAATACATGTAACTTTACAGAATAGCAGACATTACTATGTAATAATCATTCAGAACTGCATTTCTTAGCAAAAGAAGGAAAAAAAAAAAACTAGGAATACTAATTGCAATATAAATCAATAGATGCACGGGAACTAGAGCACATCTCTGATACAAATGTTTCTTTCACATACATGGATCATGGCTACAGTACAGTGCTATATAACAACTTGATAAGAATTGGCATTTGTATATACGCGGAAGTGCTAATTAGCAGCAATTTAGAATTTACAAACGGTTATTCCCTACTTATATCGCTAATTTTCATGCGCAAATTTGCCGGTTTTGTTTCTGTTTGGCTAAAATGGGCGCTATTATTTGCCATAGTGCCCAGTACTTCCTGGAGTTATAGTAAATGACCCCCTGTGTCTCACTACTTATTTTTAATATCATCATAGAGGATTTATATAGCGCCAACAGTTTGCGCAGCACTTTACAATATAAAGGGAGTCAATATAGTTCCAATACAATAAAATACAAGAGGGTTAAAGCCAGTCATAGATGTAGTAATTTTCTTTCCTGCAACCACGGGTTTGCTCCCCCCTACGAAGCCATTGTGTTCTCCCAGTGGGGGGGGGGGGGGGGGGTGAGAGCAGCTGTCCTCACTGGGAGAACACAGTGATTACTGCTAGCGGCAATAATAGCCAACAGCAATAATCACATGTAAAATCTGACAGGCTGGTTGTCCCAGCCAGTCGATCAACTTGGGTACATCCAGTCTGGCTGTCCGTACATGATTTTGAATAAAAAATATATAAAATGTAGGAACACTGTTATCATTTGAATGTTAAAAAAAAATATAACAAAATATTTAAAAAGGAAATCAAGGATGCAAAAAAACAAAAAAACGAAAGACCGATTGCAAAAGATATGACAAACCTCAAAAAAATGTTTCAACTATATTAATAGTAAAAGGGTCAAGTCTGAGTATGTAGGCCCTTTACAAAACAATCTGGAGTGGGTGACTGGGGACAAGGAGTAGCAAATTTATTAAATACTTTCTTCAGCTCTGTGTATACAAAAGAGCATGGGGGAGCTCATGTCCATAATGGGGATGGTATTAACACAACCCCAAATGATCCACAATGACTCAAATGTGATAGGGTTCAGAAATATTTAGACAGAATCAAGGTGGATAAAGCACCAGGACCAAATGGCATCCACCCACGGATCCTAAAAGAATTGAGCTCTGTCATTTCAAAGCCATTGTTTCTAATTTTTAGGGACTCATTAATGACGGGAATAGTACCACTGGATTGACGTAGGGCCAATGTGGTGCCTATGTTTAAAAAGGGATCAAAGTCTTTACCAAGTAACTATAGACCTGTTAGTTTAACTTCTATAGTCGGGAAAATACTGGAGAGCTTAATAAAAGACCACATAGATGAGTTCTTCCTGGAAAAAAATATTTTAAGCAACAGACAGCATGGATTCATGAAAGACAGACGTTGTCAGACAAACCTGATTTCTTTTTATGAGGTAAGTAAAACTTTTGACAGAGGAGTGGCTGTGGACGTGGTATAATTGGATTTGGCAAAAGTGTTTGAAACAGTTCTCCACACACGGCTCATGTGTAAGGTAAAGTCTACAGGCTTGGAAAGATCAGTTTGTAAATGGATAGAAAACTGGCTAAGACAGAATTCAGAGAGTAGTGGTTAATGATTCTCAAACTGAATGGTTTAATATTATCAGTGGTGTACCCCAAGGTTCAGTGTTGGGACCCTTACTTTTTAATATCTTTATAAATGATATAGGGTCTGGGATTAAAAGTATTTCAGTCTTTGCAGATGACACCAAGCTATGCGGTGGAATAACATCCTGTAATGCCGCGTACACACGAGCGGACTTTACGGCAGACTTTGCCCGGCGGACTTTGACGGACTTTATGACGGACTTTCCGAATGAACGGACTTGCCTACACACAAGCCACCAAAGTCCGTCGAATTCGTACGTGATGACGTACGACCGGACTAAAACAAGGATGTTTATAGCCAGTAGCCAATAGCTTCCCTAGCGTGGCTTTTTGTCCGTCCAGCTACCATACAGACGAGCGGACTTTTCGACCGGACTCGAGTTCGACGGATAGATTTAAAACATGTTTCAAATCTAAGTCCATCCAACTTTTGAGAAAACAAAGTCCGCTGGAGCCCACACACGATCGAATTGTCCGACGAAATCCCGTCCGCCGGGCAAAGTCTGCCGTAAAGTCCGCTCGTGTGTACATGGCATAAGGATGTTTCCAACTTACAAGCTGACCTCAATGCACTGTTTCATTGGGTAACTATGTGGCAAATGAGGTATAATGTTGATAAATGTAAAGTTATGCACTTAGGGGCTAAGAATATGAGAATATGCATGCATCATACATGGGCGTCCGCAGAACTTTTTTCAGGCGGGGGGGGGGGGGGCGCTTCGGCAGCGGCGATACACAGTCGCATTTAACTCTTTCTTTGACCGCTAGCGGGGGTTAAAAGTGCCCCACTAGCGGCCGAATAGCGCTGCTAAAACAATGGATAAAGCGCCGCTAAAATTCGCGGAGCTTTACCGATAATGATGGCAGTGTAAAATAGCTCTTGAGATGATTCTGTTTCACTCCATGCCCATATAAATATAGCCTATTAGAATAGAATGTACATCTTTCTAAAATATGGCCACAACAGATGTATTGCAATACATTGCAATATAGAAAGATGTACATTCTCTAGGCTATATTTATATGGGCATCATGGACTGGTATGCCTGAGAGACTGAGTAACTTCCATACAAAGTGAAGAAGATATTATAACACACAACACAAATATATTTTTCCAGCAATAGCTCAGCTGTCCGACTTTCCAAGCAATATATATATATATATATATATATATATATATATATATATATATATATATATTCTCCTCCTAACTGGCACAGTGGCACTGCAGTGCTGTTACCTGTGGTTCTTCAGTGATGCAATAGCACTGGCAGTGTATTCTCTCTCGGTCACTGCACGCACCTGTGGGAGGAGCCAGCGCCACGCTGCACCGGCCGGATCGTCATAGCGATGTTACACAGGCAGGCCGAGGCAGCCAATCACGTTCCAGAACAGCCGAGATGTCGAGCAGAGGCCCGAGCGGCAGTCAGAGCCAATCCGTTATTATCAGGCCGGGGGTGAGGGAGGGAGGGACGGATGTCTGTATCAATCTGTGATAAGTCAGAACAGACTGAGAGCAGCCCCAGGCCAGCAGACGTAGAAAAAAAGTCCATGGCTGCTATTGCGTTACACAGGGCAACTGTCTTCACTCTTCAACACCTTCTTATAGAGGTCGATGGATATGGGTTTTTCTCTGGCCGATGCCGATATTTAGAAATCGGGGCGACCGATGGCCGATATATGATGCAGATTTTTGCGGCCGATATTTTAGGCCGATTTTGTTTTGGCAGGTGGCACTGGCAGGCACTGACAGGTGGCACTGGTTGGCACTGGCAGATGGCACTGGTTGGCACTGACAGGTGACACTGGCAAGTGGCACTGATTGGCACTGGCAGGTGGCACTGATTGGCACTGGCAGGTGGCACTGACAGGTGGCACTGGCAAGTGGCACTGGCTGGCACTGATTGGCAGATGGCACTAATTGGCACTGGCAGGTGGCGCTGGATGGCACTAATTGGCACTGGCAGGTGGCACTGGTTGGTACTGGCAGATGGCACTGGATGGCACTGATTGGCACTGGCACTGGCAGGTGGCACTGACAGGTGGCACTGACAGGTGGCACTGGCAGGCACTGATTGGCACTGGCAGGTGGCACTGGCAGGTGTCACTGGCAGATGGCACTGATTGGCACTGACAGGTGGCACTGGTTGGCAGGTGGCACTGGTTGGCACTGGCAGGTGGCACTGGCAGGCACTGGTTGGCATTGGCAGATGGCACTGGCAGGTGACACTGGATGGCATTAGCAGATGGCACTGGCGGTGGCACTGCCAGATGGCACTAATTGGCACTGGCAGGTGGCACTGGTTGGCACTGGCAGATGGCACTGGATGGCAATGGCAGGTTTCACAGCTGATAGTGTAACTGTGTGAAACTTTATGGAGACAGAGAGGGGAGCTGACAAATTCAGCGTGATGCCGGAGGTGGGCGGGACCAAGCAACTATCCAGCCAATGATTGGGCTGTTTAAGAAAGGGGTGGGGCCACATACACGTAGCGGCCCGCCCAGATCCCATCCGATTGGCTGGTGTTGGATAGCTGGGTCCCGCCCCCCGGGTCCCGCCCACCCCCGACATCCAACCTCAATTTTGACAGCTCCTCTCTCTCTCCATACAGTTTCACACACTGCGACGCTGCTCTGCCAACAGCGCGTGGAGAGTGGAGGAGGAACCCCATGTTCCTCCTCCCTTCTCCTATATATCAGTCGACCTCTACCTTCTTAAGATTCCAGGAGGGGCAATTGCCCCCCCTTGCCCCATGCTGTGGACGCCCATGTAGGGGAGCCCTCCCTTACTCATATTTGGTCAAGCACCATATTCTCTGTTGCTGGGTGAAATCCTGATGTTTGCTGATTAATATGGATGGATCACAGCCGCTGGCTTTCCCAAATCTTTGGAAGGAAATACTGCATGGCTGGAGCACAGGCATCCAGAGTCCCTGATTACCTCCAGATGGGGGGAGGGGTGCACCTCTGCAGAGTAGGGTTGCCACATCATCCCTTTAATCCAGGACACACATTAACCGGTTCCTGACCGGCGCACGCAGATGTACGTCGGCAGAATGGCACGGCTGGGCAAATGGGCGTACCCGTACGTCCCTTTGCATTTGCCGCCGTGCCATTGCGGGCATGCCGGCCGGGAGCTCCGTGAGTCGGGTCGCGGGTCCCGCCACAGGGATACCTGGGATCGCCTCACGGAGAGGACGAACTGGGAGATGCTAATGTAAACAAGCATCTCCCCGTTCTGCCTAATAACAGTGTCACCGATCTCTGCTCCCTGTGATTGGGAGCAGAGATCAGTGATGTGTCACATGTAGCCACACCCCCCCACAGTTAGTAACACATCCTTAGGACACACTTAACCCCTCCCTAGCCCCCTAGTGGTTAACCCCTTCACTGCCAGTGTCATTTACACAGGAATCAGTGCATTTGTATAGCACTGATTGCTGTATAAATGACAATGGTCCCAAAAATTTGTCAAAAATGTCCGATGTGTCCGCCATAATGTCGCAGTCACGATAAAAATCGCTGATCACCGCCATTACTAGTAAAAAAAAAAAATTATAATAAAAATGCCATAAAACTATCCCCTATTTTGTAAACGCTATAACTTTTGTGCAAACCAATCAATAAATGCTTATTGCGATTTTTTTTACCAAAAATATGTAGAAGACTATGTATCGGCCTAAACTGAGGGAAAAAAATGTTTTTTTAAATATTTTTTGGGGATATTTAATTATAGCAAATAGTAAAAAATAATGCGTTTTTTTCAAAATTGTTGCTATTTTTTTGTTTATAGCGCAAAGAATAAAAACCGCAGGTGATCAAATACCACCAAAAGAAATCCCTATTTGTGGGCAAAAAAGGACGTCAATTTTGTTTGGGAGCCACATCGCACGACCGTGCAATTGTCAGTTAAGGCGACGCAGTGCCGAATCGCAAAATGCACTGGTCAGGAAGGGGTAAATTCTTCCGGGGCTGAAGTTAATTACACAGGTTATGAGGCTGATTTAATGCAGGTAAGGCACCAAGTGAGTTTAATTACCACCAGCCAAAGAACCTGTGTAATTAATGTGTGTCCTGGATTAAAGGGATGATGTGGCAACCCTACTGCAGAGGCAGGTGATGTTGGTAAGCCAGGACAGTATGCAGCCTGCTATGCTGCAGATGCCCCTGAATGGACAGCTATAGGGTAGTTTTGTGAGTATTCCCTGGTGCCATCATCAACAGACACCAGGGAGGGAGTGTGATCAGGGAAGCAGTAGGTGGACCTAGAACTTCCCAGGAGTATTAGGCTTCATGCACACGAGACGCCGGTGCAAACTCTGCTGAACACATGTTTTTAAAAGCTGAAACCGGCGTTTAGAAACGCCTGTTTTGCCGCATTTGCATGCCGCGTTTAGCTGCGTTTTACCGCGTTTGCATCCAGAAGCGTCTGCAGAGCAGAGAATGACATTTTGCGACCGAATTTTGGGGCCCTGTATCTCAGGGCCACTTGGTGCTAGGAACCCCAAATATGGTGTGCTAACACAGTGGAACTAACACTATAACATATCCAAAGCTGGGGTTCCTAGCACCAAGTGGCCCAGAGATATGGGGCCCCAAATTCGGGTCGCAAAATGTCATTCTCTGCTGCAGTTTACCATCATATTTCTGTGTTTTCTGGTCCAAAGAATAGGGTTCCTTTAAAAACACTTATAAACGCAAAAGCGGCTAAACGCCGGTACCATTTGGCATCTGAAACGTGGAAAACTTTTGCGTATGAACCCATTTTTTTGCTTCTGGAAAAACGAGGTTAAACACAACTGCCTAAAAACGAGACTGTGTACATGGACACATAGGATAACATTGAATGAGTTCAGGGGTAGTTGAAAAAAGTGTCCAACTGCCTCTGATTGCGCGTTTAACAGCGTCTCGTGTGCATGAGGCCTTACAGCAGACTTCATCTGGTTTGCAAAGCTACACCATGTCACCTGTTTTAATTTTGGTGGATGGCCACATGGTGGTTCCCCCTAAAGCTGGATTCACACCTATGCATTTTTAGTGCTTTTTGCATTTTGCAGGTTTGCACTACAGTCCATTTAACATGGTTTCCTATGGAACACGTTCTGTAGTGCAAATCTGCAAAATGCAAAAAGCACTAAAACTGCATGGGTGTGAATCCAGCCTTAGAGAATGTCCTCTCTTTGGGTACTAGTTGCTGTGGGTGTTTGCATACCTCCTACAAACACAGGGTGAATGTGCTTTGTGTTCCTGTCCACCATTAGTGTGGTCATTTGGAGGCACAGGTCCTTAGACCTACAATCTGCAGAGCTGGGGCTGGCAATCTCAAATATCAGCAGAAGCTGCAACCCGTTAACTCCTTTGTACTCCATGTTTACAACCAATTACACTCTCTTTGCTTTCAGCAATTAAACCACAGCTAGTTGGGTCTTCTGTGGTTTAATCAAGACTTTTTGTACTGGGATTTGGGCAATAGTCCACCCCTAGGCTGAACTAGAAACATAAATTATGGACCCTGCAACATTCAATTGACAGGCTCCTGGGCGTAGCCTTCATGCAAGGATTGTATGGGCAAACCTGTGTTTAATGATTGCTCATTAATACCTGCAGGTGTTGGCCTTCTGATTGCTTTAGTTGCACACTTCAGGTCTTATTCAAAGGTGTCAAAAGCTTTCATTTATCAATAGATCTAGACATGTTATAAGCTGGGAGGCTTTGTCTGTCTCCCACCTTAGTGTGGGCTATATAAAGCAAGTTAAGTGTACAGCAATCACGGTTAACATGCATTGTTTAAATATGTAGTTTAAGGCGACTCACTTTTACTTCTATTCCAAATAAAATATTTGTTTATGTCTAGGAGCTGAAGCTGTATCTATTATGGGGTAACAGTATCTGCTATGCCCTCCAGTTTGTATGCCTAGACTTCTATCACCTGGAGCTTCCTGGGTTCCACCACTGAATAGATGTATAGAAGATTGGTAGCCAGAGACTAGGCTATGTCAATGACGTGATTATACAAATGGTGGGTTTTGTGGCAATGGCATTAATTGCATATGAAATGCTGTGTTTGGGGTATTTGACGAGTACACTGTGGGGGTCATTTACTATAGCATCGAAAAATGACCCTGCAGTCCCAGAAAATAGCGTCCAATTAAGACTTCACCTAATCTGCCCGCTTCCCGGCAATATATAGAGTTAAAATCAAAGAAAAAAATGGTGTGGGTTCCCCCCACCAGTCCATACCAGGGCCTTCGAGTCTGGTATGGATATTAAGGGGAACGTCACACCAATTTTTTTTTTTAAAATGGCGTGGGGTCCCCCCCAAAATCAATACCAGACTCTTCAGGTCTGGTATGGATATTAAGGGGAACCCTGCACCAAAATTTTTTTAAAAAATGGCGTGGGGGTCTCCCCAAAATCCATACCAGACCCTTATCCGAGCATGCAACCTGGCAGGCCGCAGGAAAAGAGGTGGGGATGAGGGGTTCCCGAAGCACCTTGTCCCCATGCTGATGGGGACAAGGGCTTCATCCCCACAACCCTTGCCTGGTGGTTGTGGGGGTCTGCGGGCGGGGGGCTTATCGGAATATGGAAGCCCCCTTTAACAAAGGGGGCCCCCAGATCCCAGCCCCCCTATGTGAATGGGTATCGGGTACATTGTACCCCTACACGTTTGTGACAGACCTAGCTGGGAGAGAGACTTTTGGAGGGGACTGAATGCTAGCCTCTTGCCGATCGATCGTGGGCCCTGGCATTTGGGGGAATGGTGCTCTTTGTGAGCTGTATGCCTAGGGACCCTTGAGGTGGCATTACTGTGGATTCGGGTCCTGGTCCCCCAGGACACACAGACTCTGGGGACCCTGGATTTGCCATAATGGAATAGTGACTGATTCATACCGTTGGAACTCCTACTGTTAAATGCTAATGTCATCAATTCCAGCTACCTGTCTGTTGTCTGCTAAAATGTGTATTGTAAATAAGTCTCTAGTATGGGATCTAAGAGTCATTAGATCCCCATTGTTGTTTGTGTTTACTTAACTCTGCTATTGTGATAATGTTGATTGGATTTTCTGAGCTACAAGATGCCCAGTCTGGCCTAAAGGTCATGTCTGAGTCATCTAGGCTGTCTAAAGGGATTAGTTAATTAGCTCATGTTAATTAGGTTACAGCTGTATTGTTAGAGTAATATGACAGGAGGTCTGCACCTCCTCTTTTATTGTATAAATAAGACTGTATTAGTGTCAATAAATAGAGATTCCTGGTTGAACTTACATACAGCCTGTCTGGTGTTTGTTCTGAGCTATCACAAATGGGTTAGAACGGCACATAGCTGTAGTTCTAATCCCGGAGCATTGGATGACCGAACAATCAGATGTTGCGATCTGCAATCTGATTCTATAGCTGCAGAGGAGTGTCGGGAGAGTGGAACTGAGCGAGCAAGGGGCTCGTTACATTGGTTGGCAGCCGTGGGATTTGCTCTCCAGTTACTGGGACACTCCAAACCAGCCTGCAGGAGAGCCACGCTGAAAGACTTACTAGAGAGCCGTGGAGGGAATGGTGGGATCGTGCTTCCTTGCTGTGAACACATCCAAACCATCACCTGCATCCAAGGTCCAGATAGCAGGAGAGGAGAGATACCAGCCACCATGGATGAGGAATTCAGAAGGAGGTTGCGAGAGATGCAGATACAGCACAGAGGACCAGTATCAGAGCAGGTCCTGCTAGGATGGTTTGATTCTATCCGCTGTGAACTCTGGAAGGAAGCGCTAGCCCGTGAGCAGCGACACCAGGGAAAAGTTCTCCCCTCCATCCATGTAAGGTACTGGTCGCAGTATGAAGTGTGAATGCTGTTTTTGGGGGAACAGCCGAACCAGGAGTGGACAGCCGAGTTAAGCAGGCTGATCCGGGCAGAAATGCGGTTGGACGAGAGCTACAGAGCCCTCCAGTGGTATGTAGCCCAAGTGTGCCCGTGGACAGCGGATGACAGCCCCACGGAAGGCTTTGACTCCGATGGCCTGGGATTGTTATACTGGAGGCTGTCCAGGGACCCTGACTTTGGGAGTGATCGGGAGTGGCGTTTGGAGGAAATAATGGAGCACAGAGAGCGAAGACTGAATGTCTCAGAAGTGCACTGGGCACAGGAAGATTTGGAGTTTCTGGCCGTTCAGGAATGGGAGCTTGAGATTGCCTACAGACAGCTGTTAGACTCTGCTCAGCAGCATGGTGGGGCTCCCTTTGCCTGGGACTATCAGGAAATACCAGTTGACAACTCTGAAATCCTGGCTGAAGAGTTGACAATGTGGCAGAGTAACAGTGTGCTTTGCCAACCTGCCCCCGCAGCTATGGAGGTGGAGGTCTTATGGCGGATGCAGCAAGTGCTGACTGACTTTGATGAACCTGTTTCTGCATTGGATGATCTTGGAAGGAGGAATGTACCTGTCCAGCAGAATGCCAGAGAATCGTCAGTGGAAAATCTGAAGATTGCCGTCTCCAAACCTGAAGTGCTGACAACAGGGCAGAGCTCTGCTAACCTCTGCCCAGCACTGATAGCATCTTCTGGGTTCCACGGAGAGGAGATGGTGAACCTTTATCCCCAGACACCAGTTGCAGAGACAGGGGATTTGATAGACTTTTCTGCTTAGGAAGAACAACCTGGTGAGCCTCCAGCAGAAGAAGAGCTGTTATTAGGGCCAAACTTTACTGTGCTCTGCCCAGCACTGATAGCATCTTCTGGGTTCCACGGAGAGGAGATGGTGAACCTTTATCCCCAGACACCAGTTGCAGAGACAGGGGATTTGATAGACTTTTCTGCTGAGGATGAACAACCTGGTGAGCCTCCAGCAGAAGAGGAGCTGTTATTAGGGCCAAACTTCACTGTGCTCTGCCCAGCACCAACAGAAGTATCTGTGAAGTTACAAGGAACTTCCCCAGCTGAAGCGCTGGCAAACGGACAGAGGGTCCAAGACCTCTGCCCCACACCTGTGGCAGTTTCGGAGGCTCAGGGTGAGAAGGTGGCAATCACTTCCCAGCAGCAGATACAGGGGGAGAAGGGAGAGGAGGTGTGTGTTGTCCCTCCCCAACAGTTAGCCAGAGCAGATGGTGTAGGGTTTCCAGCAGAAGGGCTGGCAACAGGGCCGAGTACTGCTGGCCTCTGCCCTCAACTAACAGAGGATGGATTTCCTGTGAAAGTGGATAGGACTTCAGTCTCCACCTGTATACCCCAGGGATGCTGGGCAGTCAGCCCAGATCCCCAACAGCATGACGGAGTGAGCCCAGACACCCTGTCTTCTCTCCAGTGGCAGAAAGGACTCCAGGGAGAAGGGCCAGTCCAGGCCTCTCCCCAGCAGCAGATATGTTCTCTGAGAGAGGCAGAGGTTGGCTGGGTGAGTAATGCTTTGTTTGGAACAATTTGTTTGGGGTACTGTGTGGGTACAGGCATTAGAGGACTGGAACTACTGACTAACTTCGGAGTCAACCCGTCTGGGGTCTCCTCCTGTGTTAGTCTCCTGCCGAAAGGGGAGAAATGTGACAGACCTAGCTGGGAGAGAGACTTTTGGAGGAGACTGAATGCTAGCCTCTTGCCGATCGATCGTGGGCCCTGGCATTTGGGGGAATGGTGCTCTTTGTGAGCTGTATGCCTGGGGACCCTTGAGGTGGTATTACTGTGGATTCGGGTCCTGGTCCCCCAGGACACACAGACTCTGGGGACCCTGGATTTGCCATATTGGAATAGTGACTGATTCATACCGTTGGGACTCCTACTGTTAAATGCTAATGTCATCAATTCCAGCTACCTCTCTGTTGTCTGCTAAAATGTGTATTGTAAATAAGTCTCTAATATGGGATCTAAGAGTCATTAGATCCCCATTGTTGTTTGTGTTTAATTAACTCTGCTATTGTGATAATGTTGATTGGATTTTCTGAGCTACAAGATGGCCAGTCTGGCCTAAAGGTCATGTCTGAGTCATCTAGGCTGTCTGAAGGGATTAGTTAATTAGCTTATGTTAATTAGGTTAATTAGGTTACAGCTGTATTGTTAGAGTAATATGAGCAGGAGGTCTGCACCTCCTCTTTTATTGTATAAATAAGACTGTATTCCTGTCAATAAAGAGAGATTCCTGGTTGAACTTACATACAGCCTGTCCGGTGTTTGTTCTGAGCTATCACAACTGGGTTAGAACGGCACATAGCTGTAGTTCTAATCCCGGAGCATTGGATGACCGAACAATCAGATGTTGCGATCTGCAATCTGATTCTATAGCTGCAGAGGAGTGCCGGGAGAGTGGAACTGAGCGAGCAAAGGGCTTGTTACAACATTCACCAAAAAAAGCAGTGAAATGTGAAAAAAAGACAATAGTTGTTTTTTGACAATTCCTCTATTAAAAATGTCTTCTTCCATCCCCGCTCCTTTCTCCGGTCTTCTCCATCTTCCTCCAGCTTCTTCTCCCTGCTTCTTCTTCCGGTCTTCTCCATCTTCCCCGGCTTCTTCTTTCCCCAGTCCGTCCTCCACTCTTTCACCTCTGCCACTCCAACTGCCGCCCCCCGCTGAACAAACAAAAAACGAACTTCCTCTGATGCTGCGATGGGGCGGATGACATGTCACTCGAGACCCCGCCCCTTGTGACTTTACTGCATGGGGCATGATGGGTCAGTGATGTCACAAGGGGGCAGGGTCTCCTGATGATGTCATCTGACTGCCTCATAGTTATATATGATACGTGCGCTATGGAAGTGGACAGATTGGCTGGCCGCAGCGTCGGCGAAGGTTTGTTGTTTTCATGTTCAGCAAGTCGGTGGTGGAGAAAGAAGCGGAGGAAGATGGAGGACGAAGCGGGGAAGAAGAAGCTGGAGGAAGAAGGAGAAAACTGAAGGAAGACCAGAGCAAGGAGCAGGGAAAGAAGAAGGCATTTTTAATAAAGGAATTGTCAAAAACCAGCTATTGTCTTTTGTCACATTTCACAGCTTTTTTTTGGTGAATGTGTAGGGGTACATTGTACCCGATACCCATTCACATGGGGGTGGGATCTGGGGGCCCTCTTGTTAAAGGGGGCTTCCAGATTACGATAAGCCCCCCAACCACAGACCCCCACAACCATCTGGCAAGGGTTGTGGGATTGGGGCCCTTGCCCCCATCAACATAGGAACAAGGTGCTTTGGGGGGACCCCAAATCACCCTCCTCATGTTGATGGCATGTGGCCTGGTACAGTTCAGGAGGGGGGTGCTCACTCATCCCCTCCTCTTTTCCTGCAGCCTATCAGGCTGCGCGCTCGGATAAGGGTCTGGTAAGGATTTTGGGGGGACCCTACACCTTTAAAAAAAATGTTGGCGTGGAATTCCCCTTAAAGTCCATACCAGATCTGAAGGGCCTGGTATGCACTGGGGGGGACCCTACACCTTTTTTTCCTTGATTTTTGAATAGCTGGATTTTTGGAATTCCACACCATATTATAGAATAATTACATAACATTGCATGCATTTGAAAAGTTAAAATGATGGAATAATTGATGTGCATTCACTAATTATGCTGCTGAGTACAAAGTACATTTTCAGGAGGGAATACCATTGGTGGGATTCAAACCCATGGCTTGAAACTGTGCCGGTAGCAGGGAATACCACTACACTATGGAGCTGAGCACAAGCATACATAGAAAATACTATCACTAATGTTTGATTCTTTTCATTCTATACAATAATGTTTTGCATTTGAGGCATTAATATTATGGTACCAACTATGCTCATGTGCCATTGGGTAGGGATGAGCCGGACACCCCTGGTTCGGTTCGCACCAGATCTTGCGAACAGGCCAAAAATTTGTGTGAACATTGTTAAAGTCTATGGGACACGAACATGAAAAATCAAAAGTGCTCATTTTAAAGGTTTATATGCTAGTTATTGCCATAAAAAGTGTATGAGGACCCGGGTCCTGCCCCAGGGGACATGTATCAATTGGAAAAAAAAAGTTTTAAAAACGGGAGTTTTTTTTAGGAGCAGTGATTTTAATAATGCTTAAAGTGAAACAATAAAAATAAAATATTCCTTTAAATATCGTGTCTGGGGGTGTCCTTAGTATGCTTGTAAAGTAGCACATCTTTCCCAAGTTTAGAACAGTACCACAGCAAAATGACATTTCTAAAGGAAAAAAATGTAATTTAAAACTGCTCGCGGCTGTAAGTTAGTGTAGTGCATCCTCCTCACAGTGTTCAGCCAAAGCTACAAGTTAGTGTAGTGCACAGTGTTCGAATTCTGGCAATATAGATAAAAATCAGTGAAAAAAACAGTGTGAGTCCCCCCCCCACCCAGTCCATTACCAGACCCTTCAGGTCTGGTATGGATATTAAGGGGAACCCTGCGCCAAAATTTGAAAAAAATTGGCGTGGGGTCCCCCAAAAATTCATACCAGACCCTTATCCCAGCACGCAACCTGGCAGGCCGCAGGAAAAGAGGGGGGGGCGAGAGAGCACCCCCCTCCTCCTGAACTGTACCAGGCCACATGCCCTCAACATGGGGAGGGTGCTTTGGGGTTCCTCCCCAAAACACCTTGTCCCCATGTTGATAGGGACAAGGGCCTCATTCCCACAACCCTTGCCAGTGGTTGTGTGGGCCTGCGGGTGGGGGGCTTATCGGAATCTGGAAGCCCCCTTTAATAAGGGGGCCCCCAGATTGCGCCCCCCCATGTGAATAGGTATCGGGTACATTGTACCCCTACCCATTCACCCAAAAAAAGCAGTGAAATGTGACAAAAAACAATAGCCGGTTTTTGACAATTCCTTTATTGTAAAATAGCTCTGAGTGATCTTCTCCCCGAGCTGTGTCTCCCGCTGTCATCTTCTCCTGGTGCTGTCTCTCTTGCCGGCATCTTCCATCGCCATCTTGTCAGCAGTGAAAAAGCAGTGGCGGTGAGGAAGAACATGACGGCGAGGAAGAACACAGCAGCGGGAGAAGTAGGCGGTGGCAGGAGAGATGGCGTCAGAAGACGGCGACAGAAGATGGCGGCAAGAGAGAAAGCACCAGGAGAAGATGACCGCGGGAGACTCTGCTCAGGGGAGAAGACCACTCAGAGCTATTTTACAATAAAGGAATTGTCAAAAACTGGCTATTGTTTTTTGTCACATTTCACAGACCCCCACAACCACCGGGCAAGGGTTGTGGGGTTGAGGCCCTTGTCCCCATCAACATGGGGACAAAGTGTTTTGGGGGACCCTAAAGCACCCTCCCCATGTTGAGGGTATGTGGCCTGGTACGATTCAGGAGGAGGGGGGGCTCTCCTCCCCCCCCCTCTTTTCCTGTGGCCTGCCAGGTTGCGTGCTCGGATAAGGGTCTGGTATGGATTTTGGGGGGACCCCCACGACAATTTTTTTTCTTTGCTGCAGGGTTCCCCTTAATATCCATACCAGACCTGAAAGGCCTGGTATGGATTTTGGGGGGATCTCCACGCAGTTTTTTTTGCTGCAGGGTTCCTCTTAATATTCATACCAGACCCAAAGGGCCTGGTAATGGACTGGGGGGAACCCCATGCCATTTTTGTTAAATTTTGGCATGGGGGGGTCCTCTCCGAATCCATACTAAACATGAAGGGCCTCATATAGACCTGGAGGGGGACCCCATGCAGTTTTTTTGTGATTTTTTTTTTTTTTGGCTGGCATTTTTTTTGGACTTTCAGTGGGGAAGCCGATGACAGCTGAAGATTCATTGGTTGTTAGGGATGCTGCAGCTGGCTTCCCGGCCCCCCGGTTAGCAACCAGCTATATACAGTGTTAAAATAATACCGCAAAACACATCAAAAATCACATCACAAACGCAACAGTTGCATTTCTGGTGCAGTTCCATTGAAATCTATTACCCGCAAATCCCATGAAAAATCCCCGACCATTTCCAAATATGCACTGGCCGCAAAACGCATAGATGTGAACTAGTACCATAGGAAACCATGTTAAATGGACTGTAGAGTGTTTCTGAATACTGCAAAATGCACTAAAAAATGCGTAGCTGTGAACCTAGGGTCAGGGCAAGTTCAAACTGGAGCGATGCGGGAACCCTGCAAATCCAGTGCAGGTTCTCGCATTGCATACAACTCGCAGACAGTTCACACTTCCATATGCTATACTGCTGGGAGTGTCAGTAGAAAGCTAATGACACCCCCAAATCAGTTTGCATAATGCAGAGCGAACTGCAAATTCCGACAACGCCTATGCGATCCAATTCTGCTGCGAACCAAAAAAAGGGTCCTGTGCAAGTTTGGTCCAACTGCGATGCAAATTCAACCATACAATCTGTATGGCTGAGTTTGCATCACACAGACATCGCATATGATTTGCAGTGCTAGGCAAATCAAATCCGATGTCGGGCAGCACAGTAGTGTGAACCGTCCCTAAGGCCCCTTTCACAGTTGTGCGACTTGTCTTGTGACTCCTGCATCCATAGCAGGAGGAGCATCCATAGCATAACCTCAAGATTACACTTGCATTGCTTCAAATTAAATCAAATTTGCGGCAAAATCGTGGGACTTTCAGGTCGCACAAGTGTGAAAGGGTCCTTATGGACCTCAAGTTGTATGAAAAGTGGGCCAAGTGTGAAAGGAAACTAATGAGATTCATTGATAACACCTTTGAAAAAGGCCCCATTTGAACTTCCAATGCCTGTATAATCTTGCTTTATATGGACCTCAAGTCGCATCAAAGTCAAACCAAAGTAGTGCAGGGACGAATTTGACCCACTTATAGGATGCACAAGTGAGAATAGTGCCTAATTCAAAGGTATTATCCATGAATCTCACACTGCTGCGACCTGAAAGTCACACTATTTTGCTGCCACTTTGCTGCTGCAACTTTGCCCCAACTTCTGGGAATGCCTGTGTAATATTGTGCCCTCAAGTATATATTGTAAATATTGTACCTCAAGTCACATGAAAGTCACACCAAAGTAGTACAGGGACTACTTTGAAGTTGTTGCAACTTGAAGTAGCACAGATATGAATGGTTATCATTGAGAATCACCTCTTGTCATACAACTTGGAGGTTCAAATTTGCTGGAAAAGCCGCCCTGGAAAAGTTACCCACCTGTGAAACAGGTCATATATTTTAATAGAAAGGAGCTCTCATTTATAATTGCATAGTCCTTTTAATAGAAAGGAGCTCCCCATTTATACTGTAATTGCATCACTTCCTGCATTTGTTCTGCTGATTTACATCAGCAGAACAAATGCAGGAAGTTATGTGTGCACATGTGCCAGAAGCAAATGTGTGGTGATGCCAAACAAATCAATGAACCCCAGCCACACCAAATCTAACTATCACATCCACCCCCACATTGAGTAAGCGCAAGTTCATATCCTACACTCAGCCCTCAAATCAGCAGTACCTCCTCTTTGCTAAAGAGGGACGTCGCCATGTCCACCTAGATGGAGATCCTGACCAGCACAGGAACTTCCAGGTCATTACAATGACTCATTTCCGGGTCAGAAAGTGAAACCACGCTCTTTTGAATCGCAGCTGCAAATATTTGATCGCAACCACGATTAGAATCTTTTTATTTTTGTTTATTTGCAGATATGCAAATCTGTATTTCTACATATAATGATATTTGAAGGAAAACTTAAGGGAGGTCGATAAGAAATGGTGTCCCTGGGATAGCAGCAGGTGAATTACAAAGACAAATGCCCAGTTGAGCCCTGGTTCACACTGACAGCAGGAGAAAATAGTGCGAGTTCAGCTGAACTCACACGATTTCATTCCCGCATGTCAGTCCCGACTGCAGGGGGAATTTCAGAGACAACTGTTCAGGTTTCTGCACTAATGTCAATAAAAATCGCACCCCATAGTCACCAAAAAGTAGTGCAGAAACTACTTTTGGAAATCGCGGCACCGCACCAATTAGAATGGTGCAATTGCCACCGATTTGACATGACAAAATCGCACCAATGTGAACCAGGGCTGACACATACACCACTGCCTATCCACCAGCTAAATTCATTACCTGCAATTCTCCACAGCTGTTACATATAAAGATTCCGCCTTTATCATTTACTTGCAGGTGTTCTGAAGAGATTTGTTTTTTTGGTGCACAAATACATATAGAAATTATAAGATATAAAAGATATTGCGCTTCCCCAAAACCACCTCCCCAAATCGAACTAAAACGAAGAAAAAAAAGAGAAAAAAAAAAACAAAAAAGCACAAAACAAGCTCAATAATGTACTTTATTTTTGCACGGAGAAACAAAATTATGTACATTAATTTACTAGCTAAAACATTTCTACAGGATATATGGTGCTACATTTAGCAAAACAGTCAGCAATTGGGTTTTAAGGGCCCTGCTCATAGGACCTTACAATCTAAAATTTGTCTAAACCTAAGAGCCCTTTCACACCGGGCCGCCCATAGCGTCAGAGGTAAAACGCTGCTATTTTTAGCGGCGTTTTGCCGTCGGATTAGCTGCGCATTTCGGCCGCTTTTCCCCCCCGCTAGCGGCCGAGAAAGGGTTAAAACCGCCCGCAATGTGCCGCAATAGCGGCGTTTTGCCCGCGGTATCCCAGCACTGCCCCGTTGATTTCAATGGGGAGCAGCGGTGGAGGAGCGGTAAACACACCACTCCTTCACCGCTCCAAAGAAGCTGCTGGCAGGACTTTTTTTCCCATCCTGCCAGCGCAGCGCTCCGGTGTGAAAGCCCTCGGGCTTTCACACTGGAGACAATGCTGCAGCTGTTTGAGGGCGGATTGCAGGCGCTATATTTAACGCTATAGTGCCTGCAAAATGCCCTCGTGTGAAAGGGGTCTTAGAGTGGACACAGCTTTACTTTCAGTGTATAAGGAGCAACACATCATATTTTTATCTGCAAGATTATAGAAACATACTTAACAGTCACTATTCTTACAAAGCATTTGTTATACAATACATAATATTAAAAAAGGCACATATTCAAAATATAACATCCACCTCCACCCCACAAATCCACACACATACATTGGTGACCACGTTCTGCTGGAAGCTGCATTTCTGTGTACATGATTAAGCAATGAGATCAAAGAGTAGAAGCTTAGCACATGCTTCCAAACCATGTTTGCATGGTCAGACAGGAACAATACACACACAACATTGCCACATAAACCCACTTTTGATTGAAAAATGCACAAGAATTTCAGCAAACAAACAGTCCTAGTTGGGTGTTTGTCAATAGGCACAATATCATCCCCTTTTCCCCCACAAATCACAGCAAAAAAGCTGGCCTTCTCAGGCCATACGAACCACCCCTACTGCAGCCCTTTTTATAAGGTAGGTTGTATTGTTAGCATGCTGACATATGCCCAATAGAAGTACATGCCCACCAGTATCTTTCAATCTGTCTCTTAGTGTATGTCTAAAGTGATTGCAACTGATGGGAAGGAACACATAATACTATTTCCAACTGTGTTAGCCCTTGGCTATGTGCATCAAATCTCCAGCTACAGGCCAAAGATCGAAGTCCATTTGCATGTACATAAATAAAGCAACAGTTTTCTAAGCATATGTACCTGTGCAGTGTAAACCCTACAATTTTAAATGTCCAAGCCCCTGGGCATGATTAGTGCTAACAAACATTAACATCAGTCCCTGGCTGCAATGAGCTTCCAATCTAAAGTCCAAAACTAACTTTCTTACATTAGAGACTATTTCGACAGGAGACAAATAAAATGCCAGCATGTCTTTGGATTGTGGTGAGAAACCCACACAGGGAGAACATATAAACTTCAACACAAGCATTAGCATGTTGGGGAATTGAACCAGCAACCCCAGTGCTGCTAGACAGAATTGCTACCCACTTAGCCAGCAGGCAGCCTCACAAATGTTCTCTGCATCTTTGTGGTGTGAACCAACCCTAAGTTCATAGCCATGCTCAGTGTCACAGGCAATATACAATATATTGTCCTAAGTATTGGGACGCCTGCCTTTAAATGCACATGAATTGTAATGGCATCCCAGTCTTAGTCCGTAGGGTTCAAAATTCATTTGGCCCATCCTTTGCAGCTAAAACAGCTTCAACTCTTCTGGGAAGGCTGTCCACAAGGTTTAGAGGTGTGTCTATGGGAATTGTTGACCATTCTTTCAAGTGCATTTGTGAGGTCAGGCACTGATGTTGGACGAGAAGGCCTGGCTTACAGTCTCCACTGTAATTCATCCCCAAGGTGTTCTGTTGTGTTGAGGTCAGGACTCTGTCCAGGACAGTCAAGTTCCTCCACCCCAAACTCGCTCATCCGTGTCTTTATGGACCCTGCTTTGTGCACTGGTCCAAATCATTTGGTGGAGGGGGGATTATGATGTGGGGTTGTTTTTCAGGGGTTGGGCTTGGCCTCTTAGTTTCAGTGAAGGGAATTCTTAAGGCATCAGCATACCTAGACTTTTTGGACAATTTCAAGCTTCCAACTTTGTGGGAACAGTTTGGGGATAGCCCCTTCCTGTTCCAACATGACTGCACAAAGCAAGATCCATAAAGACATGGATGAGTGAGTTTGGGGTGGAGGAACTTGACTAGCTGAACAGAGTCCTGACCTCAACCCGATAGAACACCTTTTGGCTGAATTAGAGCAGAGACTGCGAGCCAGGCCTTCTCATCCAACATCAATGCCTGGCCTCACAAATGCACTTCTGGAAGAATGGTCAAACATTCCCATAGACACACAAAACCTTATGGACAGCCTTCCCAGAAGCTGTTCTAGCTGCAAAGGGTGGGCCAAATAAATTTTTAACCCTACAGACTAAGACCGGGCTACCATTAAAGTTCATATGTGTGTAAAGGCAGGTGTCCCAATACTTTTGACTAGATAGTGTATCTGACAAGATTTACAATGGTGGTGGAACCCGCCTACACATAAATACTACATTTAGACGCGATTTTACAGCAATTTTTTTGCCGCGACTTGAAGCAATGCCTGTGTATTCTTGAGGTCTATGGACCTCAAGTCACATCAAAGTGGGACCAAAGTAGTGCAGGGACTACTTTGAAGTCACACAGATATGAATGGTACTCATTGGAAATCATGAGGTACGACTTGTCATGCAAATTTTCAGTCCCAAATCGCATGAAAAGTCGCAATAGTGGAAACCTAGCCTTAAAAACAAAATATTTGAAGCAGAAGCAACAATGTTGCAAAGGAAAATTTATTTCAGAGAAAGATACATTTCATCTCAACATTAAAAGGATTTATTTGGGAAAGTTACAATTATACTATTAGAATCAATGGCTAAAACTTGCATTGGACTATAATAGCGCAGATTTTCACTTCTAAAAAATGCTCTTTAACACAGCACTCATTTTGGTGTTTACTATAGCACCTTGTAAAAAAGACACTTGAGATAAAATGAGAGCTACTTGCAGGTCTGAGCATGCTCAGTTGTGTTGGCACCTAGTTGTACAAAAACGGGGAATTTATCTCTTCTCAGACTTTTAAAGATATTTCAGTGTAGAAAATGGAAAATTGTATCATACTTACCGTAATTTTCCTTTCCTGGTGTCTATCCATGGCATCATACATGTGATAGAGCTCCGCCTTGACTCCTCCTTCAGGACTAGTGAATAGCATAAATTAAAGGCATAGCCCCTTCCCCAAAATTCTCTGTAATATAGAATTCTGATGGTGGGAGTGTATGCTGCCATGGATAGGCACCAGGAAAGGAAAATTACGGTAAGCATGATACAATTTTCCATTTTCCTGGTGCTACCATGGCAGTATACATGTGATAAATAACTAGCTCACATGGGTGGGTTTAATGCTTTAACAAAATAAATTTTAATTAGACACAGACATAGCGGCATGAAGTGCTTCTCCCAAACTGTTGTAAGAGCCCTGGGATCAATACGGCAGTGTTTAAGAAACGTGTGTCGAGAAGACCAAGTGGCGGCCCTGCATACTGTTTCAAGAGAAAGATTCGCCCTCTCTGCCCAAGATACCGATACCACTCTCGTTGAATGAGCATTCACCTGAGCCGGAGACTCCAAGTTCTTCACCCTGTAAGCTTTTTGTATTACCTTGACAACCCAGGACACCAAGGTTGTGGGGGAAGCTTCTCTTCCTCTATTTTTGCCCCACGGGATGATGAAAAGTCTTTCAGAGTTCCTAAAATGAACTGTGGCTTCGAAGTAGGCCCTGAGGACTTTGGAGATATCCAACTCATGACAGGAGTTTGATTCTGGGTTGGAAAAGACTGGTAATGCCTATGGTCCCAATAGATGTGCCTTTGTGGTGACTTTAAGTGTGAACCCTCGGAGAGGACGAAGTTCTACCCTGTCTGGAAAAAAGGATATATGTTCATCTCCCATGCCCATGGGGTGAAGTTCCAAAATTCTCCTGCCAGATGTGATAGCCAGGAGAAAGGTTGTTTTCAAGGTTAGATTCCAAATTGAGATTTTATCTACCGGCACGAATGGGTGAGTGGATAAGACGTTCAGTATTAGAGGAAGGTCCCACCTCGAAAAGCAACGCCTGGTTGGAGGGCGCATCTTCAGTACACCCCTGAGGAATGTAACCACTAGAGGATATTCTGCCCACCTTGTGTTAGTTGCTGCAGAGATTGCCGACACTTGTACTTTAGGGGGCTCTGGCTGAGACCCAAATCGAGACCAGTTAGAAGAAAGCTCAAAACATGAGCAGTGGAAGGAGATACTGGATCAAACCCCTTTCCTGTGGTGGAGGATAAGAACTTGTCCCAAATCTTTGCATATATTGCATTGGTTGTTGGTTTTCTGGCTTTAAGCAGGGTGGATATGACTTCTTGGGAGCAGCCTAACAACTCAAACCTCCAACTTTCAACCTCCATACTCGAAGATCCAGTTTTTGTGGGTCTGGATGAGCCAGCCTGCCCTGGGTCAATAACTGCAGGAAGGAGAACATTCTGATAGGAGGATTCACACTGAGGTGCATGGTTAGCAGGAACCAAGGTCTCTTCGGCCAATAAGGTAACACTGCTAGTATTTGGGCTGGTTCCCTTAGGAACCTGAGGAGAAACTTCGAGATGAGTGGGTGAGGAGGAAAGGCGTAAGCTGTCTTGAAGTTCCAAGGACACAATAACATGTCTACTGCCTCCGCTTGTGGGTGTAGATGGCGAGAGAAAAACCTCCTGAGTTTGGTATTCTCCAGGGTAGTAAAGAAGTCGACCTGTGTAGTCTGTCATGGATGGGAAATGTGGTTGAACACATGGGGGTGGAGTGACCACTCGTTGTTGTCCCTAAATCTCCTCAATAAGACATCTGCCTCTGTGTTCATTTGGCCTGGGAGATATAACGCTCTGAGGTCTACCAGGTTCCTCTCGGCCCAGACCATTACAGGTTCCACTTCCCGCAGAAGCACACTCTGCCCCTTGATCTGCAAAAGAGGTCAAGGCTAGAAATGCTGCTCTCATTTCTAAGATGTTGAATACTATCCCTCTGGTGGGAAAGGACCATCTTCCCTGAATCCTGAACTCTCTGCAATTGGCACCCAACCCCTGACCACTTGCATCTGATGTAATTATGGTCCATGAGTGGGAACCCAAATAATGGAACCAGGAGAGATTCTCTGGATTCGTCCACCAGTGCAGACTCCTGCTCATTAGCGTTGTCAATTGAATTGTCTGTATATCCGAATTCGCTAGTGGATACAATTTGGTCAAATGGGCTAGGGAAAACTTCTTGTCTGTTTTGCTCCATTCATCCTCTATAATCTCTCTGAAATCTCCCATTAATGGGAAGACAATTTGTTTTCTCTTAAGGAATGGGAAATAGGTTTTTGACTTCTGAGGTGGCTCTTCCGGATCTTCCCAGGCAATAGTGCTCTTCACCGCCTGGATAAAGGGCTGTACCAGGGAAAAACTGAAACCGGATGGTTCAGAGTCTTCTGAGGATGCCTCGGACGGATCTTCCAGTGGAGACTGCCTAGCTGTTTTTCCTGATGCAGGAAAAGGAGTACTAACAGCTGACAGACCCAGGGTGCTGGGGTCTGGATCTAGCATTTGCGCAGCTTGTGGAACCGGGTGAGCGGGGATTATAGCCGCCAATTAGGAAAAGGAGTTTTTCATGGTCTGCTTAAGTAGATCGACCACATGTTGGCCCTCCAGTTCCTGGTTGGTTGCGTAGTCCCTAAGACAGTCTCTACACACTAGCTTATCAGGGAGTGGAACCACGCCACATGCCCAGCACTTTTTTCTTGACGCCCGAGGTGGGGGAGAAGGAGATTGATGGTGTCTCTGAGACCCTGATCTTCTAGAAGACATATGGTGTGAAGAGCATGGTCTCTGCTCTGGACTGTCGTCATTGTCATGGCGTCTTGAAGATTTCCTGGACCGCTTTGAGGGAACAGGGCTGAAACAAACAGTTTGTCAGTGACGCATTTTTTTTTTATATACTCACGTATATACCTATTGGACATCGGAGGATCTTGGCTATGTGATGAATGGCTCATAGTGAAATGGGCAGGAAGATCAGCTGCGAGAGGAATGAAAAGAGAAAAGAATCAAACCTTTTGGGGAGAAAACAAAAAGCACATAGACTGAGCCATGAAAAGGAAAAGAACACATACATATTACGCTGGTGTGTTTTTTAGACTGCAGGGCACCACTGGTTATCCAAAGCAGCCCTGAGCCCAAATGGAGCCAAACTTTTAAAGAGGAATGGGTAGGGGGGAATAATTAGTGAGGCCAGCCCCCTTCTGGTACCGCTGGCTGTCATTCAGAGCGTTTTCCCTAAACCAAGATGGCCACCGAGGCTTCATCGCCGTGTGCGCCTGCGCTCGTGCATGCACACTTACGGCAGTGGAGGACCCTGAATGCGATAGAGAACAGCTGTGTACTCCAGAGGTGCTCACAGCTCCCGTAACACGCCCCTTCGCATCAGGAAGGCAGAACCCACCCTTCTCCGTCCTTCTCACTTACTCTCTCCCCGCTGGCCGCATAGCGAGCGGGGAGCGAGATCCGGATGCCTGTTAAAATACCGTCAGAGTCCCCAGGTACCCCATATCCAAGATACAAGGCGGTGGTGGCCATTCCCCATAATCTAGGGTGAATGGGAGATCGGAAAAGCACCAGACGGGCCGGGCATGCGCGAACCGGAAAAGAAAGGCTCTCAAAGGGGAAAAGTTTTTTCTCTCTCTGTTTTTTTTAGGAAGAAAACAAAAAAGGGGAAAAAAGAAAAGTCTAAACTGTCCAGGGAAGAAAAATAGCTGATCCTCCTGCTGTATCCACCAGCACTCGTTGATGATGCACCAGCAGACTGCGTTCCTATAAGGGAAACTCTGCAAGTCCCCAAAAGATCCACAGAAGGGGTTCCCAGTCTTATCAGCGCTAATAGCTGCCCAAGAACAAGGACTGCGCACGGGAGAGGCTGAACCTGGCGGATGCTGCCGACGGCAGAGGTATGAACGTACTGCTATTCTTCTTCACCAGTTCCAGGGGTATGAGGAAAAAAAGGAGAATGTTGGGGGAGGGGCTATGCCTTTAATTTATGCTATTCACTAGTTCTGAAGGAGGAGTCGAGGCGGAGCTCTATCACATGCATGCTGCCATGAAGGCACCAGGAAATCAATTTTACACACAGTTTAAAAGCGGATTATCTTTAAAAACATACTGCATATTTCAGTACCTTTTAGGCAATTATATCATGTTCTAAACAATATTTCCATGTGCAATTCTCCAGGTTTAAGCAGAGTAATGCCCTGTACACACGGTCGGATTTTCCGACGGAAAATGTGTGATAGGACCTTGTTGTCGGAAATTCCGACCGTGTGTGGGCTCCATCACACATTTTCCATCGGAATTTCCAACACACAAAGTTTGAGAGCTTGCTATAAAATTTTCCGACAACAAAATCTGTTGTCGGCAATTCTGATCTTGTGTATACAAATCCGACGCACAAAGTGCCACGCATGCTCAGAATAAATTAAGAGACAAAAGCTATTGGCTACTGCCCCGTTTATAGTCCCGACGTACGTGTATTACGTCACTGCGTTCAGAACGATTGGATTTTCTGACAACTTTCTGTGACCGTGTGTATGCAAGACAAGTTTGAGCCAACATCCATCGGAAAAAATCCATGGATTTTGTTGTCGGAATGTCCGATCAATGTCCGAACGTGTGTACGGGGCATAGGGGTTTGGGTGCTATTTGGTTTCAGGGAACTATAGTAAATTCGATTTTGGGAGTATTTTTTTTACCGGCGCTATAATGAATACTGTATTAGCGTTAATTAGTGCCGCGGCACTATAGTAAAATGACCCCCTATGTCTCTGACCTCTCACTTCTCCAAGTATGTTATAACTCTGTGTATTTAAATACACAAAACTGGAGCTTATGCTTATGTTATTTGGTTTATATTGTTTTGGTGCCATTTGTGGTTCATGCCTCATATGTGATCTAATGTTACATAGTTACATAGTTAGTAAGGTTGAATAAAGACACCAGTCCATCCAGTTCAACCTGAGTGAGTGTGGGTCTACAACCCAGACCCTTGTCCCTAACCCTGTACATCGCACACTCACATCAGTCCCTACCCTCAATCCAAGGTCCCCATTCATATACTAGGGCCAATTTTGGACAGAAGCCAATTAACCTACCAGCATGTCTTTGGAGTGTGGGAGGAAACCGGAGTACCCGGAGGAAACCCACGCAGGCACAGGGAGAACATGCAAACTCCAAGCAGGTAGTGTCGTGGTTGGGATTTGAACCAGCGACCCTTTTTTACTGCTAGGTGAGAGTGCTAACCACTGCACCACTGTGCCGCCCTAAATGTATGGACTCTGAGGCTACATTACCTCTGTTGCGACTTTGGAGTGCAGCTTTGGTCCAACTTTAAAGCCTCTGGATCAGGATTGCATCAGAGGTAACATCGGGGTAGTGCTGGGACCTTTTCTAGGTTGCTGTGACTTTGAGTCACATGGATTGTAACGGGTGCCATTGAAATCCATGGGCCGTGACTTGTCATGCGACTTTGTGTCCAGGGTCGCATGGCATGTCGCACCAGTGGAAACTGAACCTAATAGTTCTAATGACCTGCTTGAAGTTTAGCCCTCATTTGTATATGTGGCTGTATGAATTGGGAGGCTTTTACCTGACCTTTTCATTGTCTCGTACAATCTCCAGTAGGTTGCCTTAATGCATTGATGTTCATAGACAGCAGGTGTGTAAATGGCTTATTCCGCGTACACACGGGCGGACTTTTCGACCGGACTGGTCCGACTGACTTTCCGACTGACTTTTGAACGAACAGACTTTCCTACACATGATCACACCAAAGTCAGATGGATTTGTACGTGATGATGCACGACCGGACTAAAATAAGGAAGTTGATAGCCGGTAGCCAATAGCTGCCCTAGCGTGGGTTTTCACCTGCCGGACTAGCATACAGACGAGCGGATTTTTCGACCGGACTCGAGTCCGTTGGAAAGATTTGAAGCATGTTTCAAATCTAAAGTCTGTCGAAATTTTTGACCAAAAAAGTCAGCTGCAGGTCAGATGGAGCCCACACACGGTCGGATTGTCTGCCGGATTCGGTCCGGTCGAAAAGTCCTCCCGTGTGTACATGGCATTAGAGACAAAATCTCTCAGGCCATACGGACATAAGAATTCTACTTTGCAAGTCAATAATTTGAAAAGTAACCGAGGAGGTTCCCTCTTCTTATATTCTTGCATTTTTGGTGTTCTTCCTCCAGGAAGGACTTGGAGTGGATGTGAACCCTTGCAGGCGCCCAGTGGGATGTACAGCCTCAGATCGTGCACGGGGATGGGGCAGATCTCCCTGCATGGGTTTTACTTGCATATCTGCTGTCTTCAGCTTTATATATTCTTTAGAAAGTTCAGATCGTGTTGGACATGGAAAGTTTCTCTTCCTGTTCAGCACTGGAAGTGTAGTCTGAGCATAGAGTCAAGACAGCGGATTGGAGGAAAGGCGCACACCCCCTCTCCGCATAGGTAGACTTTCTCAGCTGTTCATTGAATAGTTCAGCACTCTGCTAATCTATTTATAGAATCCTCCCCAACACAAAACTCAGGCTGCTTTTGTCTCGGTTGACAAAGAACTTGTCAGAAGTTATCCGGATGATAACAGAAGAATGGAGCAGCTACAGGACTTGGTGCTTTTGAAGAGAGGTAAGAAAACACTGCAGTTATATGTGCCCAGCTCAAATTTCATGAATTGGGTTTACATTCACTTTAACATCGTAGTTGAGTTTGTAAAGCTTCAATGTTTGCATCACTGAGCCCTTTAATTGGGGTTGTGTGGTTACTATAATCTTTCCTAGGGTTTAGGATTTATACAGCAGTATAAAACTTGTACGACTGGGGTGTATTGGGCAATTTTGCTTCAGATGCAGACAGTTCCTTTATGATGATGCGTTCCTGGCAGGAATATGGCCTGTAGATGTTGTATCACATTTTGCTATGTCTCTGACCCCTATAACTGAGGGTATGTTAAGTTCAGTACTCTGTATATGGAAAAAAAAAATATTGTACATCTCTTTTATTCAGCCTACCTAACAGAGCAGCTATAGCACATCAATGTAAATGTTATGTTACTACTACAGGCTCAGTCTCCTGAAGTAGTGATCTGCATACCTTTCCACTAGCATCTCAATGTGACATATGAAGTCAGACTTCCAACTTTGGGCAGATGCTCCTGTCAGTCATAAAGTTGTCAGGTTAATTTTTACCCAGTACCTTTCTAAACACTCTATAAACTCGTGCTGAATGGTGAAAAAACTGTGAAAAAAGAAAACTAAAGCAGCTGCCACACACAAAGTGCTGATCACTAGACAAAAATGAATAAAATATGAAAATGTGGCGCTCACAAATGATAATATATGTGCAAAAGTGTAAATATGTGCAGATGTGAACAAGGCAAAATCAATATAAAGTGAAAGTCCAAATCAAATATAAAAATATTCTAATTCTCTCTAATTCTCAATGGGAAAAATAAACTTCTCAGGTGCAGTGAGCCACAGACACTCCAGAACTTTTCAGGTGCAAATCAACGCCCCCACATGTGTCCCCACTCACCAAATAACGATGACCCCCAGCTTTGCAGTCCAACATTATAACGACCCCAATCACACCTCCAAGACGACCACTGCCTTGCTAAAGAAGCTGAGGCTAAAGGTGATGGGCTGGCCAAGCATGTCTCTAGATCTAAACCGTATTGAGCATCTGTGGGGCATCCTCAAATGGAAGGTGGAGGAGCGCAAGTTCTCTAACATCCACCAGCTCCTTGATGTCATCATGGAGGAGTGGAAGAGGACTCCAGTGGCAACCTGTGAAGCTCTGGTGAACTCCATGCCCAAGAGGGTTAAGGCAGTGATGGAAAATAATGGTGGCCACACAAAATATTGACACTTTGGGCCCAATTTGGACATTTTCACTTAGGGGTGTACTCACTTTTGTTGCCAGCGGTTTAGACATTAATGGTTGTGTGTTGAGTTTTTTTGAGGGGACAGCAAATTTACACTGTTATACAAGATGTATACTCACTACTTTACATTGTAGCAAAGTGTAATTTCTTCAGTATTGTCACGCGAAAAGATACAATAAAATATTTACAAAAATGTCAGGGGTGTACTCACTTTTGTGAGATTCTGTATATATAGCATTGGAGCAGAAATCTCGCTGGATAGATACAAGGGCTTATTATCTAAATGTCCATAGGTATCTCATTGAAGGAAGATTATGTAGGATGAGAGCTAAAGAGATCTATAGATTGGAGATCTACCTCTAGTTTGCTTGTTCTGTTCTGGAGTCCAGATTAAGACAAGCGGGCATCAAAATATTACTATCACAAGGCCTACCAGGCATCATCGCTGTTTTCTCTGGTCAGCGCTTCTCCTTCCCAGATCTGAGTAAACAGCATCCAGGTCCAGCTTCCAAACCCTCATTAAATATTACCGACTGGGCCTGTTCTCTAACCAGGAACAGGCTGTCGGGAAACAGGTGATTAATACTATGGTCCCGTCCTGATCAGGTAGTTCTATTTTGTCCTCTTCTGTAAGGCGTCCTGGAAGATGACTGAGGAAAATAAGAGTTATTACCTGTTAACTCACTTGCCAGGAATCTTCCAGTACGGTGTCAGTTCCCTCCCTTGTTTTTATGAGACTAATGATGTAATCCTAAGCTGGTTGCACTAATGGGAGTTTTTTATTGTTTTATCTGTGCCTTTGTTTATTTATTAATACTGAGGGGCTACTGCCTGTGGTCTGTCTTTTATGATGTAGATCATGTGTTTCCTGTGATAGGTAGGAGGAGCCTATTTCTCTGTAAGCCATCCTGGAAGATTCCTGGAAAGTGAGTTAACAGGTAATAACTCTTGTTTTCTTCAACTCCACTCGGAGAGAAAAATCTCTTATGCCCCGTACACACGATGGGATTTTCTGACGGAAAATGTTCGATGGGAGCTTGTTGTCGGAAATTCCAACTGTGTGTAGGCTCCATCGGACATTTTCCATCGGAATTTCCATCACACAAAATTTGAGATCTGGATCTCAAATTGTCCGACAACAAAATCCGTTGTCGTAAATTCCGATCGTGTGTACACAATTCACAAAGTTACGCACAAAGTTCCAATCAATTGCAATCAAGCAGAAGAGCCGCACTGCCTATTGAATCATAAAAGCAAAATAAGCATTGTTTTGTGTTTAAAAAAGTAATTGACCCTTTCCAAAACTGCAACTGCTGAAAAAAGCATAGATGTGACCATGTCCCATAGGAAACCATGTTAAATAAAAAAAGCAATAAGCACCAAAAAACGCATTGATGTGTACCAGGCCTAAAGCCACCCAACACCAGTGTGGAAAACTTCTGCAGGAACACTGTGTACCCTCCCTTTGTGAAGTAAAGACCCCCAAGACTTAGCATGTACAGAGCAGAAGCCTGGGAGGAACCCAACAGACCCACCCACTACAGGTCGCCTGCAGAAAACTACAGAAGAGGGCGGAGGTTGAATAAAAGACCAGACACGCTGCACAAGGAGCGAGATCAGGAATACTTGTTGTTAAATAATGAATTTGTGTGAAATCTCCTTTAACCGGTTAAAGACCGCCCTATGTACATATGCTGCGGCAGGGCGGCCCTTAATGTGCAAAATCATGTACCTGTACGGGATTCCTGTGATCGGCTCTGGGGCATGCGCGTGTGCCACCGGATCCCTGCTCCTGCTGTGATTGGACACAATAGGAGCTGAACAGTGGGTCCGGCGGCCGCAATGGCCACCGGTCACCCACGAACGCTCACAGGAGAGGCAGAACAGTCGGTCTGTCTATGTAAACATGGCAGACCGCCGTTCTGTGAGGGAGCAAAATAGAGATTTATGTTTTCCTCAAGTCACAGCATTCCCCCCACAGTTAGAAAGCACTCCTTAGGAGCACATTTAACCCTTTGATTGCCCCTGAAGTATACCCTTCCCTGCCAGTGTCACTGTGTGTTTTTACAGTGACAATGCATTTTTTTTAGCATTGATCATTGTATTGGTGGTACTTGTCTCCAAAAAGTGTCACTTGGTGTCAGATTTGTCTGCCGCAACGTTGCAGTCCCACTGAAAATCGATGATCGCCACTATTACTAGTAAAAACAAGTAAAAAAAAATAAAAGTCCATAAATCTATCCCATAGTTTGTAGATGCTATAACTTTTGCGCAAACCAATCAATATACACTTATTGGGATTTTTTTTACCAAAAACACGTAGCGGAATACACATACACTACCGTTCAAAAGTTTGGGGTCACATTGAAATGTCCTTATTTTTGAAGGAAAAGCACTGTACTTTTAAATGAAGCTAACTTTAAACTAGTCCTAACTTTAAACAAATATACTCTATACATTGCTAATGTGGTAAATGACTATTCTAACTGCAAATGTCTAGTTTTTGGTGCAATATCTACATAGGTGTATAGAGGCCCATTTCCAGCAACTATCACTCCAGTGTTCTAATGGTACAATGTGTTTGCTCATTGGCTCAGAAGGCTAATTGATGATTAGCAAACCCTTGTGCAATCATGTTCACACATCTAAAAACAGTCTAGCTCCTTCCAGAAGCTACAAAACTGACCTTCCTGTGAGCAGATTGAGTTTCTGGAGCATCACATTTGTGGGGTCAATTAAACGCTCAAAATGGCCAGAAAAAGAGAACTTTCATCTGAAACTCGACAGTCTATTCTTGTTCTTAGAAATGAAGGCTATTCCATGCGAGAAATTGCAAAGAAATTGAAGATTTCCTACAACGGTGTGTACTACTCCCTTCAGAGGACAGCACAAACAGGCTCTAACCAGAGTAGAAAAAGAAGTGGGAGGCCGCGTTGCACAACTAAGCAAGAAGATAAGCACATTAGAGTCTCTAGTTTGAGAAACAGACGCCTCACAGGTCCCCAACTGGCATCTTCATTAAATAGTACCCGCAAAACACCAGTGTCAACATCTACAGTGAAGAGGCGGCTGCGGGATTTTGGGCTTCAGGGCAGAGTGGCAAAGAAAAAGCCATATCTGAGACTGGCCAATAAAAGAAAAAGATTAAGATGGGCAAAAGAACACAGACATTGGACAGAGGAAGACTGGAAAAAAGTGTTGTGGACGGATGAATCCAAGTTTGAGGTGTTTGGATCACAAAGAAGAACGTTTGTGAGACGCAGAACAAATGAAAAGATGCTGGAAGAATGCCTGACGCCATCTGTTAAGCATGGTGGAGGTAATGTGATGGTCTGGGGTTGCTTTGGTGCTGGTAAGGTGGGAGCTTTGTACAGGGTAAAAGGGATTCTGAATAAGGAAGGCTATCACTCCATTTTGCAACGCCATGCCATACCCAGTGGACAGCGCTTGATTGGAGCCAATTTCATCCTACAACAGGACAATGACCCTAAACACACCTCCAAATTGTGCAAGAACTATTTACAGCAGAAGCAGGCAGCTGGTATTCTATCGGTAATGGAGTGGCCAGCACAGTCACCAGATCTGAACCCCATTGAGCTGTTGTGGGAGCAGCTTGACCGTATGGTACGCCAGAAGTGCCCATCCAACCAATCCAACTTGTGGGAGCTGCTTCTAGAAGCGTGGGGTGCAATTTCTCCAGCTTACCTCAATAAATTAACAGCTAGAATGCCAAAGGTGTGCAATGCTGTAATTGCTGCAAAAGGAGGATTCTTTGATGAAAGCAAAGTTTGATGTAAAAACAATGTTATTTCAAATACAAATCATTATTTCCAACCTTGTCAATGTCTTGACTCTATTTTCTATTCATTTCACAACGTATGGTGGTGAATAAGTGTGACTTTTCATGGAAAACACAAAATTGTTTGGGTGACCCCAAACTTTTGAACGGTAGTGTAAGTGATGAAGAAACTTGATTTTTTTTACATTTTTTCTATTGGATGTGTTTTATAGCAGAAAGTACATTTTTATTTTTATTTTTTTCCGAAATTGTTGGTCTTTTCTTGTTTATAGCGCAAAAAATAAAAACCACAGAGGTGATCAAATAGCACCAAAAGAAAGCTATATTTGTAGGAAAAAAAGGACAACAATTTTATTTGGGTACAGCGCCGTACAACCACGCAATTGTCAGGTAAAGCAACGCAGTGCAGTATCGCAAAAAATGGCCCGGTCAGGCCTGGTCAGGAAGGAGGTAAGACCTCCCAGAGCTGAAGTGGTTAACAGATGTAAATAATTAGAAATATATTTTAGTTATATGGGAATATACGGTATTTAAGCTATTTAGTGTGTTTCAGCATCAAACATAGTTACATAGTTGGCAAGGTTGAAAAAAGACACAAGTCCATCAAGTCCAACCTATGTGTGTGATTTTATGTCAGTATTACATTGTATATCCCTGTATGTTGTGGTCGTTCAGGTGCTTATCTAATAGTTTTTTGAAATTTTCGATGCTCCCCGCTGAAACCACTGACTGTGGAAGAGAATTCCACATCCTAACCTCTCTTATAGTAAAGAACCCTTTACGCAGTTTAAGGTTAAACCTTTTTTCTTCTAATTTTAGTGAATGGCCGCGTGTCTTATTAAATTCCCTTTCGCTGTAAAGTTTTATCTCTATTGTGGGATCACCAGTACGGTATTTGTACATTGAAATCATATCCCCTCTCAAGCGTCTCCTCTCCTGAGAGAACAAGTTCAGTGATCATAACATTTCCTCAGAACTAAGGTCCTCCAGTCCCTTTATTAGTTTTGTTGCCCTTCTCTGGACTCTCTCCAGTTCCAGCACATCTTTCCTGAGGACTGGTGCCCAGAACTGAATAGTGTACTCCAGGTGCGGCCAGACCAGAGTCTTGTAGAGTGGGAGAATTATTGTTTTATCTCTGGAGTTAATCTCCTTTTTAATGCATGCCAATATTCTTTTTGCTTTGCTTGCAGCAGCTTGACATTGCATGACATTGCTGAGCCTGTCATCTACTAGGACCCCCAGGTCATTTTCCATCCTAGATTCCCCCAGCGGGTCTCCCCCCGGTGTATAGATTGCATTCATATTTTTGCCACCCAAATGCATTATTTCACATTTTCTACATTGAACCTCATTTGCCATGTAGTTACCCACCCCATTAATTTGTTCAGATCTTCTTGCAAGGTTTCCACATCCTGCGGAGAAGTTATTGCCCTGATTAAGTTAGTATCGTCAGCAAATACAGAGATTGAGCTGTTTATCCCATCCTCCAGGTCTTTTATGAATAAATTAAATAGGATTGGTCCCAGGACAGAACCCTGGGGGACCCTACTTTCCACCCTGGACCATTCCGAGCACTCCCCATTTATCACTACACTCTGAACTCACCCCTGTAGCCAGTTTTCAATCCATGTACTCACCCTATGGTGCATGCCAACAGACCTTACTTTGTACAGTAAATGTTTATGGGGAACTATATCAAATGCTTTTGCAAAATCCAGATACACCACGTCTACAGGCCTTCCTTTATCTAGATGGCAGCTCACATCCTCATAGAAGGTTAATAGATTGGTTTGGCAAGAACGACATATAATCACACACATAGGTTGGACTTGATGGACTTTGTGTCTTTTTTCAACCTCACCTGCTATGTAACTATGTAATGATTCTTCATGAATCCATGCTGATTACTGCTAATGATAACGTTATCATTACTAAAATCTTGTATATAGTCACTTATCATCCCCTCCAAGAGCTTACATACGATTGATGTTAGGCTAACTGGTCTGTAATTCCCAGGAATGTATCTTGGCCCTTTTTTAAATATTGGTGCTACATTGGCCTTTCTCCAATCAGTTGGTATCATTCCAGTCAGTAGACTGTTTGTAAAAATTAGGAACAATGGTATGGCAATTACTTGACTGAGTTCCTTAAGGACCCTCGGGTGCAAGCCATCTGGTCCCAGTGACTTATTGATGTTAAGTTTTTAAAGTCTAATTCTAATTCTGTCCTCTGTTAGCCATGAGGGTGCTTTCTGTGACATATCATGAGGATAAACATTGCAGTTTTGGTTACTGAAGCCCACCGATTCTCTTGTGAAGACTGAGGAGAAGAATAAATTCAATATCTTCGCCATCTCTGCATCCCTAGTAACCAGATTCCCTTCATCATTCTTTAAGGGACTAATATGATCAGACCTCCCTTTCTTACTATTTATGTACTCTCCTTAGCTACAGTACCTGACCGCGAGAATGTGTTTCCAGCGCGACCCCATCGCGCTGGTTCTCAGCGACAGGGTACTGTGCATCTCGCGCTGGTTCGCTCATCGGGAAAGGAAAGCAGTTTTTTCCTTTCGCGATGAGCGACAGGCATTGCTGACAGCTGGTATGAATCATGAGGGGGAACGCAGCGCCAAATTTTAAATAAAAAACCGGCATGGGTTCCCCCCCAGGGGCATACCAGGCCCTTAGGTCTGGTATGGATTTTAAGGGGAACCCCCTACGCCAAAAAAACGGCGTGGGGGTCCCCCCAAAATCCATACCAGACCCTTATCCGAGCACACAGCCCGGCCGGTCAGGAAAGGGGGTGGGGACGGGCGAGCGCCCCCCCTCCTGAGCCATACCAGGCCGCATGCCCTCAACATGGGGGGTGGGCGCTTTGGGGTGGGGGGGCCGCAGGGTGCCAAAGCACCTTGTCCCCATGTTGATGAGGACAAGGGCCTCTTCCTGACAACCCTGGACGTTGGTTGTCGGGGTCTGCGGGCGGAGGGCTTATTGGAATCCGGGAGCCCCCTTTAATAGGGTGGGGAGCCGGGATCTGGGGGCCCCCCTATGTGAATGAGTATGGGGTACATCTTACCCCTACCCATTCACCTGGGGGAAAAAGTGTCAATAAAAAAACACACTAGAGAGGTTTTTAAAGTAATTTATTAATCAGCTCCGGGGGTCTTCTTCCGACTTTGGGGGGTCTTCTTCCGACTTCAGGGGGTCTTCTTCCAGCTTCGGGGGTCTTCTTCCGACTTCTCTGCTCTCTCTGGCCTCTTCTCCCAGTGTCCGGCCTCTTCTCCCAGTGTCCGGCCTCTTCTCCCAGTGTCCGGCCTCTTCTCTGCTCTCCGGTTCTTCTGCCGGGCTCCTCCGCTATCTTCTGTTCTTTTGCCGCTCTCTTGCTACCGGTGGCCTGGTCTTCTCCGTCATCTTGTTCCCTCTTCTCTTCTTCCAATGTTGACACAATGCTCTCTCCCGCTGTAATGCTGTGTGAGCGGTGCGTGATGACTTATATAGGCATGGGGCGTGGAGCCAGGCAGAAGATCCGGAGAGCGGGAGAAGAACCGGACATTGGGAGAAGAGGCCGGAGAGTGGGAGAAGAACTGGACACCGGGAGAAGAGGCCGGAGACAGCGGAGAAGTCGGAAGACCCCCGAAGTCAGAAGAAGACTCCCGGAGCTACCTAATAAATTACTTTAAAAACCTGTGTAGTGTGTTTTTTTTATTGACACTTTTTCCCCCAGGTGAATGGGTAGGGATACAATGTACCCCATACTCATTTGCATAGGGTGGGGGGCCGGGATCTGGGGGCCCCCTTATTAAAGGGGGCTCCCGGATTACGATAAGCCCTCCGCCCACAGACCCCCGACAACCAACGGCCATTGTTGTCGGGAAGAGGCCCTTGTCCTCATCAACATGGGGACAAGGTGCTTTGGGGTGGGGGGGCTGCAGGCCGCCCCACTGCCCGAAGCGCCCACCCCCCATGTTGAGGGCATTCGGCCTGGTACGGTTCAGGAGGGGGGGGGCGCTCGCTCGTCCCCACCCCCTTTCCTGACCGGCCGGGCTGCGTGCTCGGATAAGGGTCTGGTATGGATTTTGGGGGGCCACCACGCTGTTTTTTTGCGACGTAGGGGGTTCCCCTTAAAATCCATACCAGACCTAAGGGCCTGGTATGGCCCTGGGGGGAACCCATGCCAGTTTTTAGGCATTGTGGTTAGCTGCCCTCTCAGGATTTTGCTTCTGCTTGATGTACCATCCTGGAGTGGGAAATCAGGATGCTGATGCCCTATCCCGAAGGCCTCACAGAACCCAGACCACTGAATCTGAGTAGATGCAGTTGTGCCCTGAGGGAGTGTAAGCAATGAGTCAGGGAGCTGAATATGTTGCCAAGGTGATTTCTCCTAAATCTCAGGATCTGTGTGTTTTCCAGTAGTAGTAGTCCAGGGCATAAGTGATTGAGTTGGATGCACAGTATGAAACATCCATCTCCATTTTCCTCCCAGATAGCAAGGATAATTTGCCACAAATTTGTGGCAGTGTTGAATTGCAAGTCTTAACTTGTTGCACATTTTCACTGGCAAGTTATACACTTGCAGAGCACTTGAAGCACAAGTTCTAGTTGACACTTCCAATTTGTAGCAAATTTGCATGGCAAGTCTCTAGCAAGAGCAAAGTTCCAGTGGTGAGTCTACAGCAAGAGCTCTGCAAGCCACAGTGACCCCTATGGTGGGATGGCTATTGCACAACATAACTGAACCAGAACTTGCAGCAGACTTGCAGAATATTTGCAAAGAAAGTTGATCTGAAGTCATGCAATGCGGACTTGATGCAATTGTGCAATAAACCAGTGAAGCCTGGCAAGTCTAGCAATAGCTTAGCAAGTCATTTTCAAATTTTCAACTCAATTGCTTGCTATCTGGGCTATTGCATTATTATTATTATTATTATTATTATTATTATTATTATTATGCTCTGGACCATTTCTGATCCTTAAAATCAAATCAATTTAGCAAATTTTATATTCTATAGTACAGTGGTCATCAACCCTGTCCTCAGGGCCCACTAACAGGCCAGGTTTGCAAGATAACAGAAATACAGCACAGGTGATATCATTTGCAGCTCAGTGATTGCAGTATTCTAGTCTGCATCTCCCCAAGGTAATACATAAAACCTGGCCTGTTAGTGGGCCCTGAGGACAGGGTTGATGACCACTGCTATAGTAGATCAAAGGTCATTTTTTTTTCTTATAATGTGTCATATTTCTTACTAACGGGGGGGGGGGGGGGGGGGGGGGGGGGTTGGCTGAAGTACAAATTTAAGATTGATTTATGTAAATGTATGTAAATTTGTAATAAAAACACCATCAAGGCCACTTAAATTTTGCTTTCCTCATTGACTCGAAAGGATTCAATTTGATGAAATTTGTTAGTTTTCCATTAAAATTTCAAACTGAGAAAAATCTCTCATTTTCTTTCTATGGAGCACCAATATTAGCCAGTATTCCCACTGATGCAGCACAAAAGCAGTGAAAGGCTTGTGTCATTTTTTAAAATAAAAGGGAAAAAAATACTGTGTCATAGCATGTATTCACCAACCCCTTTCATGATATCCAACTTTTATACATAAAGTATATTATCAGATACGGGCTAGGCTCATAATTAATCCTCGTTAAATGAGAGACATTGTTTACACCATTATGGATACTGCATATGTTGTCCTATAACTGGAATTAATGTCAACATCCATATCACAGGTGATTTGCATGAAATAACATTTAAAAATTAATTTCCTGAATTTCTTTGAGAAAAATGAAGTTATCTATTTTGCCAGTTAGTACTAATTGCCCAAGCAGAATGCACATACGGAAAGCAATCATAGCAATTTAGTAATTATACACTTACCTAATCACCATGCATCTAAAATTGCTTTAGCTTGTAAGATCATGAAGAGCGGAGTCTGAGAAGCAAATCACATCAGAGTATGGTAAGTTGTATAGGAATACAAGCATTTTAATATCTGTCAATGCCTGGTATTTCTAGTGGGATAGCCTAAAATGGTTTGGATTTTAGAACAAAAAATCCCCCCAAGTAAAAAACAAATTCCAAGTATGCATAAACAAACATGATAAGGGTGCACTCACACTTGGACTGGGGTAAGTGAATCATGCCTGGTCCACTTGTCCCCCTCCCACTACCCCACTGGTTCTCACACTGGTTTGTGTGTTCCCAGGCAAACTCCCCTGCTAACCAAACCAGTGATCCCTGTTTCATTACACAGTTCTCTATAGACCACCTGTTCCAAGTGGTCCCAAGAGCGGTTCGATTAACCAATCCCAGCACCAGTTAAAAGTGCTAGTGTGTGCTTGCAGCAGAAGGAGATGGACGCTTTGAGAGAGGAGCTCCATAACCAGCTGGGACACATCGGCACACAGCGAGCTGCAGAATTACAGCCACGATCCCTTTTACATCCCAAAACGGTTCCACGATCCCGGGGCACGTCCCAGATATGTCCAGAAAGAAAAAAGAGAATCCAGCAAAAAGGAACAGCTCATCTAAGAGCCTGCAGTCTCCACTACGCACTCTTTCTCCTGGGAGCCCAGAGAAAGCGAGATTGATACTGGATGCTTTGGATTCTAGCCATGATCTGAGCCGGGGCCTAGATTCAGGGGAAGACACCAGGGACCTCCCAGACTCCATTAATCTCTTCCCCACCAGCAATCAGCCAGTGCTGGATACTATATTAAAATACATGTTAGTCTCCTTACGGAGCTCACTGCATGTGGACATGATGTCCTGTGTACACAGATTTGGGGTGGAATTGCAGGAAACAGCATCCAGGGTGGATCACATAGAAAACAAAAATGGAGGAATTTGCTACCACCACTAATTATCTAGTGGATGCCCACGACACAAATGAAGATGAAGTGGAAGCAGTTAAATCCAAACTCACTGACATTGAGGACCGCTCCAGGGGGAACAATTTGAAAATCAGATGGGTACCCGAATCGGTCAAACAATCTGATCTGCGCGAGTATACGGCACAATTTGTTCAAGTCCATATTGCCCGATTTCACTGACTTTGACATTACGGTGGATAGAATCCATGGACTCCCAAAGCCATCATACCTGCCTGACAACATACCCAGAGACGTTATACTGCGGCTCCACTTCTTACATGTTAAAGAACGCTTAATGGCAGCATCATGCACCAAAGATCAATTCCCCTCGCAATATCAGAATTTGCCATTTTTTGCTGATTTATCCCAATTTACCCTTCAAAAATGCAGGAACCTTAATACCATTTCAAAAGCACTGAGGAATCACAAAATCACCTATAAATGGGGGTTGCCTACGAAGCTAATTATAACCAGAGAGGGTAAAGATCATGTAGTCGATTCCCTGGCCAAGAGTCTGCATCTGCTTAAAATGTGGCAAATTGTACCAGACGAATCACCACAACCAAACACTTCAAAAAGTCCTGAACGCATAAGTGGGGAATGGAACCTAGTCACCTCAAAGAACGCTCGCAAGCATACCTGAATATTCTGTAGCCAGCCATGAATATTACCTACTACTCCCTGCATAGGAGAAAACCGATAAGCTGAACTGTTTTTTGTTCTCTCCTTTCTAGCAGTTATTTTTACTATTGTGCTGCCTTGCAGGCTAATTAAGTTATAATTACTTAAATAGAATGTGTAGTTTACCACTGCCATCTAGTGGCCAAAGTCTGTAGCAGCTATATCTTCAGTCAGGTAAATTTCTAATACAAGATGTGACCTTTGGTTCAGGAAGTTCTTCAGCCATTTTAGATGTCATTCTACATGGATGCAGCATGTCTGTTTCTCTCCCAAGGGGCTTGAGACATCATCACCTGTAAGTGTCTTTCTGTTGTGTCATCTGTCATTTATGCTAGATTAGTTATTCTATGTGTACTGATATCTTGTTATTGTATTTCAGTTTCACAAAAAATACAAAAAACTAAAAACTAAAATAAAGTTGGATTACTTTGGTAGACAAATCAAGCATTGGGCTTCCGTTTACTGGAGTCTCTGACAAGTGTTTAGCTGTCCGTTTAGAACCACACAACAGTCAGTGTTTTGAGAGCGGAACAACTATCTTCAGTTTTTTTTACCCCCCAAAAATGATGAGTGGCAGAAGCCACATCCGAATCACACTGAGCCTCTTTTGCTATTATATGTTCTGAACTTATTTGTCTTTTTACTATGTTCCACAGTTAACCATCATTTATATTCACAGCTGAAACCACGTTTATCTCTCTATGCCAAAGGGAACCACTATGCCCAACCCGGATACCAAGAGCCTGAAACTGGCGAATGTCACCATTGGAGATCCTACCTCGGAACTGCCACTTCATGTAAGTGTTACCAACACACTCTACACACAAATCTGCACTCTCCTACACCCAGATGAGCATAGTCTTCTTGACAATCAATGCCAAGGGTCTCAATCTAGCTGCTCTAATCCCAGTTTCCCACACATCTTTTTTGCAAATATGGCAGAAAAAAATGGGGAGTTTTCACTGCTATAAGGGAAACAGTAGCCTTTACAATGCACTAATAATTGTCTGACCCACAAGGAAGGTATCACATTTTAGTGTGTGACATTAACTCTACAAAGTACACAATTGTGAATGTGTATGCACCGAATGTGCACCCAGCACGTTTCTTCCATAAGGTCCTAAGGATCCAGATCCAACAGGGCTACCTTCTGTTGTGTGGGGACTTTAACCTACCCCCTGACCCCAAAATAGACTCTACCACACTCTCCAACAGATATCAAAATTCCTTACAACCTTTGCTCTTCCAATATGATCTTTATGGTGCATGGAAGTGTCTAAAGAGACTATTCCTTCTTTTCCACAAGCCACAGGGTCTACATGAGACTGGATCTTTTCTGAACAGACAAATGGCTACTAACGAAAATCAACAACATTACCTGGTCGGATCATGCCTTGGTGACACTGCTGGTGGATGACACTTCTACTGTCAACCCCACATTTATTTGGAGATCAAACCCGTGGTTGATCCAGGCGGATCCTACCAGGTCTGAATTAACAAAAGAATTAGTTAAATTTTTTTAACTCAATGCAAATTCTGTTACCGATCCCTTTGTAACTTGGAATGCCCACAAAGCATTTATGTGTGGTTTACTCATCAAATTGGGAGCCAGGGCTAAGAGAAAGAGGGGGTGGCAAATACAGGAACTTTCTTCTAAGATTCAATTCCTAGAAGCTCAAAACAAAATTAATACAACCCCTGCAACAGCTGAACAATTAACTAAACTCAGATATGATCTCAGACTAATTCTACTAGAGGACTTTGAAAAGGCCTCTAGGAAGCTAAAAATGTCCTACTATGCTAATGGGAATAAGGCAGGAAAGTTACTTGCAGCCCGACTCAGAGGGCATTGACAGAGAACCAAAATCCTATATATCATACATCCAGCGACCCAAGCTAGCTGACCTACTATAGCTCATTGTACAACTTGAGTCAGGACCCACATACCACCCAACCCTCCACATCTTACGGAAGAACAACTAAATACTCTAAACGCTCCATATACTGAGCTGGAAGTTTCCCAAACTATAGATTCACTACCCAATAATAGATCACCTGGCCCAGACGGTTTCACTGGGGAATATTTTAAAGCATTCAAAAATGCTTTAGTCCCAAACCTAACTGAAATATACAATCATGCCGCTTCCTCCTCCTACTTCCCCTCTGAGATGCTCCAAGCTATGATTGTTGCACTGCCGAAGCCAGGGAAGGAACCCAATACGCCCCAAAATTTTTGATCCATTTCATTTCTCAACAATGACCTGAAGATATACGCTAAAGTCATCGCAGGCAGACTGGTGAATTTACCATCTCTTATCCACCCAGACCATTCTGGATTTACAAAAGGCCGTCAAACAGCTGACGCTACCAGACGCCTGATTAACATTATCCATCTAGCCAACAGAACCAGAACGCCTTCTCTGCTCCTAGCTTTGGATGCAGAGAAGGTGTTCGATCAGATACACTGGGAGTACCTTGCACAGGTCCTGAGGGGTTTTGGCTTTGGGGGCTGTACACCACCCCTTCAGCCCAGGTATACATGTCAGGTTTCCTCTCAACTCCCTTCACAATAACAAATGGTACTCGTCAAGGGTGTCCATTATCTCCATTGATTTTTAATTTACTCATGGAGCCTATGGCCGCATACATTCGCCAACACCCAGATATTACAGGTTTCACAATCAGTGGCAGGATGCATACCATCAGCTTGTTCGCTGATGATATAATCTTGATGCTCACCAATGTCTCATCTTCCCTGGCTTCGGTACATCAAGCATTGCAAATGTTCAACTCATTATCCTATTATAAAGTTAATGAATCCAAATTATATCTGCTAGGGCTGGGTCTATCGAATGAGGTAAAGAACAGTATTAACAATGAATTCCCCTATACTTGGAAAGACAAGGGTATAACATACCTGGTTATCACCCTTACCCCCCAAGTAACCGATCTTGTTAAAGAAAACTAAACTTCCTGCACTCAATACGGCCCAAACTGGATAACTTAGGGAAACATGAATTATCCTGGACAGCAGGTAGGCTGGCTGCATTAAAAATGCAAATTCTTCCACAACTTGTATATTTATTTAGAACACTGCCCATTCCAGTCCCAAATTCTTTTTTCTCACAGACACAATCACTAATAAACAGATATTTTTGGAAGGGGAAAAAAGCGTGCTGCGCTTTTAGCAGTCTCACTCGGGCTAAAAAGGTGAGAGGTATAGGTCACACACACATAAAAGACTACTAGGCAGCTACCATATTAGCCCAACTAAGGGGATGGTTTACCACACACCACACCATATTATGGGCTGAACTTGAACAATACCAGGTCACTGGGGGTAACCGCTATAATTATCTTATAACCAGCATCTTCCGCTCATCCACCCCTGCCACAGTAGCGCCCACAGTACAGGCTTCTATAGAGGCTTGGAAATATCTCCAAAAATCCAATTTTCCCATGGGTACACTTACACCCCTCAAATTCCGAATAACAGCGCTTTCACTCCTAATTCCCGACATATCCTTAAACAATTGGAGCACTACTAGAACGCTCCTTTTGGAAGACTTATTTGTAGGCCCAGCACTTAAAACATTTTGATCGTTACAACTGGAATACTCTATCCCTCAATCAGAATTCTATAAATATATTCAAATATCCCATCTCCTGAAACATAATAACAAACTAATCACATCCCTACCCTGGCAGTTAGTCTTATTCTATATGTCCAACACCACAAAAACGAAAGGTACATCACTAATATATTATTGCCTTCAGAACAAACAAATATTCAGTAAAACACCTAACATTCAGGCCTTGCAAAAAGACTTGGGTAAGGAATACAACGTGGGCCGATGGGAGAAAGCACGCAGTGTTACATTTGCATCTACAAGAAGCGTCAATCTATGGAAACTGCACCAAAAAAATTCTGTTACGCTGGTACCTCACCTCATACCGGTTATCAAAATTCACTCCTGGACTATCCTCGAGATGCTGGAGGGAATGTGGACACCTGGGGACTCTACCACAGATATTGTGGCTTTGTCCATGTATCCAAAACTACTGGACTGACATATTTAACTTAATTGAACAGGTCACAGGAATAAAATTTGGGCCTTCCCAGGGTATGGCACTTCTTTTACTTGGTATAGATCTAATCCCAACAAGAATGAGAACAATAGTTTCTCACATACTCCTAGCAGCCCGACTTACATTGGTCAGGCATTGGAGAGACAGAACACCTCCTGGCCTGGCAGAAACTTTGCAAATAATAAACACACACGGTACATATGAGATACAATTTGCATTTAGCACTGGTAAACACCTGACAATCAGTGAATTCTTGAGTCACTGGAAGACGTGGTATTCACAGTACAGGGGATCATACACTTCCGATAAGTAGGAATTACGGTTAGTTGAGATATGGGTTTGTATCTAAAATCATAAAACTGGAGGCTTAACCATTAGAATCGGTTAACTGATACTCAACCACTTTTCTTTTCATGTTTTATGTTATTTAATTCTTCTCTTTCTTACTGTTCATTGTATTTGTTGACAAGCATATTGAGGACTGGAATGTAACTGGTACCATTTAGTTTAACATCTCTAAAAGTACTCCTGAGCGCTGGGTACAGAGCTAAGAGATATTTATATTGGTTATACTTTTCAAACAATGAACCATGTCGGTTTTGTACTGTTAGCAGTTAATACTGCTCGTTATATCCACAATATGTTTTGTATTCTATTTTATATGAAAAAAATTCATAAAAAACTTATTGAAAAAAGTGCTAGTGTGAGTGCACCCTTAAATCTGCCATTATTTCCCTAATGGTTTATTGACATAACAAGAAATCTGACATAAATTAAAATGTTCTCATATGGGCTTTATTAGTTATTTAGTGTTTGGGTATGTGTTAGAAAATATGTTCAGTTTTGAGTTGCTAAACACAATTCATTGAAATTTGACCTAAACATCTGTCTAGAAAAGTGTTGATATCAAAACATTAAACAAGACTTCCGGTTCCGGCGCCGTATGTGAGAGTCGGAGGGACCGGCGGCTCCGCTCATCCCACAGGATAACCGGCATATAAAGACACGAAAGCGGACCTCACTCCCCCCCAGAATAGCCCCCCCCCCCCGCGATCGCTCAGGCTTACTGTGCATGGAGCGGTACCTCACACAGCCGCGGCCCTGCTCACGATCGAGGGACACGTCTCCTTCTCCCTCAGGGAAATCTAAAATGGCTGCCGCATCAGGTCCATCATCTCCTCCACAGAGAGCACACCAGCCTCGGCGTTCAGGTATTCCCTTCACACAAGAACTTCCCTGTGTGGACATGGAGGACAGCGTTCAGGGGAATCAGGAGTCACACAGCACACATCAGCAGATCGCTCAGGCTGTGGCTGCTCTTCTCTCTCCCACCATAACAGCCGCAGTGGACAGAGCAGTATCCACAGGCATATTGCAGCTGAGAAAGGAGCTAGGAGAGCACTCCCAGAGGCTGACAGAGGCAGAGCAGGGAATCTCTTCCATTGAAGATGATCAAAACCATATGAGTGCAGATATGGAAAAATATTCCCGAGCCCAGCAGCACCTACACGATCGAATGGAAGACTTGGAAAACCGTTCCAAATGGAACAATCTGAGGATTATCAGCCTCCCTGAATCCTATAAACTAGGCTCGCTCCTTGACTTATGCACCTCTATCATTCCGGAAGCCCTCGGCATGAACCGCAGATGCACCGTGGAATGGGCCCATTGGATCAGAGCCCCAGCTAACGATCGCAAGCACCCAAGACCAATCATAGCGAAGTATCTTAACTATGCAGATTGCACGGGCATCCTACAAAGCTTACGGAAAGCTAGATCCGTCATGGTGGAGGGCCACAAGCTCCTCATCTTCGCAGATTACTCCGCCGAAGTGTCACGCAAATGCAAAGAGTTCCAATCTGTATGTGCAGAGCTTTACAAAAGAAGCGTCCGCTTCACTTTCCTTCCAGTCTCGCAAGTCTCAGACTTCATCAGCAAGACCTGTCCAAAGAAAAAACATTAGATTACAACCATCCTTCTTGGATACTCTGCTTGAGGAGCACAGATACTCTATCTCAGACTTGTATCGTCCTATGAATGAGAAATTTGCAATACCTTTACACGACACCTCGCTCAGATCCTGGATAACAGACCTACCGGGACAGGTCAATGTAGAAAACATCCTCATGGGCTACAAGGTCACCAGAAGCATTACACCAAATGAATCTTGGAGGGAAACACAATTCAAGTTAATGCACAGAGCCTACTTCCCCTTTTCCTCTACTCACCCCTCCAAAATTGGTCCATCTTGTCCTTGGGGCTCCTTACGCAAACCATCATTACTCCACCGCCTCTGGCTTTGTCCAAGGATCTCTGCCTATTGGTCCTCGATCACCGAATTCATCTACAAAGTGACTAATTGGCAACCCGAGAAAGACCCTATGCTCCTTCTATTCGGATACCCCACATCAATATCGGAATCCCCAAACACATTTAATTTGTTACCTCAAGAAAACCATCCATGGATCCTCCTCACGCTGCTCATAGCCCGCAGAAACATCCTCAATCACTGGATTGTTACCACTCCTCCGTCAGTATCCGGAACGATTGGTCCCCTAAAATCACTACTTTTTCGAGAAAAATTGGATGCCATGATCCAACACAAATGGCCTAACAACAAATTCACGAGAAAATGGTCATCCTTTATCGACTACTGTCTAACACCTTCAGGAAAAAATCACCTGTTCAACATTACTTCCTCGCATCGGACAAAACCACATCCCGATTTTGCACCTTACTCACCAGCGGGCATGCCTACCCTCTCCATAAGCCTCGACACCAAGAGCTTTCTTTCCCTGAGAAAATATCTGGTCATTTTAGCTTGGTCGACTTCGCTTTTGAATTAATCTGTTGTTTATTAGGATCTACAAATTAGATAAACTGATGTTTTCTTTTTTATTAATGTACATATATATATGCCTAGATTTATACCTGGGACCTCCGAAGGGGGACAGCTATCGGCTGCCCCAAGTCGGTGGCTCCTTTATGATTCATCTCACACCCTTCTTCCCTTTCTTCCCTTTCTTCTTCTCACTCCTAGCTGCTCCCTTTTCTTTTCTTCTCCAATGCTCATTCCATGTAACAATGGCTGTTATCATCATTGCGGAGACTGTATACGTTATCTGACTACGATGTCTGTTTATTACTCAAGCTGTCAAAACTATTACAAAACTAATAAAATATATTTGAAAAAAAAAAAACATTAAACACAAAAATGTTATACATTTTTTTTAGGCATTGGGACAAATTGCAATTTTTTAGAGGGACATTTGGCATATATGGACTTTTTAAAACCTGTAGGGAAGGATCATTAACATGTAACAATAGTCGTTTTTTTTGTATAGGATGGAGAAAGGTTAGAACACTAACCTTTGGGGGGTTTTTGTTCACTCTAACAGTGTTTTTTTGTTTTTTTTTTGCTGCCTGTAACACTCTTTATTTGTCCTAGGGGACATTGTTATTGAAAGACAAAGTCAATGGAGATTTAAACTGTCATAGTTGTCGCTAGAACATGAACTGATGGGAATCCCTCAATGGAGACACCTGTTTTGGTGACAAAGTACATAAGGGAGAATTTCCTCTAATCTTGAATAGATATCCTCCTTGTTCCTATTGCATCTCTGGAAAAACATGCATATAACAGAAGTCTCCCCAGTGGGGCACTCAAAGAAAAAAGAAATTAACAAAGGTTTATCCATTCCATACCTTCTTAAAAATATAAAAATATTTAAAGGAGCAGTATGGCCAAAGCTTTTTTGGCCATTCTTCTATGGATCACAGGAGTGCAGTTCATTTTGCACTCCCGTGATCCGTTTTGCTAAAGCCCGCTGTCAGCTGACATCACTCAGCCTGTCAAGGCTCGGGAAAGATCCCAACCATATGGTCAGGATCCACCCAGATGCCTGGGCTGTCACCTGGCTCAGCCTCTCAGTGAGCCACTGAGAACCTGAGCCTGCCCCCTCCCGCCCCCTCTACAGCCCAGTGCTCCAGTGAGCACTGGAGGGGATAGTAGAGAGCCTCTGACTGACAGTCATGGCTCTCTGCTCAGAGCAGAGGGGGGAACTGAGCAATTAGCAGTGTTTGATCACTCAGTACTCAGTGACAGCCAGCGGGAGACAGATGCAGAATCAAAACAATGTTGCATCCACCTAGTTAAGTATAATTTTTTTTGTTTTAAATCCTGAACTTCTCTCTTAAAAACATTTTAGCTATAGACACTTTGACAACAAATTACCAAGCTGTCATTTGCTGTCATTTGATCTTGCTGCTGGGGTCCAGATGACTATAAATTGTATATCATTTTTTTTAAATACCTCATGCCCCTCACTTTTATTATAACTGCAGCAGATGTAAGAGAATTACTGTCTAGAAGAGGACTAAATTCAATTAGAGAAGCAGTATTTCATGGTGATGTTGGGCTTTCACTTTTAAATTGGAATCCAGACGGGGGCGTGGCCTGGAGCGGCATGGGATAGGATGCTAGGCAGCTGAGCTCCGCTGACAGTCTATCCTTCAGAGCAGATCCTGAGATAACATCCACAAATACAGACCCCAAAATGACCCTCAGAGCACTGGGCAGCTACCAGGACCATGTCGCCGATGAAAAAGCCAGCTACAGCGACCTCCAAGCTAGACCAGTACCGCCGTCAGGACAAGGAGAAAGAATCCCTTGGGCTAGATCTAAGGCCCCGGGCTCGGACGGCCTGCCAGTGGAATTTTACTCCACATACTGAGACCAGCTGATCCCTAGATTACTTGCACTATATAACTCTATATTTGAAAGTTCAGACCTCCCAGCATCCATGAAGGAAGCTACCATAGTATTAATTCCCAAACCCGGTAAAAGATTCACATCTCCCGGAATCTTATCGTCCAATTTCCCTACTTCAGGTGGACGTTAAGATTCTTGCTAAGATTCTCGCTATTCGTCTAAATACAGTTATCCTGTCACTGGTTCATGGGGATCAAGCTGGTTTTATGCCAGGGAGAAACACGTCTTTTAACCTTCGAAGACTGTTTATTAACTTACAGACGGCACATGACAATCCGGGGTCCAGAATAGTCGTTGCCTTGGACACTGCCAAGGCATTCGACTCAGTCGAATGGGGGTATTTATGGATCTGTCTGGACAAATTCGGCTCGGTCCTAGATTTATAAAATGGATCCAACTCCTATACCAGGATCCAGTGACGAGGGTTCTGGCAAATGGGTGGCCTTCGGAACAATTTCCTGTTTCTAGGGGTACGAGGCAGGGGTGTCCTCTGTCGCGGTTGCTCTACGCATTGGCGGCAGAGCCACTTGCAATAACCATTCGGGAAAACCCGGGAATAGTGGGCCTGCAGAGGGGGGAGATTATGGAAAAAATAAGCACATATGCTGATGATACCCTACTATATTTGGACGACTCGGGGGACTCCCTGCCCCTGACTCTGGACCTTATAGAGCGCTTCGGCGCATTCTCCGGACTCCGGATAAATTGGGACAAATCCCAGATACTCCCTTTAGATAGTTTTCCGCAATCCAGAGATAGGGCATTACTCTCCCTACAGAGAATAGACACCATAAAATACTTAGGAATACGAACTACTCGAAACGCGACAGTCTACACCTTACTCAATATTACGCCATTGCAGGAAATGCTTAGACAGAAGATACAGGCATGGGCCCGTCTCCCATTGGGAGTGATGGGCCGTATTAATCTTATAAAAATGGTTCTGTTACCAAAAATCCTCTACATGCTCTGGCATTCATCTGTGTATCTGGTGCTTAAGCATTTCAAAATACTTGAGGCCCATCTTAAACCATTTGTATGGGACAATAACAGCCACAAACTCCCCTGGCACAAATTAAAACGCCCAACGGATCTTGCTGGAATGGCATTACCTGACTTCAATGCCTATTACCTAGCGGCCCAACTTTCACAAATCTTTCACATCGATAAAGTAGATCAGGATAGATTTCTCCACTCCCTTTGTCCAAAGTGGACTCGGTCGACCCTAGACCCCTTCGTAGCGATAACGGGTGGGGAGGAAATGAGAGCCAAAAGAATGACCGCCAATCTCTCTTGTACCAGTATAGGAAGGTGTGGGGGATGGCCTCTGACAGACTACATATTATATTGCCCCATAGCTGCACTCACCTTTGGCACAACTCGTCCTTGCCAGAGTTCAATCTTATTCAAGACAATAAAGTATGGAGTTCAAGGGGAATAGTTTACCTGTCTCAAATCACTTATAATGGAAAATTGAAGTCCTTCGATAGTTTAAAAACTGACTTCCAACTACCGAATCACATGTTTTATAGATATATACAATTACGGGTGGCACAGTGGTGTAGTGGTTAGCACTCTCGCCTAGCAGTAAAAAGGGTCGCTGGTTCGAATCCCAACCACGACACTACCTGCCTGGAGTTTGCATGTTCTCCCTGTGCCTGCGTGGGTTTCCTCCGGGTACTCCGGTTTCCTCCCACATTCCAAAAACATGCTGGTAGATTAATTGGCTTCTGTCCAAGATTGGCCTTAGTATATGAATGGGGACCTTGGATTGAGAGTAGGGAACTGGAGTAGGTTGAACTGGATGGACTGGTGTCTTTATTCAACCTTACTAACTATGTAACTATGGCATGCCTTTAATGCACAGTTCCCCTCAGCTGACATAGTCCTGAATGATAATCCCCTATTGGCGGCCGTAAAATGCACCGTTCCTAAGAAGTTGATCTCCCAATTTTACACCATGTTAACACTCCCGCAGGCAACTACATCAGCCTATGCATTGAAATCCAGGTGGGAGGGAGAGGTAGGCTCTATAGAAGATGCCGAGTGGAGCGACACTCTAGATAGGTGTAAACTAGTATCTCCAAAACTATCGGATCGTTTAACACAAATATTTATAACACATAGAGCATATCTCACACCCATCAGAGTTTCCAGGTATAAGAGCGATCAATCTATTATCTGCCAAATGTGTGGTCAAGTATCTAATACTTATTTCCATCTTTTGTGGCAATGCCCTAAAATTCAAACCAACTGGGCACAGGTGATACAGTTCCTACACGATAAAATGGGCTCCCCCGTAACACTTCAGCCGAAGCTTTGTCTCCTTGGAATTTTTCCGGATCCAGACCTAGATAAATTCACCAAAACATTTTTGCACGAAACACTTTTTTCTGCTCATAAAGTCATAGCTAGGAACTGGATGAGACCTAATCCTCCGGAATTTTTACAATGGCTAATAGAAATTAATAATAATCTGCCATACAAGAAACTAATATATTCCCACAGAGGGTGTCCATCTAAATACGATAAGATTTGGGATCGGTGGCTAAAAACGCAGAAACATGTAAATGATTAAAAATTTAGACACGCTGTGTAGTATAGACCCCCCCTCTGCTTGTGTAATTTAAATAAGGTTGACACAGAGTATTTACTTTCTCTCTCCCACTATTGCGGTTAACCTGTCTAATAGATACACTGACTGCTAGTGAAGCCAACTCACCTCAATTTGAATACTATATTGCTATATTTTACTTTATATGATACCTATGACATTGTCTTGAGTTAATATATGTATCTATAAAGGATGTCGTTGTCTATCTATAATAGGTAATTCCATTTGTTTTGCTTGATGACTGTCATTAAGACCTATTGTATGCAATCTTTTCTCTTTTTGTTCAATAAAAGATTTTTCCAATTAAAATTGGAATCCAGACTCATTATTGCAAAGAGGAGGTTTAATACAAAGGGCTTGGCATTGTCGGTTACTGTGCTTCCCCTACACAAAAGGTGTAACAGTACACCATACATGAAATAAGAGACAAGATTCTGAAATTTGTGCTATAACATGCTTAGCCTACATAGGTTGCATGTGACTATTGATATGCTATCTGGCAATGTGGAAAAAATAACAATTTCTCTCACTAAACTCTTGCCATAAGAGGAAGGGTGTGAAAGGCATTACTGGCCTCAGAGATACCCAGTTTGGAAGCAGCACTGCCTCCGTATAAATTTATACAGTAGAGAATTAAAGAGCCAGTAGGAGAAGTCAATGCGCACAATGGAAGTAAAATAATGTAAAATGCCATTGCCTTTTTAGAGGTCTGAAACCACCACTTTATCAGGAATTAAAAGCCGGAGAGACTGCAAAGAGGTCTGTATTGCTGTGTATTAAAATATCCCTTAATATGTCAACCTGTTCAAACAATATGCACATGGAAAAAGCAGTAAACTTAAATGGTAATGTGGCTGCAGGGTTAGCAGTAAGTAGCCGACATTACATATACCAGAGTGGTATAGAGAACATCAACAGCTTACTGGTAACCCTTCAACCCTTATACCATCATCTCTGTCCTGCTTTTTCCATGGCTATAGTGTTCATACAGCTTGGTGTATTGAAACTTCTGCAACCTTGTCCAATTCCTACTGAAAATTCCCCAATCATGAATTTCCAATTCATTCTTTGCATTTTACCAATGAATTGGATTTCTTTGACATCCATGTTTATCAACTAATTTTACCTGTGCACAATTTTTTTGTTATCTGTTATATATATGATACCTCATGGTTAGGGATGAGCCTCGTGTTCGAGTCGAACCCATGTTCGACTCGAACATAGTCTGTTCGCCCGTTCGCCGGATTGCGAACGATATGGGCCGTTCACGCCAAATTCGTGTGGCGCGTCACGGCCCATAATTCACTGCGGCATCGCAGTGCATTGCTGGCTGATGATTGGCCAAGCATGCACTATGACCCGCATGCTTGGCCAATCACAGCGCCGTCTGAACAGAGAGCCGTAATTGGCCAAAGCCAAGGAAGCTTTGGCCAATTATGACTCAGGGGATTTAGTACACGCCCCACACTATATAAGGCCGCCTACACGGCGGCCCTGTGTAGTGTGTGTTCCGGCATTCATAGATAGAGAGAGACAGAGTCATTTGATTTGAGTTAGATAGATTAGGCAGAACAGTCAGTCAGTTAGCTGCACTTACAGTGTATTGTGTATATATATGCATCCCAGGTGTGGCATATATATATATACACACACACTGTATTCAGTTTAGCTAGCTCCGCTCCTGTTATCTTCTTACTGACAGGCTTGTCTTGTTACAGTATTTACAGCTACCTGAAGAAAATTGCTGGTGTTCTTTTGATCCTTTTAGTACCACAGTCAGGCAGCTAGACTATTTACAGTTAGTGCAGTGCGTCCTGCTCACAGTGTTCAGCTAAACCTACAAGTTAGTGGGGTGCGTCCTGCTCACAGTGTTCAGCTAAACCTACAAGTTAGTGTGGTGCGTCCACCTCACAGTGTTCAGCTAAACCTACAAGTTAGTGCGGTGCATCCTGCTCACAGTGTTCAGCTAAAACTACAAGTTAATGTGGTGCGTCCACCTCACAGTTTTCAGCTAAACCTACAAGTTAGTGCGGTGCGTCCTGCTCACAGTGTTCAGCTAAAACTACAAGTTAGTGCGGTGCATCTACCTCACAGTGTTCAGCTAAACCTACAAGTTAGTGCGGTGCGTCCTGCTCACAGTGTTCAGCTAAACCTACAAGTTAGTGCGGTGCGTCCTGCTCACAGTGTTAAGCTAAACCTTCAAGTTAGTGCGGTGCGTCCTGCTCACAGTGTTCAGCTAAAACTACAAGTTAGTGCGGTGCATCCACCTCACAGTGTTCAGCTAAACCTACAAGTTAGTGCGGTGCGTCCTGCTCACAGTGTTCAGCTAACCCTAGAAGTTAGTGCGGTGCGTCCTGCTCACAGTGTTCAGCTAAAACTACAAGTTAGTGCTGTGCGTCCTGCTCACAGTGTTCAGCTAAACCTACAAGTTAGTGCGGTGCGTCCTGCTCACAGTGTTCAGCTAAAACTACAAGTTAGTGCTGTGCGTCCTGCTCACAGTGTTCAGCTAAACCTACAAGTTAGTGCGGTGCGTCCACCTCACAGTGTTTAGCTAAACCTACAAGTTAGTGCGGTGCGTCCTGCTCACAGTGTTCAGCTAAAACTACAAGTTAGTGCTGTGTGTCCTGCTCACAGTGTTCAGCTAAACTTACAAGTTTGTGTAGTGAGACCTTTGCACAGTGTTCATCTAAAGCTACAAGTTAGTGCAGTGCTTCCTGCTCACAGTGTTCAGCTAAAACTACAAGTTAGTGCTGTGCGTCCTGCTCACAGTGTTCAGCTAAACCTACAACTTAGTGCGGTGCGTCCTGCTCACAGTGTTCAGCTAAAACTACAAGTTAGTGCTGTGCGTCCTGCTCACAGTGTTCAGCTAAACCTACAAGTTAGTGTGGTGCGTCCACCTCACAGTGTTCAGCTAAAAGTAGAAGTTAGTGCAGTGCGTCCACCTCACAGTGTTCAGCTAAACTTACAAGTTAGTGTAGTGAGACCTCTGCACAGTGTTTATCTAAAGCTACAAGTTAGTGCAGTGCGTCCTGCTCACAGTGTTCAGCTAAAACTATAAGTTAGTGTGGTGCATCCACCTCACAGTGTTCAGCTAAACCTACAAGTTAGTGCGGTGCGTCCTGCTCACATTGTTCAGCTAAAACTACAAGTTAGTGCTGTGCGTCCTGCTCACAGTGTTCAGCTAAACCTAGAAGTTAGTGCGGTGCGCCCACCTCACAGTGTTCAGCTAAACCTACAAGTTAGTGCTGTGCGTCCTGCTCACAGTGTTCAGCTAAACCTACAAGTTAGTGTAGTGAGACCTCTGCACAGTGTTCATCTAAAGCTACAAGTTAGTGCAGTGCGTTCTGCTCACAGTGTTCAGCTAAAACTACAATATAGTGTGGTGCGTCCACCTCACAGTGTTCAGCTAAACCTACAAGTTAGTGCGGTGCGTCCTGCTCACAGCCTTCAGCTAAAACTACAAGTTAGTGCTGTGCGTCCTGCTCACAGTGTTCAGCTAAAACTACAAGTTAGGGCGGTGCGTCCACCTCACAGTGTTCAGCTAAACCTACAAGTTAGTGCGGTGTGTCACCTCACAGTGTTCAGCTAAACCTACAAGTTAGTACGGTGCGTCCTGCTCAGTGTTCAGCTAAACCTACAAGTTAGTGCGGTGCGTCCTGCTCACAGCGTTCAGCTAAAACTACAAGTTAGTGCTGTGCGTCCTGCTCACAGTGTTCAGCTAAAACTACAAGTTAGTGCGGTGCGTCCACCTCACAGTGTTCAGCTAAACCTACAAGTTAGTGCGGTGTGTCCACCTCACAGTGTTCAGCTAAACCTACAAGTTAGTACGGTGCGTCCTGCTCAGTGTTCAGCTAAAACTACAAGTTAGTGCTGTGCGTCCTGCTCACAGTGTTCAGCTAAAACTACAAGTTAGTGTGGTGCGTCCACCTCACAGTGTTCAGCTAAAACTACAAGTTAGTGCTGTGCGTCCTGCTCACAGTGTTCAGCTAAAACTACAAGTTAGTGCGGTGCATCCACCTCACAGTGTTCAGCTAAACCTACAAGTTAGTGCGGTGCATCCACCTCACAGTGTTCAGCTAAACCTACAAGTTAGTGCGGTGCGTCCTGCTCACAGTGTTCAGCTAAAACTACAAGTTAGTGCTGTGCGTCCTCCTCACAGTGTCCAGCTAAACCTACAAGTTTTTTTTTGCGAGCTCTGCACAGTGTTCAGCTAAAGCTACCTGTAGAAGGTTGGTGGTGTTTTCCTGATCCTATCACTACCGCAGGCAGCTAAAAAAGCTACAATTTAGTTTTTTGCAAGCTCTGCACAGTGTTCAGCTAAAGCTACCTGTAGAAGGTTGGTGGTGTTCTCATACTACAGGCAGGCAGTTGATTTTGCTAGCTGCAGTATCAGTATATATATATATATATATATATATATATATATATATATATATATATATATATATATATATCCCAGCTTAGTGCAGCTACAGGCCATTAGTATGTCTGGAAGGCCAAGAAGGAGAGGCTGACAGTCACAAGCCAATAAGAGAAGGCAAGCAGGCTCTGTGTCTAGTGCTGGTTGTGGAGACGGTGCATCCTCATCAGCACATGGCCGTGGGACATGCTTGGCCTTTTTTTCGGCAGCTGGCCGCGTTGAGCCGCAACATGCGGAAGACTTGGTCGGGTGGATGACCAAGCCGTCCTCATCCTCCTCATCCTCTCTCACCCATGCCCAGGGTACTTTGTCTGGCAAAGCAGCGGCCTCTTCCCTTGGCTCAATGTCATCAGTGACTCCTTCCCTAGCCCCACCATGTCCTCCTGAGGAGTCCCTCAAACTGTTTGACCACAGTGTTGGGTACATGCTCCAGGAGGATGCCCAGCGTTTGGAAGGCTCTGATGATGATACTGAGCTCGATGAAGGCAGTAACGTGAGCACGGACAGAGGGGGTGCCCAAGAAGGACAGCAATCTGGCAGTCATGCTCCCCCTGCTGCAGCATACTGCCAGGTTTGCTCCAGTGATGAGGAGGGAGGGGATGATGAGGTCACTGACTCAACGTGGGTGCCTGATAGGAGAGAGGAGGAGGAGGTGGCACATCACCAACGAGGCAGGATGCCCTCCAGGGGCCAGCCTAAGGGCAGCACATTGACGGCATCACACCCCAAAGCTCCACATGTGCAGGGCGCTGCAGTCTCTGTGCGTTATTCAAAAAGTTCTTTCATGTGGGCCTTTTTTGAGACGAGTGCATCAGATCGCACCGCTGCTATTTGCAACTTATGTCTCAAGCGTATCTCATGTGGCCAAAACATCTCCCGCTTGGGTACCACATGCTTGACCAGACCTATGTTGACCTGCCATGCAGTTCGTTGGCAAGCGTATCTAAAAGACCCACATCAAAGAACAAAGAGGACCTCTCCTTGCTCCTCATCAGCTGAGATCTCCAACCCCACTATACCTTCAGTCCTCTCTGAGACCTGCACTGAGAGGAATGAAGGTGTAGAATTAGGTGTGTCACAGCCAAGTACTTGTGGGCAATCTGCTTTTGGTACACCGACGTCAGATTATACCAGGCAAATTTCCCTGTCCCAGCTGCTGCACCGCTGAAAGAAGTTTGCTCCCAGCCATCCACATGTCCAGCGGTTGCATGCTAGCTTGGCAAAATTGCTAGCACTTCAACTGCTGCCTTTTCAGTTGGTAGACTCTGCCCCCTTCCGTGAGTTTGTGGAATGTGCGGTTCCTCAGTGGCAGGTACTCAAACGCCACTTTTTCTCATGGAAGGCGATTCCGGCTCTCTACCGGCATGTGGAAGGCAATGTCCATGCCTCGCTGGACAGGGCGGTCAGCGGTAAGGTGCATATTACCGCTGACTCATGGTCCAGCAGGCATGGACAGGGATGTTACCTAAGTTTCACGGCGCATTGGGTGACTCTGCTGGCAGCTGGGAAGGATGCAGAACAAGGTGCAGTAGTGTTGGAGGTTGTTCCGCCACCACGCCTCCAAAATGCTAATGATTGTGACACACCTCTCTCCTCCACCCCCTCCTCTTCTTCTTCCTCCATGGCCTCTTCCTGTGCTTTGTTCTCGGAACCAGCGGTGCTCCGTAGCCGTTCAAGGGGCTACGCAAGTACGCAGGCCAAAAGATGCCATGCGGTGCTTGAGCTGGTGTGCTTGGGGGACAGGAGCCACACTGGGGCAGAGGTTCTGTCAGCTCTGCAGGGGCAAGTTCAGAGGTGGTTGACGCCACGCCAACTTAAGGCAGGAATGGTGGTTTGCGACAATGGCACCAACCTCCTCTCTGCCCTCCGACAGGGACAAATGACCCATGTGCCCTGTTTGGTTCACGTCCTTAACTTGGTGGTGCAGCGGTTCTTGGGCAGATACCCGGGCTTACAGGATGACCTGAGGCAGGCCAGGAAAGTCTGTGTGCATTTCCGCCGGTCATATAATGCCAGTGCTCAGCTGGCGGACCTCCAAAAGGAGTTTAACCTGCCCAAGAACCGCCTAATCTGTGACATGCCCACCAGGTGGAACTCAACTTTGGCCATGCTGCAGCGGCTGCACACGCAGCAGAGGGCCATCAATGAGTACCTGTGCGACTATGGCACCAGGACAGGGTCAGGGGAGCTTGGTTTTTTTTCCCCACGCCAGTGGGCCATGATCAGGGATGCATGCACTGTCCTGTCACCATTTGAGGAGGCCACGAGGATGGTGAGCAGTGACAGTGCATGCATCAATGACACTGTCCCCCTTGTCCACCTGTTGGAGCACACGCTGCGTGGAATAATGGACAGGGCACTTGAGGCAGAACAGAGGCAGGAAGAGGAGGACTTCCTTAGCTCTCAAGGCCCCCTTTATCCAGACAGTGTTCCTGCATGCCCACCGATCACACAGGAAGAGGAGGAGGAGGAGGAGGAGGAAGATTGTGTCAGTATGGAGGTGGAGCCTGGCACTCAGCATCAGCAACAGTCTTTAAGGGATCAGTCCCAAGAAACACATGGACTTGTACGTGGCTGGGAGGAGGTGGCTGCGGACCATGTCGTCCTTAGTGACCCAGAGGACTCCGGACCGAATGCCTCAGCAAACCTACGCTGCATGGCCTCCCTGATCCTGCAAAGCCTGCGTAAGGATCCTCGTATTCGTGGTATCAAGGAGAAGGACCAATACTGGCTGGCAACCCTCCTTGATCCACGTTACAAGGGTAAGGTTGCGGACCTTATCTTGCCATCGCAGAGGGAGCAGAGGATGAAACATCTTCGGGAGGCCTTGCAGAAAGGTCTGTGCAACGCGTTCCCAGAGACTGGGAAGTTACAAACTCCTGTTTCTGGACAACGTGTTGCTGAGGCTTCGGTCAGTCAAAGAAGGAGCGGTGGAGAAGGTTGCCGTCTGACTGATGCGTTCAGACAATTTTTGGGTCCGCAGCCCCAAGGTATGATCGGTTCCAGCAACCATCGCCAGCGTCTGTTTTACATGGTGCAGGAATACCTAGGGGCAAGATCTGACTTGGACACCTTTCCCACCGAAAATCCTCTGGGTTACTGGGTCTTGAGGATGGATCACTGGCCAGAGCTTGCACAGTATGCAATTGAGCTACTGGCCTGTCCTGCATCCAGCGTTCTTTCGGAACGCACATTCAGTGCTGCTGGAGGCTTTGTATCCGATCACAGGGTGCGTCTGTCCACCGACTCGGTCGATCGACTGACCTTCATAAAAATGAATCAGTCTTGGATCACCACCAGCTACCAAGCACCTGATGCTGATGTAACCGAATAATATTTTTTGAAATCTCCGATCCCTTCAAAGACTGCCTATGCTGATGCTGAGTGACTGTCCCTGAGTAATTTTCCTCTTCCTCCTCAATGATCACGCTGATAGCTTGTAAGAACATTTTTGGTTCTGGGCGCCACCACCAGTGCCTAAGGCCCAATTTTTCAGCCCTTGTTTAACAGGGGCATTTAATTACAATTTTTGATGCAATACTTTGCAGCAGGGCTCATTTCTGCGTTCCAACTAGAGTATCTGTGAGGGGTTGCAGTGTTGTGGCACCAGCACCAGTGCCTAAGGCCCAATTTTTCAGCCCCTGTTCAACAGGGGCATGTAATTACAATTCTTGATCTAATATTTCACAGCAGGGCCCATTTCTGCACCCACCAAGAGTGAGTGAGGACTTACAGTGTTTTGGCACCAGTACCACCACCACCAAAGGCCCAATTTTTCTGCCCTTGTTCAACAGGGGCATGTAATTACAATTCTTGATCTAATATTTCACAGCAGGGCCCATTTCTGGACCCACCAAGAGCAAGTGAGGACTTACAGTGTTGTGGCACCAGCACCACCACCACCAAAGGCCCAATTTTTCTGCCCTTGTTCAACAGGGGCATGTAATTACAATTCTTGATCTAATATTTCACAGCAGGGCCCATTTCTGCGCTCACCAAGAGCGAGTGAGGACTTACAGTGTTGTGGCACCAGCACCACCACCACCACCAAAGGCCCAATTTTTCTGCCCCTGTTCAACAGGGGCATGTAATTACAATTCTTGATCTAATATTTCACAGCAGGGCCCTGTGAGGGCTTACTGTGTTGTGGCCACAACAACACCTAAGGCCCAAATTTCTGCTGAGTATATAGGGCAGGCCCCTACTTTCAAACATCTAACTTACAAACGACTCTTACTTGCAAACGGAAGGATACAACAGGAAGTGAGATGAAATCTACCCCTAGGAAGGGAAATTCTCTCCTGTAAGAGATAATATGGGAAAAACATTTCTCCTTTCCACTGATGCTTTCCAATCCTTGTTCCACAAAAAAACCCAAATTTTCAAAAAACATTTGTCATTGGGACAAAAAGTGAGGTGAAATCTTCTGAAGAGGAGGACAGACAGCAAAACAAATGTCACAGGGGTGATAACCCTTCCCTATGTTTTCCAAAAAGCTTAAAAAATTTTTTTGGCTGGAGCTAAACACGTTAAAAATGTACCCGTTCAAAATTACAAACAGATTCTACTTAACAACAAACCTACAGTCTCTGTCTTGTTTGCACCGCCTGTATACTGCTGTTCAGAGTATATAGGGCCTGGTTGCCCCACACCTTTCCTTATTTTAATTTGGGTGCGGGGTTCCCATTAATATCCATACAAGACCCAAAGGGCCTGGTAATGGACTGGGGGGTACCCATGCCGTTTGTCTCACTGATTTTCATCCATATTGCCAGGACCCGACATTACATTAAACCCGCAAGCAGTTTTAAATGAGATTTTTTCCTATAAAAATGACATTTTGTGCTGGGACTGTTCTAAACATGGGAAACACGCGCCACTTTACAGGCATACTATAGACACACCCCAGGTACGATATTTAAAGGAATATTTCACTTTTTTTTTTTTTACTTTAAGCATCATTAAAATCACTGCTCCCGTAAAAGTTTTTTTTGCATTGATACATGTCCCCTGGGGTAGGACCCGGGTCCCCAAACCCTTTTTAGGACAATACCATGCAAATTTGCCTTTAAAATGAGCACTTTTTATTTTGAACGTTCGAGTCCCATTGACGTCAATGGGGTTCTAACGTTCGTGCAAATTTTCGGTCCGTTCGCAGGTTCTGGTGTGAACCGAACCGGGGGGTGTTCGGCTCATCCCTACTCATGGTTTATGAGCAGCATCTGAAGCCTGTTTCTACCGTTAGTGGTGAAATATTACAATTCGATTTATCTTGCATATTCATTTTGGCAATATGTTTGCTTTTGCCAATTTTTTTAAAATTACCCGTTAAATATTGATGTCTGTTTCTCATTACCCTGAACTCGTTCCCATGTATTGGCATCTTCATCAACATCACAACCATTGGATTAAGAATTTTTGTATTAGTATTCCTAGAGTCTGTAGTGTCTTAATTTTCCCACAGCTAGATTAGCTGCAGGTGTCAGATCCCACTTAGAATACAGGAGTTGAGGTATAACAAATTGTGCTCCACCAATAGGATATTATGGTTAGTCACTCCTTGAATATTTGCAAAGAAAGTTGATCTGAAATCATGCAGTGCAGACTTGCTGCAATTGTGCAACAAACTTGTAAAGCTTGGCAAGTCTAGCAAGAGCTTAGCAAGTCATCTTCAAACTTGCAGCACACTTATTTGCTATCTGGGTGTATGCTTTACGTAGGCATGTCCTGCTATATCCCCTATCCAGGAATCGCTGTTGTAATTGCTTAGCTTCATCCTGAAATAAGGAATAATTGGAGCAGTTTCATTTCAACCTTAAATATTGACTATAAGGTATCAAATTTTCAGGTGGGTCAGATGGAAGCTAGAGGCATGTAATACAGTATTGCCTGCAGTTTCTTTCCTGTATAGTGTACTGGCAAAATCGCCCAAAGTGAATATAAGGATGTATTGTTGCGGAAACATTGCCCGGTCAAGGGCACATTTGCCTGCGGCCATTGCTCATGCTGTTGTTTAACCACCTCAATACTGGGCACTTTCACCCCCTTCCTTCCCAGACCAATTTTCAGCTTTCAGTGCTCTTACACGTTGAATGACAATTACTCAGTCATGCTACATTGTACCCAAATGAAATTTTTATCATTTTGTTCACACAAATAGAGCTTTCTTTTGGTGATATTTATTCACCACTTTATTTTTTATTTTTTGTTATATAAGCGAAAAAACTGCAAATATATTGAAAAAAAAAAAACCTAAATTTTCTACTTTCTGTTTTAATGGAAACCAAAAAAATCAAATTATTTCGAAAATTTAGGCCAAAATGTATTCTGCTACATGTCTTTGGTAAAAAAATCCTGATAAGTGTATGATCATTGGTTTGTGGGAAAGTTATAGAGTCTACAAGCTATGCTACACATTATTGAAAACGTATCAATCCTAATGCACTGATGGCCCATCTCATTTCTTGAGGCCCTAAAATGTCAGGACAGTACAAATACCTCCCAAATGACCCCTTTTTGGAAAGAAGACAGTCTGGGGTATTTAGTAAGAGGCATACTGAATTTTTTGAAGTTGCACTTTTTTTCCCCACAATGCTTTGGAAAATTAAGAAATATATATTTTTTTCTTCACTAAATTGTCATATTTACAACTTATTTCTCACACACAGTGCAGGCGTAATTGCAATTACACCCCAAAATACATTTGGCTATTCGTTCTGAGTATGGCAATACCCCATATGTGAGACTTTTCCACAGCCTGGCCATATACAGAGGCCCAACATCCATGTAGCACCATCAGGCGTTCTAAAGGCATAAATTACACATTTCATTTTCTGAGTACCTATCACATTTTTTTGAAGGCCCTGCAGGACCAGGACAATGGAATTACCCATAAAATGACCCCATTTTGGAAAGAAAATGCCCCAATGTTTATTTTATGAGGCATAAGTCTTTTGAACATGTCATTTCTTCCAAAAGTTTTTGGAAAATGTGGAAAAAACATGAAAATTTATTTTTTTTCTCACAAAGTTGTCAATTTAGAAGATCTTTCTAACACATAGCATGTACATAGCCAAAATGACACCCCAAAATACATTCTGCTACTCCTCCCGAGTATGGTGATACCCCATGTGTGAGACTTTTCCACTACCCGGCCACATACATAGGCCCAACATGCAAGTAGCACCTTTAGGTTTCTAACATATAGCATTTACACACCAAGAATTACACCCCAAAATACATTCTGCTGAGCAAAGGGTAAAAAAAAGGCTCACCTGTGGTTTTAGCATGCAGGAATACCGTTCCAGAGCAGTCAAAGCATTTGTCCAGACAGCCAAAGGAAATGTCCAGGAATTGTCCAGGCAGCAGACAGATATGGAAAAGTATGAACATGGTTCAGTACCGTTCAAGGTTTAGCAGGCAGTTCAGGTAACAGGCAGAGGCATGGCCAGTTCAGGTGGCAGGCAAATGCATGGCCAGTTCAGGTGGCAGGCAAAGGCATGGCCAGTTCAGCTGGCAGGCAAAGGCATGGCCATTCAGGTGGCAGGCAGAGGCATGACCAGTTCAGGTGGCAGCACTATAACATTGGGCCTTGGTCAGGTACGACCTGAGGACAGGGGTAGAGGCTTCTTCCCACCCAAATCTCTACGAAGCCTCCAAGTCTCCAAACTCTAATCTGAGAAAACCCAGAGAAAAACGTTTTCTCCACTCGGAAAACCTTTTCTGGAGCCCCTCACATATGTGAGACCCCTGTGCTGTACAGTGGCAGGGCAAATGATCAGTTCAGGAGGCAGGCAAAAAGCATGGTCATTTAACAGGCCGAGGTCAATTCACGTTGCAGGCAGAAACATGTTTGGCAGAGGCATAGTCGTTAATAGTCTGGGTCATTTACAGAAATGGCAGATAGTGGAAACTGGAAAAAATAATCTTCACTTTATTGATAGTGTAAGTGAAGTATGATAGCTCCGATAGCACTCTCCAATACAGAGGCCTGGCTGGGAGGGACATTGGGGACAGTAGTATCGGGTGTCACTGCGAATTCCTCTACTACACACATACACACAACATTTTTTGGGGGGTTTGCGACCTGTTTGGGTAAGAGTAAGGATTTCGGGAAAGTGCCTTTCATGGAGTCTGGCTAATGTATCGGAGCAAATTAGTTGAAGGGCTTGGCCATGGGGATAGAGAAGGACTGAGATAACTTCTTCTTGGAATGTTAAATTGAACAGGGCTAGTTGCATCAAATAAATGGCGACTTTCTTGTACCAAAACAGTGATTTCCTGGTGGCCAAGAGGGCTGCATCATCTGGGCGTTCATATCCACTCCCCCCCATGTATAGGTTATACTCATGCACACATCTTGGCTTCTGGATGGGGCCTTTTCTTCTCTGCAGTTCCCCCAAGGTGTCATCATGCGTTGTGGAAATGATGTAAACATCTCTTTTTTTATCTCTCCACTTCAGCGCTAGTACCTCTTCAGTCTGCATACTGGCCATTTCACCCTGTTTCAATTTCTTGGCGACCAATCTCTGTGGGAAGTCTTTGCGGTTGGTCCGTGCTGTCCCACAGGCCACAGTCTTCTTTTGGTACAAATGGCGGAAAAGTGGGAGACTCGTGTAGAAATTGTCTACGTATAGGTGGTAACCTTTCCCAAGCAATGGTTCGATCAGCTGCCAGACAATTTTGCCACTTGTTCTCATGTAGGTAGGGGGGTTTAGCTGTCTGTCTTTTCCCTCATAAATGATAAAGTCAAATGTGTAACCTGTGGCCCTGTCACACGCCTTATAAAATTTTACCCCACGTCTGGCTCTTTTACTGGGGAGGTATTGCTTTATTCCAAGTCTTCCGGTAAAGTGTACTAGGCATTCACCTACACAAATATTTATATCAGGGGTAAACATCTGCTTGAAGCTGGTGCAAAAAAAATTGATTAGGGGCCGATTTTTGAATAATTTATCATAACTGGGATGATTTTGAGGGAGGCACTGGGCATTGTTGTTGAAATGTAAAAATCTCATAATCATCTCGTAATGGGTTCTGGGCATTATTGACGAATAGACTGGCATGTGGTGGATAGGTTGGGTAGACCAGTAGGCATGGAGTTCATTTTTTTTGTCAGCCCCATGTTGAGGGTTAGGCCAAGGAAAATTTAAAATTCTTCCATGGTGAAGGGTTTCCAAACAAAGGGACAGGCATATGAAGATTTTGGATTGTTGGCTATATGTTGGCTAGCGTATAGATTACATTGCTCCACAATGTATATTAGGAGATCATTGATAAAAAAAGAAGTAAAAATAATAAATTGGGGTTACATTTTCCAACTGTATCTGAGGGCCTGCCTGGGCTGTAAAAAGGGGAATTACAGGTTCTACTGACTTATCGGGCAGCCATGTTGGATACAGTAGAATATCTGGGAGGCTAGTATGGGCCATGCCTCGTTGATGGGATGCTCCGTTGCTAGCATCTGGCCTATCCTCTAGAAAGGTTGCAGAACTGCTGGTGGATGCCTATCCTGGAGTGCTGTGCTGCTGGTGGATGCCTGCTGGTGGATGCCCTGGAGTGCTGCACTGCTGGTGGATGCCTGCATATCATCCTGGAGTGCTGCGCTGCTGGTGGATGCCCTGGAGTGCTGCGCTGCTGGTGGATGTCTGCCCCTGCTCATATCTCTTGATTCTCCTTGTTAGGATTCTATCTTCCTCGGTTTCCATCTCGGAGCCACTGCTTTCCACTGGCTCATAGTCGCTATCCGAGTCTGACAGAGAGTTCCCCGCTACTCTCGTCTGACATACTCTGGAGTATCCGGAGAGCCTCCTCAGCGTTGTAGAATCTTTTGGTCATGTTGGCGGGCAGATGTACCAGATGGCGGGCGAAAGATGTGCCAGATGGCGGGCGGCCCTGCCAGATGGTGGGTGGCTAGTTGTGTCTGATGTTGGTGGGCAGATGTGCCTGATGGCGGGCAGATGTGTCAGATGGCAGGCGGCAGATGTGCCAGATGGCGGGTGGCAGATATGCCAGATGTTGGGCGGCTGTGCCTGATGTTGGCGGGTGGCAGATGTGTCAGATGGCGGGCGGCAAATGTGTCAGATGGTGGGCGGCAAATGTGTCAGATGGCGGGCGGCAAATGTGCCAGATGTTGGGCGACAGATGTGCCAGATGTTGGGTGGTTGTGCCAGATGTTGGGCGGCTGTGCCTGATGTTGGCGGGCAGATGTGCCTGATGATGGAGGGCAGATGTGCCTGATGATGGCGGGTGGCAGATGTGTCAGATGGCAGGTGGCTGATGTGCCAGCTGTTGACGGGCTGATGTGCAGCTGTTGGTGGACAGATGTGCCAGCTGTTGGTGGACAGATGTGCCAGTTGTTGACGGTCAGATATTCACTGTATGACAGGTGTTTTAACTGTTTTGAGGACACTAGCTGGGTAATCAGTGGGTAAACAGCAGACAAACAGCTAAAAACTCACTGATCTCCCGGCTGCAGCACAGATCTCTCTTCCTCTCCTCACTGACAGGCTCTGTGTGAGGAGAGGAAGAGATAAGAGCAGTTACAACCGCTCTCTATTTACATTATATGATTGGACACAGTCGTCATGTGATCAGGAGGGCCAATCACAGAGCCCTCCTGTCTTGTATAACTCTCCTGTCTCTGGGGGGCACAGGCAGATTGGGCAGCGGCGCGATCCCCTGTCAGATGCCACCCCTCCCCCTCTATTTACATTACGATGGCTGTGATTAGACGCAGATCAGGAGGGCAAATCACAGTGGCCTCCTGTCATTCCGAGATGCGGCGGGTTAATTATTAAAAACAAAACCTTTCTCTTGCCTAATGGGGAACTGTTTACTCCAAAAAATGTTGCCAACTGCCACACAAAGGGGGTCATATATTTGCTTTATTGTGAATGTGGCTCCTTTTTATGTGGGCAAAACCAAACAAGAACTGTGGCAGTGCATTCAAAAACATGTATATAGTATGCAAATTGGTAATTTTTACCTTCCCTTTGATAGACATGTAGTTGATATACACCAGTACAAAGTTCCCAAGGTCACAGTCATGGTATTAGACCGGATCCATGTACCCAGGAGGCGACTGGAATAAAACATTACTCCAGTTGGAACAGAGATGGATATTTTGGTTACAAGCCACATCCCCTCCAGGTCTTAACAAATACATCTCGTATTGTCCCTTCCTAAAGTATTTTTTTCAGGCAAATTCAACTAGCTTAGTTGGTTTAATTATGAACAGGGCTTTTTTTTTATCAGAGAATAGGTGCAGGAACTCCCCCTTTCTGAGTTACTCCTTTTCTCCACCTCTACCCACCTCCGAGCACCCTCTACCTACCTCCCATTACTGCCCTTTTAGAGAATACAGAGCCAAGTATAATTTTGTGGTGATAAGTAATTCTTATGGAATTTGTTAATGATAACAAGAAAAGCAGTAAAATAGATCCCCTGTAGCCAGTAACAATAAAGCCCCATCTAGCAACAATAGATCTCCCCACAATGGGCCACCCGAAACAAAATCCCCCAGCAGCAACAACAGATCTCCTCAAAGCCAGCATCAATAGACTCTCCAGCAGTGAGCAACAATAGTCTCCTCCCTCAACAGTAGATCTCTCCCAGCCATAACTGACCCCTCAGCAATATAAGACCCACCCCCAGCAACAATAGGTCCCTCATCAGTAAGAATAGACCCCCCTGCAAAAATAGATCCCCCCAGGTAGAATAGACCCTGCAACACACCCCAGCACCCCTTACCATTACATACAGTCAGTGCTGGAGGTGCCGGAACTGCGTTCCCCCGCGTTTCTGCTGAAAAAAGCCCTGATTATGAATATGCTAAATCACTGCATGTGTTGCAATTTTTGTGTTGATTCTTTATCCTCTTCCAATAGAGGTAACATTTGTAAATTGTTCATGATGTTCATGTATAATATGTATAAATACATATTAGACAGAAGTACAGTTAAATCACACTTGTATAATAATAATAAAAAAAGGTAAACAGAGTAAACGTAGTCAAAACATAGCCAGAGTTCAGGAACCAGAACAGATAGTCAGACAAGCCAAAACTTCAGGGAGCCAGAAAACAGCCTAGTAGAACAGCAAGCTGGATCTGGAGCCAGAAGGAATATCAGCCAAGTAAGTTTTTAACAGGAACACAGGAGAGCGTCTTTAGAGATGTGACCAAGGCGAAAGCAGAGATCATTTCGACTGGACAGCTTAAGTAGGCAGGACCGATGAGCAGGATCATCAACAGGTGAATCACTGTGGAGAGATAGGAGCTGGCAATTAGCCGACAGCTGAGCGGCCAGCTCAGAGAAGGAAGAGCTGGGCTCAGCCTTGACAAAGGGAAAACTGATAAAATACATATTTATTTGATTGTTGTTGTATGTAGGTGTGATGATTGGGAAGTGTGGGTGAATAAAAATGGTGAAATTTAATAAAAAAAAGTGTGGGAGAGTGAGGCATGAATAAGTGCTACGCAGGGTGAAAGAGTGCTGAAACGTACAGAATAATTAGAAAGAGTGTATGAAGTTGAAATTAATGCAAAATGAAAATGAATTAAAAGGCGTGTAAGATAAAGTCGACTGGGAATGTTATGCTAGTTTGGAAATGTGTATAAAAAATAGGGACTGTCAGACAAAACAGTCAAAATGTGCTATAATAAGGATGATATATGGTGATAACTGCAGTGCAAACCCACAAACCATATGTGAAATATAACATCATGTACCTTAGTATAAGTGTGAGTACTGTAAGCCATCAATTGCATATAATTGGATGCCTGGCTGCAACTATGCAGGAAGCCAGAGGCTCTAAGGACAAAGGCCAAAATGCAGTGTTAAATCTAAAACGTGTTCTAATGATTGTAACCTAAATCGACGATCTAGGCGATCCACCATAGTTGTGTAGAGTACTTACATGGAACCATTTGTGTGCAGTGACCATCAGTTCAGAGATGCATGGGATTCTGTCTTGATCCTCATGCAACCTGGTATTTATTATAGGGCTTCCTGAAATTAAGGAAAATCAAATAATAGGTTGCAGGTGCCATCCCTTTCCCCACCTCCAAGGTGTGGCATCCTAGCCACTGAGGAAGTGGCCACAGTGTGACTGCCGCCTTCCAGGATGCCGGGGAAGTCGCCGATCACCATCGTCACTTCTGCCAAAATTTTGTGACGTCATGGCACCACGCGCACACACGAGGAACCCGCGCATGTCCGCCCTGTGGCAAACGTTCCGGAAGTGATCCAGGGACGCCCCCGGCAAGATTTTGCTCCCCCCAGCGGCCAAATAGAATTGCGGCCGCCTGTTAGAGCCTTGTTGGGGAATGCAGAAGCACTGTACACCCCCCACCTTGCCGGCAAGCCATAAGGGGCCGAACCCCCACCAGAGGAGACATCAAAGAATATAGGAACCCACCAGGGTCGGCAACGGATAGGACGATTGACAAATTTAAGTACATAGGTTAATGCAAATACAATTTATAAATAACAGGAACATACTAGATGAATCAACATTAAACAATATTCAAATTCTTCTTCAATTCTCTATGGTCATATCTAGTTTAATACTAAGGACCAATCTAACTTGCATTTCTCTCATGTGTCAAGGGGGAAGGGGTGTTTAACCACCCAAAATTACATAGCATTGGGAAGACACATATAGGAGAGGTATTGGGGCTGCACACCCTGAAACAAACAAAATGGGAAGGTTCCCCCAAGGGGCTTTAAAGCAGCAATACAGGCGGATTCGAAAGGAGTTGTATAAAAGTACTTTATTTAGGGAAATATAGGGTCAATGGCATGTTGCCGTTAAAATATAGACTCTGGTTAGGGGATAACAAAAACATTCTACGTTACAGAAATGCAAACACAAAAATATAGCATCACATATGATATGTCTGTTGTGATGATGCTCCGACGCATTTCGACCCATGTGGTATTCTTCAGGGGGTTGGTTTGCTCTAAAGAGATATATTTAACATCTCAAATATCAAAGAGGATATTCCAACATATACTGGATTTCATATATACCAGGTATAGTTACCCCTGGAAGGTGAAAATTTAACATCTCAAATATCAAAGAGGATATTCCAACATATATTGGATTTCATATATACCAGGTATAGTTACCCCTGGAAGGTGAAAAAGAGAGATCTCCTTACCAGAATTTTTAAAACTGTTGGATGATCCCTGAGGTTCCATGACCATCCGTGTCCCAAAGATGGAAAGGGTTCGATCTGATAAGGCTTCCTCTTTTTTTGCATTGAAAAATGCCTGTTCTGTGATCAAAATACATGCTAATATCTAGTGGGGACCGGATTTTCTTGGTAAGCATTTTACTGGGTGCTAGTATATTTTTTCATGGTATGTGCCTTTCCAAAGGTTACTTGCGGAGCTACTGTCAACATAGGTGCTAAGTGCTGGTCTAATATTAAAATGTTCTAAAGTTTTTTAATTATTCTGGAAACAGATTTGAATTTATAATTAAAGGTTGACACAAATCTAACAGAGTAGTTATCATTCACTTTGGCTGTAATATTCTGTCTAGGGGGAGGGTTCATGTGTGCCATGAACACCACCTGAACTAGTGCTGAAGGGTAACCCTTTTCCTCAAAGTTCTTCTGCATAGAGCCACCTTATATGATATAGTCATCAATCCTAGAGCAGTTTCTCCTTAGTCTGGTAAACTGTCCACCAGGAATATTTTTCTTCCATGTAGGGGGGTGACAGCTAATAAAATGGAGATAAGAGTCCCCGCTGGTAGGCTTCACATGATTTTTGGTGATGATACTGCCCTTGTCATGGGTTAACACCAAGTCCAGAAACACCAACTCTCTGGGGTCGATTACATGTGTAAAAGACAACCCAAAGGGGTTCGTGTTACAATGGGCCACAAAGGAGGGGAAGACATCTGGGCCACCACTCCAGATGAGCAGGATGTCATCAATATATCTGCCAAAGAACATAATGTGTTTAGCAAAAGGGTTGTTGGCCCAGATGTATCCCTCCTCTCAGTAACCTATCATCAAGTTGGCATATACAGGGGCAAAGTTTGCTCCCATGGCTGTGCCTCTGCATTGTAAGTAAAACTGGTCAAGAAATGTAAAATAATTATGTCTTAAGCAGAACTCAGTTGACTTGACCAGAAATTCTGATTGCAGAGAATTGATGTCACCATTTTGGGTAAGAAAATGTTCTATGGCCATAAGGCCTACCTCGTGGGGTATTGATGTGCAGAGGGAGGCTCTACACATCAGGTTCTGTTCCTCTTTCCCCCTTTGCTCCCCCCTCCCCTTTTTTCACAACTCCCCCACCCCCCCTCCTCAACCCCCCCTCCTTAAACTCCCCCTCCAAACCTTTCCCCCACCCCCCTCTTCTGCCAGTCTTTGACCTATGATTCTTTGATGTTTACTTCACCCACACTCAGCCATCTGCCATTTGTTTATGTACCATCAATTCATTATTTTTACTAACTTATTTATTATTTTTATAAATATTTGATATTCATATATATATTGTTTATATAACTATTAACATATATTTATATTTATCTTTCAATACATATTCATTTATTTAAACATTTTTCAGTCATTCATTAGTTATTTCTCTTCATTATTTACATTTTTACAAAAAATATTTTTGTTTTATACATTTTTTCATATATATACTTTTTCATTTTTAATAACGATGACTCTTGATTGAGTATGTATGTATTGCATGATGGTGTATGTATACACATGCATATGTACTCATGTGTATGTCTATATCCTTGCATTTGTGATCAATTTATTACTGGATGTTTTTATCACCTTCTTTATTGCTTTTAACATGTTTTGAGTATTCATCCAAATGCAATGCATTACTGGTTCATTTATAGGTAAATTATTGTTTTTGTTATCTGATTGCATTATTTTAATTTCTGTTTAATCAAGCTAATTAGTGGGGATCACTTTTTGAGCAGCGAGGAGTTAACGGCTTCCGTTCCATTTTCCTGTCCCACTGCTCTGCCCACTCCCCTCCCACAAATTGGGGATTTAAACTTCTCAGCTGCCGATTTCCCATGACTTTGATAAAGCGCTGGTTCCCGAGCTCACAAAGGTTTCCGAGTCTATTCGGCTCCAATCAGCGCTGTACGCCACCCACACGAGCCTACCCAACCTGACCTTGGCTCCTGCCTCTTGGCTTTTACATCTGGACCAGGGCAACTTCATCCTTTCATCCTTTGTCAGCACACCAGCTGGTTTGGCATACTGACACGTGGGTCATGGCATTCCACCTTCTCGTGGTCCGCAGCCTCCCCCCGCACCAAGCCAGCGAGTCCAGGTCACCTAGTGGGTCCTTGTTCGGCCAAGTGCAGCAGGGAGATTGGCCCCTCCCTTACTGCCAGGTTCATTCCATCTGTGGATGCCATCAGCTCCTCATTGCTATGGAAACCTCAGTGACACCGTAAGCTGTTTTTATTTTTTTAACCACTTCAGCCCCGGACCATTATGCTGCCTAAGGACCAGAGGACTTTTTCCAATTTGGCACTGCGTCACTTTAACTGCTAATTGTGCAGTCATGCAATGCTGTACCCAAACGAAATTTGTGTCCTTTTCGTCCCACAAATAGAGCTTTCTTTTGATGGTATTTGATCACCTCTGCCATTTTTATTTTTTGCGCTATAAACGGAAAAAGACCGAAAATTTTGAAAAAAAAATGATATTTTCTACTGTTTGTTATAAAAAAAAATCCAATAAACTCAATTTTAGTCATACATTTAGGCCAAAATGTATTCGGCCACATGTCTTTGGTAAAAAAAATGTTAATAAGCGTATATTTATTGGTTTGCGCAAAAGTTATAGCGTCTACAAACTAGGGTACATTTTCTGGAATTTACACAGCTTTTAGTTTATCACTGCCTATGTCATTTCTTGAGGTGCTAAAATGGCAGGGCAGTACAAACCCCCCAGATTAAGCTGAGTTTATTAAATGAAAAAATTAAAACCTTACAAGAGAAACTTGAACCCATGAAGGATTCCAATCTAATGAAAGATTTTAATGTCAATATTAAAAAGAAGTTGGAAAAAGTCGACCGAGAAACGCAGAAGAAAAAAGTCAAAAAATTCAATAGGGACTCTAATGATTTTAAAACTAATAAAATTTATGCATGGCAAACAGTAAATACTAATAACATGGATGATCCAGTTATCCATAGTTCTGGTACAGTTGCGTCAGGTGATGGAACAAGAGGTTCCACTAATCCCTTACCTAACCCTGGGAGTAACAAAAATAATAATAAAAAAACAGGGAATAAAGGTAAAGTAACACAAGGTGGTACTGGTCCTGGACCGGTTGATAGAGGAAGAGGCACGATGGATGCACACCACGGACGAGGTTATTACCAGTCCCCAAGACCCATGTCGCGAGGAAGAGGTGGGTACCTGATAAGGTATCAGAATGAGTACTCTTCCCCAAGGGGCTATGGGAGGGACGCTCCGTATGGGTATGATACCCCGCCAGACTACAGGCATTGGCAACAATATCCCCCACACCATCAAGACATTATGGGCAACTCTGGTATCTCATTACATAACAGATTTGCTCCATTGGAAAATGAGGACCAATCTAGATATGCCCCTTCCAATGTGCCTTTTTTAGGCCAGCGGGGGAGAGGGAGGGGAACCCCGAGGAGGAACCCCAGGGGTTCATACCAAAGAGGGGGAGGAAGATCCACCCCGACCCAGGGTTACAACCACGATCGTGTGGCCCCCCGAAGAGAAGAAGGGGATGTAGGGCAGGCCGATCAAAACAACCCAAGAAAGCGACTGAGGGATGTATGAATACTGGAATATTTAACTTGAGCAGTGTTGAGCTCAATCATAAAGAGCTCAACATATTGAACCTAGGTCTGAAATGTGCCCCAAAGAAAGAAATGAACAAATTTGATGTCTTTATAGACACTCATAAATTTATCAGGTCAATGAACATCAAAAAGTATTTTCTGAGCCATCCAGTGGAATCCACTATTAAATCAAAAGTGCCGGACACTAAAGTGGATACGGGACTTAAGAATAAATCCATTTTTAACCCCCAGAATCCGAGCAATCACTTTATAGAAGTGTTCAAGGGTTTGGTCCTCAATGACATTGAGGAACTCATCCCACGTAAAGGAGTTAACCCATACTATATCAGAGAAGGGATACGCTCGTTGGAAGAGAGGAAGGATCTGATAGTGCGACCCGCGGATAAGGGGGGAGGAGTGGTGCTGTTAGATAAATCCTTTTACCTCAGCCAACTCTTGGAGCTGGTCGGGGATAGATCCACCTATAAAAAATTGTCTTCTGACCCTACGGAGGCATATAAAACCCAGTTGACGATTTTGGTGGAATGGGGGTATAGAATGGATGCCTTAAATCTTAAAGAGAAGAAATATCTAGTCCTGAGTGCGTGTAGAATCCCTGTGATCTACACCCTGCCTAAAATACACAAAAGTACACAATGCCCACCGCCTCGCCCTATCGTCAATGGTATTGGGTCTGTCACAGCTAGACTGGGGGAGTATTTGGATAAATTCCTCCAGCCGAGCGTGAGGGCCACAAGGGCGTACTTGAAAGATACGGGGGATTTGTTGACATCGCTCCAAAATGTAAGGTTGGAGGCTACATCTGCAGTATACTTGGTAACAGCTGATGTAGCCTCCCTGTATACTATTATACAACATGAAGACGCATCCCTGGCCCTCAATTGGGCATTAAGCAAAAGGGATGACATCCCAGATATACAAAAGCGTTTTTTGGGGCATATATTAGATTTTTTTATGTCCCATAACTATTTTTGGTGCAATGGTGACTTTTATTCTCAACAGGTTGGCGTGGCAATGGGAGCCAAATTTGCACCCAGCCTCGCCAACCTGTTTATGGCAGAGTGGGAGGATAGGAAAGTATTTAGTGTGAGAAGACCCCAGCTTTTATACTACCGAAGATTCATTGATGACCTCCTATTTATCTGGGAAGGTACGGAGGATTCGGCAGTTGGGTTCTTACAGGAACTTAACAATAACACCAATAACATTAGATTGGAATACCAGATCAGCAGTGATAGGGTGAATTTCCTAGATGTGACAATTGAAAGATATATGGACACATTAAGAACAAAAGTATTTTTTAAACCAACAGATCGTAACAGCTATCTGTCCATAAGAAGCGGTCACCATCCCGCGTGGATAAGAAATATTCCAAAGGGACAGATCTTACGAGTTCGGCGTAACTGTACGCAGTTAGAGGACTTTTATGAACAGGCAGGAATCCTAAAAAAGAAATTCATACAAAAAGGTTATGACACCAATGTTTTAAATAAGGTTATTCAGGAAGTGGCACTAACCCCGAGAGAGAAATGTTTTGAAAAAAAGAATGTCCCCCAAATGCCTGAGGGCCAACATCAGATAGGGTTCGTATCAGGTTATCATTACCAATATAAAGATATAGAGGGGATATTCAGAAAGCATTGGCATATTTTATGCAAGGATAGACACTTGGGGCAAATCCTACCGAATCAACCGAGATTCATTTACAGGAGAGCTCCGAGCTTTGGGGATCATGTAGTAAGAAAAATTCTTGACCCTCCTGGATGCAATGATTTGAAACTAGACTTGAAAGGTTTTTTCAGTTGCAGAAGGTGTATATGCTGCAGAACTGTAAAAGTGAATCACAGGGGGGTTACAAGTGTAACGAATAGAGAGGGAGAATCCTTCGAGATCAAGGAATTCAGCACTTGTAACTCTACTCACGTTGTTTACTTGATGTGGTGCCCTTTTGGCCTACTTTATGTAGGTAGAACAAAAAGAAAGCTAAGGGTCAGAATCTCGGAACACCTAACCAACATTAAGAATGGTTATAAGTACCACAGTGTCTCCCTGCACTTCAAAGAGAAACATCAAAAGGATCCATCACTCTTACAGTTTTGCGGGATTGATGTGGTCCATTCGTCTTGGAGAGGTTCTAACCGGGTTAGAGATCTATCGCAGAGGGAAACTCGCTGGATCTTTTTATTGAAAAGTTTAACCCCTAGGGGGTTAAACATTGAGCTGGACCTAAATTGCTTTATAAATAATTTCTAATTTTTTGTATATGAGGGTGTGGAATGGGAGTTACCATTTCTCAGCTGTTTTATATTATATTCTATTAGTGGGTTCAAAGATATGTTAGTGCATTGCGATTTTCTGATTGACATTTTAGGTAACCCAGAGTACATGGGACAATAGATTTGTGACACTTTTATATAATTCAGGAATTTAGCCTGTTACATGCAGCTTTGATTTTTGGTTATTATAGATTGGGAATTAGTCCTAAACAGGGGAGGGAGAGTGACGGCTTAGGTTTGAGCAATTCCAGTAGGCGGCATCCTGTTTGAAGGGATGGCGTTTATAGGAATCTGATTCGCTGTCGCTCCCCCTGGGTAAATGTGATAAGAATATCTATGCTGCTGTTTGCTTTTTCGTACATGCCTGAATGCAGAGATGCTATGGTTTTGCATCCGGTGTATGAAGAGGCATGCAGTTGTAGTGGGGTGTTATTTAATGAAACAGATTCTTACCATGCTGTCAAGTCCCAGGCAACTGGGAATGAGAGGACATACGTTTGATTTTTTATATTGAGATTTTTATATTGTTATTTTTATATTGAGTTTTTAATATTTCAATACATTCACAGTGTATTTAATATAAACCTTATTCAATATGTGATTCATGATGGATATATATTCCTCTGGTACACGATTTTATTATTCAGATTAAATATCCAGGAGTGTGCTATTCCAGCAATGGTAGTACAAACGTTAAGTTCAGGGAATTTCAAACCGATGTGTCTGGTATGAGACATCGGTTTGAAATAAGGATGTAGTTTAGATGTGATCGCACCCGCAAGGTTGTGGCCACTTGTAATATTAGGTAGAATACATTAGAGTTGAACCATCTGCATGACTTTATGTTGTAAGTAGTCCTTAACGAAAGAAAGGCAAGCTGCATCCCTATGTAGCGGCGCGCCGTGATCTCTGCTCTATTGCCGGATCGGGGACACGAGTTGTGCGCATGCGGACTCACTGACCTATGGGAAGTCAGTGAGGTGGAGATTTAAGGGATGACAGGCAGCCTATTCAGCCAATCCCATGAATAAGTCAAATCTATGACGAAACATGTCGGGGGCGTGGCTGTAAGGTGTGACGAGCAACGCTGAGAGCCGCACTCGAGGAAGGAGAGATTTGTTTGTACGGCGCTCCACGAAGGGGGTGAGAGGGACCGTGAGTCCTGGCATTTGCACATCTCGGGTCCGCCGTGACCATTTGCTGTTTTGATTGTATCCACTGAATTTGAAGCTGCTGTGAACTACACTGGTTTTACTGCTGTTATATATCTTTTAAAATGTGAGTGCTTTTATGGAAGATTGTAGTGGTTTTAAAAATAAATTTGCCGTGCTGGTTTACGCTATGTGAGTTCTTCATATTCCTTAACATGTGGATTGATCCCAAACACGGTGGCATAATTACATATTCGATCACTCTGGAGTGTGATTCATAAGCGTGTTTTGCCGTGCATGAGAGTGCTGGCAAAAATATTTGGTGAGTGAGATTCTATTGGGAGTGGATTCACGTTTTCACGTTGGTGAGGTGAAGGACGCTTTGAGTTTAACACTATCAAGATCACTGCACCTTAGAAGATCTATGTGGATTTTTTTGTCACAGATTGAATCACGCATTTTTTGTCACAAAAGATTTAAGGACTGATGTTTCATATTAATTTATATTGCACTTTATTTATTTATTTATTTATTTGGTATGTCACATTAATTGGTGATTTTTTACCTGATTTGTATAAGTACTATTCTGTTGGCACAATTTAATTCACTGTCACATAGGATTAATTTGTGTATTGATTCATCACGTTATCCAGTCCATTTATGTATGCACTTAAACGTAGTCATCATTTGGTGGCATGTTAACACATATATAGTTTTTTCACCATCAAGCATATGAGCGCCTCTTATTTGCTCTTGTGTATCTAGGAGAAGGTTCCTGTGGGTATTTGATACATGAGATCAGATAATATTTTAGTCTTGGAAGTCAATTAAAGGGGCAGCTCGGTTTATTTATATTTATATTTTTATTTATATTTTTCAGTACTTTTCAGTAAGTATTGAGTTTTTTGCACACTGAGTGGGCCATTCACTGGATCTTACTCCTCATTATTTTGCACTCCATCCATCAGCGCAGTGGGGGTGGTTTTGAGTTAAGGGCGGTTTATTGATTCAGATTACCCACTTATAAGTACAAACCCCCCCAAATGACCCCATTTTGTAAAGTAGACACCCCAAGGAAATTGCTGAGAGGCATGTTGAACCCATTGCATATTTATTTTTTTGTCCCAAGTGATTGAAAAATGACAAAAAAAAAATATTTACAAAAAGTTGTCACTAAATGATATATTGCTCACACAGGCCATGGGCCTATGTGGAATTGCACCCCAAAATACATTCAGCTGCTTCTCCTGAGTACGGGGATACCACATGTGTGGGACTTTTTGGGAGCCTAGCCGCGTACTGGGCCCCGAAAACCAATCACCGCCTTCAGGATTTCTAAGGGCGTAAATTTTTGATTTCACTCCTCACTACCTATCACAGTTTTGAAGGCCATAAAATGCCCAGATGGCACAAAACCCTCCCAAATGACCCCATTTTGGAAAGTAGACACCCCAAGCTATTTGCTGAGAGGCATGTTGAGTCCATGGAATATTTTATATTTTGACACAAGTTGCGGGAAAGTGACAAGTTTTTTTTTTTTTTTGCACAAAGTTGTAACTAAATGATATATTGCTCACACAGGCCATATGTGGAATTGCACCCCAAAATACATTTAGCTGCTTCTCCTGAGTATGGGGATACCACATGTGTGGGACTTTTTGGGAGCCTAGCTGCGTACGGGGCCCTGAAAACCAATCACCGCCTGCAGGATTTCTAAGGGTGTAAATTTTTTATTTCACTCTTCACTGCCTATCACAGTTTCGGAGGCCATGGAATGCCCAGGTGGCAGAAAACCCCCCCAAATGACCCCATTTTGGAAAGTAGACACCCCAAGCTATTTGCTGAGAGGCATGGTGAGTATTTTGCAGCTCTCATTTGTTTTTGAAAATGAAGAAAGACAAGAAAAAACATTTTTTTTTCTTTTTTCAATTTTCAAAACTTTGTGACAAAAAGTGAGGTCTGCAAAATACTCACTATACCTCTCAGCAAATAGCTTGAGGTGTCTACTTTCCAAAATGGGGTCATTTGGGGGGGGGGTTTGTGCCACCTGGGCATTCCATGGCCTCCGAAACTGTGATAGGCAGTGAAGAGTGAAATCAAAAATTTACGCCCTTAGAAAGCCTGAAGGCGGTGCTTGGTTTTCGGGGTCCCGTACGCGGCTAGGCTTCCAAAAAGTCTCACACATGTGGTATTTCCGTACTCAGGAGAAGCAACAGAATGTATTTTGGGGTGTAATTTCACATATTCCCATGGCATGTTTGAGCAATATATCATTTAGTGACAACTTTGTGCAAAAAAAAAAAAAAATTTGTCTCTTTCCCGCAACTTGTTTTACAATATAAAATATTCCATGGACTCGACATGACTCTCAGCAAATAGCTTGGGTGTCTACTTTCCAAAATGGGGTAATTTGGGGGGGGTTTTGAACTGTCCTGGCATTTTATGCACAACATTTAGAAGCTTATGTCACACATCACCCACTCTTCTAACCACTTGAAGACAAAGCCCTTTCTGACACTTTTTGTTTACATGAAAAAATTCTTTTTTTTTGCAAGAAAATTACTTTGAACCCCCAAACATTAAATATTTTTTTAAAGCAAATGCCCTACAGATTAAAATGGTGGGTGTTTCATTTTTTTTTTTCACACAGTATTTGCGCAGCGATTTTTCAAACGCATTTTTTGGGGAAAAAACACACTTTTTTAAATTTGAATGCACTAAAACACACTATATTGCCCAAATGTTTGATGAAATAAAAAAGATAATCTTAGGCCGAGTACATGGATACCAAACATGACATGCTTTAAAATTGCAGTGGCGACAAACTAAATACAGCCTTTACAGGTTACCACTTTACGTTTACAGAGGAGGTCTACTGCTAAAATTACTGCCCTCGATCTGACATTCGCGGTGACACCACACATGCATGGTGCGATTGCTATTTACATTTGACGCCAGACCGACGCTTGCGTTCACCTTTGCGCGAGAGCAGGGGGGGGACAGGGGTGCTTTTATTTTTTTTTATTTTTATTTTTTGCTTTTTTATCTTATTTTTAAACTGTTCCTTTCATTTTTTTTTAATCATTTTTATTATCTCAGGGAATGTAAATATCCCCTATGATAGCAATAGGTAGTGACAGGTACTCTTTTTAAAAAAAAATTGGGGTCTATTAGACCCTAGATCTCTCCTCTGCCCTCAAAGCATCTGACCACACCAAGATCGGTGTGATAAAATGCTTTCCCAATTTCCCAATGGCGCTGTTTACATCCGGCGAAATCTAAGTCATGAAATGCTCGTAGCTTCCGGTTTCTTAGGCCATAGAGATGTTTGGAGCCCATCTGGTCTCTGATCAGCTCTATGGTCAGCTGGCTGAATCACCGGCTGCATTCTCAGGTTCCCTGTTGAGACAGGAGAGCCAGAGAAAAACACAGAAGACGGTGGGGGGGTGGGGGCATTCCCTCCCACTGCTTGTAAAAGCAGTCTAGAGGCTAATTAGCCGCTAGGATTGCTTTTACATGAAAGTCGACCGCTGGCTGAAAAGAATAATACCAAGATGATACCTAAACCTGCAGGCATCATTCTGGTATAACCACTCAAAGTCGTGAATGGCGTACCTGAAGACAAAAAAATGGTTAACAATAAAACACAGTAAACGGTAAAGTATAAAAAATTGCATACCTGAAAAGCAAACATGATAAAACATAATAACAATAAAACATTGCAGAATAGAATACAGTAAAAAAGAGCAGAACAATAGAGCGAGAATAGAGAGAGAGAGAACAATAAAACGACAACTATTTTTTTAAATTTTATATATTTATTTATTTTTTTTTACACTTTTTTTTGTAACTAACTTTTATAACTGTAACCGGTTCCAGGTTCGGGTCTCTCAAAATGCGATGGCATCTTGGGAGACCCTGTGAAAGTGTGCCTAGTCTGTGCAATGCTGTACCCTACGCTAATACTCAACTAGTGTATGGTAGCGTTCAAAACATTCACCAATGCAAAGACCAGGATTGTCAGCACAGGAGGGACAATAATAGCGGGTGTCACGCCTATATCCGCGCTTGCTGCAGACACAACATCTTTTTTGGGGGGTTCGTTGGGTAGAGGTACTCGGGAGGACATAAAGAAAATGGCGACTGCGTTTGGTTGGGGATGTGAATGGGGGAATTACGGGTACTGCAGAAGTGGTGGGTTCCCAATTAGGATTGGCGAATGCAGCAGGAAGGGCATGATGGGCACGACGGGCCTGTTTGTCTTCTTCTTGGTGGCAGCGGGACACTACTTGTGCTTGCCACCTCACCAGCTTGAACTGCACTTATGGGACTCGCCACGTCACCAAGTGTTACTGCAGTGCTGGTTTGACTATGACCGGGGTGTACTAGGCTGCTGGTGCTTGCCAGTTCACCAAAACGCTACCAAAAAAACTGTTAGCGATCGCAGGGATCAGGCCTGACTCTGCGAACGCTGCAGTTATGCGTTTAGTGTTTTGTAAGTGACAGTGATCGATCAATACTGCACTTGGGTGGGCTGGGCTGGGCCGGGCGGAGGGGCAAAACGCAGGTGCTAGCAGGTATCTGGGCTGATCCCGCTAACACTGCGTTTTTGGGAACCCTAAACTGCTGGGGACGCTAGTATAGATCTGATCGGATCAGATATTGATCCGTTCAGATACTATACCACTAAGGGAGGCGTATGCTGCGTGCGTGGGTGTTAGCGGTACTGGCGCTAACCTGATGCTGCCTGGGGCTGGTGCTTGCCAGTTCACCAAAACGCTACCAAAAAAAACTGTTAGCGATCGCAGGGATCAGGCCTGACTCTGCGAACGCTGCAGTTATGCATTTAGTGTTTTGTAAGTGACAGTGATCGATCAATACTGCACTTGGGTGGGCTGGGCCGGGCAGAGGGGCAAAACGCAGGTGCTAGCAGGTATCTGGGCTGATCCCGCTAACGCTGCGTTTTTGGGAACCCTAAACTGCTGGGGACGCTAGTATAGATCTGATCGGATCAGATATTGATCCGTTCAGATACTATACCACTAAGGGAGGCGTATGCTGCGTGCGTGGGTGTTAGCGGTACTGGCGCTAATCTGACACTGCCTGGGGCGACGCATATCACCGCCAGGCATTCAGGGGGCTAAACCTTTATTCGCTAATAAACGGCGGGTGGCCTGACACTATAAAAAATAAACGAACTAACCAGCGTCACCCGTAACGGTTATACGGTGATCAGTGGTGAAAGGGTTAACTAGGGGGCTTAAAACATTTATTAAATAGTATATGGGGGTCCCTGTCGCTATAAAACGCTGACGGCGAACATAAATATTTACGTCCCTAACTAGCGTCACCAGTGACACTAATACAGTGATCAGAAAAATAATCGCTTAGTGACACTGGCGACAGGGGGTGATCAAGGGGTTAAAACTTTATTAGAGGGGGTTAGGGGGTACCCTAGACCTAAAGGGGGCTAACCCTAACTGCCCTAACACAGTAACTGTCACAAACTGACACCATGCAGTAATAAAAAAAAAACAAAAAACTGCTTGGTGTCAGTGTGACAGGGGGGGGGGGGGTGGAGGGGTGATCGGGGGGTAAAGGGGGGTGTAATGTGTGCCTGGCATGTTCTATTGTGTGTGTGTGTGTTTGGTGCACCCACATTTCAGTCTTCTCTCCTCGGTGCCGAAACGGAAACTGGCGAGCCGAGGAGAGATGACATCACATCCCCTGCCTCTGTGTACTACACAGAGGCAGGGGAAGAATCTCATTGGCTGTGAGCGATCGCGAGGGTGGGCCACGATCGGATGGCCCCCCCCTCATCTCTGATCGCTGCCAGACCAAAGGCGACCGCCGCTGGCACCGGGGGGGGTCCGATCGGACCCCCCACCCGCAGGAAGGCAAGGACGTAAATGTACGCCCTTTTGCCTGCCCGTGCTGCTCTGCCAACTTATATCGTCGTGCAGCGGTCGTCAAGTGGTTAATTAATTTACTCTTTCCATCCACATCATCATTGCATTGACATTGGATTTTGGCTTTCTTATGTGCATCATTAATTAAAATTGTTACTTTTTTCTCATCTTGCTTCCCAAAGACTCTTTTCTACTTTAAACCCATTGAGCGCTGACACCCCCTGTTTTTTATTGCTGTCACCCATATCTTCCAGTCATGGTAACTGTCTAGCCACCTTGGGTTCAGCCCCTATTATATCACCTGTGATTCCCTTCACATAATCAAAGTTGAGCGCTGATTAAATGTTTGCTATTTTATCATTTAGTGTTAAGAAACTTTTTTTTGCTATTTGCATTTGTAACATTGACATCTCATGTTTGGGTGCCATGCATACCAGAGCTCATGTCGTTTTTAATTTGTGTGGTTTTCTTCATATATCTGTACGCAATAAAGAACTTTTTTTATATATTCTATTCAGTCCAATTTTTTCTAGCTGCGTATAGGCCATTGGGAGCAATTTTTCAAATTAGATGTATTACATCTTTGCATTTTATAATGAAAACACAATAATTGACTGTACAGAGTGCTATTTTTTTTGCTATTTTTTAATTGTGCTTATTTTAAATTTAATTTTGATTGTAATAGATCAAAAAAAGCATGCCCTCTTGCTTTCAGAAGTAATCAGCCCAGCATGTGAGCATGTGTGTCTCCCCAAATTTCCCTGTGACATTACTCATAAGAAATCAATATTAAATATGGATCCTTACTAGCACTCTTCCTAGGCATCAAGGTCAGCCAAACAGCTTGGTTCACATGAGCTTGGAACCCCGTTGCTTTTGGAGGGGTACAAATTATACAGAACATCATAAGGGTTGGTATCAACATGGAAGGGGCTGCACACTCATTGCCCCTTTACTATGGCTTCTATGCTAATGTAGTGTCGTGTGCAAAAGTAGGACAATTTTTTTAATAATAAAAAAAATAAAAATAAAATTTTAGTGTTGAAACTGTGAAAAAACAGGCCTTAAGCACTATGAAGAATTCTGGAAAGTAGAATTGCCTGGGAGGTTAAAAGTTGTTTTTACAGCTACCCTTAAAGGTGGCATTCATTCAGTCACATACTTACCCTGTGTAAATATGGGTAGTGTGAATATGAAATGTAATTTAAAAGTGGACAAATGTGAGAAAGGTGAATTGCTTTAAAAGTTTACTTGGTAAATGTGCTGCTGAATCTGTTGTAAATATACCCCAGAGTCTTTTTCTTTTACATTATTTTACAAACTGTACAGCTAAATGGTTAGTTTAATAACCATATTAAATGTGACAATGTTTTATAAATGCTGTTTCTGTGTATATTTTAAAATTAAATATTTTGGCTGGGTAAGCCACATTTGCTTATTATATTAGGTGGTTGTAGTCCTACTTAGCAGAGCTGCACAATGTTTGCAATACAATACAAGGCTTTTGGCACAAAATCATTTGCCAATAATTGTTGTTCAGTGTGAAAAGGTAGCAATCATAACAGTTGTTAACACACAAATATGCTCACTAGGGTGAGATTGTGAATTCTGGATAAATGATAAAGACCCATTATACAAACAGCAAATACCCTATTATGATACTATCCCAGCTTATTCACCATTTTTTACTTACCCCAAATTCTGTGCTAATGTAGTGATGTCACATATACTGTAGCTTCAGAGATCAGTTAAACAGGATACTGTATTGTAACAACATCCAGTTGTTACAAACTTTGAGTTTGCATTCACTAATTAATTTCAGCAGACATTCAAGCAGGTTTGTTGATTGCCTTCCTGAATGACTAAACAATGAAACTATACATCTGTATATGAAATAATGAAAATATAAATGTTTGCCCCTCCTATGGTCTAGCAACTGTGGATACAGGCATAATGTACCACTTAATTAGATCTGTATTAGTTTAGAATGTATATGAAGACAATTGGAAAGCCTTGCTGCATACGCTGCATTGCTATCCTAGCCACATATAAAAATAAACTAATCTCATTCAATTTTAAAACTACCAAACATATACTCAGGATGGTTTGGAAGCTGTCCACCTTAAATTATCAGGATATTTTTACTGAATAATGGGTTTTATGGTCAATGAAAAGTGACTGCTATACTGCTATCCTTCAGGGCTCACATGCTAATTTCCTAATAGCGTGGTCCCCTTAGATCAGGGATCCTCAAACTACGGCCCTCCAGCTGTTGCAGAACTACACATCCCATGAGGCATTGTAAAACTCTGACATTCACAGACATGACTAGGCATGATGGGAATTGCAGTTCCTGAACACCTGGAGGGCCGCAGTTTGAAGACCCCTGCCTTAGATAGTGTCCCAGCACCCAAATGGCATTCAGGATATACTTCTAGCCTTTTAAAAGCATTAGGCTGTGATGTGGGTGCAGGCTGAGGGGGTTTTATCTTATCTTCCCTACCCTCTTTTATTTTTCCGCATGTCCTCTCTGGTACCCCTACCCAAAGAAACCCCCAAAGAAGATCTCAAAAAATGGGGGAAAAGGGGATGATGGGATTATTGCGGTGCCACCAAAATTCAAAAGAAGATGTTGTGTCTGTAGAAAGCGCAGATATAGGCGTGACACATGCTTTTATTGTCCCTCCTGTCCTGACCAACCTGGGCTTTGCATTGGTGACTGTTTCGAACGTTACCACACACTAGTGGAGTATTAGCATAGGGTATACCATTGCACAGTCCTAGGCATACTAACACAGGGTCTCAAAAGATGTGATGGTCATCACATTTTGAGAGACCCTAATCTGGAACCTTTACAGTTTATATAAAAGTGCAAAAAATAAAATAAAATAAAAATAAAAAACACACAAAAACACAAAAATAATAAAAAATAAAAAAAGCCAAAAATAGTTGTGGTTTTATTTTTCTTCTTTCTATTGTTCTCTCTCTTACGTTTGCTCTCTATTGTCTGCTATACTGTTCTCTCTTTTGTTACTGTATTTTAGAGCTGTAATGTTTTATTTTTACTATGTTTTATTGCATTTGCTTTGCAGGTATCGTATGTCTTACTGTTATACTGTAATGTTACTTTGTTTTCTTGTTAAACATCATTTGCTTAGCAGGTACGCCATTCAGCTGCAGCACGGGATTATTTATTATGACAGCGTTTGCTCCCACAATGCATAAAGCCATGACTCCAGCGCTGTAGGAGGTTATTCACCACCACAGTGGTGCATATATGCCCATCATTAGAAGTGGGTGGATGAAGGGCGGTATTCTAATGGTGGGCATACCCACCAATCTCTTTTTTCCATGCAGCCCACAGGCTGCATGAAAAAAGAGCATTACAATATATGCCCAACAAGGAGCAGCAACGTATTGGTATGTTGCAGGACTTTGAGTGGTTATACCAGAATGATCATCTTGGTATCATTCTTTTCAGCCAGAGGTCAGCTTTCATGTAAAAGAAATCCTAGTGGCTAATTAGCCTCTAGACTGCTTTTACAAGCAGTGGGAGGGAACGTCCTCCCCCTCCCACCATCTTCCATGGTTTTCTCGGGCTCTCCTGTCCCAACAGGGAACCCGAGAATGCAGCCGGTGGTCCCGCCAGCTGCCCATAGAGCTGACCGGAGACCAGAATGGCTCCAATCATCTCTATGGCCTAAGAAACTTGAAGCTATGAGCATTTCATGGTTTCGCCGGATATAAACAGCGCCATTGGGAAAGCATTTAATCACACTGATTTTGGTGTGGTCAGATGCTTTGAGGGCAAAGGAGAGATCTAGGGTCCAATTTTTTCAAAAAAGAGTATCTGTCACTACCTATTGCTATCATAGGGGATATATACATTCCCTGAGATAACAATAAAAATGATAAAAAAATGAACAATTTAAAAATAAACTAAACCAAAAAAGGAAAATAAATCATTAAAAAAAAAAAAAACAAACACCCCTGTCCCCCTGTACTCACGCACAAAGGAGAACACAAATGTCGGTCTGGTGTCATATGTAAACAGCAATTGAACCATGCATGTGAGGTATCACCGCGAAGGTCAGATCGAAGGCAGTAATTTTAGCAGTAGACCTCCTCTGTAAATCTAAAGTGGTAACCTGTAAAGGTTTTTAAATGCTTTTAAAAACGTATGTAGTTTGTCACCGCTGCACGTTTGTGAGCAATTTTAAAGCATGTCGTGCTTGGTATCCATGTATTCGACATAAGATCATCTTTTTTATTTCATCAAACATTTGGGCAATATAGTGTTTTTTAGTGCATTAAAATTTAAAAATGCGTTTGAAAAATCACTGCGCAAATACTGTGAGAAAAAAAAAAATGCAACACCCACTATTTTAATCTGTAGGGCCTTTGCTTTAAAAAGTATATAATGTTTAAGGGTTCAAAGTAATTTTCTAGCAAAAATAAAATATTTTTTCATATAAACAAAAAGTTTCAGAAAGGGCTTTGTCTTAAAGTGGTTAGAAGAGTGGGTGATGTGTGACATAAGCTTCTAAATGTTGTGCATAAAAAGCCAGGACAGTTCAACTCCCTCCCCCAAATGACCCCTTTTTGGAAAGTAGACACCCCAAGCTATTTGCTGATAGGCATGTTGAGTCCATAGAATCTTTTATATTTTGCCACAAGTTTCGGGAAAATGATATATTGCTCAAACATGCCATGGGCATATGTGGAATTACACCCAAAAATACATTCTGCTGCTTCTCCTGAGTATGGGGATACCACATGTAAGACTTTTTGGGAGCCTAGCCGTGTAGAGGACCCCGAAAACCAATCACCGCCTTCAGGCTTTCTAAGGGCAAAAAAATGAAAAAATTGTGATTTCACTTCCTCACTACCTATCCCAGTTTCAGGGGCTCTGAAATGTCAAGATAGCACCCCCCCCCCCAACCCAAATGACCCCATTTCCCCATTTTGGAAAGAAGACACTTCAAGCTTTTTGCTGAGAGACATGTGTCCATGGAATATTTGATATTTTGCCACAAGTTTTGGGAATATTACAATTTTTTTTTTTACACAATGTTGTCCCTAAATGATATATTGTTCAAACACGGCATGGTTATATGTGGAATTATACAAAAAATATATTTTGCTGCTTCTCCTGAGTATGGGGATACAACATGTATGAGACATTTTGGGAGCCTAGCCACGTACAGGATCCCAAAAACCAAGCACCGCCTTCAGGCTTTCTAATGTTGTAATTTTGTAAAATTGTGATTTTATTCCTCACTACCTATCACAGTTACGGAGGCCCTGAAATGTTCAGATAGCACCCCCCCCCCCCAAATGAACCCATTTTGGAAAGTAGACACCCAAAGGTATTTGCTAAGAGGCATGTTGAGTATTTTGCAGCTCTCATTTATTTTTGAAAATTAAGAAAGAAAATAAAAATTATTTTTTTACTTTTTTCAATTTTCAAAAGTTTGTGACAAAAAGTGAGATCTGCAAAATACTTAGCATGCCTCTCAGCAAATAGCTCGGGGTGTCTTTTTTCCAAAATGGGGTCATTTGGGGGGGGGGGGGGGTTGTGCTATCTTGACATTTCATGGCCTCCGAAACTGTGATAGGTAGTGAGGAAGTAAAATCACCATTTTACGCCCTTAGAAAGCCTGAAGGCGGTGATTGGTTTCAGGGTCCTGTACACGGCTAGGCTCCCAAAAAGTCTCACACATGTTGTATCCCCGTACTCAGGAGAAGCAGCAGAATGTATTTTGGGGTGTAATTTCACATATGCCGATGGCATGTTTGAGTAATATATCATTTAGTGACAACTTTGTGCAAAAAAAAGTGTAATTTTCCCGCAACTTGTGGCAAAATATAAAATATTCCATGGACTTAACATGCCTATCATCAAATAGCTTGGGGTGTCTACTTTCCAAAATGGGGTCCTTTGGGGGGGTTTATTCTATCTTGGCATTTTATGGCCTTTGAAACTGTGATAGGTAGTGAGGAGTGAAATCAAAAATTTATGCCCTTAGAAATCCTGAAGGCGGTGCTTGGTTTTCGGGGTCCTGATCACGGCTAGGCTCCCAAAAAGTCTCACACGTGAGGTATCTCCATACTCAGGGGAAGCAGCAGAATGTATTTTGGAGTGTAATTCCACATATAACCATGGCAGTGTGAGCAATATATCATTTAGTGACAATTTTTGTAATGTTTTTTTTTTTTTTTTGGCATTTTTCAATCACTCGTAACAAAAAATAAAATATTCAATGGGCTCAACATGCCTCTCAGCAATTTCCTCGGGGTGTCTACTTTCCAAAATGGGGTCATTTGGGGGTGGGGGGTTGTACTGCCCTGCCATTATAGTGCTCTGGTCATTGAGCAGCCAAATCCTCCGGGGCTGAAGTGGTTAATTATGATTTATTTCTATCAAACCATAATTTCAATTTACTCAATTCTATTTTAATCACCTGTATTAGAGACTGCAGATCACTGCCCGAACAAAAAATATTAGTATCATCAGCAAATAACACCATCTTCAATACTTTTGACAACATACATAAATCATTGATATAAAGAATATACAATTTAGGGCCCAACACGGACCCCTGGGGGACGCCACAAGTAATGACCAAATATGATGAACAATAATCACCCATTCTCACAAACTGCCTCCTGTTAGTCAAACTCTTCACCCAGTCTAATGCCGCGTACACACGGTCGGACTTTTCGTCTACAAAAGTCCAACGGACGCTGACGGACTAAAGCTGGCTGGTAATCCGATCGTGTGTGGGCTTCTCCGGACTTTCAACTGACTTTTTTAGCCTCAAATCCGACGTACTTTAGATTTGAAACATGCTTCAAATCTTTCCGACGGACTCGAGTCCGGTCGAAAAATCCGCTCGTCTGTATGCTAGTCCGACGGACAAAAACCCACGCTAGGGCAGCTATTGGCTACTGGCTATCAACTTCCTTATTTTAGTCCGGTGTACGTCATCACGTAAGAATTCGACGGACTTTTGTGTGATCGTGTGTAGGCAAGTCTGTTCGTTAGAAAGTCCGCCGCAAGTCCGTCGAAAGTCCGCCAAAAGTCCGTCGAAAGTCTGTCGGACAGGCTGTCGGACTTTTGTAGCTGAAAAGTCTGACCGTGTGTACGCGGCATAACACTTTACCACTAATACCACAATGTTCTAGTTTACTAAATAATATGTCATGGTTTATTGTGTCAAATGCTTTTTAAGTCTATGAATATCCCAACTATATATTGTCTCTGGTCTATTGAATTAGTAATTTCCTCTATTGAATCTATAAATGCCAGTGATGTTGCTCTATTTGATCTAAATTACGGTATTATTCATCATCCATGAATAATTAAATTTTTTTCTATAAATTTGTCCAGCCGGTTATGAAAAAGTTTTTCTAAAATTTTGGAAAATTGTGGTAGTACAGGCCTATAGTTTGTGAAATGGTGTCTGCTTCCCAATTTATATAGAAGAATGACTTTTGCTTTTTATATAGAAGAATGACTTTTGCTTTTTTCGTTTGGTTTGGAAATATGCCAGTTTTCTAATGACAAGTTACAGACGTGTTAAAGGTTTTGTTTTCCCCCTCTATTACCCTTTTAGCAATGGTCATATCAATACCAACACAGTCAGTAGATGTTTTATTTGTGAACTTTGCAACAGAATCTATAATTTCTCTTTCATTCACTGTTGTGAGGACCATTGAACTCAAATTTCTATATTTATAAAACTATTTCTGGATCAGGGATTTCTGGATCAGGGATTTGTTCTGCAAGATGAGGTTCAATACTCAGAAAGAATGTGTTAAACTTATTCCCCTTTCATTCATATTATACTTTTCCTCATTATCAATAATAAAATATTTAGGGTAACTCACTTGTCTAGAGTAATTTTTTACTACAGTATTCAATATATTCCTTATCCCTTTAAAGAGGTTTTAAAGGCAGAAGGTTTTTTATCTTAATGCATTCTAAGTCCTGGGGCTTTTTTTTTCTATATTGTTATACTGTCTATGGAAGCCTGACACAAATGCTAGGTCCCCTTGAAATTTTTTTTTTTCTATGTAGTCAATAATGTTTCTCTATCCATGGTTAAGACTTGGTTTTTAGTTTTAACAAGATTTTCTTGGGAATAGCCCTTTTCATGAAATCTATTTTTTTTTTAATACTGGTTAACTTGCTTTTATATTTTTTATACTTAACTTCTGCATCCTTAGTTCTATGTCCCATGAATTCTCTGTATAGTGTATGTGACGGAATCTGGACACCCTGACTGGGTATCTCCGCCAAGAAGCTGCTCCCCAAAGCTCTGGAAGATGAGATCGGTGAATCTGGCTATAGTTACCCCAAGAACTAGGCAACTCCAGTTTTGGAGTAATCCAGAATAAGAACTGTTAATTTGAACAAGAATACAGCCTTTTATACACTTGAGAAGGAGGTCACTCACCACATTAAAAATGACCCAGATATTTACCCAAAACATCACACAATGTTTTAGCTAACGAGATACAGCTGACTCATGGCTAATTCCATCACAGAGTATCCTTAATTAACCATCTCGATGACTCAGATGTCACATTGCAGGTCAGACTTGCCAACTCCAAGCTCACACACTACAATATGCATTATCCTAAGTATAAACACAGAACTCCTTTAGACAATAGCAGACCTACTTACATTAAACACATTATGGCCACGGGCCCCAGACAGGTGGCTTACTGATGACATCAGCAACCGCTATGAGTCCCACACTGGCAGAGACCATCATGGCCTTTTTAATAATGTCCTTTTGCATTACACAACAGAACATCTTTCTAAATGCTTGTAGCTCCTTCAAATGCCAGGGCCCATAGTTTTCGAACGTCAAGAACGCGGTGACGTACACCACGTACGATGAGACTATAAAAGGGCAGTTCAATACCAAGCGCGGCACCCTTTGGGCTCCTTTTGCTAATCTCGTGTTAGTAAAAGTTTGGTGAGAGACGAAAACTGTGGTTTGTGGTCTGGTTTTCAGATCGTATTTCTGGTGTTTGTGCTTGTGGGTTTGTATCTGTTCTTCAGTGCGTGCAGTGAGTTCCCATTGATTTTTCATTGTGTTCTTGTCCCTTCATTACTAATTTTCAGGTCGCTCTTCACAGGCCTTGCTGTTCTTCTGTGCGTTTGGTTACTTCGTTCTGACCAGCCGATCGTTTTCTAGCCATGTTGCGTGTACGTACTCATCGTAGAGTTCGTGCTGTGCGGAGGCTTGGTGTTGGGGTTCTTACTTTGACACAAGCCCAGTCCATGAACAGGGCGAGGAGGAGTTCATGGACCAAGAATTGGTTGCTCCAGCGTGACCAATTCTGTCACATGCCTTTGCTCCGTGAGATCCGTGAGAATAATCCTGACGATTTCAGGAACTTTCTTCGGATGACGGTCCCTGTTCCTTTTTTTCACCGTTTGTTGGCTTTGCTGACCCCTTATATCAGCAGGCAGGATACCTGCATGCGGCAAGCCATAACTCCGGAGCAGAGGCTAGTCGCCACCCTGCGGTACTTGGCGCTGCAGGACCTCAAGTTCTCGACAGGCATCTCCCCCCCAGGCTCTGGGGATCATTATCCCAGAAACCTGTTCTGCCATCATCCATGTCCTGCAGAAGGAGTATAATAAGGTAAGATTTTTTTAACTTTCAAAAGATTTTTATTTTTAACAGAACACAAACAAGTACATTGACCATAGTGCAGAAATAATAATGTACATATACCATTTGCATTGAAACAATATCTCCTAGGATCAGGAAGCTATAAAATAGGACAAGAAAAAAAAAAAAAACATAATAACATTGTGTCTTAAATGAAAACTCTCTAGATTTCCAGCCTGATCCTATCATCTTGTGGAAAGGGATCTTCATAGAAGGTTGGGACGAACCCCGGGCACCCCCTCTGGGGATCTTGCTGTGCCCTGAGAGAACCTCCTCCACCATCCACTTGCTCCCTTGCAATTCGTGTCCTGAAGGATTCGTTTAACAGGCCTGAGGTATTCTAGCCCCGGTTCCAAGTCCTCGGAACCAGGGAACCATTACACTATATTAATTTGGTAGAATTCTCTAGTGTCCCAGTGACAGAGAGAGATTGCGAACAGTATATGTATAAGAAAAGGTGAGGAGTAGAGAAGTGTAGAAAGGAGAGAGAAGAAGGTGTAGAGAAGAGAAGGAAAATATGCCAGTCTACAGTCCGGGCTCAAATGGACAAGTCCTAAGGTAAGATTTTTAACATCACATTTTATTGTATTTAATGTTTGATAATATATTTCATTTATTTTCTCATTCCCTGATTACCATGATTGTAATATGCTGTGAATGTCCCCTTTGTCCTCATGCATGCTTAACAATGTATTTTGTCAGTTCCATAGTGGTGCTTTACCCTAAATGTAAAAATGTGATTTGTGCTTTAAGTTCAGGCAGAGTGCCAGAGGTTTTTTTTTTGGAAAAGCAAAAAGGTAATTAACAAGTTAATTACAAACCGCGCTCCTTTTAAAGTGCAAGTGCAAAATCACTCTATTGTGAAAACAATCCTGAAAATGTTGTAATAATGTCAGTGATAATGTCTACCAGCTGAGTTAAACACTGAATCATCATAGTGAAAAATTACTAAATAGTAGAAATAATCAAAATGTACGGGTGAAAAATTAAAAAATGTAAAGGAAAAGTCCATAGATAATTTCAAAATATCAATGTGTTCGAAAAATAATGATGAATCAACCATAAATCAAAATGTTCAAATAATGATAAAACGGAACTTCTGAGTGCATAAGGCTTCTAGGCAAATCTTCCTTGGGTTCAGCAGAGCATCGAATAACAGTATTCAGTCACCATCACCAGCCACACAGCCTACTCACCAGATGGAGGTGACTCCCATGACAGGAGTCAAACACGCTTTTGGGAACAACCAACAGAGCTTCTCGCGGTCACAGCTAAGTGCAGATGCTGGAACTCAGGTGCTGGAACTCAGGTGTCTTGATTAGCGCTGAGGCTACTTGGATGCATGCAACCGGACTTCCCAAGATGGGTCACAAAGACCATAAATGTTAAGAATGTGGATAAAAAAAACTCCCATGGTGAAGTAAATTAAAATATTTAATAGGCTAAAAACAGGCTTAAAACCACATTACCCACATAAGGGTTCATGCAGGCAAACAAACAAAAAAGCAGGAAAAACCAAGTTACGAGCGGAAGTGGCGTGTCACGTTCGTTTACGTCCGACCGGTTTCGTCAGTGCGTTCTGACGTCATTTTTTTTGGGTCCCAAAATCATTTGGAACCCTCCCTCCCCCCCAACTGCTAAGTCAGCTGATACCAATCCTCTATCTGCTGACTTTGCCAAACCCATACACACTATACCTACCTCTTTTGTGGTCAGATTTATGGTTGAATTTCCCAAAGCATGTAGTGCAAGGGCCTGCCTGAATACTTTAAAATGGTACTGTTTAAAGTTTTTGTATCCTATTATTATCTTGATAGGTAATAGCAGAATGTAAAAATGTGCTAAAATGTGTACAGTGTGTATTTATATCTTTGTATTATGACACTTCTTACCTGTCCAGTGGGCTGCCAATAGTGTAAGTAAGGAGGGGCTGGCCAAAGTAATACACATTATTTAGGCATTCATCTCTCAATGAAGTGTAGAGGGTTACCTGTCCAAAACATCTCCCCCCTAAAAATTTTTAAATGGCCCATGAGAGGGGGGGAGGAATCTGATGTGGACCTTATACCTTTGTCTTTAAATACTCCCTAAAATAAATGTTATAGTGATGTTGGCCAAGAATGTTTGTGTCTAATCTGCTTTCAATGTTTATGTGCAAAATGATTCAATTTTTTTTTTCTTGTTTGACTCCACAGTTTCCTTCCAACCCACAGGAATGGCAGACTGTAGCCTCCCACTTTGCCCAGTGGTGGGACTTTCCCAACTGCATTGGGGCAATTGATGGGAAACACGTCCACATCGTCCCACCCCCCAATTCGGGGTCATACTAGTACAACTACAAGGGGTTCAATAGTTTTGTGATGTTGGCGGTGGTGTCGGCTACTTACGAGTTCCTGTACGAGTTCTACAGGCATCTCCAGAATGGCAGCTTGGGCTTGCCACCTCCAGAAGACAATGCGGAAGGACTCCCATTCGTCTTTGTTGTGGATGAAGCGTTTGTGCTGGGGGACCATCTTATGCGGCCATTCCCTATGAGGACCCTCACCCCGGACCAGAGGGTTTTTAATTACCGGCTGGCCAGAGCCAGAAGAGTGGTGGAGAACAAGTTTGGAATAATGGCCATCCGGTTCCACTTATTTCTTACACCCATACACATGGTGGAATATAAATTCAATCACATCATCCTGGCTTGCTGTGTTCTCCACAATTTTTTAAGGAGAAATTCTGTGAACTATGCTGCCTCAGTTGGGTCTGAGGCCGGAATTCAGAATGAACCAACCCTGACGGCGCTTGAAACTGGCTGTCCTGGCTTGCCCCCCCAGAGTGCCGTGAGGTCCGTCTAAGATACATGGAACACTTTGCGGGTAGGGGTGCCATTAATATGCCAGACAATGTCTGAGACATTTTTAAAATAAAAATATATTTTAAACTGAAAAAATATTTGCTTTGATTTACTGCTTGGCTTTCTTTTAGCTGACCATGACCGAAATTTGGGGAGTCCTGCAAATGGTGTGATTGTGTAAAATTAGAAAACACTGTTGGGTGTTATTTACTAAAGGAAAATCCACTTTGCACTAGAAGTGCACTTGAGACTGCACTGAAACTGCACTTGTAGTGCAAAGTGGATTTGCCTTTAGTAAATAACCCCCATTGTCACTGAAAACAACAACTTAATACTCCAAAAAATGCTTTTGAGCATTGAAAGAAGAAGCCACACATTGTTGATTATCAATCTTTTTAATCAAAGCACAATCACATGTCCGTTTCTAAAAAGGTTTTTGAACAAACCAACATGTTTGTTGTATAACAATTTCTGAGGCCACATTAATAATAAGTAGAAATTGCCTTTTAAGGTAAAACAGGCATGTTTTAAACAATAAAAAAATACACAAGTCTGGAACTTACAAAGTTCAACTTTTATAGAAAGTGAAGGCAATTTTAGACATGAGTATTTATAAACTGTGTTTGATATTGTGTTCAGCAGATGGGGTGATGTCACCCCTGGAAAAGCCAAATTTTGAAGAGGCACACGAATTGCCTAACGTCAACATGTGCTAGCTGCCATCAGGGGGGATCAATGAACGTGTTTTGTGGGTGCAACCCCTTCCTCTCAGCTACTTTATTATTGAGGAAGGGGTTGCACCCACAAAACACGTATATTGATCTCCGGTGATGGCAGATAGCACATGTTGACACACTGTGTGCATCTTCAAAATTTGGCTTTTCTATAATATTTCAAAAATTATTCATAAAAACAACAAAAAACCTGCAATAAGTTAGGGATTTCTGGGTGTTTTATATTCTCCCTAAAACATCAATGATGCTCTTCATTTTGTTTTGAACATCATTGATGTTTTGCTTTATGTTTTCTAAATCCCTATTACACCCCATTATCTCCCCGATGAGGATCTGGGCACTTTCACTTGTGAAATTACATTCCTCTTCCACAACATCACGATCACCTAAAAGATAAAAAAAAAACACACCATGTATTATAAATATGCAGGCATCCATCTCTTACCTGAGTCTGTGGTTGCAGACACTCACCTGTTGTGGTGACAATTTCTATAACATCTCCCTCCTCCTCCTCTGGTTGGGTTTGGGGGATTTCCCCTTCTTCCTGAGGTGGGGGGTCCGTGGTCTCCTCCGAGTCTTTTCTCTCCTATGTGAAAAAAATAGGTATAGGTACAGATATTTGAGGCCAGAAATAGGAATGTGATTGCTTGGAAGTGGGGTACAATTGTCTGTTTTGGCAGAGTTCCAAGATGAAGAAATATATTTGTCCTTTGTCAAGCTTGAATACTTACCCTTTTTGTGCAAGCTTCACAGATGGAGACACCCCTGTAGTATACACTGGAGCACCTGTGTGGGCCCCCTAATAAAAAGGGTGTTCTTGTGTCCCACACTAGTGCTTCAGCATCCAGATGTGTAAACAGCTGCTGAGTGTCCTAGTTTGCATTTCATTCTAGTTACAAACCCATCTAGACAACAAACTTATTTTAAGAGAAGTAGGACATAAAGAATGTATCGAACTGCATCTGGACAAAACATGGTGTTTTAGTGGCCAAACGAACAATGTTTCCTACGAACGAATAATGTGTCCATGAACATAAAAGTTGCCATTTTAAACTGTACAATAGTAAAGAAAAGCACATGGAGCAGCACAATGTAATAAAAATAAAGAATAGGAACACAGGACAACTACTTACTTTTTTGCAGCACTCTCCTGATCCTTCTATTCGATCGTGCTCCCTTAATTTGAGGTCCGACCACCGCTTCCTCAGTTGATCCTTGGATCGTCGTACCCCATGATCTTGGCCTTTCTGACATTTGGGTTGCTTCCCGCCATAGTCGGCCCTTTTAAATATGTCCACCATCTCAACAAAGACCATATTTGAGGCCTAAAATCTTCTCCTCCGGGATCGTGACATTTCTGGCTCCGGGCTTTCCTCCTCCTCCTCGTTGCTTTAATTATCACACACCTGTTGTGTCTCCGCCATGTGCTCTCCCCCACTGCGCCAAAAGAGAAGGGGCAGGGAATAGACTAGAGAGAACGTCAGGGGCGGGCGGAGTTCCACGCATGCGCAGTGTATATAAAGCGCAACACGCATGCGCCGTACGTACGATCTGTGAGTGGAGGAAGGAGTATCGGAAGCGATGATCGTGATAATGAAGGTAACATTTAAACTTGGGCCTATACTGCTTATAGATTGAGGCCTGTATTGGGACAAGATTAGGAGACTTTAGCCTGACATTAGGGTTTGTCTTGTGTATTGCAGATAAAATGGATGGCTTCAATGACCACAACTTCCTCCCCCTATTCATAGACAAGTACAGGGAGCTGCCCTGTCTCTGGCAGGTCAAACATCCGCATTATAATCATAAACAAAAGAGGCAGGTAGCGCTGGAGAAACTGCTGGAGTTGGTGAAGCCGGTGGTCCCCACGGCAACCATCCTCTATTTAAAAGCCAAAATTGGTGGCCTGAGGAGCACTTATCTTAGGGAACGCAAGAAGGTCCAGGATTCCCAGAGATTAGGAGCTGCAGCAGATGACGTTTATGTCCCCAGGCTGTGGTATGAATGAATGAATGAAAAATTTATAAAGCGCTGCAAATGCGAACTGAATCGCCTCAAGGCGCTAAATGCGTTTGGTGTTGTCAGCTTCTAGAAGAGGAAGGTCTTGAGTTTTTTCCTGAAAGCCAGGTGGTTTTCTTCCATGCGGATGTGGGTCGGAAGTGCGTTTCATAGCCGAGGTCCTTGGACTGCGAATCTTCGTTCTCCCTTTGCTTTGTAGCGGTATTTGGGAATGAGAAGGAGGTTTTGGTTAGATGATCGAAGATTGCGATTGGTTGTGTAGTGTTTTATTTTCTCTCGAAGGTATTGAGGCGCGTTTCCTTGTATGCATTTGTTGGTGAGGCAGAGGGTCTTGAATGTGATCCGATTCTTTACGGTTAGCCAATGTAGGTTCCTTAGGAATGGGGAAATTGACTCCCAGGGTTTTTTTCCTGTTAACAGTCTTGCCGCCGCGTTTTGGATGACCTGTAGGCGCGCAAGCTGATATTGGGGTAATCCTATGTAGAGCGAGTTAGCGCAATCGAGTCGGGAATTGATGATTGTCCCAAATACTGCTGCTTTGTCCTCTTCTGGGATGAAGGTGATAAGTCTACGTAACAGGCGGAGGAGATCGTGGGATCCGCTAACTACCGATGCTATCTGTGCATCCATTGTCATTTCTGAGTCAAAGATAACTCCGAGGCTTTTGGCTTTGGTGCTCAGAGAGATGGTTTGTCCTAAGATGGTGGGAGGTGTGCACGGAGTCTTGTTTTTGGCATTTTGGTTAGCGTGTAGGAGAAGAAGTTCTGTTTTTGAACCGTTGAGTTTGAGGGAGCTAATGGTCATCCAGTCATCTATCAGAGTGAGGCATTTCTCTAATTGCTGATGTGGTCTTTTTGTTCGGTGATGCGAAGGTACAGTTGGGTGTCATCAGCATATGAGTGGAAGCAGAGGTCAGATTTTCTGATGATTTTGAGGAGTGGGCGGATGTAGATGTTGAATAGGACTGGTGACAAGGGTGAACCCTGCGGGACTCCACAGGAGATGTGCGGGTTTCAGAGGTGAATGCTCCCAGTCTCACTGTCTGAGAGCGATTCTCTAAGAAGGATGCAAACCATTTTAGACCAGAATCTGTGACTCCTGCTACTTCTGTGAGGTGGACGAGTAGAGTATTGTGGTCCACTGTATCAAATGCTGCACTGAGGTCCAATAGTACCAGGAGACATGATTCTCCGTCATCTGCTGCTTCCAGGGCATCGTCCCATATTTTGAGAAGTGCTGTTTTTGTGCTATGCCCTGGGCGAAAGCCTGATTGCAGAGGATCCAGGAGTTGGTGTGTGTCCAGGTAGCGCTGTAGCTGTTGTACTACCACTTTCTCCATAATCTTGGAGATGGTGTTGAGGCTTGTTATCGGTCTGCGGTAGTTAGGGTCCTTAGGGTCGAGATTGGGTTTCTTTAGTAGGGGATTGACGATACCTTGCTTGAGGGTGGTTGGCACAATCGCCTCTTTGAATGACTGATTCATGAGGTGTGTTATAGTAGGGGCCAAAATGTCGGAACACTTTCAGGAGTTTTGTGGGAATGATGTCATTTGGTGATGTGCTGTCTCGAAGGCTTCTCATAATGTTTCTAGTCGTGTCAGTGGAGATTTGGTTTCAAAGAGAAATCTGGTGGTTTTGTGATGTTCGTGTCGATATCCTCTTCTTGCTTTGGGTGAGTTGTTTTTTTCTGTTGAATTGATTTCCAAATATTGTTGATTTTGTCGATGAAGAAATTTGATAACTCATTGCAGAATTCTTGAGTATCATTTGCTGGCGGCTCTAAGCAGGTAGGGTTCATTGATTGGGCGACTATTTTGAAAAGTTCCCTCGGTCGGTTTAAAGCAGTTGAGATGGTGTTCGAAAAATGCTCTTTTTTGGCTTTGAAGATTGCTTTGTGGTATTTAACAGTGAGTACTTTGTATTTTGTATGGTTTTCCTTGGTAGGATTTCTTCTCCATGCTCTTTCAGCTCTTCTACGTTCTTGTTTGAGTAGTGTGAGGGTGCCATTAAACCATCTGGAGTTTTTTTTGCGTATGAGTGTTCTGCGTTTTGGCGCCAGTAAGTCTGCTGTTTGTAGTAGTGCCTTGTTTAGGAAGTTGAGTGTTTGTTCCATTGAGAGGTTTAGGTTTAACAATGGTATTTTGTTTGATAATGTGGTTTTGAAGAGTTCAGAGTGTGGTTTCTTCTGAGGTCTGTTCCAATGTGTTGTTGTTATATGTTTCTATTTTTGGAGGGTGGTGATGGTGGTGACTTTAAACTTGATAGCGTGGTGGTCCGTCCATGGAAGCAGTGTGTTGTCGAATATGTTGATGTCCATATTCTGTTCGAAGATGAGGTCTAGAGTGTGTCCTGAACCATGCGTGGGAGCATTTATCAGCTGTTAAAGACCTAGTTCTTCCAGTTGGTTAATGCAGGTGGTCGCGATGGGGTCTTGGGTAGAGTTTGCTCAGAGGTTAAAGTCCCCAAGTACCAGAAAAACATTTTTTTCAGGGTGTGCATTGAAATGAATTCAGTGAGTGGTGTAAGGAGATTGGTCTTTGGTCCTGGTGGTCTGTAGCATAGTAAATGTGAATGGTGTCTTGGGGTGTTGTTTGAAGAAGCAGGGAGAGTGTTTCCATAAAAGGCACTAAGTTCTGTAAAGTTGGTTTGGTGAACACAAGGTGCAATTTGAAGATCACTGCTAGGTCTCCACCTTTTTTTCCTATTCTATGCTCAGTTAGGATGCTGTAGTTCTGAGGCACCAGTTCCGTTAGGATAGTGTTGCAGTCGGATGTTAGCCAGCTTTCTGTAATGAAGAGGCAATCTATGTTGTTTTCGGTGATGAAGTCGTGGATTTCCAGTCTGTGCTTGACTGCAGATCTGGTGTTGATCAGGGCGCGTGCTAGTTGTTGTGGTTGGATTGGTGTCTCCCTGTATTTGATGGTTGATTGTAGTTTGGTCCGTAGTAATTTTTCTTTTTTTAGTGGCGGTTGGTACAGTTAAGGCGGTGTTTCTTAGCCTGTGGAGGGCGTCCGCTGTGTACTTGAAATTGCACATGATGGTAAAGATTAGTTGCTGAAGGAGGATGCTGAGTTGCTGGGGGATGGAGGGATCAGATGGCTGCTTCTGCTGCTGGAGATATAGATGCCAGCTGAATGATGGTGTGGAGTACTGGAGGTGATGGGGGGGGGGCTACCTACCTCCCTCTTGTTGATCCAGAGGAAGGCGAAAAAACCCTAGCTGAGCTAGCCAATCGCTACAGCAGAGGAAAAAATTCCTTCCTGACCCCCCGAAGGGCGATCGACTCGAGGAGTCTGGATCAACTGCTAGGGTACCCAGTGGGCTTACCTGAGCAGGAAGATCCGAAGGAGAGGGGGAAGGGGGGCAATTGGTAGGGGGGGTGCCGACTTACTGATTAGCCTGGTAGTGCCTGCGTCTTGGAGGATCTATGGAGGACGCTAGTCAGGCCAGAGCCGTGGATATCCTGGTCCCCGGTGTTAACCTGTGTCCCTGCAGGGGGTGTTCCAGGTGAAATAGGTGGAGACCTTTAAATTCTCCCATTTAGAAGAGTGTAGCTCTCATGGTTCAGAGAAGCAGGATCTCACAAATCTATGGATAGTGTAGGACCCACTAATCTTGGGGTACTTTGTCGCAGTAAGTGGGCTTAGCACCATATATCAATATGGTGTGACCAAATCCCCATATTTTTTAAATGTCTTTTTGAGAATGTTTAAGTGTTTTAAACTAGCCTTGCTGGAGGTGAATGTTTTTTTGCATGTGTGCGCTGTAATATTTTTCTTTTATTGTACGGTCTTATGGCTGCAACAGCTTTAATGAGAAGGTGTGCCCCCCAAATATCTTGTTTGTGTATTGTATGGATTCTGACCAAATCCTTTTGGGATAGGAGCACCCTATTCCCTCATTAGTACCTCTCATTAGTGTCCACTTGTGTCATAGGTGGAGACCTTTAAATTCTCCCATTTAGAAGAGTGTAGCTCTCATGGTTCAGAGAAGCAGGATCTCACAAATCGACCCAATAATCTTGGGGTACTTTGTCGCAGTAAGTGGGCTTAGCACCATATAGCAATATGGTGTGACCAAATCCCCATATTTTTGAAATGTCTTTTTGAGAATGTTTAGGTGTTTTAAACTAGCCCTGGTGGAGGTGAATGTTTTTTTGCATGTGTGCGCTGTAATATTTTTCTTCCAGGTGAAATAGGGCACGGAGCACCCTGGACGGGTGTGGGAGGGGTATGAGGTGCTGGCTTGCCGGAGCTATGCCGCAGCTGTGGTCTGTCCCCCGAGTCTAGTGACTTAGAGCAGTGGGTGTGATTGGACGGCGGCTGCGGTGGTGCCCTGGGGGGGGACCAAGAGCAGAGGGGGTCAGAGGGATGTGGGTCCTACCTGAAGGTAGGACGGTGCAGACCTGGGAGGGTCGGGAGGGACCGGGTCCTGATACTGACCTGCTGGGTGGTGATCTGGGCTGAGCTCCGGTGGAGGGTGGAGATTGCGGCCCCCTGGGTGGACCAAGATGGCCGACGGGCTGGGCCCGAGCCATGGGCTGTCCTGATGCTCGGCTCCCGGGTGGTTGTGGTCCCGTCTGCTGATTGGGCCCGGTAGGTTGGAGCGCTCGGCTTCCGATGGAGGCTGGGGGGGTGAGCGGCGGGCCGGCGTTAGCGTTGTGTCCTGTGGGACTGCTCCGGAGGCTGACAGCTGAGATCAGCGGATAGCGTTCTTACCGTGATGGCGTGGTGGAGCGGTGGGCGGTAAGAGTGGGGCTGGCGGAGCAACAGGAAGGGTCCGGGGATCCCGTTCCGTTCCTGGTCACGTAGCTGGGTGAGGGGGGTCCCGGTGTCCCGGTGACTATACAGCTGGGAGTCCGGGATAGTCCTGGATGAAGGAAGGCTAAGGTGGCCGGAGCTACTGAAAGCCGGAGCTTCACACGCATGTCTGCTCTCTCTCTGACGTCTCTCTCTACTGGGTAAAAGGCAGAGCTGTGGTACTATGAGAGACTGCGGTTTCTGACAGTCCAGACTGAAGTCAGGGAATCCCTCTCCACTCTTCCTTCCACTTTTCCTTCCACCCTAGCTGAGGCTTCCGACGTCCAACCTGGGACTTCCAGCCAGGAAGAAGTGGAGGAGCCCAGCTGGAGCCAGGTATAGCATTGTTCTACAGATTTCTGGTCAATAAATAAATGATTTAATAAAGTGTTTTACATATCAATAGACAGTAGTGGGCAAAAATAATTGGGACAAGAATAAAAAATGCTGGGCTCAGAATGATAGTCTTTTATATTTGTTAACATTCAATCTGCAACAGTCATGAGATGAAAATTGTGTGTGATTGATGAAGAAAAATCTAAAACTATGCCCCTTTTTCATACACAGGAAGACCTCAGTCAGGAGGAGGCTGTGGACTGTGGCAGCCAGGAGGAGGCCGGGCCCAGTAGGAGCTTTACAGAATCCCAGGCTCCTCCCCTCTACCTTACAAACAAAAGACCCAGAAACGGGAGTAATGTGGAGGATTCAGCGCTCGGGCTGATTCAGGAGGCTTCTGCGTCCCTCAGAGCCACCCCCACTCGTGAAGAGGCCTTTGCCTGCATGGCTGCCACAAAACTGCAGGACATGCAGGAGGGCCAACGCCTCATGTGTGAGGAAATCCTTTATAAAACATTAACTAAGGGGGTGTGGGGCGAAATCACACCCAATACCCACCTGTGTGAGTTACATCATCTCCTCCTCCTGCCGCAACTCCAACACCACAGACACAGCCTGGAAGGAAGAGTGGAAGGAAGACAAGAAAGTGATGGCCTGGATTCAGTCTGGTTTGACAAAAGATGCAGGCTCTTGTATGACCACAGCCTGGGGACATAGATGTCATCTGCTGCTGTTCATGATCTCTTGGACTTATGGACCAGATTGTACTCCCTTAGATAAGGACTCCTCAGGCCACCAATTTTGCCTGAAAGTAATGAATGTGTGCCCTGGGGGCCAAAGGCTTCGCCAATTTCTGCAGTTTCTCCAGCGTTGCCTTCCTTGGTTAGGACCCCTTAATAAATGTTTTTTTTTTTTTTAATAATACTCGCCTATGTGTGTTTTCCTTCAAAAAGGACAATTTGTTTGTGAGGAGGCAGGTACATTTCCAAAATACAATGTCAAAAATACAATGTGAAATTAACAAGATACACCAACACCAAACAATCTCCTTGAGATTAAATAATACAAGATAATAATGGTGTTGTGGTAACTTGACACACAAAACACACCCAAACTATTCTGGAGTTAAAAAAAAAAAATAAATAAAAAAAAAATAACAGGAGATCAGGATTTAAAAAACTAAAAAAAATAATACAAAATCTAAAAACGTAAAAACAAAATTTATTCTCGGGAGATGTGACAAATCAAAATATTATATTCATGAAATCATGATAAATAATAAAGAAAGAAGTTTGTGAGAAGTCTGTGTGAATATGAGCAGCAAAACAACTTCATTCTTCTAGCATTATAAAGAAGAAGAGAGTGCGCTGCATTAAACTATTTAAAACATTGCAGCGTGACGAAAGTGCTATATCCATTACGAATGCTAATTTTACCAGACCGAGCAGTTCTGTCTCGGAATTTATTCTGAGCATGCGTGGCACTTTGTGCGTCGGAATTGTCCACACACGGTCGGAATTTACGTGAACAGGTTTTGTTGTCGGAAAATTTTATAGCCTGCTCTCAAACTTTGTGTGTCGGAAATTCCGATGGAAAAAGTCCGATGGAGCCCACACACGGTCGGAATTTCCGACAACAAGCTCCGATCGCACATTTTCCGTCGGAAAATCCGACCATGTGTACAGGGCATTAAAGTCATTGTGTTTGCAATTGGAATAGATAATTCTGTTGACAAACAACAATACATTTTCTCACAGTTTTTCTGAATCGTAAATGCTTATTAACCACTTGCCAACCACACTATAACTGAATGACGGCTACAGCTAGGTCGTTTAGTTCTGAGACACCGTCATATGACGGCTTCCCATGATTGTGCCTGCTGCTGGGCATGGACAGCATGCTCTGTGATCGTAGTGTCCTCTGGATACTGCTGACCACAAATTGAGGTAAAGAGCTCATCAGTGCACATCAGTGAAAGAGAAAAATTACCTGTTTGCAAAATTGTAGAACAAACTATGAAAACTTTATATTTTTCAAAATGCTTAGTGTTTTTTCGTTTAGCAAAAAATAAAAATAAAAACTGTAGTGATTAAATACCACCAAAAGAAAGCTTTATTTGTGTGAAAAAAATGATAAAAATTTTGTTTGGGTACAGTGCTGCATGACAGAGCAATTGTCTTTCAAAGTGCGACAGCGCTGATGTAAATTTTAGACAAAAGATAAGATTGTTTTTAGTTCAGCTCACAGAAAGTGACAAGGATATTGCATTTGTGGCAAGATCAACAGATATTTTCTGTAATTGCTGAAAATGTACTTAGCCTTAAAAATAAAAAAATAATACAGCCACAGAAAAATAAGCCGATACATATTATGCATACAATATTTGGGAATTAGTTATCCTTTAACATATCAGGATAAGTAGACCCAGAGCCAGCCCCCAGCAGGATGAAAAGGATGATGCTGCTGAAATCATGTCTGACAAAATGAACATCAGATCATTGTTCATTGAGTCTACGGGGGGTGAGTTTCGTCAACATCTGTTTGTAAGCCTCTCATGTAGCTAAGTATTTAATAGACTTTTTTTATATAACAATTTCAAATCTTGTTTAATCTAATCATGAGGACATTGGTTTTACAAAAAAAAAAACATTCATAACATTTGGTACTGCTGTGAGCAGGGTGTTATTTTATTTGTGATAAACAGGATATGTTGGAAATAGAATGCTGTGTATGTACTAAATGTTCCAAATGTAGAAACAATCATGGTACATAAAACAAAGTTTACTTTGGGTAGATGATTTTCAGTCATAGCCACTCTCATCATGGTCAACAACCCATCATTTGGTAGGATGAAAAAAAATGTAGTACCTGTTAGCTCAGCTGACGCGTGATGAAAAGCTTTGATTTCTTTACATATATATCTACTGAGCAGGTGTCGGGTGGACCTGCTACTGTTGCTCAGATAACTGCTAATGCAGTACAGATGTTGAGTTTTTTGTGTTGTGTAGAGTTTTGCTTTCAGCTGGCTTTAATTAAGAATATGTAACTTAAAGGGGTTGTGAACCCTCAAGGTTTTTCACCTTAAAGCAGAGGTCCGCCCAAAAAAAAAAAAAAAAAAAAACCAGCAGCTACACATAATACAGCTGTTGGCTTTTAATAATAGGACACTTACCTGTCCTGGAGTCCAGCGATGTCGGCAATGCAGTTGATGTTTCCATCAGCTGTTGAGTGCTGCCGTTGCCATTGCGGGTTAGGGAACCCGGCAGTGTAGCCTTTCAGGGAACCCTACTGCGCATGCGCGATGTCTGCTCCTCTCTGCTACAGCGAGAGAGGAGGGAGGAGGGAGGAGGAGGGAGCCCCAGATGTGACATCAATAATCGTGGCTGAGGCTCCTAGAAGTGGGAAAGGATACCTGTCAAAGACAATTGTGGCACCGGAGGAAGGAGGAATCAGATCAATGGAAGTTCCACTTTTGGGTGGAACTCTGCTTTAATGCATTCTATGCATTAAGGTGAAAAACCTTCTGCAGTGCAGCAGCCCCCCTGAGCCCCCCCTTTACTTACCTGAACCCCATCTTTTCAGCGATGAAAACAAGCGCAGCAGCTCCGACCGCTGTCTCGGGTCCTCATTGGATAGATTGATAGCAGCAGGAGCCATTGGCTCCCGTTGCTCTCAATCAAATCCAGTGACACAGGTGGTGGGGGAGGCGGGGCCGAGTCCTGCTGTCTATGTCAATGGGGGACCCCAGAGAGGCCACTCCGTGCAAAACCCTTGCACAGAGGAGGTAAGTATAACATGTTTGTTTTAAAAAAATAAAACAAACCTTTACATCCCCTTTAATCAATCTGGGATTGGGATAGATGTCACATCCAAGAACCAGAAGAGATCTTGAAGTAATCTCGGCAACTGAAGAATGAAAATGCCACTGCAAACCTGCAATTGGAATGGGTATCCCCAACAATAACTTGTTCCAGAGGCTTGGATTTTTTAAAGCAGACGTTTCAATAAGTGGCGCATTTGTAAGGTGTGCCAAGTGAGATCTGTATAATGGCCCTGTTGAAATTAGTGGAGCCAGAGGTGTAATTAGAACCCTCAGGGCCCCGATGCAAGAAAGCCTGAAGGGCCCCCCTGCCCCCATCCCGGGGCCCTTGCCACTGATCCAGGCCCTTTACTCTCATTGCAGGGCCCTTTATTGTGTGGGACCCCTTCCTGCATGGTTGCCTACCTTTCCAAAAAAAGTCAGGTACACTTTATGTGTTCAGCCATCCATTGTAGGGGGAGAATGTATCTTAATTAGGGGTGGGACATATAAAATGTGAGTGGTTCTACAAGAACCATCTAATGCCATACCCCTTTGCACATCTCTACACCCCCCAGATTGCCTCCGTACCCCTCAGCATGCCTCTATACCCCCTGCACATCCAAAATAACCCCTGTACCCCTAGAACACCTCCGCACCCCAGCACACTTTTGTAACCCATTGCACATCGCTGTACTCCTACAAATACCTCTGCAGCTTCCAGCATACTCCATACCCCCCCAGCACACCTCTGCACCCCCACACACTTCTGCACCTCCTAGAATCTTCTTTATCCCTCAGTATGCCTCCAAAAGCCCAACAAGCCATTGTAACCCAAGCACACCTCAGCACCCCCCCCCCACACACACACACGCATACATCTCTGCATTCCCCAGCACAGCTCAACACCCCCCCAGCACATCTTTGCACTCTGCTGCACATTTCTACACCCCCACACCTCTGTACTCACCCCCACACTTACATCTGCACCTCTGTATCCCTTCAGCACACCATTGTACACAGCAGCAATGAACTTGGAACCCTGCACACCCCTAAGGCCCCTTTCGCACGAGGCATACCTGTCAGCGGAATCCGCTTGCTCAGTGGGGGATCTCTCCACTGATTACTGCTGAGCAAACAGATATGTCCGTGCACTCCGCTGATGCAAAGTGGAAATGGACACAGCCTGCTGCTCTCTATGGGGCTGTTGGATGGAAACGGACTGCCTGTCCATTTCCACCCAACTGTTATCCAATCCAATCGGCCAGACGGATGGGGAATGGATCTCCCATCTGTCTGTTTTTAGCAGATCGGATGGTGGCGGGTGCCAGTGGACAGGTCCGCTGACATCCACCGCTAAATAGAGAGCAATAGATGGTCCGGTCGGGTCTGCCTGAATAACTGACAGGTGGACCTGATCAATCCGCCAGTGTGAAAGGGGCCTAACACATCTGTGCTCTGTACCCACTTAATGGGCACCTCCAACCCCCAGCACATCTCTGTACCTCCCCACACACACACTTTCACCCCATGGCCACTCACTTGAATGTTGATGACAGTCTGTGGTGCCCACAAAATCTCTGCCTGCACCTCAGAATTTTTCTGTTGCAGTTTACTATGCAGAGGGCCCTTGGGATCTCCCTGGGGCTAGTGGTTCACTTCCCGAGTGTATACAGAGGGGAGGGGCCTCTGACCCGAGCATGTATCAGCTTCACTCTTCCGTGTACAAGTGAGTGGCTCTGCTTGTACACTCTTGCCGATACATGCTGGGTTAGAGGCCCTTCTGCTCTCCACTGTATACACAAAGTGAACTACTAGCCCAAGGGAGATCCTGCGGCCTGCGGGCACCACAGAGCTGCCGATCGCCACCTCCCCCTACTGCATAGTAAACGGACAGCCAGAGGTTCTGGGTGGAGATTTTGGTCCCCCCGAACAGCGACAGAATGCGGCATCCCCCTCCTCTGTGGCGACACCCCCCCCCATGTTGAGGGCATGTGGCCTGGTATTGTTCAGGGTTAGGGGGTCGCTCGCTCATTCCCCCTTCTCTCCTGACCTGCCAGGCTGCATGCCCAGATAAAGGTCTGGTTCGGGATTTTGAGGGGGGCCCCATGCCGTTTTTTTTTTTTTTTTACTGCCAATTTTTTTTTTTATTCAGCTGTCAGTGGGAAAGCTCTTTGATATTAAGGATGTCACGGCCGGCTTCCTGACCCCACTCCTTAACAACAAGCTTTTACTGTGCCCTGACTGGGCAATGAATGCACTGTGCAGCATACAGTGCATTGCAGGGCGTTTGGTGGGGCAACCTGCAAATTCGGGCGTTCCCCAAATGGAGCAAACAGCCAATGTTTGGCCAGAACTCATGCTCTGGCCAAACTGTTCGCCCAACACTACTCATCAGGAATGGACAGTGTAATGGACCCCCCTTGCACTCCGTTTGAGTGCTTCCATCAGCATACAGTAGAGCTGCACAATTAATCGTCAAGAATCATTATCGCAATTTTTTTCCCCGTTGCGATCTTGAAAAAAGTCTGTCACGATTCTTGCAATCCAAAGAATTCTCTCTGCTCTTCTGAAGCCACAGCCATCAAAAGAAAGGAAGAGAAAATCCGGGCAATCTGCCAAGAATCACAACGTTCTTTAGGAGTGAAACTTAAGTCTAAACATGTCAGACCATGGAATCCACATCCAAGCAATGCTTTGATAAATCTGGCATTGCAGATGGCATGGCAACAGTCTACAAAACTCTTACAATATTCCATCATTCTGATACAGTGGAATTAATGTATTATATATTTCTTGAGGGATAATGTTAATAAATATTACTGTTCAATTTTAAGTAATCCAAACCACATTCTCAGTGTCCATCATTTTCTCAGTCACCCTGTGCTCCTAGTAGACACAGGGTAACTTACACATAGGAGGTGCATGGAGAGCTGGAACAAGGGTCTCTCAACCTCTCCAAGGGATTCTGGGTTCCAGGGCCCCCCCACCCAAAGTGACATCCAGCTCTACATGAAATCCTACTTAAAATCCACCAATAGGAATAGCTATGTTCCATTAAACAGTTGTCATTATGCTTCATGGCTTCAGAACAAACCCAAAGGGCAGTTCATGCAGATGAGGTGCAACTACAGTAAAGAGACTGACTATTTGGAGCAATCATTGTTTTTAAAACACATATTTTTAGAAAAATGTTATGCTGAATATGATATGGATAACACCGTCAAACAAGTGAGATTGATAGGAACATCTTGTCGGCTCCTAAGATTGAGCCAATGATGGAACAATGTTCCGTCCCTTTATCACTTCCTTTTCTGTACAAAATTGTCAAATCAAAAAAAATATTAAAACCAGATGGGATATTCTAAGAGCTGACCCCATTCTGAACAAATCTTTACCTGACAAACCAGAACTTGTGTACAGAAAGGCTTCCAATCTCTGTGATTATTTGGCACCCTTACACACTACTTTTTTGACAATATGAAGGAATTCTATTACATGAAACCGTTGTGTAATTTGCAAGGTTGGTAATAAACTTTTTACTGAAGAGGAGATCTGCTGGGGAGGAGGGAGGAGCCCGAACACGGCGCCAGCTAGGAGCTCACCCTAGGTTCACAGGAAGCTCCCGTCAAAATGTGAAGAAGCAGACCTTTCTATTCTTGCCTTTTTCCTGCCCACCTCTTTCCTGTGACTTTCCTGTGGGGGGGAGACAAGAAGAGGATTCATCTGGATGAAGAAATATCCCCCTACCAGAGTGGTGAGTTCATGAAACACAGTTTAGTTGCATCACCTGTCTAACCTGTCTTTATATGGCATAGTGAAATATTAAGTTTTATATGCTATATACAGGAATAGCAAGTTTAATTTAAAAAAAAAAAAGACTGCTGCTCAGATCTGTAAAAGAACTGTATAAAATTATACATAAAAAAAAATCAATCGATGATATTGTGGATGTATTAAAAGCAAAAGTGGACCGAGGACTGATGCACTAAAAATCTGTAGAAACCTTAAAGGGGCTGGGCAGACTAAGTCAGTTGCAAATTAAATGGAAGTGAGTGTGTGGCTGGAAAGGAAGGAGAGAAAGGAGGCACGCAAAAACTGAAAGCAGTGAAAATCTGTCAGCCTGAAATAATCAGTCTCCCAGATAAAGAGTAAAGGGGTAAACCGAAGCACTCACAAATAAGTGGATCCCATATATATATATAGATATATAGATATATAGACACAGAAGAAAAATTAGATAACCATGCCTCAGAAATAGAAGATCTCAAAAAGCAAGTGAGAAATTTACAACTGGAACAAAGAAACATGTTATTTAAACTGGACGATCAGGAAAACCGAAGCAGAAGGAAAAATTTAGGAAAATCCGGGGTATACCAGAGACAACGCAAGAAAACGATCTAAAGGATATAATAAAAAAACAAATTTAACCCCATAATAGGAAGAACAATAACGGAACCACTAGAAAGAGTGCATAGGATTAGAAGACCCCAAAACATGACTAGAAAAACCCAAAGAGATGTAATTGTGAGATTTCACTATTACGAAGAAAAAGCCAGACTAAGAACAATAGCCCCAGTGTAGTATGAAAAAGAGTGACCCTCCAGATATTTGCATATTTGGCACCAGAAACATTAGCAAGAAGAAGACTTCTCAAGCCATTACTGGAACAAATGCATATACATAACATTCAGTACTCCTGGGGCTTTCCAGCACGTTTGGTAGGATGGAAGGACGGCCGCTCGTCAAGATTAAAATTCCCAGAAGAGATACAAGATTTTTGTAAGAAATATGACCTACCTATTATAGACATTCCAGGATGAACAAATATGATGAAAGAAGGGATATGCCTAAACAGGGCTTTTTTTCTCAAACAATAGGTGCTGGAACTTAACCACAGCCCCACAAAACCCCTCCCTCTACAAACACCCTCCAAATCACATCAAATAGTGGGTGTGTTCAGTCAAATTTCACAAAAACAGTAGGAGGGTCTTAAAGGGGCATTAAATACCAGGATTGCATTACATACAGAGTGCAGAGCTGTCACTTGTATACACAGAAACCAGACTTCTGTGTTTACAAGTGATTGTGGTGAGCAGGCACCAAAGGGTCTGAGCCACAGGTGGTGGAACCGAGTTCCACCAAGTTCCCCCTGAAAAAAAAGCCCTGTGCCTAAAAGAGGATTGATGGCAATCAGTCCCTAAGAAGTACGGGTTGGGGCGTGTCCGGACGTGCAGCTGGAGAATACGTGTGTGAGCTGAGCTCCTCATAGCCCGCAACAATCTGGAGCCATCCGTTGTTTCTGCTCTTCATACCACAGCCACAAACTGCACGCTTTGTTCCCAGACTTCTGCTGATCAGTTCTGGGAGTATATTTCTGCCTCCTATCAGCCAGATCCTCTCTGTAATTAAGGATTCCCTTCTGCCATCGGGACCCTCCGCCGCCATCTTGGGGCCTACAGGCAGGCTTGCTGCTCTTTACCTATGATCGTGCGGATTGAAGGGTGGATAGATTGATCGCACGTCCTAGAGGATCACATAGACTCTGAGTGACAAGCGGACTGCTCTGCCAACACAGAGGGATCGCGGTGTTCCATCCGGCGGCCGGCCTGAGCATATCGCGGCCTACTAATTAGACGCGACCTGCGGCCTGGATTACAGGCGCTCTCCTTGGACACTGTAAGTAGGACATTCCGCAACATCTCCCACAACCGAGTCCCCAGGAGACAAAGGCCTACCTGATCCTCTATTTCCACCTCCCCGGGGGAATCCTGGGGACCGGAGGCGGCCGTGTACACCTTCCCGGCGGCCGTCCCTTAGGATAGCCCGCGGCTTCGGCCTACCCCTGGAAGCCGGCGGCCATATTGGGACTCCAAACTACACCCAGTGACACTCATTTCATTCCTTAGGCTGCACAAGCTCTCACAGAGTTCTGGGGACTGTGGATATTGTCTCCTCTTCCTCAGGCTGATGGTGGGGAGGAGGGGAGGTGTAAGCAGGGGGATCCAAGGATCCAGATGGAGCTTGCTATTACTTATGAAAAGGATGCAGCTTAAATAAACTCAGGGTCCTAGCCTGCTCACCGAGACCTCCATACAACAACTATAGCTATACACAGTGTCGGAGGTAAGCCTGCAAGTTTGACCACTAAATCCTCTGCATATCTCATGGGCAAAGTTGGCCAACAGCAACAATACTACAAATCACTGATTGTACCACAAGAAGTACCAAACATGGAACGTTTTGTTACCAGATCACAACCTACCTCCTCTAATCCTTCCGCAAATCCTTTTGCCCTGCTGGATCCCTCTTTAGACTCGGAAGATGCTACAAGCTCCTCTCTGACCAACTCGCAGATACATGCACCCACTCTGTCACCCTCAAATGCGACTCTTACCCCTGACATCCTGGACTCCAAGCTACAACTTTTACTTCAACAAATTACGTCCAATGTCTCGGCTGAGGTAAGCAAACTAGCTGCCGAATTGAGGGGGGAAATAACCCAAATTGGTGATCGCACAGACACTCTAGAGAACAAATTCGACGAAATGATAAATTACGTACAATCAATTGAGGAGGAAAACCATACTTTACGCCTTTCTGTATCTCAACTACAAATACAACAGGAGGACTTGGAAAATAGAGAGAGAAGACAAATCCTACGATTCAGAGGGATACCCGAGATGGTGGGTGATTCTGAGCTCCGAGCCTACCTCCTGAGCCTTTTCAACTCTCTAGCTCCCTCGGTGGTAGATATAGATTGGCGCTTGGATAGGGCCCATCGATCCCTGGGTCCAAAGCCTCCGGCTGGAGCTAGGCCAAGAGATGTCGTGGTACGTTCCCACTTTTTTGAAAGTAAGGAGGCACTATGGCGACTCGCAATAAATCCCAAATAATGTTCAAGGGTGCTAAATTGCAGATCTTTAGCAACCTCTCTCCCATCACCCTCGCTAAACGTAGCAACTTATGTCCCCTTACTTCACATCTGCAACAACACAAGATTCCGTACTACTGGGGATTCTCTTTCCATTTAGCTGTATCCAAAGAGGGCACCCAATACTCTCTCCGTGAATTACAAGAAGCAGAAGCCTTCCTGAAAAATTTGGGTCTCCCCCCTCTCCCGGAAGAAGACATGATCCCTCCTGCCACACAAGCTCATCTACCTCCGACTACTCCTACTCGCATCTGGACCCCTGTCTGGGGTAAATCTAAGAAGCATTTTTCCACTCCTCAACGTCTGCGATCCTCCAAACAATCCCCTTGAACATTTCTCGGAACTTCCTTTTTTGGTTCTATTTTCTCAAATTTTTGTGCATTCCCGTTTCCTCTGGAATTTTCCTTTTTTTTTCTTTCCAGACGAAACAATGTTGCTGTACTGGTCCTATCAGTTTTTTGATTCTGCCCCATTTATTTTATTTTTGGGGGAAGATCCTTTCTCATCCCATGAGATGCATTCACTAAAGGTTTTGAAATTTTAAGTGTTCAACGTACCTGTTTTATTTGTTAACCTTATTTTCTCTTTAAGGACTTACAGGTTTTTCTTTCTCCTTTAATGACTATTGTCCTACTTTGTTCTATTTGCAACCAAATGCACAAGGTGAGCAGCGGACCCATCTCATCCCCTCAGACAGAGTCGCCAGATGAGAGTCCGTTCACGTCCCTACCAGGCCCTCGTCTACATCCAGGGCTTCCTGAGAGATTACTGTTTCTCAGGTACACAGAGTTTTGAACTCTTTTTTGCTTTTTTGCTTTTTATTTAAATTTTTTGTTTTTCCTTTTTATTTTTTTTAATTATACCCAATGCTATGATTCACAGATTGAGACTCCATGGTCATTATTACCCCACTTTGAGAGAGATCTGCCCTGGGGTTTGTATTTCAATAGTTAGAGGTGGGAGGTTGTTTGCTATTACTAATACCCGTAAAATGCAACATATATATTTTCTTCCTTTAAGTATTCTCATGCTTATAGTGTTAGCGCTGTTCATATTAGCATTCCTAGATAGACCACAATCATGGCTTTGAAAATTATGTCTTACAATGTAAAGGGCCTGGGCTCCATTAGTAAGCGTTGGATGGCCCTGAAAGATTTCAGGGCTTCAGGCGCAGATGTGGTGATGATCCAGGAGACCCACTTTCGGGCAAATTTGCCTCTAGGTTTTTTCCCACCTCCTACCTTGCCTCTGATTCTACGGGCAGGGCAGGAGTGGCAATTCTGATCAGAAAAACATGTCCTATCAAAGTTCAAAGGTCTCATGCGGACCCTCACGGGAGATTTCTTGTTCTAGAATGTGAATATATGTCTACCTCTTTTACACTGGTTAATTTGTACGCTCCGGACACGGGCCAGATTGATTTCCTCAACAAACTTTTTGATACTCCCCAATATTGCTCACAACCTTTTATGATAGTTGGTGGGGACTTCAATCTGGTCATGTCACCCACTAGAGACAGACAAACACTTTTTAGTCCTACCCCATCTAAAAGAGTACTGTCCCAAGCTAATGCCTCCCCTAAATGTATTAGGTCACATAGACTCTTCGACTCATGGAGGATAAAACACCCCTCTGCTAAACAATTTATGTTTTATTCATCAGCTCATTAATATGTACTCCCGCCTAGATCATTTCTTTATTTCAGCCCCCTTATTCCCTATTTAGTTGATTCAGATATTTCTTCCATTACATGGTCAGACCATGCACCCATTATGCTAGATCTTATGTTATCTCAGACCTACACCAAATCTTGTCATTGGCGTTTCAATGATCACCTTTTGCAGTCTGAAGTTTCCCGCTCTACCCTAGCAAATAGCTTGAAAGAGTATTTTTTACTCAACACTGGATCGGTGTCTCAGGTTTCTACACTGTGGGAGGTGCACAAGGCTGTTTTCCGAGGTACATGTATTGCTGAGGGTTCTCGACTGAAGAGAGATAGAAATAACCTATTACAGTCCCTAATGTCTACTCTGGTAACTGCTGAACGGAGGCTTTTGGGTGGTCCCACAGTGCTGAAACTACGCAAAGTCATTCAACTTAGAGAACAAATTAGATCAACAAAACTTGACAAAACAGCATGGTCCATGTTGTGGATGAAGCAAAAATATTATGAATTCTCCAATAAACCCCACAGGATGTTAGTTAATAAGTTATGCCCTCGTCCGTTTAATTCCTTTCCCTGACTTTCTTATACAACCAGACGGATCTAGAACTCACTGTCCTCGTGAGATGTCCAAAATTTTTGGTACCTTTTACAACAAACTGTATAATTGCCTGACTCCAGAGAATCAATTTGAATTTACCCAGGGAAATTTTGAGTCCATTTTTTCCAACATAAAGCTACCAAAACTATCTACAACGGATTTAGAGAGCTTAAATATGGCAGTTACAGCTGAAGAACTTTTTGCTATAATTAAACATCTCCCATCACACAAAGCTCCCGGTCCAGACGGCTTGCCTTACTCATACTACAAATCTTTTATTGATATTTCATCTCCTCACATGTTACCTTTATATGCTTCCTTTCTCAAGGGTACTCCGCCACATTCACAGTTCTCCCATTCATTTATTTCGGTTATCCCTAAACCTGGGAAGGATCCCTCCCTCCCGGATAACTACAGGCCCATAGCCCTCCTAAACTCAGACTACAAGATATTTACTAAAATTCTCGCTACCAGACTTTCTGCATTCATCCCCAAACTGATACACAAGGATCAGGTAGGTTTTGTCCTTGGGAGACATGCGGGAGATAACACCCGGCGTACAATAGACCTGATAGATCTCTTGGACAGAACCTCCCGACTGGCATTGATTCTGAGTCTAGACGCACAAAAAGCTTTTGACAGGCTAAGTTGGCCCTATATGTTCGCCACCTTAAAGATATATGGTTTTGTTGGCCCTTTTTTACCAGCTTTAGAAGCCTTATATTCAAATGTCTCTGCGCAAGTACAAATGTCGTCCTTCCTGTCTCCTGGCTTCCCCATGATTCTGTGCCTAGAACCCCTGGCTGAGTTTATCCGTGTTCACCCGGATATCAGTGGGGTGGTGATGAGACAAGGGGAATATAAATTATCGTTATTTGCAGACGACATTTTGCTCACTATCACTAATCCGCTGATATCCCTTCCTTCACTACATAAAGTATTGAACTCTTTTAGTGCTATTTCCAGGTACAAAATCAACGCCTCTAAAACTGAAGCCCTTCCTGTACACATTCCAACGCCATTATTATCTCAACTCAAAGAATCTTACCCCTATAAATGGTGTAATACCTCTCTTAAATACTTAGGTGTATTACTTACCCCTTCTTATTCCTCCCTATATGACACCAACTTCCCTCCCCTGTTACTAGATATTAAAGAGGAGTTCCACCCAGGGGGGCCATCAAAAAAAAAAAAAAAATTAAAAGTCAGCAGCTACAAATACTGCAGCTGCTGACTTTTAATTGGACACTCACCTGTCCCTGGGTCCAGCGATGCGGGGGATCGAAGCCCCGCTCGTCCCCCCCCTCCGCTCGTCGGCGCCGGCATTTCAACTGTGGGTGCCGGGCTGTGGCTTCACAGCCTGGCACCCACTGCGCATGCGCGAGCGGCGCCGTGCGCCGTGATTGGCCGCTCAATCACCTGGGACCTGTAATGGGTCCCAGATGATTGACAGGAGGGAGGGAGCAGAGCGGAGCCCTTCCTGTGTCGAGGAGGAAGTGATGTCACCAGCCCAGGCTAAGGAACAGGCAGACTACGAGGGACCACCTAGCAACAGGCATTTAGAGGTAAGTGAAAAAAAAAAATATCCAAATGTTTTTTTGTTTTTGTTTTTTAGAATTTTTCCAGGTAGTTTTGTTTTTTGGGTGGAACCCCACTTTAATAAGTCTCTGTCGAACTGGACCAAATACCCCCTATCTCTCTTAGGCAGAATTAATGTTTTGAAAATGTCTATACTGCCTAGATTGCTTTATTATTTTGAAACCCTCCCAGTAGCTGTACCTGCCACACAATTAAAAGCACTTCACAGGACTTTCCTAAAGTTTATATGGAATGGCGGAGCGCACCGTATAGCAAGCTCTGTGTTGTTTGCCATTAGATCCAGAGGAGGTTTAGGTGCTCCTGATATCACTAAAAATATTATTAGGCTACACATTTGAGGGCCATTACCTCTTGGTCTTCCTTACATGCACCAAACCAATGGTCTGCTATTGAAAAGGGGGTACTTTACCCGGTCCACCCAGGATCTTTGGTTTGGGGCGCCCCCCCTGTTCTAGATCCTATATATAAACGTCAGTGTACTGGACCAATGATACTAACTTTAACTATTTGGCGTAATTGCCTTAAACGCTTTTCCCTTATGTCTCCCTGCTCCCCTCTTATAAATGTATTATTTAACCCTCTCGTTCCGGATAGTATGTCCCTGGGCAGGATTTTTCCATGGATAAATGTTCATCTCTTTCAACTCAGGAACCTTGTTCATGCCATAACAAGGAAGCTACATACCTTTAACATTTTAAGTGAGAAGTTTGACCTACCACCACATCTTTTCCACTTCTATATGCAAATTAGACACTTCTTTCATTCTAAATCACCATCCCTGACTCTAGATAAGCCTACTACTTTTGAATATCTGTGTGCTCAAGGCCCTCATCAATTGCATTTAATTTCCTGTATCTATCGTATCCTCCATGAGTCGTTCCCCATCACAGAGACATTACATCTTTATATGCACAGGTGGTCTCATCTAGTGGGCCGTCCTGTCACATTACAGATGTGAGATAGAATTTGGTCCTCTATATTTAGATCTTCCAAATGTGTCACTCAGAGGGAGACAACCATTAAGATTCTCATGTTCTGGTACAGAACTCCCGATGTAATTCACAAGTATGACCCATCAGTCTAACAGCGTTGTTGGCGATGTGGAACTGATATAGGTTCACTGTTCCACATCTTTTGGCAGTGCTCCTTGATTCAACCCTTTTGGTGTGATGTACATTTTCTTATACAAAAGGTGACCGGGGTGTCCCTTCTGGTGGATCCCTTGAACTATCTTTTGGGCTTACCTCCATCAGGGGTATCTAAAAAAACAAAACAAATTAATATCCTACATATTACTAGCCGCCAGGAGACTTATCCCGTTATTCTGGTTATCCAATACTCCACCTCCACGGTCCAGATTACTACATTTGGTGACTGAGATCCGGACAATGGAGTTTTTGACGGCCTCGGTTCACGACTGTGTCTCCAAATTTATTGAAATATGGGAACCATGGGATCTTTCGGGAAATTGGACCCCCTTGTCGCCAGATACACCCTAATCTTAATTCAACCCTATACTACCGGTGTATATGGCCTGAACTGATCTCAAGGGTCCAGACTCCCTTCAATATTACGCTTATTATACACACCATGAGGAATTGATCTACTATACTTATGTGTCTTGTTACTGTGAACACTTTCTTGTTACCTATATTTGTTACTTTATATTTTGTTTTCCTTTTTTCTATTATGATTGCTGTATAATGCACTTACATTGATAATGTAATGTTCATTTTGTTACAACTTTGTACTTAATTATTGAAAACCAATAAAAATACAATTATAAAAAAAAAAAAGAAAGTACGGGTTACTTAATAGGAAATAGATAAAAGAAGAAGAGCAGAAGAAAAGACATTACATTCTAAGTGGATAATGGGATAAGGGAAGTGAGGTTTGGGGGTTTTGAAAGGGACAGGATGGAGGTAACTGTAGTCGGCTCGAAGCCTAGAACTGGGCCAAAATCCCCAATAAAAAAAAGGAATTTAGAATTGGGGAAAGAGGGGGAGGGCATGTAGTGTGCGGGGAGTGGAGGGAGGGGGGAGGGGAAGGTTGGGCAACCTCACGATATATAGTCTGGAACCTTCTTTCTGAATCTCCTATCTTGGCTCTCAGCTCTCTATGTCCACTAGCCACTTCATTCCTCATATATTGTACAATGCAATGCAGGGGGGTACATAGAGATCCCAGGAGAGAACAATACATTTTCTAACTTATAATTGTCAGAGGATTAAATACACCAGGGAAAAGACCTAAAATATTAAAAGAAATTAAAGATTATGCGGCAGGGATAGTATTCCTCCAGGAGACACATATTTCTCATGATACAAACATCAAATTATATTCCAGGGATTACCCAACCTGCTTTCCCAGGGACTCTACAACAAATAAAGCAAAGGGAATGGCCATAGGGTAGGCCAAAGAGATACAGTTTACCTTAAAAGATAGGATGGTGGATACGGAAGGCTGGTTTCTGTTTTTAAAGGGAAGATTACATGCCTTAGAATGTACACTGTAATTGTACACTGTACACTGGCAAAACAGGTTATCTGAAAGAGGTTATGGGGGAATTGATGGACTTTAACCACCTAAGGACCGGAAGGATTTGCCCCCTTAAAATGATTGTAAAGGATCGTTTTTCTTTTTTAAATAGCATGTCATACTTACCTCCACTGTGCAGCTCGTTTTGCACAGAGTGGCGCCAAACACCCTCTTCTGGGGTCACCCGGTGGCTCTCGCGGCTCCTCCCCACATCAGGTAACCCCCTAGGAGAAGTGCTCTCCCGAGAGGGTTACCTTGCGGGCGAGCTCCTGAGTCCAGCATTTGTGTCCACAGACACGAATGTCGGACTCGGCCCCGCCCCCTGGCATCTGCGTCATTGGATTTGGTTAACAACAGCGGGAGCCAATGGCTGTGCTGCTATCAATCTATCCAATCAAGAGCCAGGGCCCCGTGTAGAGAGGGACAGCGCATCCCCGTTGAACAGATGAAGGGGCTCAGGTAAGTAAAATTGGGGGTGGGGGGCCGGTGACTGCCAGGTGTTTTTTCACCCTAATGCATACGATGCATTAAGGTGAAAAAACATAAGGGTTTAAAACCCCTTTAATGACCAGGCCATTTTTTGTGATACGGCACTGTGTCATTTTAACTGAAAATTGCGCGGTTGTGCGACATTGTACCCAAACAAAATTATTGTCCTTTTTTTCCTCACAAATAGAGGTTTTTTTTGGTGGTATTTGATCACCTCTGCGGTTTTTATTTTTTGCGCTATAAACAAAAAAAAGAGCAACAATTTAAAAAAAAAAAACAATATTTTTTTACTTTTTGCTATAATAAATATGCCCCCCCAAGAAAATGTAAAAAAAAAAAATTCTCATCTGCTTAGGCTAATATGTATTCCTCTACATATTTTTGGTAAAAAAAAATTGCATTAAGTGTGTCCTAGGGAGATGTTTCTACCTGTGGGGGGAGTGGACTGACAGGTAATACAAAGAGATCACTGTTCCTGATCACTAGGAACAGACAATCTCTCTGAACTCCCCTGACAGAACGGGGATCTGTTTGTTTACATTGACAGATCCCTGTTCTGGCTCTCTGTGGAGCGATCGTGGGTGGCCAGCGGACATCATACTTGTGCCCACTCTATCTATTGCGCAGAGCGCTGTAGAGCCTACCTGCCGCAGTATAACTGCGGCAACTGGTCGGCAAGTTGTTAAGGAATGAATTTTGATTATGGCAGGAGATTTTAACTTTTGTATGGTTTTGGAAATGGATAGTACGTCCCATGCACTGGGGATAAAGAACCAGCAACTTAGGATGATCAAGAAGAAATTATATGAATGTCAAATGGTAGACGCATGGAGAGTCCAACATGCTAAAACACAAGATTACATTTTACTCCCCTGTGCATGGGACATTTTCTAGAATCGATTATATGATTGTTGAACATAGAATATTGGATCTGGTGGTTAAAACAAATATAGGAATAATCTCTTTATCAAACCATGCCCCAGTGATAATGAAGATGAGGTTAACGGGAACTCAAAAATAGGATAAATACATGGAGTTAAAATGAGGGATTATTACAAGAAGTAGAGAATAATATAAAAGAAGAAATAAAACAATATTTTGAGTTAAACTAAACCAGCGATATATAGGAGGCCACAATATGGGAGGCCCAAAAGGCCTACATTAGGGGCATTTTGATTGCTATGGGGGTGCAAAAAAAAAGAGAGAATTAAAAAAGAGAAATATTAATAAAAGAAATCCACAAACTTGAACAACAACATAAAAAAAAAGCAGACTAATGCCCTGTACACACGGTCGGATTTTCCGACGAAAAATGTGCGATCGGAGCTTGTTGTCGGAAATTCTGACAGTGTGTGGGCTCCATCGGACTTTTTCCATTGGATTTTCCAACACACAAAGTTTGAGAGCAGGCTATAAAATTTTCTGACAACAAAATCCGATCACGTCAATTCCACGCATGCTCAGAATAAATTCCGAGACGGAACTGCTCGGTCTGATAAAATTAGCATTCGGAACGGATATAGCACTTTCGTTACGCTGCAGTGTTTTAAATTGTTTAATGCAGCACACTCTCTTCTTCTTTATAATGCTAGAAGAATGAAGTTGTTTTGCTGCTGATATTCACACAGACTTCTCACAAACTTCTTTCTTTATTATTTCTCGTGATTTCATCAATATAATATTTTTATTTGTCACATCTGCCGAAAAAATAATATTTTTGGGATGTTTTTAGATTAAATATTTTTTTATGGATTTTTTCAAATCCTGATCTTGTGTTTTATTCTTAATTTTGATTTTATTTTTTTTTACTCCAGAATAGTTTTGGGTGTGTTTTGTGTGTCAAGTTACCATAACACCATTATTATCTTGTATTATTTAATCTCAAGGAGGTTGCTTGGTGTTGGTGTCTCTTGTTAATATCACACTTTATTTTTGAAATGTACCTGCCTCCTCACAAACAAACTGTCCTTTTTGAATGAAAACACACATAGGCGAGTACAATAAATCAAACCAATAATTTATTAAGGGGTCCTAACCAAACAAAGAGGGAGGCAACGCTGGAGAAAAAGCAGAAATAGGCGAAGCCTTTGGCCCCCAGGTCACACATCAACTATTTCCAGGCAAAATTGGTGGCCTGAGGAGTCCTTATCTAAGGGAGTTCAATCTAGTCCAGAAGTCCAAGAGATCATGAACAGCAGCAGATGACATGTATTGTCCCCAGGCTGTGGTCATACAAGCGCCTGCATCTTTTGTCAGACCAGACTGAACAGAGGGCCATCACTCTCTGGTCTTCCTTCCACGCTTCCTTCCACGCTGTGTCTGTGGTGGTGGAGTTGTGGCAGGAGGAGGAGGATGCAACACACGTTGCCCCTCCTGCATGCCCTGCAGTTTTGTGGCAGCCATGCAGGCAAAGGCCTCTTCAGAAGTGGGTGTGGCTCTCAGGGACGCAGAAGCCTTCTGAATCAGCCTGAGTGCTGAATCCTGCACGTTACTCTCCTTCCTGGGTCTTTTGTTTGGAAGGCGGAGGGGAGGAACCTGCGATTCTGTGAGGCTCCTACTGGGCCCGGCCACCTCCTGACTGCCACTTACCCCCGCCTCCTCCTGTGTGCCACATTCCACAGCCTTCTCCTGGCTGAGGTCTTCCTCTGTATGAAAAAGGGACATAGTTTTTTCTTCATCAATCACACACAATTTTCATCTCATGACTGTTGCAAATTGAATGTTAACAAATATAAAAGATTATCATTCTGAGACCAGCATTTTTCATTATTGTCCCAATTATTTAGTCTATTGATATGTAAAACACTTTATTAAATCAGCAATTAGTGATCAATAATAACATCAAATAAACCTCATATATTTATTGACCAGAAATCTGTAGAACAATGCTATACCTGGCTCCAGCTGGGCTCCTCCACTTCTTCCTGGCTGGAAGTCCCAGGTCATCGGAAGCCACAGCTGGGGTGGAAGATAGGGTGGAAGGAAGAGTGGAAGGAAGGGTTGAGATGGATTCCCTGACTTCAGTCTGGTCTGACAGAAATCGCAGTCTCTCCTAGTACCACAGCCTGGGGACATAAACGTCATCTGCTGCAGCTCCTGATCTCTGGGAATCCTGGACCTTCTTGCGCTCCCTTAGATAAGTGCTCATCAGGCCACCAATTTTGGCTTTTAAAAATGGGATGGTTGCTGTGGGGACCACCGGCTTCACCAACTCCAGCAGTTTCTCCAGCGCTGCCTGCCTCTTTTGTTTATGATTATGCTGTGGGTGTTTGACCTGCCACAGACAGGGCAGCTCCCTGTGCTTGTCTATGAACAGGGGGAGGAAGTTGTGGTCATTGAAGCCATCCATTTTATCTGCAATACACAAGACAAACCCTAATGTCAGGCTAAAGTCTCCTAATCTTGTCCCAATATAGGCCTCAATCTCTAAGCAGTATAGGCCCAAGTTTAAATGTTACCTTCGTTATCACGATCGATGCTTCCTATACTCCTTCCTCCGCTCACAGATCGTACGTACTAAGCACGCTTTATATACACTGCGCATGCGTGAAACTCCGCCCGCCCCTGACATTCTTTCTAGTCTATTCCCCACCCCTTCTCGTTCAGCGCAGTGGGGGAAGAACACATGGCGGAGGTGCGTGCTAATTACAGCAATGAGGAGGAGGAAAGCCGGAGCCAGAAACGTCACGAGCCCGGAGGAGACGATTTAAGGCATCAAATATGTCCTTTGTGGAGATGGTGGAAATATTGAAAAGGGCCGACTATGATGGGAAGTATGGACCTTACCCCAACCCCAATGCCAGAAAGGCTAAGATCATGACTAAAGTTGTGAAGAGTCTGCAGAGAAATTTTGGGGTATGACGATCCAAGGATCAACTCAGGAAGCGGTGATCGGACCTCAAATTAAGGGAGGATGATCAGTATAGAAGGATCAGGAGAGTGCTGCAAAAAAGTAAGTAGTTGTCCTGTGTTCCTATTCTTTTTTTTTATTACGTTCGTGCTGCTCCATGTGTTTTTCTTTATACGGTTGTACAGTTTAAAATGGCAACTTTCATGGACATGGACACATTATTCGTTCGTAGGAAACATTGTTCATTCGGCCAACAAAACACCATGTTTTGTCCAGATGCAGTTCTATACATTTTTTCTGGCCTACTTCTCTTAAAATAATTTTGGTGTCTAGATGGGTTAGTAACTATAATGAAATGCAAACTAGATTCTGTGTAAGGAGAGGACACTCAGCAGCTGTTTACACATCTGGACACAGGAACACTAGTGTGGGACACAAGAACACCCTTTTTATTAGGGGGCCCACACAGGTGCTCCAGTGTATACTATAGGGGTGACTCCATCTGTGAAGCTTGTACAAAACAGGTAAGTATTCAAGCTTGACAAAGGAAATAAATATTTCTTTGTCTTGGAACTCTGCCAAAATAGACAATTGTACCCCACTTCCAAGCAATGTTTCATATTCCTATTTCTGTCATCAAATATCTGTGTGATAAGTATACCTATTTTTTTTTACATAGGGGAGAAAAGACTCAGAGGGCACCACTCATCAGAGGAGACCACAGACCCCCCACCTCAGGAAGAAGTGGAAAAGCCACAAAGCCAACAGGAGGAGGAGGAGGGAGACGTTATAGAAATTGTCACCACAACAGGTGAGTGTCTGCGACCACAGGCTCAGGTAAGAGATGGCTGCCTGCATATTTATATTACATGGTGTGTTTTAAAAAAAATATTTTTAGGTGATCGTGTTGTTGTGGATGAAGGTCATTTCACCAGTGAAAGTGCCCAGATCCTGATCCGGGAGATCATGGGGTGTAATAGGGACTTGGAAAACATCAAGCAAAACATCAATGATGTTCAAAACAAAATGAAGAACATCATTGATGTTTTAGGGAGACTTTAAAACCCCTCGAAATCTAGAATTATTTCAGTTTTTTGCTTGGGAGAATTTGTGTTTTTTTTGACATATTCTCGAAAAGCCAAATTTTGAAGATGCACACAGTGTGTCAACATGTGCTATCTGCCATCACGGGAGATCAATGTATGCGTTTTGGCAGTGCAACCCCTTCCTCAATAATAAAGTAGCTGAGAGGATAGGGTGGCACCCACAAAACACGTCCCTTGATCCCCCATGATGGCAGCTAGCACATGTTGACATTCGGCAATTTGTGTGCATCTTTAAAATTTGGCTTTTCCAGGGGTGACTTCACCCCATCTGCTGAACGCAATATCAAACACAGTTTATAAATACTCATGTCTGATATTGCCTTCAATTTCTACAAAAGTTGAACTTTGCAAGTTCCAGATTTGTGTATTTCTTGTTGGTTTTAAACATGCCTGTTTTTACCTTAAAAGGACATTTCTACTTTTATTAATGTGACCTAAACATTTTTTAGACAACAAACATGTTGGTTTGTTTTAAAAACCTTTTATAAATGCACATGTGTTTGTGCTTGTATTAAAAAGATTGTTAATCAACAATGTGTGGCTTCTTCTTTCAATGCGCAAAAACTTTTTTTGTTGTAAAATTGGTGTTTTCTGTGACAATAGGGGTTATTTCCTAAGGGCAAATCCACTTTGCACTACAAGTACAGTTTCTGTGCAGTCTCAAGTGCATTTGTAGTGCAAAGTGTCTTTGCCTTTAGTAAATAACACCCAACAGTGCTTTAGAATTTTACACAATCACGCCATTTTCAGGACTCCCCAAATTTCAGTCATGGTCAGCTAAAAGAAACACAAGCAGTAAATGTAAGCAAAGATTTGTTCAGTTTAAAATATTTTTTTACTTAAAAAATGTCTCAGACATTGTCCGGCATATTGATGACCCCCCTACCCGCAAAGTATTCCATGTATCTTAGACGGACCTCGCAGGCACTCTGGGGGGGGGGGCAAGCCAGGATGGCCAGCTTCAAGTGCCGTCAGGGTTGGTTCATTGAGATTGATAACTCCAGCTTCAGGCCCAACAGAGCCAGCATAGTTCACAGAATTTCTCCTTAAAAAGTTGTGGAGAACACAGCAAGCCAGGATGATGTGATTGAGTTTATACTCCGCCATGTGTATGGGTGTAAGAAATAGGCGGAACCGGCTGGCCATTATTCCAAACATGTTCTCCACCACTCTTCTGGCTCTGGCCAGCCGGTAATTAAAAACCCTCTGGTCCAGGGTGAGGGTCCTCATAGGGAATGGCCTGATAAGATGGTCCCCCAGGGCAAACGCTTCATCCGCAACAAAGACGAATTGGAGTTCTTCCGCATCGTCTTCTGGAGGTAGCAAGTCCAAGCTGCCATTCTGGAGATGCCTGTAGAACTCCGTGTGGGCGATGACTCCACCATCTGGCATCCGGCCATTCTTCCCCACGTCCACATACAGGATTTTGTAAGTAGCAGACACCACCGCCAACATCACAATACTATTGAACCCCTTGTAGTTGTAATAGTATGACCCCGAGTTGGGTGGTGGGACGATGTGGACGTGTTTCCCATCTTTCCCCTCCGCAGTTAGGAAAGTCCCACCGCTAGGCAAAGTGGGAGGCCACAGTCTGCCATTCCTGTGGGTTGGAAGGAAACTGTGGAGTCAAACAAGAAAATAAAATCATTTTGCACATAAACAAGGAAAGCAGATTAGACACAAACATTCTTGGCCAACATCAGTATTACATTTATTTTAGGGAGTATTTAAAGACAAAGGTATAAAGGTCCACCTATAAGATCCCCTCCTCTCATGGGCCATTTAAAATAATTTATGGCAGGGATGTTTTGGACAGGTAACCCTCTCCACTTCATTGAGAGATAAATGCCTAAATAATGTGTATTACTTTGGCCAGTCCCTCCTTACTTTACACTATTGGCAGCCCACTGGACAGGTAAGAAGTGTCATAATACAAAGAGATAAATACACACTGTACACATTTTAGCACATTTTTACATTCTGCTATTACCTATCAAGATAATAATAGGATACAAAAACTTTGAACAGTACCATTTGAAAGTATTCAGGCAGGCCCTTGCACTACATGCTTTGGGGAATTCATCCATAAATATGACCACAAAAGAGGTGGGTATAGTGTGTATGAGTTTGGCAAAGTCAGCAGATAGAGGATTGGGATCAGCTGAGTTAGCAGTTGGGGGGAGGGAGGGTTCCAAATATTTTGGGACCCAAAATAAAAAGGCTTTGGCACTCTGCCTGAATTTCAAGCACACATCACAATTTTAAACATTTTAGGGGGTATTTAGGGTAAAGCACTACTATGGAGCTTACAAAATACATTGTTAAGTGACTACATGAGGTGAATATAGGGCCAGGAGAGCATGCTGGGGAGGTAAGTGAAGGCAAATATGTATGAAGGACAAAAAAATTAACTAAAATTCCAGCATGCATGAGGACAAAAAGGGACTTTCACAGCATATTACAATCATGGTAATTAGGGAATGAGGAAAGAAATACAATATATTATCAAACATTAAATACAATAAAATGTGATGTTAAAGGATACAAATCTTACCTTAATATACTCCTTCTGCAGGACCTGGATGATGGCAGAACAGGTCTCTGGCATAATGATCCCCAGAGCCTGGAGGGAGATGCCTGTTGAGAACTTGAGGTCCTGCAGGCTTCTCCCCATCGCCAAGTACTGCAGGGTGGCGACTAGCCTCTGCTCCCGAGTGATGGCTTGCCGCATGCAGGTATCCTGCCTGCTGATATAGGGGGTCAGCAAAGCCAACAAACGGTGAAATACGGGGTCCGTCATCCTCATGCACTATATTTTTTACTATTTGGATTTTTTGTTTTTTCTTGCTTTTAGATGTTGGTGCTTTATTGCCCCTGAAGAGTGTTTGATACCTGAAACGCGTCGAGATTACTACATGCACCATATCTTTCATTGAGTGTTATATAGCAATATTGTGACCCTGTGCATTTTATGGATGTTAACCCTTTAACCATTTCTTGCCCTGCACCATTGGGGTTTTATTATTCACTTTTACCATGTATATATGCAAGTACCTATGTTGGTTTTATGTACAATTTGGAACTACACTGTGCCACCTGACTATTGTCAATCAATAAATGGTTTGTTATATAGTGACTGATCCTTTGGCCTCTTTTGCACACCTCACTCAAAGTCCCACTTTTCCCGTTTCTAGCCGTCATCCAGAGAAAGTTCCTGAAATTGTCAGGATTATTCTCACGGATCTCATGGAGCAAAGGCATGTGACAGAACTGGTCATGCTGGAGCAACCAATTCTTGGTCCATGAACTCCTCCCCACCCTGTTCATGGACTGGGCTTGTGTCAAAGTAAGGACCCCAACACCAGGCCCCCGCACAGCACGAACTCTACGATGAGTACGTATATGCAACATGGCTAGAAAACAGTCGGCTGCTCAGAACGAAGTAACAGAACGCACTGAAGAACAGCAAGGTCTGTGAAGAGCGACCTGAAAATTAGTAATGAAGGGACAAGAACACAATGACAAGTCAATGGTAACTCGCTGCACGCACTGAAGACCAGATACAAACCCACAAGCACAAACTGAACAGCAGAAATACGATCTGAAAACCACGAGTCTGAAAAAGCGCGAATCGTTTCTCACCAAACTTTTACTAACACGAGATTAGCAAAAGGAGCCCAAAGGGTGCCGCGCTTAGTACTGTACTGCCCCTTTATAGTCTCGTTGTACGTGGTGTACTAGACCGCGTTCTTGGCGTTCGGAAATTCTGACAACCTTGTGCGACCATGTGTATAAAAAACAAGTTTGAGCCAACATCCGTCTGAAAAAATCCATGGATTTTGTTGTCGGAATGTCTGATCAATGTCCAACCGTGTGTATGGGGCATTAGAGGTGCAACATATATTGGTGATAAAAGAGATGCCTAAATGAGTTATTGGAACAATAAGAAAGGTATCAATGGGGAAATAAATCAGGGAAATATCTAGCAAAAGCCCTAAAGAAGAAAAATCTGTAAACTTTATAGAGAAAATTAAAAATCAGCCCTAGAGGAACCCATAATAGAAAAGTAGATTAATGTAGCCCTAAAAAATACAGCAACAGGAAGAGCCCAGGTGCGGATGGGTCCACAGTCTGTTATTATAAAAGATTTGAAGAACAGTTAGCATAAAAATTTTGTTCATACATGGATGGGTTAGGAACAAGCTTTGAGATGAGGAGGGAAGCTTTATTAGCATCTATAACAGTTATACCCAAAGAAGGGAAAGATTCAACCCTTTGCTCGAGCTATAGACTAATATCTTTGTTAAATGCAGATACAAAGTTATTTGCAAAGATATTGGCCACCACGATGAAAGATCTGATGCCCGAATGGGTGCATCCAGACCAGGTCAGGTTCATCCCTGGAAGAGGAGGAAGAGGTAACGGCGTGAGAACATTACCTTGCTGCACAAACTAAATGAAGGAATATCCCCAGTTCTACTCCTGTCAATATGTCAACATATGCCGAAAAGGTATTTGATAGGATAGACTGGGGATTTATGATGAGCACATTAGAGACATTGGAAATAGGCCCAAAGGATGGTTCAATGGGCTAAAATGTTATACAATCATCCCACAGCAATATTGAATATTAACTGGACTTCATCTAGCCCATTTGAAATGTTCAACGGAACAAAACAGGGATGTCCTCTTTCACCCCTGTTATTTGTTCTGACATTGGAACCTCTATTAGCAACCATTTGAAATAGTATAGATATAAAAGGCATTAGAGTTGGGGATGAGGAGCATAAGATGATGTCTTGTTCTACATCTCCATCCCTAGAACAACACTGCCAAATTTTATGAAATGATTGAAAAATTATGGAGAATTATCAAATCTACAAATGAATCCATCAAAGTCAGAGATTTTGAATCTAAACATGAGTAAGCAAGAAGAACAGAACTTACAAAAGTAAATCCCTTTATCTAAATGTGATTAAGCAAGAAGAACAGAACTTACAACAGGAATTCCCTTTTACATGGAGGAAAACAGAATTAAAATATCTGGGAATAAGACATAGCACCATCCCTGGGGAAGATCTAACAAACAAATGATATACCATTATTAAATTAAATAAAAATGGAAATAAAAAGAACTACCACCAGACCCCTCTCTTGGATATGACAGGTAAATATGGTAAAAATATTACCAAAAATTATATACACATTTCAAAGGTTACAGATTTTTCTACCACAGACACATTTTAATTAAAAGCAACGATATCCAAATATATATGGCAAAATAAAAAACAGAGCGCAGTTCTCGGTCTTAAGTAAAAATAAACTGCAAGGGGGGCTAGCAGTACTAGATTTCAAAAAATATTATAAAGCTGTATTACTTACACAAATACTTGAATGGACAAAAAAAGTTATTTTTCAACAGGGAAAGGTACACTTTTTTGGTGACTGGATAACAGATGAAGTTGCACAATTGAAAGATATAATGGAACAAGGGAGGATTTGCACACTACAAGAATTAAAACACAAAAAAAAAAATGTTGTTAATAGATGAATAGTGGTACTGTATTTCTAATTGAAATTGCATTTTGTCACAATATTACCACAACCAATAAGAACCAGAGAGGATTTATTACCTTTTGAGAAACTGTGTGCATTAACAAATATAGATCATGGTATCTCCTGGATTTATAAGATACTTGTGACAATGGCCGAATCGGAAGTGCTGCCATATATAGGTAAATGGGCAAATGAAATAGGAACACGGGTGAATAAACAACAGCTGGGAAAAATTATGAAAATGGTACATAGCTCTGCAGTTGGCGAAAATACTATAGAAATGAACTATAAATACTTAACAAGATGGTATATAACACCAGATAAAGAACATAAATATCAAAGTGGGAAATCACCATATTGTTGGAGAGGTTGTAAAGTAGTTGTAAATATGTTCCATATATGGTTTGAGTGCCCAAAGATTAAACAAATATTGGAAAGAAATACTTGAACAAATAAAAGAGATCACAAATATTGAAGTGCTGGAAGATCCATGGGTATATACCATGTTTAAATGGGCATGAAGAAGAGAGGGATTTTCACGGTGCAAATAGATTAAGTGTATGAAAAAACTGTATATCTTTTCTCTTTTTCTTAAAAAGGAACAATTTTATTGTTTACATTTAAAAAACACATATACTATATGAAATAAATTCATTTTGACAATACGATTAAAACAAAGTGGTCAGAAAATGGGGAATGACAAGTAAGGATATACACTACAGATTCATGGGTGGTAATTATTGCATACTAGCCCGACATGTTTCGCATTTGTCGCTTTCTCAAGGGGTATGCAACTATATAGTGAGTCATCCAATACTTTTAGTGATTCTACAAAAAGAAAAGAAAAAAGTTTTTGTATACATACATAAACATTTTACGGTAATGATACAACATTAGATGGCATGAGGAAATACGTGTTGTCACTCCGAAGTATCCATAAAGGCTTACCCCCAGAGTTGACCCTATGGAATCTCGTCAGAACCGGCATATGCAGACGCAGCCAAGTAGGACAGCAAGAGGGCTTAATTGCAACCACAGGGAGCAGTAAGGAGAAGCTGTTGTATAGATAATAAGTATTCAATGTAAGAGAGGGATATCATTATGCAAGGGGTTAATTGATTTTAAGAGAGAGTCAGAATCAATCAGATGTCACTTACGCCGAAGATTAATTAGAGCTGCAACCAAAAAATGCAGTTGATCAGCGAGAGTGGTAGAATGGTGATTGCCAGAAGTATATGGATAGTGAGTATGTTAAAGCTAGGGGATGAAATAAAAACAAAAAGGTGTTGTCACTACACAGAGAAAATGGGACTGAATAATTAAAATTAAGGACATACTTTGTAAGCGGATAGTAGGGATAGTACTGTCATTTAGCATAATGATATAGCTATGCTCAAGGTATAAAGGTTTTTACTCAGTTTGAAAGGGTTATATATGTAAGGTTAGGACTCAACAAGAGTTCAATAGGTACATAAGAAGAGAGAGCATATAGGCATGAATATAGAGCAAGGTATGGTGTGCAACACCAGTCACATTACCTTGCCTGGGTCTTGACTTACATCCTCCGGCGCTGGCAGACATAGCTGTCAGATAGGCCGGTTTAAATACTACTCCCCATCGAGCCGGCGTGTGACGTTGCCGGTTCGATGCGGACGTGATGGAGCCAATGCGCATGCCCGAGGGACCGAACCCCGCCGAGACTTCAAGTCCCACAAAGCACCGCGCCGATGGAGGGAGCCGACATGCGCACTGCTGCGCACAGCAGCTCCTCCCACACAGAAGCCGCGTCATGGGGCAAAGGGGGCGGGGAAAGGCTCCGATGGTACCCAGCGATAGAGCTGGTTCAAGGGGGATGCACGGCGCGGAGTGGGCACATCTCAGGGATGTGCCCCGGGCGTCCGTGTGGATGCGGCAGCCCCCTCTCCGCTGTCATATCAAAAACTGGACTGAGGGCGGCTCGACCGAGATAGGCCAAAGGGGTAGCCGATCGAGTCGGAAGGGACCACAGACCTTCCAATCTCGATCGGTGCTTCAAAGGAACAACACGTTATACATATGAATCAAATCATGGTTACATTGAGACAAAGTTCCATAGTAAGACATAATTATACATCAATGCATATTAATCAAGGTTTGCAAAGTATAATATGAAAAGTAAATAACATTAGTACTAGAAAACAAGTCATTTAATATAAATGACGTAGGGGGAAGGAAGGTGAGGGGGGAGGAGGTGGGGAGACAGGGTGGGCAAGGAAAGGGGGTGTCAGATGTCAGTTGACACCAAGGAATATTACATGGGCGGCTGACAGTCAGAGGAAGGGCCTGTAACTAAGGCTTTCGTTGAAGCCCGGGAAATGGGTGGCTTGGAGAATATAAATCCAGCGGGCTTCAAGCTGGAGCAGTGTCCGATCGGCACTACCCCCTCTATCGTCCAGCGGGACGTGCTCAAAAGCGCAGAACTTGATGGTTCTAGGGTTAAAGTTGTGATACAATCCCACATGCCTGGCAATAGCTGTATCCATTTGTTTTTTCAGGATGGGTTTTATGTGGTCTCTAATTCGTTTATAGAATGGTCGTTTTGTTTTGCCGACATAAAAGCCACCACAAATGCATTGAGCTAAATAGATTATGCCCGGAGTTTGACAGGTAGCCTTGAATTTAATTGAGTGCCACTGTCCATTGGGAAGCAAAAACTGTGATGTATTTTCTACATAACGGCAAATGTCACACTTACCGCATGGGGAAATACCTGTGTAGGGAAGGTTTTTATTATTCAAAGTGTCTTGGAAATGACTGTGGACCAGACGGTCCTTCAATGAGGGAACTCGTCTGTAAGTTATTTCGGGGAATGAATTGATGTGTTTGCTGACTGCTGAGTCAGCAGATAGAAGAGGCCAAAATTTAGCTATGATATTTCTGATTTCTCTGTGTTGGCTAGAATAGCGAGTGATCAGTCTTACCGTGTCGGATTTTTTGGGGGGCTTTTTTGAAAATAATAGAGAATCTCTATTTTGTATTTTAACCCTATTGTATGCCCTTTTGAGACATGAGTGGCTATATCCACGGGATAGTAATCTTTTGTATAGGTCTTTGGCTGCTGTCTGAAAATCTATATCCTTGCTGCAGTTGCGTCTTAAGCGCAAGTACTGGCTATAGGGAATGCTCTTCAACAAAGGGCCTGGGTGTGCACTATCCGCGTGGAGGATAGTATTCCCAGCCGAGGGTTTTCTGAAAAGTGACGAGTTTAATTTTCCATTGGCATCAATTGAAATAGTGAGATCAAGGAAGTTAATTGCAGTTGTGCTATGTTCCATAGTGAAACGTAGATTAAAGTTGTTAATAGAGATCAGTCTAAAGAATTCTTTCAATTCTCTTTCTGACCCAGACCAGAATAGCAGCACGTCGTCTATGTAGCGATACCAGGAAACGACCTTTTCCAATAGATGGGTCAGGTCGTCCCTGGAGAAAAGGTCTTTTTCCCACCCCCCCCAGGTACAGGTTGGCATACGATGGGGCACATTTGGTCCCCATCGCAACCCCCTGCACCTGGAGGTAGTGGGAAGAATTAAACATGAAGACGTTATGTCTTAGTATGTAGTTGAGAAGTTCTAGAACAAATCCATTATATTTCTCAAATGAGGGACCTCTCTCATGTAGGTGGTTACTTACGATTTCAATGCCCTTGTTATGAGGAATAGTGTTGTATAGACTTTCAATGTCCAGTGCAACTAGATAGGTGCCTGGTGGAAGTAAGATATCTTCGATGGTTCTTAGTAAGTCTATGGTATCTTTGATGTGGGAAAAAAGAGAGGTGACATGGGGATGTAAATAATTGTCTACCAGACAGCTGGCATTTTCTGTTAAACACAGGCAGCCAGATATTATAGGACGTCCTGGAGGGTCCACAATGGATTTGTGTACCTTTGGTAAGGCATAAAACGTAGGGATTTGTGGGTCCCTTACATTGAGGTAATCCCACGTATTCTTGTCTATGATACCTTTGTGGTATGCCTTGAAAATGATGTTGTAGTATTCAGTGTTAAAGTTTTGTATTAAGGTTCTAGAAATGGGGCGGTACCAATCTTGATTGGATAAAATCTTGTTACACATATTGATATATTGGGGTATTTCCATGATAACCAAATTCCCGCCTTTGTCGGCAGGTTTAATTATTATCTTTTGGTTAGATTCAAGAGATTTAATGGCGGCTTTTTGATTTGCACTTAAATTAGAGGGTACGGGGGGACGAAAGTTAGACTCTTCAATTGCTAGTGAAGTTTGTGTGACAAATGCCCAGATATTGGGGTTCGTACTTAAGAGGGGAAGGACCAAGAGCTAGCACAAGCCCAGAGTCTAATTTAACTCTATGTACCCTTGATTCCACATCCAACCCATCAGAACTATCCATCATTAACCTCTCCTCGTATACCCTAAATGAGTATGAAGTCCTCAAACTGGGTCTCACTTTTTGCCCTGATTCCCAGTTTGACAAATTCCATCTTATCAAGGACCTTCATCTGTTTGCCCGTAGACTCCTATATAAAGTTATCTTTGACAAACCTCAACCAGATACATGTCCTAATGACAAAACATCTAACCTCCGGATTAATATAGAGGAACAAAAAGCCTATGAGGACTTGATGGCACTTTGGGAGGAGGGACACACGGACGACGACGTCTCTGGCTGTTTGCACCTGCCGGAGCTATCGGTCGCCGGTGTGTCATTCCCCCCCCCCCACAGTCCTACAAACCGAAGTCAAAAAATTTTCCCCTCTTAAGTACGAACCCCAATATCTGGGCATTTGTCACTCAAACTTCACTAGCAATTGAAGAGTCTAACTTTCGTCCCTCCGTTTCCTGGTATCGCTACATAGACGACGTGCTGCTATTCTGGTCTGGGTCAGAAAGAGAATTGAAAGAATTCTTTAGACTGATCTCTATTAACAACTTTAATCTACGTTTCACTATGGAACATAGCACAACTGCAATTAACTTCCTTGATCTCACTATTTCAATTGATGCCAATGGAAAATTAAACTCGTCACTTTTCAGAAAACCCTCGGCTGGGAATACTATCCTCCACGCGGATAGTGCACACCCAGGCCCTTTGTTGAAGAGCATTCCCTATAGCCAGTACTTGCGCTTAAGACGCAACTGCAGCAAGGATATAGATTTTCAGACAGCAGCCAAAAGACCTATACAAAAGATTACTATCCTGTGGATATAGCCACTCATATAGCCACTCATGTCTCAAAAGGGCATACAATAGGGTTAAAATACAAAATAGAGATTCTCTATTATTTTCAAAAAAGCCCCCCAAAAAATCCGACACGGTAAGACTGATCACTCGCTATTCTAGCCAACACAGAGAAATCAGAAATATCATAGCTAAATTTTGGCCTCTTCTATCTGCTGACTCAGCAGTCAGCAAACACATCAATTCATTCCCTGAAATAACTTACAGACGAGTTCCCTCATTGAAGGACCGTCTGGTCCACAGTCATTTCCAAGACACTTTGAATAATAAAAACCTTCCCTACACAGGTATTTCCCCATGCGGTAAGTGTGACATTTGCCGTTATGTAGAAAATACATCAGTTTTTGCTTCCCAATGGACAGTGGCACTCAATTAAATTCAAGGCTACCTGTCAAACTCCGGGCATAATCTATTTAGCTCAATGCATTTGTGGTGGCTTTTATGTCGGCAAAACAAAACGACCATTCTATAAACGAATTAGAGACCACATAAAACCCATCCTGAAAAAACAAATGGATACAGCAATTGCCAGGCATGTGGGATTGTATCACAACTTTAACCCTAGAACCATCAAGTTCTGCGCTTTGGAGCACGTCCCGCTGGACGAAAGAGGGGGTAGTGCCGATTGGACACTGCTCCAGCTTGAAGCCCGCTGGATTTATATTCTCCAAGCCACCCATTTCCCGGGCTTCAACGAAAGCCTTAGTTACAGGCCCTTCCTCTGACTGTCAGCCGCCCATGTAATATTCCTTGGTGTCAACCGACATCTGACACCCCCTTTCCTTGCCCACTCTGTCTCCCCACCTCCTCCCCCCTCACCTTCCTTCCCCCTACGTCATTTATATTAAATGACTTGTTTTCTAGTACTAATGTTATTTACTTTTCATATTATACTTTGCAAACCTTGATTAATATGTATTGATGTATAATTATGTCTTACTATGGAACTTTGTCTCAATGTAACCATGATTTGATTCATATGTATAACGTGTTGTTCCTTTGAAGCACCGATCGAGATTGGAAGGTCTGTGGTCCCTTCCGACTCGATCGGCTACCCCTTTGGCCTATCTCGGTCGAGCCGCCCTCAGTCCAGTTTTTGCTATGACAGCGGAGAGGGGGCTGCCGCATCCACACGGACGCCCGGGGCACATCCCTGAGATGTGCCCACTCCGCGCCGTGCATCCCCCTTGAACCAGCTCTATCGCTGGGTACCATCGGAGCCTTTCCCCGCCCCCTTCGCCCCATGACGCGGCTTCTGTGTGGGAGGAGCTGCCGTGCGCAGCAGTGCACATGTCGGCTCCCTCCATCGGCGCGGTGCTTTGTGGGACTTGAAGTCTCGGCGGGGTTCGGTCCCTCGGGCATGCGCATTGGCGCCATCACGTCCGCATCGAGCCGGCAACGTCACACGCCGGCTCGATGGGGAGTAGTATTTAGACCGGCCTATCTGACAGCTATGTCTGCCAGCGCCGGAGGATATAAGTCAAGACCCAGGCAAGGTAATGTGACTGGTGTTGCACACCATACCTTGCTCTATATTCATGCCTATATGCTCTCTCTTCTTATGTACCTATTGAACTCTTGTTGAGTCCTAACCTTACATATATAACCCTTTCAAACTGAGTAAAAACCTTTATACCTTGAGCATAGCTATATCATTATGCTAAATGACAGTACTATCCCTACTATCCGCTTACAAAGTATGTCCTTAATTTTAATTATTCAGTCCCATATTCTCTGTGTAGTGACAACACCTTTTGTTTTTATTTCATCCCCTAGCTTTAACATACTCACTATCCATATACTTCTGGCAATCACCATTCTACCACTCTCGCTGATCAACTGCATTTTTTGGTTGCAGCTCTAATTAATCTTCGGCGTAAGTGACATCTGATTGATTCTGACTCTCTCTTAAAATCAATTAACCCCTTGCATAATGATATCCCTCTCTTACATTGAATACTTATTATCTATAAAACAGCTTCTCCTTACTGCTCCCTGTGGTTGCAATTAAGCCCTCTTGCTGTCCTACTTGGCTGCGTCTGCATATGCCGGTTCTGACGAGATTCCATAGGGTCAACTCTGGGGGTAAGCCTTTATGGATACTTCGGAGTGACAACACGTATTTCCTCATGCCATCTAATGTTGTATCATTACCGTAAAATGTTTATGTATGTATACAAAAACTTTTTTCTTTTCTTTTTGTAGAATCACTAAAAGTATTGGATGACTCACTATATAGTTGCATACCCCTTGAGAAAGCGACAAATGCGAAACATGTCGGGCTAGTATGCAATAATTACCACCCATGAATCTGTAGTGTATATCCTTACTTGTCATTCCCCCATTTTCTGACCACTTTGTTTTAATCGTATTGTCAAAATGAATTTATTTTATATAGTATATGTGTTTTTTAAATGTAAACAATAAAATTGTTCCTTTTTAAGAAAAAGAGAAAAGATATACAGTTTTTTCATACACTTAATCTATTTGCACCGTGAAAATCCCTCTCTTCTTCATGCCCATTTAAACTATTTTCTTAGGGATGTGGTGCCTATTTTGAGGGTGTTTTTCCCATTTTCGGAACCAAAACCCTAAACTATATACCATGTTGTTCCATGGCATAAATAGTTCATTAAATCAATAAAAGAATTTTGTGGTGCCACACTTAATGAATGCAGAGTCTAATACCACAACATTGGCAAGAACCCGAGACTCCCAAGATAGGGGACTGGATTAAAAAAGTAGAAAAAACATATAAAACTGAACAATTAAGATGTATTGAGGATGAGATTGACAAATTTACTGAAATATGGAGAAGATGGACAGAGTTAAAAAAAACAAGGAAATACGCGGAAAAAAGTTGGGACTATAGAGAGTAGAGAGGTAGAGGGAAGCGGGGAAGGACATAGATATGGAAGATGGAGATGGGAGGTGGAGGGAGGAGAAGGGGTGGGAAGGGATTATTATGAAAAAGATAATGCTAACAATTTTTTAGGTTTTTGTATTTGATATATATTGAAATTAATAAAGATATAAAAAAATAACTTCTTAAAAAGATAGAATCCTTCTCATCTACAATAGGTGTCCATTTATGAAACAGAGAAAAGCCATGATCCTCAGGATCACGGCTGATCTCTGGTGTGTACTGGTTTATGTAGCTGAGATGAGGAGCAGATGTTCTCGGCTTCTTATCAGAGTACATGGCCGTTCTGTCACAAACTGCCAGTTTATGAAAGTGAGATCTTGAAGATCTCACAGCCGTTTCTCTGAAATATCTCCCTTCAAGATTTACCAGCTCAGAGTGGAAAATCTGGGAGAGAAGCTGGTGTGATTAGATGAAGAAGACTTCTTTCTTCCTATATATCAGCACCAGTGGGTTAATAATTAACTTACATATAATATTTTTGTATGTATGTGATGTGTAAGTGTGTGGGTGTGTGTATATATATATATATATATATATATATATATATATATATATATATATATGCACAGTATCTCACAAAAGTGAGTACACCCCTCACATTTTTGTAAAAATTATATATCTTTTCATGTGACAACACTGAAGAAATTACACTTTGCTACAATGTAAAGTAGTGAGTGTACAGCTTTATATTAGTGTAAATTTGCTGTCCCCTCAAAATAACTCAACACACAGCCATTAACGTCTAAACCCCTGGCAACAAAAGTGAGGAACACCCCTAAGTAAAAATGTCCGAATTGGGTCCAATTAGCCATTTTCCCTCCCCGCTGTCATGAGACTCGTTAGTGTTACAAGGTCTTAGGTGTGAATGGGGAGCAGGTGTGTTAAATTTGGTGTTATCGCTCTCACTCTCTCATACTGGTCACTGGAAGTTCAACATGGCACCTTATGGCAAAGAACTCTGAGGATCTGAAAAAAATATATTTGTTGCTTTACATAAAGATGGCCTAGGCTATAAAGAAGATTGCCAAGACCCTGAAACTGAGCTGCAGCATGGTGGCCGAGACCATACATCAGTTTAAACAGGACAGGTTCCACTCAGAACAGGCCTCACCATGAGTGCACATGCTCAGCATCATATCCAGAGGTTGTTTTGGGGAAATAGACATATGAGTACTGCCAGCATTGCTGCAGAGGTTGAAGGAATGGGGGTCAGCCTGTCAGTGCTTAGACCATACATCAAATTGGTCTGCATGGCTGTCTTCCCAGAAGGAAGCTTCTTCTAAAGATGATGTTTGCTGAAGACAAGCAGACTAAGGACATGGATTACTGGAACCATGTCCTGTGGTCTGATGAGACCTATATAAACTTATTTGGTTCAGATGGTGTCAAGCATGGTGGCGGCAACCAGGTGAGGAGTACAAAGACAAGTGTGTCTTGCCTACAGTCAAGCATGGTGGTGGAAGTGTCATAATCTGGGGCTGCATGAGTGCTGCTGGCACTGGAGAGCTACAGTTCATTGAGGGAACTATGAATGCCAACATGTACTGTGACATACTGGAGCAGAGCATGATCCCCTCCCTTCAGAGACTGCAGTATTCCAACATAATAACGACCCCAAACCTACCTCCAAGATGACCACTGCCTTGCTAAAGAAGCTGAGGGTAAAAGTGATGGACTGGCCAAGCATGTCTCCAGATCTAAACCCTACTGAGCATCTGTGGGGCATCCTCAAATGGAAGGTGGAGGAGTGCAAGGTCTCTAACATCCGCCAGCTTTGTGATGTCATCATGGAGGAGTGGAAGAGGACTCCAGTGGCAACCTGTGAAGCTCTGGTGAACTCCATGCCCAAGAGGTTTAAGGCAGTGCTGGAAAATAAGTGTGGCCACATAAAATATTGACACTTTGGCCTCTATTTGGACATTTTCACTTAGGGGTGTACTCACTTTTGTTGCCAGTGGTTTAGACATTAATGGCTGTGTGTTGTTATTTTGAGGGAAAAGCAAATTTACACTGGTATACACTCACTACTTTACATTGTAGCAAAGTGTCATTTCTTCAGTGTTGTCGCATTAAAAGATAGAATAAAATATTTACAAAAGTGTGAGGGGTGTACTCACTTTTGTGAGATACTGTGTGTGTGTGTGTATATATATATATATATATATATATATATATATATATATATATATATATATATATATACACACACACATATATACCGTGGGGATGGCAAGTATTCAGACCCCCTTAAATTTTTCACTCTTTGTTATATTGCAGCCATTTGCTATAATAATTTAAGCTCATTTTTTCCTCATTAATATTAATGTACACACAGCATCCCCTATTGACAGAAAAACACAGAATTGTTGACATTTTTGCAGATTTATTAAAAAGAAAAAAAATGAAATATCACATGGTCCTAAGTATTCAGACCCTTTGCTCAGTATTTAGTAGAAGCACTCCTTTGATCTAATACAGCCATGAGTCTTTTTGGGAAAGATACAATACGTTTTTCACACCTGGATTTGGGGATCCTCTGCCATTCCTCCTTGCAGATCCTCTCCAGTTCTATCAGGTTGGATGGTAAACGTTGGTGGACAGCCATTTTTAGATCTCTCCAGAGATGCTCAATTGGGTTTAAGTCAGGGCTCTGGCTGGGCCATTCAAGAACAGTCACAGAGTTCTTGTGAAGCCACTCCTTCATTATTTTAGCTGTGTGCTTAGGGTCATTGTCTTGTTGGAAGGTAAACCTTCGGCCCAGTCTGAGGTCCTGAGCACTCTGGAGATGGCCGCATTCATCTTTCCCTCGATTGCAACCAGTCGTTCTGTCCCTGCAGCTGAAAAACACCCCCGCAGCATAATGCTGCCACCACCATGCTTCACTGTTGGGACTGTATTGGACAGGTGATGAGCAGTGCCTTGTTTTCTCCACACATACCGCTTAGAATTAAGGCCAAAAAGTTCTATCTTGGACTTATCAGACCAGAGAATCTTATTTCTCACCATATTGGAGTCCTTCAGGTGTTTTTTTAGCAAACTCCATGCGGGCTTTCATGTGTTTTGTACTGAGGAGAGGCTTCCGTCGGGCCACTCTGCCATAAAGCCCCGACTGGTGGAGGGCTGCAGTGATGGTTGACTTTCTACAACTTCCTCCCATCTCCCGACTGCATCTCTGGAGCTCAGCCACAGTGATCTTTGGGTTCTTCTTTACCTCTTTCACCAAGGCTCTTCTCCTCCAATAGCTCAATTTGGCTGGACGGCCAGCTCTAGGAAAGGTTCTGGTCGTCACAATCGTCTTCCATTCAAGAATTATGGAGGACATTGTGCTCTTAGGAACCTTAAGTGCAGCAAATTTTTTTTTGTAACCTTGGCCAGATCTGGGCCTTGCCACAATTCTGTCTCTGAGCTCTTCAGGCAGTTCCTTTGACCTCATGATTCTTATTTGCTCTGACATGCACTGTGAGCTGTAAGGTCTTATATAGACAGGTGTGTGGCTTTCCTAACCAAGTCCAATCAGTATAATCAAACACAGCTGGACTCAAATGAAGGTGTATAACCATCTCAAGGATGATCAGAAGAAATGGACAGCACCTGAGTTAAATATATGAGTGTTACAGCAAAGGGTCTGAATACTTAGGACCATGTGATATTTCAGTTTTTCTTTTTTAATAAATTTGCAAAAAAGTCAACAATTCTGTGTTTTTCTGTCAATATGGGGTGCTGTGTGTACATTAATGAGGAAAAAAATGAACTTAAAGGATTTTAGCAAATGGCTGCAATATAACAAAGATTGAAAAATGTAATACTTTCTGTCCCCACTGTATAAATTAGTTAGCTACCATGTGTCTGTACATGTCATTACGTGTTCTTTTAGACTTTGGTTTCACTTTTTAAACTGGGCGGCACTGTAATCTCACAATATCTCATGAGATTACAGGCAGCCCACCTCCTTCTATACAGCTCTCGGCCATTTTTAGAGGAAAAACATTTTCATTCTTCATAAACAGGCTGCAGAGGAGATAAATTTCCTCTGAGAACTGAACTGAGGAAAAAACTTCTCAGTTTCATAAACGTACACCTCCATGTCACAGGAAGGGAATATCCTATAAATTCTTTCATCTCATGTGAAACCAAACATGTAGTTTACCTTGCCAGAAGCAATATGTGGGCCAGACAACCCGTAGATTGAGAGATTGTCTCAAAGAACACGTGTATAACATACGAATGAGTTACAGGAAATACAGTTTATCTATGCATTATCATAGATTTTACAATAGAGATCCCAGTTGTTTGAGATTTGCTGGCATAGCTAAGTTACAGTCCCACTGGAGAGGCTGTAATCGCACTAGGGATATTTTCAAGATGCACATGTACTGGCTATATGAATTTCTTTCCTCTGGGTCACAATGTTGACTGGGATATTAACTGCTTCATTGATACCAGCTAAGTGATGTCCCCCTGCCCTCTTTTTTGTTTTTGTTATGTTTTGTTTTTCCTCAGTATTAATATTTTTATACAATATTTGTTCAGGAATATTTTTTTATTTTGTATTTTGTACAACACTGTATATCTTTTTGTCTTGATTCTTATATCCAGTAGACTTGCATTGTTTGACATTTTTTTATATGTATTTAGTTTCCATCTACTTATGTTCTCTACATGTGTTAGATCTCTGTCAGTTTTTATTTGTTCATCTACAGACCTTTTTTTCCATTATATAATTTATATACACTAGATGACACATAGTTACATAGTAGTTACATAGTAGGTGAGGTTGAAAAAAGACACAAGTCTATCAAGTCCAACCTATGTGTGTGATTATGTGTCAGTATTACATTGTATATCCCTGTATGTTGTGGTCACCATTTGGTTTTTCTAGATTGAGACACTTATATATATCTCATGTGACTTTTCTATAGAGCTTTTATATTTAATATACAGTCAGGTCCATAAATATTGGGACATCGACACAATTCTAATCTTTTTGGCTATATACACCACCACAATGGCTTTGAAATGAAATGAACAAGATGTGCTTTAACTGCAGACTTTCAGCTTTAATTTGAGGGTATTTACATCCATATCAGGTGAACGGTGTAGGAATTACAACAGTTTGTATATGTGCCTCCCACTTTTTAAGTGACCAAAAGTAATGGGACAATTGGCTGCTCAGCTGTTCCATGGCCAGGTGTGTGTCATTCCCTCATTATCCCATTTACAAGCAGCAGATAAAAGGCTCAGAGTTCATTTCAAGTGTGCTATTTGCATTTGGAATCTGTTGCTGTCAACTCTCAATATGAGATCCAAAGAGCTGTCACTATCAGTGAAGCAAGCTATTATTAGGCTGAAAAAACAAAACAAACCCATCAGAGAGATAGCAAAAACATTAGGTGTGGCCAAATCAACTGTTTGCAACACCCTTAAAAATAAAGAACGCACTGGTGAGCTCAGCAACACCAAAAGACCCGGAAGACCACGGAAAACAACTGTGGTTGATGACCGAAGAATTCTTTCCCTGGTGAAGAAAACACCCTTCACAATAGTTTGCCAGATCAAGAACACTCTCCAGGAGGTAGGTGTATGTGTGTCAAAGTCAACAATCAAGAGAAGACTTCACCAGAGTGAATACAGAGGGTTCACCACAAGATGTAAACCATTAGTGAGGCTCAAAAACAGGAAGGCCACATTAGAGTTTACCAAACAACATCTAAAAAAGCCTTCACAGTTCTGGAACAACATCCTATGGACAGATGAGACCAAGATCAACTTGTACCAGAGTGATGGGAAGAGAAGACTATGAAGGAAAGGAACTGCTCATGATCCAAAGCATACCACCTCATCGGTGAAGCATTGTGGTGGTAGTGTCATGGCGTGGGCATGTATGGCTGCCAATGTTAATGGTTCTCTTGTATTTATTGATGATGCGACTGCTGACAAAAGCAGCAGGATGAATTCTGAAGTGTTTCGGGCAATATTATCTGCTCATATTCAGGAAAATGCTTCAGAACTCATTGGACGGCGCTTCACAGTGCAGATGGACAATGACCCGAAGCATACTGCGAAAACAACCAAAGAGTTTAAGGGAAAGAAGTGGAATGTTATGCAATGGCCAAGTCAATCACCTGACCTGAATCCAATTGAGCATGCATTTCACTTGCTGAAGACAAAACTGAAGGGAAAATGCCCCAAGAACAAGCAACTGAAGACAGTTGCAGTAGAGGCCTGGCAGAGTATCACCAGGGATGAAACCCAGCATCTGGTGATGTCTATGCGTTACAGACTTCAGGCTGCAATTGACTGCAAAGGATTTGCAACCAAGTATTAAAAAGTGAAAGTTTGATGGATGATTGTTAATCTGTCCCATTACTTTTGGTCCCTTAAAAAGTGTGAGGCACATATACAAACTGTTGTAATTCCTACACCGTTCACCTGATTTGGATGTAAATACCCTCAAATTAAAGCTGAATGTCTGCAGTTAAAGTACATCTTGTTTGTTTCATTTCAAATCCATTATGGTGGTGTATACTAATGTATTTAGTCAATGTGCATAACTATTCCCCCCCTAAAGTCAATACTTTGTAGAGCCACCTTTTGCGGCTATCACAGCTCCAAGTCACTTTGGATAAGTCTCTATGAGCTTGCCACATCTTACCACTGGGATTTTTGCCCATTCCTCCTTGCAAAACTGCTCCTGCTCCAGGACCTTCCTTGGATGGTTTGCGCTTGTAAACAGCAATTTTTAAGTCTGACCACAGATTTTCTATTGGATTGAGGTCTGGACTTTAACTGGACCATTCCAACATATTTACATGTCCCTTAAATCACTCAAGTGTTGCTTTAGCAGTGTGTTTGGGGTCATTGTCCCGCTGGAAGGTGAACCTCCGTCCTAGCCTTAAATCACACACACAGAGTGGTACAGGTTTTGCTCAAGAATATCCCTTTATTTAGCACCATCCACCTTTCCCTGAACTCTGACCAGTTTTCCAGTCCCGACTGCTGAAAAACATCCTCACAGCATGATGCTGCCACGACCATGGTGTTCTTTGGGTGATGTGATGTGTTGGGTTTGCACCAGACATAGCGTTTTGTTTGATGGTCAAAAAGTTCCATTTTAGTCTCATCAGAACAGAGCACCTTCCTCCATACATTTTGGAAGTCTCCCACATGCCTTTTCGCAAACTCAAAATGTGCCATTTTGTTTTTTGCTGAAAGTAATGGCTTTCTTCTGGCCACTCTGCCATAAAGCCCAACTCTATGGAGCGTACAGCTTCTTGTCGTCCTATGTACAGATACTCCAGTCTCTGCTGTGGAACTCTGCAGCTCCTCCAGGGTTACCTTAGGTCTCTGTGCTGCCTCTCTGATTAATGCCCTCCTTGCCCTGTCTGTGAGTTTTGGCGTGCGGCCGTCTCTTGGCAGGTTTACTGTTGTGCCATATTCTTTCTATTTGGTTATGATAGATTTGCTGGTGCTCCTAGGGATCATCAAAGATTTGGATATTTTTTATAACCTAACCCTTACTTGTACTTCTCAACAACATTGTCCCTTACTTGTTTGGAGAGTCATGGCAGTGTTTGGTTAGTGAGGCTTATTGATTAGGCGTTGCAGCCTTTGGGGCATTTCAAAAAGGTGTGTATATGTAATGACAGATCATGTGACACTTAGATTGCGCACAGGTGCTCATCATTTCACTAATTATGTGACTTCTGAAGGTAATTGGTTGCACCAGAGCTTTTTTTGGGCTTCACAACAAATGGGGTGAATACATACGCACATGCCAATTATCAGTTTTTTTATTTCTGAAAAATTATTTTATGTATATGGTTTTCTAATTTTACTTTACCAACTTAAACTGTTGTGTTCTGATCCATCACATATAATTCAGATTTAAAAAAACATTGAACTAAAGGCTGTAATGTAACAAAATAGGTAAAAAGCCAAGGGGGATGAATACTTTTGCAAGGCACTGTATATGGTGTTTTAATATTTATTGCCTATAATGTAGGCTAAAAAATAGGGATGAGCCGAACACCCCCCTGTTCGGTTCGCACCAGAACATGCAAACAGGCAAAAAATTAGTTCGAACATGCGTACACCGTTAAAGTCTATGGGACTCGAACATGAATAATCAAAAGTGCTAATTTTAAAGGCTTATATGCAAGTTATTGTCATAAAAAGTGTTTGGGGACCTGGGTCCTGCCCCAGGGGACATGTATCAATGCAAAAAAAAGTTTTAAAAACGGCTGTTTTTTCGGGAGCAGTGACTTTATTAATGCATAAAGTGAAACAATAAAAGTGTAATATTCCTTTAAATTTTGTACCTGGGGGGTGTCTATAGAATGCCTGTAAAGGGGCGCATGTTTCCCGTGTTTAGAACAGTCTGACAGCAAAATTACATTTCTAAAGGAATAAAAGTTATTTAAAACTACTCGCGGCTATAATGAATTGTCGGTCCCGCAATACACATAAAAGTTCATTGATAAAAACAGCATGGGATTCCCCCACAGGGGAACCCCGAACCAAAATTAAGAAAAAAAAATGCGTGTGGGTCCCCCGAAATTCCAAACCAGGCCCTGCAGGTCTGGTATGGATATTAAGGGGAACCCCGTGCCAAAATTAAAAAAAAAAAATGGCGTGGGGGTCCCCCTAAAAATCCATACCAGACCCTTATCCGAGCAAGCAACCTGGCAGGCCGCAGGAAAAGAGGGGGGGACGAGAGAGCGCCCCCCCTCCTGAACCATACCAAGCTACATGCCCTCAACATTGGGAGGGTGCTTTGGGGTAGCCCCCAAAGCACCTTGTCCCCATGTTGATGGGGATAAGGGCCTCATCCCCACAACCCTTGCCCGGTGGTTGTGGGGGTCTGCGGGTGGGGGGCTTATCGGAATCTGGAAGCCCCCTTTAACAAGGGGACCCCCAGATCCTGCCCCCCCTCTGTGTGAAATGGTATTGGGGTACAAAAGTACCCCTACCATTTCACAAATAATTGTCAAAAATGTTAAAAATGACAAGAGACAGTTTTTGACAATTCCTTTATTTAAAGTCTTCTTCTTTCCATCTTCCTCTGGTCTTCTTCCTTCCTTCAGTTTCTTCCTCCATCTTCTTCTTCCTCTGCTTCTTCCTCCGATCCTCTGCTTCTTGCTCCGGTGTTCTTGTCTGGCATCTTTCTCCGTGGCGTCTTTTTCCCCGCTTCGTTCTTGGGCCGCTCCGCATCCATGGGAGGCTCCTGCTGTGTGACGCTTCTCTTCTGACACTTCTTATATAACGGAGGGTGACCCTGTCCCCTCTGACGTCATGGGGAAAGCCATAGGGAAGTCCCCGTCAAGTCCCCGTGCGTCAGAGGGGGGACGGGGTCACCGGGTGGCCCCGCCCTCTGTTATATAAGAAGTGTCAGAAGAAGAGAAGCGTCACACAGCGGGAGCCTCCCATGGATGCGGAGCGGCCCAAGAACGAAGCGGGGAAGAAGACCCTGCGGAGGAAGATGCCGGACGAGAACACCGGAGCAAGAAGCAGAGGATCGGAGGAAGAAGCAGAGGAAGAAGACACGAAGAAGATGGAAAGAAGAAGACTTTAAATAAAGGAATTGTCAAAAACTGTCTCTTGTCATTTTTAAAATTGACACCTTTTTTGTGAAATGGTAGGGGTACTTTCGTACCCCATTACCATTTCACACAGAGGGGGGGATCTGGGGGTCCCCTTGTTAAAGGGGGCTTCCAGATTCCGATAAGCCCCCCGCCCGCAGACCCCCACAACCACCGTCCAAGGGTTGTGGGGATGAGGCCCTTGTCCTCATCAACATGGGGACAAGGTGCTTTGGGGGGACTACCTCAAAGCACCCTCCCAATGTTGAGGGCATGTGGCCTGGTACGGTTCAGGAGGGGGGGCGCTCTCTCGTCCCCCCTCCTTTTCCTGCAGCCTGCCAAGTTGCGTGCTCGGATAAGGATCTGGTATGGATTTTTGAGGGGGACTCCCACACCATTTTTTTTTTTAAATTTTGGCACAGGGTTCCCCTTAATATCCATACCAGACCTGAAGGGCCTGGTATGGAATTTAGGGGGACCCCCACGCCATTTTTTTTAAAATGTTGGTTCGGGGTTCCCCTGTGGGGAAATCCCATGCCGTTTTTATCAATGAACTTTTATGTGTATTGTCGGACCGACAATTCATTAATAGCCGCGAGTAGTTTTAAATGACTTTTTTTCCTTTGAAATGTCATTTTGCTGTCAGGCTGTTCTAAACACGAGAAACATGCGCCCGTTTACAGGCATACTATAGACACCCCGCAGGTACTAAATTTAAAGGAATATTACACTTTTATTGTTTCACTTTAAGCATTATTAAAATCACTGCTCCCGAAAAAACGGCCATTTTTAAAACTTCTTTTTGCATTGATACATGTCCCCTGGGGCAGGACCCAGGTCCCCAAACACTTTTTATGACAATACCATGCATATAAGCCTTTAAAATTAGCACTTTTGATTTCTCCCATAGACTTTTAAAGGGTGTTCCGTGGCTTTCGAATTTGCCGCGAACACCCCAAATTGTTCCCTGTTCGGGGAACTGGCGAACAGCCGATGTTCGAGTCGAACATGAGTTCGACTCAAACTCGAAGCTCATCCCTACTAAACAAAAAACGGAGTGCTGTCCCCATGGAGGGTGTAGTTAAAAGACTGGAGATTTCCTCAGATCGATGTCTGCGTCTATTACCACCATACAAGCTCTTTGCACATTGATTTGGCAGTTTAAAAAGCAGTGAATGTCATTGCATGCGAATAGAGGCTGATGTTTTTGAAGTATTTTTTTTGCACAGACTGGCACTTTATTCTTGTGGCCGGTGTGGAGTGGATGTTATCTAACAGTATTACGCTACATGTTCTTCTCCTATGTTCCAGCTCCTAAAGAATTCATGTGACTGGTTTGAATCGTCAGAAGTTGTCTTCAATACTAAAGCCTCGTACACATGATCGGATTGTTCGCCAACAAAACCGTCGAATTTTGTCAGAAGGGCGTTGGCCCAAACTTGTCTTGCATACAAACGGCCACACGAATGTTGGCCAACAATTATGTACGTAGTGACATTCTAGACGTACTACGAGTTGATAAAAAGGAAGTTCGCTAGTCATGCGCCACCCTTTGGGCTCCTTCTGCTAATTTCGTGTTAGTAGAAGTTTGGTGAGTGTTGATTCGCGCTTTTCATTTCACACTTTTCATTTTGCGTTTCAGTTTGTTTCTGAACAGCCGTTCGTCAACCAGCCATGTTGCGGAATTGGAAGAGATAAATCAAATAGTCTATAAGTGAATATCCGTGACTGTAGTTTAAATTAATCAGGTGAATAAGATGCATCAGTCCTGAATGGATACATAAAGGCACTATTTTGATGTCAACAAGGTGAGAGTTCTGGGAGCCCCTAGTGGGTATCCAACATGTCTATTTTTATTTGTTTTCTTTTTTTAATGCACAATAAAAAAATTGTGGAGAATAATACTTGGCTATGTGTTTTACTTCAAATGACATTTTGGGAGTAGGCAGTTACATTTTAAAAAATACAATGTAAAATTGACAAGGGACACCAACATAGTTGTATCTTTGATCTTAAAAACTAGGGGATAATGGTGTTGTGGTAACTTGCCCAAATATAAAAAAAAAAAGCATAATAGTATTATTTTTGATATCACTAGAAAAAAAAAGCCTTTGAAAATGTGTTTGCAATAACTCCATCAGTATCACCAGCAAAGCAGCTTCATTATTATCCCATTAAAGAAGAAGAGAATTGTGCCCTGCATTTGGAGATTTGCCACGTCACAAATGTTCATTCTCCAATACAAACCTTAGTTTACAAGACTGACCGCTTCTGGCTTGTCCTTGCTTCCGAAAATGCGTGTTTGTACTTTGGACTTTTGTCCGATGGGCTTGTGTACACACACTCGGAAAATCCGACAAAACACATTTGTTTGCAGAAAATTTGAAAACCTGCTATCAAACATTTGTCCACGGAAAGTCCGACAACAATTGTCCATACACACGGTCCAATTTACTGCCAACAGCCTGTCATCGAACATTTCCCATCGGAAAGTCTGATCATGTGTACGAGGCTTTACAGTTTATATGCGTTTATCCTGCACTTGAATGAGCAGCCTGTCTTTCTGTATATGCTGAACAACAAACAGACTGCTGCCCTCTGGAGGATGTAGTTAACCTGTCGCTGACCGCCCCATGTACATTTACTGCGGCAGGGTGGCAAAATCACAGACCTGTATGTGATCTGCGCTCACGAGCAGGGGGCGCACACCTGCCGGCCCAGCGGTGCTGTGATTCGGTTCAGAACCGCAGATCAATCTTTTTTTTTTTAATACAAACATTTTTTATTGAGAATAAAGAAAAGAAAAATACAGTATCCGTCGGGATGCAACCCAGGTGTAAACAAATACAGGGTACAAAAAAAAAAAAAAAGGGGTATAATTTACAGCTTGTAATTATCACTGCAAGGATAACTGTACTGAAAAGATTTAACATATGGTGCGACCTTTCCACTTTTCCATTGAAACTAAAATACAAAAGAGAAATATAACAAAGAAGAATAAAATAAAAAACAAACAAAAACAGAACAATGGTGCACAATCCCAGCTCTGTGTGTTAATAGAGTTAAATCGAGTTAGCTGCGTAAGGTAAAGGAAAGTAAGGAAAGTTTCCTTAAATTCAATTTGATCCAACTCTTATGCCCCGTACACACGGTCGGATTTTCCGATGGAAAATGTCCGATCAGAGCGTGTTGTCGGAAATTCCGACCGTGTGTGGGCTCCATCGGACATTTTCCATCGGATTTTCCGACACACAAAGTTGGAGAGCAGGAGATAAAATTTTCCGACAACAAAATCCGTTGTCGGAAATTCCGATCGTGTGTACACAAATCCGACGGACAAAGTGCCACGCATGCTCAGAATAAATAAAGAGATGAAAGCTATTGGCCACTGCCCCGTTTATAGTCCAGACGTACGTGTTTTACGTCACCGCGTTTAGAACGATCAGATTTTCCGACAACTTTGTGCGACCGTGTGTAGACAAAACAAGTTTGAGCCAACATCCGTCGGAAAAAATCCTAGGATTTTGTTGTCGGAATGTCCAAACAAAGTCCGACCGTGTGTACGGGGCATTAGGCTACAATATCTTTAAAGGTGGCGCAGCTTAAGGTCCTTAGGGAGGGGAGAGATGGAAAGCAGATATAATGGGCCCCAATTTACTGCAGCCCCCCATACCATGACCAGTTAGACCATTTGTTGGAGAATATGTGCATAGTGTCCATAATTGTGTGGTGGATTCGCTCCATGAGACGGATAGTCTCCACCCTGTGTAGCACCTGGGGCCAAAGTACTGACTGAGATCGCCAATTTAAGGCTATGGCCCACTGAATAGCACAAAACTGGGTGTTAACCAGTTTCTAGGTAGTAGGTGGTAATTCTGGGATCAGTGTGAATAATAGGCATGTTGGTGCTGTCAGCGTGATCATAGATCCAGTAATCTGCGCTACTCTGGAGGCTGCTTGGTTCCATATGTGTTGAAGATGAGGGCAGCTCCAGAAAGTGTAAAGCAAGGTGCCAGAACTCTGGCATCCCCTGAACACGTACCTGGAACATCAGGGTAGTATTTGTGGACCCTGTCTGGGGTGAGATACCACTGTGTGTGTAGTTTCACCACAGTTTCTTTCATAGCTATGGAGCGGGTACATTTGTGCATGTTTTGTAGCATGTCTAACCATTCTTCTTATGAAAATTCAGTGCCTAAGTCAGTTTCCCACCGGGTCATTGCTGTTGATTTCTCTGGTAAGTGCAAGTTGTTAAGGTATTTGTAGATAGGAGAGATAGTTCCTTTCTCTCTAGAACTATCCTGACATATTGACTCATATGGGGTTAGAATGGGATTGGCATTAAGTGTGTATAGTGATTCAAAAAAGTGTCCGATTTGAAGAAATTTGTAAAACTCTTCTCTCGGAATGTCAAACTGCTCCTGGAGTTGAGTGAAGGAGTAGAATAATGTGCCATGTGTTAGTGCATTTAGTGTGGTAAGAGACTTTTGATCCCACCAAAGAAACTTTCTGGGTGAATCAAAAGCTGGAGGGAATCTCCTGTCTCCCATAAATGAAGTCAGGGGGAGTAATTTTTGGTAGTATAGGGACCATAAATGAATATTTTGGCCTACAATGTTAAGTGCTCCAATCTCTCTAGGGTTGGGGCTTACCTGCCATAGATGGATATAGAAAGGGCAGACAGAGGTGATCTCAAACTGAAGCCAGGGGATCCTATCTGGTGTAGCATGCCATTGGGCTGTTTGTGCTAATCTGGCTGTTAAGTAGTAGAGCCATACATCAGACAGACCAAGACCTCCCTGAGGCATGGGTCTGTGTGTGAGAAGCTTACCATACCTGGAGTGTTTGTTATTCCAGATAAATGTATTGATGTCTCGTTGGATCAGAACTAAGGTTTGACAGGACACATAAAGGGGAAGGGCTCTGAAGAGATACAACAATTTCGGGAGTATGGACATTTTGATAGTCGTAACTCTTCCTAATAATGAAATATGGAATGAGAACCAGAGTCGTAGCTATTGTTTGACATTAGTGAAAGCTTGTGGGTAATTGGCATTGTACATTGCTTGGAGGGAGGGGGCCAAGCACACCCCTAGGTATTAGAGGGTGTTATTTGAGAGGGAGAAGCCAAAATGTGTCTTTAAAGACTAGAGGAGATATGTGAAGGCATGTTGATAGGAAGACAATTCAATATTCCAGTCGCACACGTTCCCGGATAAACGGCATAGAGCATTAATGGGTGCTGTAACGATTACCAGTTGGGTTCTGGAAGCATCAAACAGAAGTATATCTTCGCCAGCACACCATGGATCAGCAAACAAGGTTGTCCAAATAAGGTTTTTTAATCGAAAATGGTCACATCACAAGGGGGGTGCAACGCTTCGGGGCCGCGCAGGACCCCTTCGTCAGGCAAGTGATGGGGTGCACAGTGAAATACAACATATATATATAGTGGTCACCAATAATGAGAACAACAAGTGCAGAGTGAGAGAAATAGTCCCCTCCCCCTCCCATTGACGTCAATCTGACGTCAGAATCCCGCCAGGATCATTTGATAAACATAGTTTGTATAAATACTGCATAATCATAACCATACTGGTAAGCCTACAATGATATAATGCCAAGTGGCGTCAGTAACTGTCATGAATCGTGTGCGATCGGCAAAGGTTGCCGATTCTGCCCGCTCGGGGTACACTGTTGCCTAGGACCCAGCGACTGTCAGTCAGCTGGAGGTCCAGGGAGCCAATAGCATGGCGCCGCGTGTGTAGCGCATGCGCCCGGCTCGCTGGCAACCACTGGATACGAAGGACGCCTGGCAGCGGGGCCGCCGTCGTCACGGTAACCCGTGACGTGCGGCCGACGCCATATATGGTAACCAAGGGGAGGAGGGAGCGAACGGGGAGAGGAGAGAGGGGAAAGGAAAATCGATAAAGCGGGGAAGAGCAAGTATAGGTGCTGAAAGAAAAAGTGTGTAGGTGAAGAGTAAAGGAAAGAGATGCCGTGACAAGAACAAAAGAATGAAATGTAAAATAGAACGGAATAAAGTGTATGAGAGTGACATGTCAGGGTGAAAGAAGGAAAAAAACATACAAGGGGGGAGAAAAGAAAAAGGGGACAAAAAGGGGGAAAAAAAGGGGGGAAAAAAAGGGGGGGAGAAAAGAGAGGAAGAAAAACTAAATAAAATCAAATAGATGGAATATAGTGAATAAAGCACAGTGTGCAAGGGAATATAAGACAAGTAACAGTGCGTAGGGCAAGGAACAATATTTACAATTGTTCCTTCTCTTTTCCTTTCCTTTATTGTAAATATTGTTCCTTGCCCTACGCACTGTTACTTGTCTGAAGGAACAATATTTACAATATTTACAATTGTTCCTTCTCTTTTCCTTTCCTTTATTGTAAATATTGTTCCTTGCCCTACGCACTGTTACTTGTCTTATATTCCCTTGCACACTGTGCTTTATTCACTATATTCCATCTATTTGATTTTATTTTGTTTTTCTTCCTCTCTTTTCTCCCCCCCCCTTTTTTCCCCCCTTTTTTTCCCCCTTTTTGTCCCCTTTTTCTTTCCTCCCCCCTTGTATGTTTTTTTCCTTCTTTCACCCTGACATGTCACTCTCATACACTTTATTCCGTTCTATTTTACATTTCATTCTTTTGTTCTTGTCACGGCATCTCTTTCCTTTACTCTTCACCTACACACTTTTTCTTTCAGCACCTATACTTGCTCTTCCCCGCTTTATCGCTTTTCCTTTCCCCTCTCTCCTCTCCCCGTTCGCTCCCTCCTCCCCTTGGTTACCATATATGGCGTCGGCCGCACGTCACGGGTTACCGTGACGACGGCGGCCCCGCTGCCAGGCGTCCTTCGTATCCAGTGGTTGCCAGCGAGCCGGGCGCATGCGCTACACACGCGGCGCCATGCTATTGGCTCCCTGGACCTCCAGCTGACTGACAGTCGCTGGGTCCTAGGCAACAGTGTACCCCGAGCGGGCGGAATCGGCAACCTTTGCCGATCGCACACGATTCATGACAGTTACTGACGCCACTTGGCATTATATCATTGTAGGCTTACCAGTATGGTTATGATTATGCAGTATTTATACAAACTATGTTTATCAAATGATCCTGGGGGGATTCTGACGTCACATTGACGTCAATGGGAGGGGGAGGGGACTATTTCTCTCACTCTGCACTTGTTGTTCTCATTATTGGTGACCACTATATATATATGTTGTATTTTACTGTGCACCCCATCACTTGCCTGACGAAGGGGTCCTGCGCGCCCCCGAAACGTTGCACCCCCCTTGTGATGTGACCATTTTCGATTAAAAAACCTTCTTTGGACAACCTTGTTTGCTGATCCATGGTGTGCTGGCGAAGATGTACTTATGTTGATAGGAAGAGCCAAACATTTTGCTAAATTAACGCCAAGTCTCGAAAAGGTGTGGAATGATTTTAGTGTGTTGAGTAAGTTAGGGAGAGAAACTATTGGGTCAGGTAGGAACATAAGCACATCGTCTGCATATAAACTCAGCTTAAATTCCTCTTCACCCTTCTGATATCCTTTGATGTTCGCATTTGTGATGATTGCCCTGGCCAACGGTTCTATAGCCAGTGCAAAAACCAGTGGGGACAAGGGGCAGCCCTGGCGAGTGCCCCTGCTGAGGGAAAAGTACTCAGAGTAGCAGCCGGGTAGTTTAATTTGGGTGTGTGGGTTATGGTATAGGGCTTTGAAGCCGTTCACAAACTCTCCAGCAAATCCGAATTTAGTTAGGACCGCATCTACATATGGCCAGAGGACGCTATCAAAGGCTTTATGTATATCCAAGCCGAGGATAAGGACCTTGCGGGAAAAGAGAACAGCATCCTGGATAATATTGGATGCCAGGCGAATATTATCCGTGATCTGTCTTGCAGGAATAAAGCCAGTGTGTTCAGGGCCTATCAGTGTGGAGATGATGGGGGCTAGTCTATCGGCTAATACTCTACCTAGAATTCTAATATCATTATTGAGAACCGAAATTGGTCTGTAATTTTGTGGTAGGGAGTGGTCTTTGTTAGGTTTGGTGATAAGTGTCATGTTCGCAAAGAGCATGTCGTCTGAAGTTTATGGCCTTGTAAAATGTGATTAATTACTTTAGTCAGTTTAGGGGCTAGCATAACTGCAAATTTTTTATAATATAGAGGTGTATCCATCCGGGCCTGGGGCTGTGGATGTTTTTAATGATTTAATGATGGATACGATTTCTTGCTGTGTGCAAGGAGTGTTTAGGCTCTGCAGTTGATTCTCTGATAGTGATGGGAGGTGTAACGAATCAAGCCATGAGTCAAGTCCTTCCTTGGGTGGCGACTCGGGAGGGGATAGAAGGGATCGGTAGAAGGAGGTGAAAATTTGGAGGACCTCTTTAGGATGGGAGACTAGTTGGCCTGACCCATTCCTTAGCTTGTAAACATGTGTAGGTTGAAGTGAATGATGTAGTTTGCGTGTGAACATGGCAGATTCAGCATTACTACGTAGGAGGAATCTCGCTTTAGACCAGCGGATAGATTTCTTTGTTCGGTCAGAGAGGGTCATATCCAATTCTACTCTTTTTTGATCAATTTGTTTCAATATATCAGGGGAGTGAGCTTGGGTGTGTATGTGGTACAATTTGTTTAGTTCTAGGGTAAGGGCCTTGATTTTGGCTGCCTTTTGATGTTTTTTAATAGTGGCTAATTCGATCAGGCGACCACGAAGTACAGCTTTGTGTGCCGCCCACAGGACCGGGGGGGATATGTCTTCTATATCGTATAGCCTAAAGTATTCAATTAGTTGGTCAGTCACCCGTGAGGTTATCTCAGGGTCAGCTAACAAGGAGTCATTTAATCTCCAGGAGGCTGTCATAGATGAGAGTCCTATGTGTGATGTGTGGAAGGAGACCATTTGGTGGTCAGACCAGGAACATGTGTTTATTGTAGCCAAAGCTGAATTGGCAAGTAGGATAGGTGAGCCGAATATATAGTCAACCCTGGCATAACTATTGTGCAGGCACGAATAGTGTGTGTACTCTTTCGTTCCTGTGTTTAGTGCCCTCAAAGTGTTAATGAGTTGGTGCATTTCTAAGGATCTCGTGAGAGATTTTGGGAATGCGTTTGCTGAGTGTACTACTTTGCTTATGTCCAATGATGGGTGGGCTACCAAGTTAAAATCCCCACCCACTATCAATTGGGTAGAGACATATCTGTCTAATACCTGGAAGAATGATTTGAAGAAGGTGCTCTGCGCATTATTGGGGACATATACATTTGTCATTGTTAGGGCCCTACCTTGTACCTCACCCTGTAAGATCACAAACCTGCTGGCGGAATCTTTGTATACATGTTTGACATCAAATAGTATATTATTTCTAATAAAAATAGCGACTCCCCTAGCCTTGGACTCAAAGGTGGTAAAATAGTGTAGTTTATAAGATTTGTCAAAGAAGTTAGGATGGGACGTCGAGGAGAAATGAGTCTCCTGTAGTAGTATGACACCCATCTGCTTATAATATTGGAAGGCTTTCCTCCTTTTTTGCGGGGAGTTAAAGCCTCTCACATTGTGAGAAATTATGTGTAAACCCATTATGGGGGTGAATTATTTGAAGATTGTAGATATTGATTCAGACTGGTTTTATATGGTCCAGGATACTCCTGATGATAAAATGAGTCCAACACCAGGGGGATCAGTAATAATATCTTAAGTTCAGGTTTCTGGCAGGAATCTAGGAATTCCTCTACCAGGGAGGGGATCAGTGTAGAGTAGGCAACTATGCAAGACATTGTAAGAAAAAAAAAAAAAAAACACCAACAGCATAAACAAAAACTTAAAACAGTATGAACAGAACCAAACTTTATGGGGTCGGGATGGTGAGGCCATCCGGAACTGAAAATCTAAATAAAGTTGACTATCCAGTCCAGTCACCCACGTGCTCTCGAGGGCCCCCTAATATAGGGGAAAAGGGGGAGAGAAATAAACAAGTTCAGTATCGGTCCTCTCCCAATAAAAGATAGAGCGGGAGAGGATTGTGATTTTTAGAGAGAGCTAATGTAGAAGGGGGGTAGAGCAGACGGGTGATAAAAGGCATTAGTCCGAGGGTGAGAGACCTAGAGGCATAGTTACATGCTTAATTGGGGAAAAACTTAAGTTGGGATATGTAGGAACAGGTGGCATAGTCAGTTCAGCATAAACGCAATAAAAAATAATATGCTTTTATCATACCGCACTGTTGCATTACATGTCAGTCTCCTTTGATTCATAGGCACCGTAAGGAATCCATCATACTGCGATCAGGCCTCCGGATGGTTAGGGAGTCAATGAGATCTATGATCACGCTGGGGTGATGGAGTAGCCCAGAGCGGTGACGGACGGGGAGTGGAGGGAAGTCTTGGCATTTGTTGTGGTTCCAGGAGGCCCAGTTTCACCAAGATGCCCTTACCCTCGGCTACCGTGGTGGCGGTGTAGGTGGTACCATTGTGAAGGATTGTGATTTTGAACAGAAAGCCCCATCTATAGCGAATCTGTGCTGATTGAAGAACTGAGGTGATCTCCTTCCTCCGCTTCACTAGGGTTGCCACAGATATGTCTGGGTAGATTTGGAGTGTAGCTCCATCCAACTGTATGTGGGGAGTGTTGCGGGAGGCACGGAGAATTTCTTCCTTCACCAAGTAATCTTTGAGGCACATCACAATGTCCCTGGGGGGTTTCTCAGGTGGAGGTTTGGGTCTAAGTGCTCTGTGGAGCCTGTCACAGACGAATGAGTCCTCAGGCTGCTCTGGGAGAAGGGAGTGGAATAGTCTCTTGATGGCGTCGGACAGATCAGTGACTGTCTCTGGAACCCCACGCACCCTAATATTATTTCTTCTGTTATGATTGTCCAAATATTCCAGGTGGTTTTGCAGTTGGAGAACCGTGTCTGAGGCAGTTCATGATCTTTACGGAGATCAGCGTATGCTAGGTGTAGCTCGTCATGCTTGATTTCCAAGATGTCTGTCCAAAGTCCCAGCGTTGCGATCTCCTGTGACAGAATGCTGGTTGATTTGTGGAGTTCTGCCTGAAATTTGCGGGCCAGACTGTCGTACATGGTGGATAAGCAGTCTTCCAGGTCTGCCTTGGTGAGTTGGGGTGAGATCTCACTTTGTTCTGACGAGGCCATAGGTGAAGCCGCTGGGTTAGAGACCTCCGGCATGGTGTGTTTCGAGTGGGTGCCATTTTGGGACATCTCTGTTCGCGGACCCGGAGCATATAGTTTGTAAGAAGCCGCTGTGCGGATTTTTGTTTGTTCTTCTTTGCCCTCGGCATGCACCACAGGTCCCACAGGGGAATAGAGCTGACCAAGGTAAAATTTGTGTGGGGAGTGCAATGAGGTCTCTGTTACCCTCGGAGCTCCTTCACTTAGCTTCCTGCCAGTTCCGCCCCACGCATGCACCTCAAACGCAGATCAACCTTCAGGTCTAGGCCAATGATTTATGGCTGGATGCTAATTACTGAACAAATCACAGATTTGACAAATCACAGAACCCCCTTACAATACACAGACACAGTAAGCAGGAACATGCAGTCAGGGGAGGCAAGTGAGGCAGGACCTCACCTGTCATGAACATAAAAAAAAAAGCTATGAGGGTCGTAGCTCGGCAAACCTGGGGTCATAGAGACCCCACATTTGGGGGGGTATGTAGCCTAAGTCCTACCTCACCCATATCATGGGACTCCTATGACCAATGGTTCCAGAGATATGGGGCTCCTTGCGCAGCCTGACAGAGAGCATGTCTCTCCTACATGTAAAAATTATAATTTTTTGCTAGAAAATTACTCAGAACCCCCAAACAGACACCCTGGGGGAATAAAATGGTGGTTGTTGTAACTGTTTATGTCAAATGGTATTTGCGCAGCAATTTTTTTAAACGCGTTTTTTTTTGGGAGAAAAAAAACAGTTTAACCACTTCCCGCCCGGCCTATAGCAGAATGACGGCTGGGAGGTGGTTCAGTTTTCCTAACTGGGCGTCATATGACATCCAGCAGGATAACTGCCGGCACCTGCCCGCGGGGGGCATGCATTGCGGTGATCGTTGTTGCAATCTCAGTCTGACACACTGCAACTCCGATCTAGGTAGAGAGTCTCTGACGGAGACTCTTTACCACGTGTCCAATCACGGCTGATCACGAAGTAAACAGAAAGAGACGTTTATTGGCTTTTCCTCACTCACGTCTGACAGATGCAAGTAGAGGAGAGCCGATCGGCTGCTCTCCTGACAGAGGGGGTCTGCGCTGATTGTTTATCAGTGCAGACCCCCCTTAGATGCCCGCCCAGGACCACCAGGATGCCGCCAGGAACACCAGGGATGGCCACCACACAGGACCACCAGGTGTGCCACCCTAGAGCACCAGGGATATGCCAATCAGTGCCCCAGGCAGCTGCCAATCAGTACCAATGAAAAATGCCTGCCAGTGCCACCAGTGAAATCTATCAGTGCCAGCCATCAGTGCCACTTTTCAGTGCCCAGCAATGCTGTCTATCAGTGCCACCCATAACTACTCATCAGTGTAGCCTTTCAGTGCCCAGTGTCGCCTATCAGTGCCCACCAGTGCCACCTTTGAGTGCCCATCAGTGCCGTCTGTCAATGTCCTTCAGTGCTGCATATCAGTGCCACCTATCAGTGCCCATTGTCAGTGCCCATCAGTGCCACCTCATTAGTGCCACCTCATCGGTGCCGCCTTATCAGTGTCCATCAGTGCAACTCATCAGTGCGCATCAGTGAAGGAGAAAACTTATTTACAAAATTTTATAACAAAAAAAATTAAAAATCAAAGTTTTCAGTCTTTTTATTCGTTTAGCAAAAAATAAAAACTGCAGAGGTGATCCAATACCACCAATAGAAAACTTTTTATTTGTGGGAACAAAATAATAAAAATTTTGTTTGGGTACAGTGTAGCATGATCGCGCAATTGACATTTAAAAAGTGACAGCACTGAAAGCTGAAAATTGGCCTGGGCAGGAAGGTGTGAAGGTGCCTGGTATTGAAGTGGTTAACTGCTTCAGCCACGGAAGATTTTACCCCCTTCCTGACCAAAGCACTTTTTGCGATTCGGCACTGCATTGCTTTAACTGACAATTGCGCGGCCATGCGACGTTACACCACAACAAAATTGATGTCCTTTTTTTCCCACAAATAGAGCTTTCTTTTTGTGGTATTTGATCACCTCTGTGGTTTATATTTTTTGCGCTATAAACAAAAAAAAAAAAATAGCGACAATTTTGAAAAAAAATATATATATATATTTTTGCTATAATAAATATCCCCCAAAAATATAAAAAAAAAAAAAAAAAACACATTTTTTCCTCAGTTTAGGCTGATATGTATTCTTCTACATATTTTTGGTAAAAAAAAAAAAATCGCAATAAGCGCATATTGATTGGTTTGCGCAAAAGTTATAGCGTCTACAAAATAGGGGATATATTTATGGCATTTTTGTTACTTTTTTTTATTAGTAATGGCGGCAATCTGCGATTTTTATCATGACTACGACATTATGGCCGACACATCGGACAATTTTGACACTATTTTGGGACCATTGTCATTTATACAGCGATCAGTGCTATAAAAATGCACTGATTACTGGGTAAATGACACTGGCAGAGAAGGGATTAAACACCAAGGGGCGATCAAGGGGTCAAGTGTGTCCTAGGGAGTGATTCTAACTGTGGGGGGGATGGGCTACCACTGACATGACAGCGATCACTGCTCCCGATGACAGGGAGCAGTAGATTCCTGTCATGTCACTAGGCAGAATGGGGAAATGCCTTGTTTACATTTAGCGTTCTGCGGCTCCATGACACAATCGCGGGACCCGTGGGCACGGTCACACTGTACGCGGCAGGCGCGCCCACCAGCCCCGCCAATTAAAGGGGACTTACAGGTACGCCCATTTGCCCACCGCTGCCATTGTGCCAACGTATATCAGCATGCAGCGGTCGGCAAGTGGTTAATGAATAATAAAAAAAAAAAACACTTTTTTTGTACAATGTGAAAGATGATGTTACGCCGAGTAAAAAGCTACCTAACGCGTCACACTTTAAAATTCCGCACACTTGTGGAATGGTGCCAAACTTCAGTACTTCAGTACTTCTCTCCATAGGTGACGCTTTACATTTTTTTACAGGTTACATGTTTAGAGTTACAGAGGAGGTCTAGTGCTAGAATTATTGCTCTCGCTCTAACGATCACAGCGTATGTAACCTGTGTGTATCTGGCTCTGATACTAGCCAGTGCTTCACCAGCTACTGACCTCACTGCACGTCCCTGACAGGAAGTGATGCAATCTTCTCCCCTGGAGCCCTTCGGTTCTAGCGTGAGAAGAGATAGCATCAGTGAGTACAAGCATTAGACAGACACCAGCTCACATAGTTAGGCACATTTACCTCCTTGATCGCCCCCCAGTTAACCCTTTCACTCCCTGTCACAGTGTCATTAGGTACAGTGTACAGATATTTTGCTGATCACTGTATTAGTGTCACTGGTGACGCTAGATAGCGTTAGCGCCAGTCCCAGACAGCATCAGGGTACCCGCACATAATGCCTCATAAAGTTTTAACCCCCAGATTTTTTTTTCTGATCACTGTATTAGTGTCACGGGTGACACCAGATAGCCTCAGACAGTGTCAGATTGCCGCCACATATTCATTATCACATTTAACCCTTTAATTGGCAGTAACACTAACACAGACACACTATACACATCTTTGATCAGATCAGAACTATACTAGGATGCCCAACAGTATAGCATCTCCAAAAATGCAGCGTTAGTGCCCCCCCAACAAGTGCAGTGTCAGTAGATCACTGTCACTTCTGATACACAGTACACAAACCCACAGTGTTAGCAGAATCAGGCCTGATCTCTGCAAGCACTAGCAGGGACATTTTATTTGTAGTGGTTCAAACAGTCCTTGACAGCCAGGTGCTTTTTTTACCTGTAGGTCAAACTAGGTATAAAGAAAAAAGAACTTTTGCGCTAACCAGACAAATTAAATAAAATAAAATATTAGGTGCAGCTGCTAGTGTTAGTCAAAAAAATACAAAAGACCCTAATACAATACATATATAGTGACAAGCGCGCATCCTGACACAGTGTGTATTATACAGGGTGTGTAATCCTTAGTGTTTTGAACCCTATAGGTGTGATATTGAATAATAAATATCCAAAATAATTTATGTGAAAAAAAAACAACATTGGAGAGGAAGTAATATGAGAAGGTCCATCTCTCGTCGTGAAACCAGATGGATATACGACCTCCAAAGTTACAAGCCCCTGGGACTCAATGTAGAATGGGATATTAACTGCTACATTGATAACAGATAGAAGTCTTCCGAACAGTTTTTAAGAATTTAGATGTTTTCCCTTTTAAAGTGTTGCAATTGTTGATAATTTTATATAACAATGTATTAAGGGAGTAGAGTCCTCTTTTTGGTTAGACTGCTGCATAACCTTAGGACAAAATAACCCCTATGAAAAATGTAATAAATTTATATGTATATATATAATAAGTTGAAACGCAATATACCTAGATATGCGTATATATATATATATATATATATATATATATATATATATATATATATATGTAAAACTCTATTTGTAGTAATTCCCTTTAAAAAAGAGTTTATAAAAAAGAGTTTTTAAAAAATTAGATTTTTTACAGAAAAAGTGTTTTTTGAGGAAAAATATTTTTTCTTTTTTTCTAATAGTAACTTTCAGCCTCATCTTCCCCTTTTTCCTCATATGGGATGATGAAGTATAATAATTTTTTAGTTTTTAAAGTAAATCCGGAAATAAAATGACCACATATTAAGTGACAACAAGAAGGAAGTGTGGAAATGTTACTTCCTGTGTCTCTCCTGCCTTGTGAGTATATAAACGTGATGTGTCAATATCCAGCCATGTCTCTGTTCCCAGTGGAAGCCTGTTTAGGGGAAACATGTCGGGTGGAGCTAGAGGCTGTGATGCCATCACGTTTTTTTAGTAGTTTTTTTCCCCATGCAGTCAGTCGGTTTGCTCCCTCGCTGCATGTCTGCTAAAATTTGCAGTTGAACTTTTTAGCTGTTTTTTTAGCTGTTTTTTATCTGGTTCCCGTTTGCTGTGCACTTTTGAAGTTGTTGATTTGCGGTTCCTAGAGTGCTGTGTGTCATTGCTGTGATTAACTGCAGTGGAATTTATTGAAGTGACTGTGAAAAAGTTTTTTGAAATACACATCTGCACTATGGAGTTTCTCCCGCTTTGTTCCCACTGAGGTGTTTGGCTATACTATGGATAATTCAAAGACATAAAATCATTCTGGAGTTGTGAAATCCTGTATACCAAAAACAGAGGATACCTGTTCTGTGGATTGGGTAAAGTGGATGAAGATCCTACAACTGACATCCAGGTGATAATCAGGGAAGCCGGCAGGCTAATGCAACAAGCTTGTTTGATCTCCCTAACCAGAGATCCATCTGATCCGGTAAGCGGCCTCTTCTACTATATTTTCTGAATAGGAAGATCATCGCTGTATTCCAGTAGAAGATTTATTTCATCATCAGCATAATATATATTTCTATGAGGACTGAGTTTGAATACATATTTTTTATTGTTTAAATCCTTACGCAGGATATTCAGGGGAAGAAGTTCTCACTGACAGACTATTTTTTTTCTAGCACTATTTTTGAGGTGTGGAGTGAATACTACATTGTTGCTGACCCAAGAGTCTTTTTGCAACATTGTGGCTGGTGTCACTATACCACTATATTTCACCATATGATGTTCACAATATTATTTTGAGTAATGAGTGGATGCTACATTGTTGCTGACCAAAAGTTTTTTTAGCAACATTGTGACTGGTGTCACTATACCAACATTTTTTACTATATTGTTTTCACAATATTGTTTGGAGCATGGGAATTCAATATTTAGTGGAACTATAACAAACTCTTCAATAAGTTTTATTTCACATAAATTATTTTGGATATTTATTATTCAATATCACACCTATAGGGTTCAAAACACTAAGGATTACACACACTGTATAATACACACTGTGTCAGGATGCGCGCTTGTCACTATATATGTATTAAGGTCAAACTAGGTACCTATAGATTTAGTGACCAAAATGTCAAATGAAAGACTTCTACACTAGTGGAGAAGCATACAGGATATTGAGCAACAGATGAGAGCGATAAGGAGTCCTCACTGTCAGAATCAGGCTTAGTATATGAACCTGTAGAGAGCAGCAGCACCCTGACAGATAGCTCAGATGACGGAGTAGAGATCCCTGCTCAGGTCAGGCATACCCGATCACGTTCCCTGGTTGCGGAGGTGCAACAATCACATAATGATTCCCGTATGCAGCAGAGTGCCAGTACTAGTGTCGCTCTACCTTTTGGTGAACTGGCGAGCACCATTGGCCTAATTCAGGTGGAAACAGCAGATTTAACTCCCCTTATTTTTTATAGCTGTTTTTCATGGAAAATCTGTATGGATCTATTGCGGACCAAAGCAATATATATGCCAATCAATTTATCGCCGCAAACCCAACTTCAAACCTTGCCAGACAATTTGCATGGAAATGTATCACTGTTTCCGAATTTAAGACTTTTTGGGCCTAACCCTCAACATGGCCGTTACTAAAAAGAATGAGTTGCGATCATATTGGTCTATAGACCCAATTTATCGTAGACCCTTGTTCTTTGCTGTCATGACTAGGAGTAGATGCGAGCATATCATGCAGTTTATGCACTTCAATGACAAAGAAACTCTGTCGTCCTCAGAGTGACCCTGAATATGATAGGCTCCACAAAATTTGGCCCCTTGTAGATCACTTGAACCAAAAATTTGCAGACTTGTATACGCACCAACAAGCTGTCTGTGTAGATGAGTCCCTCATTAAGTTTTCTGGCCGCCTTACTTTAAAACAGTTTCTCCGCAGCAAGCGTACAAGATATGGGGTCAAAATGTATAAGCTCTGTGAGAGGGCAACAGGCTATATATGGACTTTCCTGATTTATGAGGGAAAAGATAGCAGCGTGGAGCCCCGTGACTACATAGGGAGCAGTGTCAAGATTGTTTGGGACTTGGTGTCACCCTTATTTGGAAAGGGGTACCACTTGTACGTGGACAATTATTATACAAGAGTAACACTTTTTAGACACCTTTTTGAACTTGGAATTGGCGCATGTGGCACCATGCTACTTAATCGCTGGGGCTTCCTCCAAAGGCTTGTAAATGCCCCACTTAGACAGGGGGAGATAGCCTGCTTGATAAATTGAGAATTGCTTGCAGTGAAGTGCAAGAACAAAACAGGATGTTTTCATCCTGTCTTCCATTCACGCAGATAGGACAGTCCAAATTGCAACGGCTACTGGTGTTGTTGAGAAGCCCCTCTCTGTCCACGACTACAACCATAACATGGAAGGGGGCGTGGCCGGATGGTGAAGAGAGCAGTCACATAGACACACAGCTCCGGCTCCCAACGACCATCCTACAGCTATCCTGGGTCCTAGATCCTCGTGGAAGACCTCATTCTGTTCCCCACGGCTGTGGGCATCCTCCAGACTGGCTGACATGGTGAAATACGGGCCGCCGCGGCCCTCACACATGGCGGAACAACTAGCGCGGTTCCGGAGGCAAAATGGCGCCGAGACACATGCAGGGCACTCAGACACGCTGCAGCCCTCCTCCTCAGCCATCCAGGACTCTGTAACAGGGGTGAGTGCATCTATTCCTGCTATATTCCGCACACCTACAGAACCCCTGCAGACACCAGAATCACAGCAATCTGCTGAATTTAGTCAGACTGCAGACTCCCCCCATGCTGAGCCTACATTATCTACAATTATGCTGGCCATTCAGGATTGCAAGGCCTCCCTCTCCACTCAAATAGCCTCTATCCGTATGGACTTTTCTTTATTGAAGCAAGATGTCCAGAATCTCAGAGACCGCACAGGGGATGCTGAGGAACGGATTAGTACATTAGAAGACACTGTACACCCCATGTCTGTTACTATACGTGATACCACAAGCGAGATGGTGGCACTACGCGCTAAAATCGACGATTTGGAAAATCGTTCTCGCAGGAACAATCTCAGATTTGTGGGTTTCCCAGAACGCGCGGAAGGTTCCCATCCTGAAAAGTTTCTTTATTGATGGCTGCGGGACATTTTCGGTAAAGACGCACCCTCATTCTCACATGTTATAGAACGTGCACATCGCACTCCTCCTCGTGCACCCCCAGTGGGAGCCCCACCGCGCTCCATCATAGCACGCATCCTTAACTTTCAAGATAAAGTTGCCATCCTACGCCTGGCACGTGAAAAAGGCCCGCTCTCATTCAATGGCAATAATATCTCTGTTTATCCGGACTTTTCTGCTGAAGTTCAACGCCAGCGGATCTCCTTCTCAGCAGTGAAGTCTAGATTGTGCACAGAAGGCCTCTCCTACGCCATGCTTTTCCCTGCTAAACTGCGCATTATCCATGATGGTAGGGCCCACTTCTATACTAATCCTAAGGAGGCCATGAAATGGCTGAACGATCATTATGGTGCAGCACATAGAAGCAGAGGAGACTGAGGGCACTCTTAACCTGCAAGGAAAGATCTACACCCTGCTATGCAAGCTACAGCGTCAACAATCTGCATATCTCCTCATTGCAATGAGGGGGTTTCTCCCCTTTTTTTTTTGTTTCTTTCCCCCTTTTTTTGTATACTTTTTTTTTTTTTTGGGTCCCTTCTACTTTACAACCCAGCCTGCATTGCTACGATCTGCATCTTGTGGTGACCTGCATACTGGAACAATCACACCAGAACAATCATCCGACCAAAGAAGGGGGAGAGGAAGGAGGAGGAGGGGAAAGGAAGGGAAAGTAGAAATATAATTTTTTTTTTTCTCCTCTTCTACACCCTTTCCTTTTTGTTTTGTCTTTTTCTCCATGTGAACAACCAGCTTATCTACCCTTCAACAGGACTTGTCTACTAGAGGGAAAGGAATAGAGAGAATTTATTTTTTTTTTTTTTTTTTCTCTTCCCTCTCTCCTCGGTCAATAGTTGGGAGCCTCACCAGACCCCACGTTACCCCCCCCTTACCAGCTTGTGGCGAGGCCACGGTACAGTTTTTTTTTCTCTTCCGCAGTTCCTAGTTAGGAAGGACTTTTAGTTTAGGGATCCAAAGCTTGCTATGTTTGGGATGGCTAAGCGGGGAGGGGGGCACAAAGGTTTAAAGGAAAAGGTGGCTGGGGTTTTTTTTCATGTTTTTTGTCTTTTGTTTTTTCCTCCCCTTTTAATTTTTTATGTCCTTTCTAACACACCTATATCATTTGCTAATGGAAAGTCATCAAAAATATACCGGGTCATTACATGTAGAGGTTTATTAACACCTCTGTGGTCATTTATATGTCCAATGTTTTTTTCTAAGGTAAAGCAGGGAAAATGTTCATGGTCCATGTTACCTTATCGGCAGACCCACGCACTTTTTTGTTATGTGCTTGTGTGTGCTTCAGGTGGCACGGCCTATTTACTTATATTGATACCAATTCAGAGGTTTACTTATGCATCTTTATCACTTCATGTTTTATTATGGCACAACCCCTTAGGATAGTCTCCTGGAACACTAGGGGCCTGAATGCACCTCAGAAAAGATCCTTGGTTTTTTCTGTGCTAAAAAAATGTCACCCTCACATTATTTGCCTCCAGGAGACCCACCTGACAGGTTCTAAGGTAAGGGCTCTAAAACATCCCTGGCTCTCTAAGCTATATCATGCCACCCACACTAACTACTCAAGAGGTGTATCTATACTCCTGGCTAAATCCCTTCCAGCTGAATTGATTAGTGTTAAAACAGACCCAGAGGGGAGGTATATTGTTCTTATATTACGAATTTCTACTATAATCTTTACATTGGTGAACGTCTATGTTCCCCCTCCATTCTCAGTAGAAGTACTCTCTAAATTATCCCTGCACTTACTGAATAGGCCCTTGGGCCCTCTACTTTATATAGGGGATTTTAATGCAGTCCTGGACCCAACGGTGGATCGCTTGGGTGGGGGAGGCAGATATTTTCCCTCCTTTGTAGACTGGGCTCAGGTTCATGGTCTGACGGAGGTGTGGCGATGGAAACATCCGGAGAAACGCCAATTTTCCTGCCATTCGGATTCCTTCCATACTATGTCTAGGCTAGATATGGCTTTTGCGTCGACGGAGACCCTTCCGGTTGTCTCCGCCGTCTCATACCTGCCCAGGGGGGTTTCCGATCATGCCCCCTTGTCTGTGTCCCTTCTCATCCTTCCAGGTTCGGGACCTGTCTTGTGGCGCCTGAATTCATACTGGCTGGAAGACGAGATAGTACAGGGTGAGTGTAGGACGAGTATTTCTAACTACTGGAAGCAAAACTTAAACAAAGTAGACCCCCCCACGGAGTGGGATGCGTTTAAGTCCACATTAAGAGGTACCTTTATGTCTATCACAGGAATTCTACGTAAAAATAACAAGATGCGCACTGAGGAATTAGAAAATGCTATGTTAAGTGCGGAATCTGCCTATGCCTCTAACCCTGTCTCTGACACTAGAGAGACATGGTTACAGTGCCGTAGGGAATATGAAATTCGTTTGCTGGATCTCACACAAAAACGCATGTTGTATGTCTCACAAAAATCGTTTGAATATGGTAATAAAGCAGGACGTCTCTTGGCATATTTGACCAAACCTGATCATACCCCCATTTCTATACCACGAATCCTGACTGCTCAAGGTACGATCAGTGACAACCCACGGGATATCCTAGACTCCTTTCTAAACTTTTACAGTAAATTGTACACTTCCAGGGTTGACTATGACGACTCCCAGTTGTCTGACTATCTGGCTGACATATCCCTTCCCTCCCTGTCAGATGAGGGACGGGACGTGTTGGAGGAACCTATCACGGTAGAAGAGATTGCAGCAGCTATCTCCCAAATGCCGGCACATAAAACCCCTGGACCTGACGGTTTCCCGACTGAATGGTATGCTAAGTTCAAGGATCTCCTATCCCCCTTTCTTCTCCGAACCTATAACAAAGCCCTGGAGGCTGGGATCCTTCCTCCATCAATGAGGGAGGCTTTGATAGTTCTTCTGCTGAAGCCCCGCAAGGACCCACTTCACTGTGAATCTTACCGTCCAATTTCACTTATAAACGTGGACGTTAAGATTCTGGCCAAAATATTAGCAAATCGTTTAAATACTGTGGTCACATCTTTGGTCAATAGCGACCAGGGTGGATTTATCCCGGGCAGGTCCACCAGAATGAACATACGCAGACTGTTCCATAACTTGCAGTATCCACATGACTGCCCTTCTACGCGTGTCATTGTGTCCTTAGACACCTGTAAAGCATTTGACAGTGTGGAATGGCCGTACCTCTTTCGGGTGTTGCAGAAGTATGGTTTTGGTCCCCGAGTGATAAACTGGATAAAAATTTTGTACACCTCCCCCAACGGCTAAGATAAGGGTTAATTCATTTATTACTGACTCCTTCCCAATTACTAGGGGCACTCGACAGGGGTGCCCATTGTCGCCTCTGTTGTTTGCTCTGGCTATGGAGCCACTTGCAGTTCGCATTCGCTCCTCCCCTATAATTAAAGGCCTCCCAATTGAAAATATAGAAGAGCGCATTTCTCTTTACGCAGACGATACACTGGTATATCTGGCAGATGCTGATGAGTCTTTGGGGGCGTTACTGGCAGAGGTCAACGCCTTTGGGGACTACTCAGGATTCCGAGTTAACTGGGATAAGTCCAGTCTTTTCCCTTTTAGATGTGAGTGACCCCCTCTCAGGTGCACCCAGACTCTAAGCTTCAAGTGGTGTCTTCTTTTAGATATCTTGGGGTGTTGGTTCAGGCTCCCTCATCTTTGTATGCCACTAATAATCTTGACCCTTTGCTGACCCGCCTCCAGGAGCAAACTAAACAATGGATGGATCTACCGTTAGACCTCATGGGGAGGGCCAATATACTTAAAATGATTTATTTACCCAGACTGCTCTATATCCTCTCTAACTCCCCATGTAAAATATCCAAAGCTACTTTCAAACGCATAGATGCGATGTGTACTTCTTTTCTGTGGAGGGGCGGATCCCCCAAAGTGGCACTGGAGACCTTGAGGTTACCAGCCCATCTGGCAGGCCTGGCATTCCCTAACTTTTTCCTTTACTACATGGCATCTCAGCTGCTGCACATACATGACTGGATGAACCCGGATCCAGCTAATGTCTGTTCAGCCACAGAGGGGGCTATCGCATCCTCCCATGAAACCTTACATAACATAATATATAGAGGTCAGGTCCCAGACCGCCCTGGAACCTCTCTGCTCTCAGTCTCCCTCTCACTGTTTAAACACATTACCACAAAAATATCGAAACATTCTTGGACAAAATCCCCTAATAACCCCTTGTGGTTCAATCCCAATCTGCAAGAATTATACTCTTTTCCAGATGCCAATCGTTGGTATTCAAAAGGAGTTAAATATCTATGCCATTTATATACTACGCAGGGCTTTAAAACCTTCTCTCAGTTGAGTACAGACTTTGATCTACCAAAGTCTCATTTATTTTATTATTATCAACTTAGACATGCCATACATACCCAATTTGGTACCCTAGATGATGTCACTGATCTGCCTCCACTGGAAAAACTACTTAGGCAACCAGAACCCTCTAAATTAGTTTCCACCTATTACGCAGCCTTAGTGACTGACTCTAACCCTAGGTTTCACAGAGCACAGGAGAAGTGGGAGACATTAGATATTGATATGGCAAACGACGACTGGACAGAATTTAGTGACACATATAAAACCTCTGTTATTTCCTCCCGAGACCGTATCATACAAATTAAAATTTTTCATCAAACTCACCTCACCCCGACCAGACTGCATAGGATGGGCCTATTGCCATCAGCTGTCTGTTTCCGAGGCTGCGGCCAGGAGGCAGACTTTTTACATTGCTTCTGGTCATGCCCAATAGTTAGTGACTTCTGGGAAGAAGTGGGTGGTTTTATTTCAACTGTGTTGGGCCTTCCCAATATAATACACCCTAAGAACTGCTTATTGGAAGTATTTGGAGATTTACACATACCATCACATGCCAAGAGACTACTCCGTATTCTTTATTTTTATGTTAAAAAATCTATTCTACTGTCCTGGAAAGGTGCACAGACCTCTTTGAAGTCCATCTGGCTAAAACTTATCAATGACTCTATTCCATTATACAAACTAACCTTTGAAATTCGTAAAAGAAATAAAACCTTTTATAAAATTTGGGGGAAATGGTTGGCTAGTCCACTAACTCTTTCCAAAAATTGAATACAATTGATCATTGATGGGCCGTGCCACAGGGACCCCAAGTGCCAGGTCCATTACTATGGTAATGCTGTGTAAAAGTACATATATCTGACTGTTGCGATTACCAATTTCTTAACTCTTTTGAAACGAAATTACATGCCTACAATGACTTGTGTGATCTACCTACTGATTGTATATCATATCACCTGTGTATACTGAACGGATCAGATATTCATGTGTGTTTTGTTTTTGTTTTTATTTTGTCTTATTTGTGACTGTTTTGTGTCTGTTGGTTTGTGTGGAACCTAAAACCAATAAAAATATCTTTAAAAAAAAAAAAAACATAACATGGAAGGGGTGGACTTCAACAACCAGATGATGGGGCCATACCTAATTTCCCATAAGGCCAGACACTGGTACAAGAAAGTGTCTGTAAATGTATTCAAATTGGCCGTGTTTAACGCTTATGTACTATACAAAGCCTCAGGAAGAAGTGCATCCTCCCTAAAATTTCACAAAGAGATCATCACAGCCATTTTGTTTCCAGAAAGTGCTGTGGCCCAATTTCCCAATCCAGATGCAGTGAGCCGGCTACATTAAGAGGCATTTTTCAGATGTCCACCCTGGTACCTTGACCCAAATAGCACCCCAAAAAATATGTTGTGTCTGTAGTAAACGCGGATATAGGCATGACATCCACTATTTTTTTTCCCTCCTGTCCTGGTTAACCTGGTCTCTGCATCCAGGGCTGTTTCTCTCACTACCACACACTAGTGGAGTATTAGTATAGGGTACAGCAAGACACACATTTACACAGGGTCTCAAAAGATGTGCTTTTTTTTCTGTTCAAAATTAGCTTGGCTTACAAGCAGCAGCACCCCAACTTGATGAATTTCAGCTTGAAGTGATAATAGGCCCACTTTTACTGTGGAACAAAAATAGATTGGCCATTAATTTGCTGAGGCTGTTCCTATTGTCGCTTATGCAAAACTATCCTGCCACTGGCCACTTGCTACCAAACTATCATTAAAAATTACAAAACTACAGATGATATACAATTGTCCCTCAGCAGGAAAGTCACGGCCCCTCCCGCACCCCCCCCCCCCGCTGTCTCCTGGGAAACACACAGGTCCCAGGAGATAGCGGGGACCAGTTAAGACACGCATGCGCAGTAGGGAACCGGGAAGTGAAGCCGCAATGCAATCCCTCACCGAGAATGGCGCCAGCAGCTGAGAGCCGAGCGATTGATCAGCTTCGGCTGCCGACATCACTGGACTCCAGGACAGGTAAGTGTCCACTTACAAAAACTGCAGCTGCTGACTTTTAATATCTGCTGGCTTTTAATATTTTTTTTTTGTAGGTGGACTCCCTCTTTAACTTTTACCATGGGAGGGGGGATTTTGAGTTTCAAAACTGCAGGATTTGCTGCACACCCATTGTTGTGTTTTCTGCTTTCCTGGTGCCTCCATGGCAGCATACGTATGATAGATCAATAACTAGCTAATCAGGGTGGGAAGCTTCAGCAAATTAGAATGGGCTGTTGTGTGGGTGTTAACTTTTTATAGCTATGCACTGGTCCTGTGGGTGGAAGTAGGAGAAGTAGGCGGCGCTACTATCATACATATGCTGCCATTGAGGCACCAGGAAAGACCATTTTTGGTGTATTTGATATGGTGATTAGGAATGAGGTTCAGATTCACATCAAGTGAGGTTTTGCAGTGAATCTGATTTGACCTTGCATGTGCAGGTGTATTTATATATAATTTACCACGCATTAACTTTTGAAAACCATAATGTACTCCATGGCTTTGGAATCATGATGAACAGGCTTAGAAGTAACCATAAAGAAAATATAACAACCTGACTTGCCTTACATTAGTTCCCTCCTAGTAGCTGGGTCCCATCCACAACTCTGCTGTAAGCACAGGGAATGTGCAGCATAGTGGTGATGACACTACTTGCTACTTTGCTACATTTATAAAAATCTGCCTGGCACTGGCTAATTTCTACTAAACAATGCCTTTCCACATAAAGCTGTGCAATTATTTAGGAGACACCTTCCTTAGAATTTACACTCTGTATTTAACACATTTTTTGTTGCTAAACCTAAATGTAAAAAAATACTTTAACTGTTAAATTCAAATAATGGATTGTGGTGTTGATGCTTTCAGTAAGCCAAGCTTATAGCAAAAAAATAAATAAAAAATCACACAAAAAATATGCTGCATATCATATCAAGCATAGCATATCATAGCATATCAAGTAGGCCATCAAAGCCATATCAAATTTATTTTCATTGGCACAAGCCTTGAAAGCATTGCCCCATGGGGTCATAATTCACCTGGCAATGACTTTATTGCAGGTTAGGGCAAAATTCACGTTTCGCACATTTTTTTTCTAATGAATTTACTAAACTCTTGGTGAATCAAACCCCAGTAAAGTCACTCATCACTAATAGTGATGTATAATGATTGTGAGCTTATATTAGCTAATATTAGCTTATTATGAGAGTAAACTGTTCTGACTTTAAACATGGTAACGTTTCCTGGATGTCCATAAAAGAAATGGTATACCTTAAAGGGAAACTAAACTCTCTTAATCAACAATAACTGATTTTTTTTTTTTTTTTTTTTATAAATCTTTTTATTAAATTTCCTTAATTACAAACAAAACACAGAAAGACACAACAAAACATCATACACATTGAACCAAAAATATAATAATACGATTTCCACAATCGAATATAAGAGTTATTAATCCCATAGAAAAAGAGAACAAAAATAAAAATTAATTCCTTCTTTCACCAATATAATGGAAATTTGTAAGTTCTGAATATAATTGTATTCTATTTTGTATGAATTGCACACTGCCCTCACTGTGCACAGGGCACTAATAATTTTTTCAGTACATGTTTGCATTCTTTCGAGTCCTGATTAGAATTAGTCTGCCTATGTAACGCCCCTTGTTACCATAAACGTACAATTGTAATATTAATGTGATACCTATGTAATTATGTGTATAAAAACCTTAATTGCGTTATAATAAAGCAGAACAGTTATTTGGAAAGATGCTGAGCGTATCTTTTGTGTCTGTTCCCTACTGCAGTAGTTATTAATTTGGAACCACTAATCAATATGAGGATAGGAGTTGCCTATCATCAAAATGTCCTGGTCAACCAATGACCCCAAACATTTCTCATATGAGAATGCACTTATTATAGACAATAGCCCCCTTGGGCGTTCAATGCTGTATACGGTTTGTCCAGCCACTTTGCTCACACTTTATCGTACTTACTTACTTAGGGCAGCCCCTATTCATGCAAGTATCTCTATACAGTTGAAGACTATTATTTACCAATTGCTTCTAATATGAGAGCGTAGGGGGCCAAGGTTTCTTCCAATGCAACGCAATAGCTTTTCTTGCATAAAATAATGATATATTCGCAAACACTCACTCAATTGGAAAAATAGTCTCTATCAAACCCAATAAACAGACAAACATTGAGACCGGTAAAGGGACAGAAGTGATGGAATTCAATAAATCCACCACTTCGACTCAGAAAATAGCTATATATGGGCAGGTCCAAGAGATATGTGTAAAATCCCCCTGAATTACTCTGCGTTGCCAACACTCTGAAGAGCACAGAGGATTTATCTTATTAAGTCTGTGTGGCGTGATATATGCTCTATGTACCAATTTGTATTGGATCATGCGATCTTTCAAAGATATCAAAGATCCCAAAGGAAAACCCCATACACCCCTCCAGTCTTCCATATCTAAATCTGGTATATCTTGCACCCACCTAGCTCTAAGAGCCTCTAATGGCAGGATAGAAATTAATATAAGATGAGAATACAATCTTGAGATAGACTTATCCAGGCACTCAGACCTAAGCACTAATTTTAAAGTACATTGTCTAATCGTTAAACTATCCTGTGGAAATTGTGCATGAAAAGTATGGAGAAGCTGAAAGTATCTAAATAAATGGGAACTTGGAACATTGAAAGTCGAAGTAAGTGTAGTAAAAGTAGACCGTTTCCGATCAGTAATCACTTTGGAAAGTAATTTTAATATTATATTTAGTCCATGCAATAGGCTCTGGTGCTTTAAAAAATTGAGGAAGATTAAACCATAGTGGGGCACTTGGAGAAAACGCACCTTTGGGATAATGCTCACATCTAAGACTGGCCTCCCAGGCTCGAATAGTAATGAGCATTGAAGGAGTCAACTGGTATGGTGCCCCTAAATAAAAGGGCCTTAAGAGCATCTATAGAACCTACTACTGCCGTTTCCAGCCAGCTAGAGGAATTATATATATCAGGATTCAGCCACCATGTAGCCCTAATCAACTGCGTGGCTAAAAAATATTTATATAAGTCCGGAAAAGCTAATCCTGCCTGGTCACAAGGGTGCATCAGGGTGGTTAATTTATACCTGGGGTTCTTCGATCCCCATAAAAAAAGATGAAAAAAGTTGGTTTAATTTTGTAAAAAAGGACATAGGAAGCCACTGGGGGGAAATGGCTAAATAAGTACATAACTTTTGGTATAATTTTAATTTTTAAAAGATTAATACATCCCAGTAAAGACAATTGTAAAGACTTCCATGCCTTCAATTTTAACCCAATATCTTCCAAAGTCGGAGTCAAATTCAGGGAAATAAATTCAGAAGCTTGACGGGAAATAAAAACTCCTAAATATTTAAAGTTCTCCACCCACTGCAATATCTATTGGGAACAGCAAAGACTTGCTCCAATTTACCTTCAGCCCTGTGACCATTGAAAAAGTAATATTAGACAGCGGAGGTTGTAGTCGCCTAGAGATAAGCTTTGTCAAAATCTTAAAAACTACATTCAAAAGTGTGATAGACCTAATATGAAGCACAAACAGATAGATTTTTTGGGTACTTATGGATTAAAACTATATGAGCGTGACTCATTGATTCCGGTAGGGCTCCTTCCCTTAAACATTCAGAGTAAAGAGAAGCCAGTACATTGGCTAAAAGCTCTCCATGAGCCCTATAAAATTCAATAGGAAGGCCATACGGCCCCGGTGACTTCCCCAATGGAAAGGAACCGATGACCGAGAGGACCTCCTTCGGTGTTATTAAATGTACTAACGTCTCCCTCTCATTATCCGTTAACCAAACCAGTGCAACTGAATCCAGCCAAGCTGCCAATTCGGTTGGCTGGAAATCAGGACACAAATGAGATGTATACAGTGTCTGATAAAATTGCTGAAAAGTCTCAAATGTTGGGCTGTGTACAAACTATATCTCCAGAAGTGGTGTGTATTTCTGATATCGGAACACTAGGTTGTTCATGTTTAGCCATCATGGCCAAAAAAGTACCATTACGATCTCCCTGCTCAAAAAGCTTAGAGGATTGAATTAAGAGAGACCATATTGGTGTGCCATAAGACTGCCATCATCCTGAAAAATATTGGAAGAATTAGTCTGCAACAGAATGCATATAGGGGACGCCCCTTTGGATTTTAAAGGCAGAAAAAGAGTAGAGAGAGTAATAACCATAAAAGGCACCAGCAGTGCCAACTTTATTAATGTACAAAAATTGAATAAAAATGTCTAAGAGGACAAGACAAACATATACAATCAACAATTGGTGTCTATACAAAAAAATAGTATCAGAGACATATAGAGCATGAATAAATAACACCCAATGCCGACAACCCCAAACCATCCACCTTCATGGGGTAGGTCTGGTGGGGGTAGGTGGCTAATGCATATTTCCCAACATGTTTCGGAGAAGACCGTAGTCACATTTGTATATTCCTCCTTCAGGGGAATTATTTTACACACAGATGGGTGGAGGAAAATTATTTCTTGTCTCTAGAACATAGATATGAACATCAATGAGTAACATAGCAAAAAACAGAACCATATAAATGGTCTATTTTATAGCCATTTTTATGTCACAAAAAATCATAGTACTTACATAATGAAGCTCATGTCATAAAGAAAGAGAAAAAACAGATGAAAGTGTCAACGTGCTGGTTGTGGGGGTCCACGGGTGACAGAGGGAACGCCAGTGATAACACGCGGGGTCGCATGGGCACCTTCACAAGGGACGCCTAATCCACCCTGTAGCGAACAATGTCAGCATTAGGGGGAGGATTTGCACATGAAGAGAGGCCAAAAAAGTATATAATTTAAAAAAATCCATAGGTGTATAGAGACTGGCCCTTTAGGGTGTCAGTTTCATAAAAGAGATGGTTCTTACCTAAGTTAAGGTGATAAATCAGGGGCATTTGCTGCTGACAGTCCAGTGTCTGTCAAGTCAAGATGGTAAATCAGGGGCATCAGCTGCTGACAATCCGGTGTCTGCCACTGTGTTGGCATGAGACATCCGGATGTGAGCAAAAAGAGTAGCCTATATATAGGGGAGTAAATCACTAAACAAGATTACTCAACATGGAACAGCTGTGTTTAAACTCAGCTGGAAAGGTAGGATCGAGGGTGTGCGGAGGATGGCCAATCAGAGGCAAGCCGAGACGCAGTCCCGGCTGCTGCGTCAACACGCATAGCGGGCGGGGACATGCCTCAAGGAGCGTACCTCAGGCACAGGGGCGCGCGGCGCAGCCACGCCAGTACCTGGCGCGATGGCGTCAACGTGCCACCGGCGGGAAGGCTTCGCCGTCGTCATGGGCTCCACCCCTCACAGCCAGTCCAGGACGGGAAGGAGAATCCGTCACCGTCCTCGGCTGCGGCAGGGAGAGCCCACCCGCTGGTTGTCAGTGCACAGGCAGCACCATGGGGACCACAGGCGCCCAGTCATGCCACCCTGTGGATGGGTGAAAAAGAGACAACCAGCCTGTTGAGCGGAAAAGGCAATCACAATGTATCATGAAAAGAAAAACATGGGTGATGAAATAAACATAGTTGGCATGGAATAAAAATAAAAAATAAAAATAAATGTAAAAAAATAATAATATAATAAAAAAATAATAAAAAAGTAAATAATAATAAAAAAAAAAAATGCAGTGTGAAGGGAGAAGGAGCAGGGAAAACAAAACTCCATAACAATACAAAACAAGGAGACAGTGATGATGTAACATCAAGCGTGGATCAACAGCAGGAAAAATTACATCAGCACTGTATATCAAAGTGTATTGTTGTGTATAGTTGAAAAAGTGAAAAAAGAGGGGGATCTAAACCAATTTGATAGCCTACATATTAAGTTCACACACCCCTGACGAGAAGCCTGGGAGGAAGGGTCTGAAGTTGAAAGCCTCGTTCAATCCTGGTGGTGACGTGGCTCGTAGACTATGGATCCACTTGAGTTCACATTTGAAGGAGGCTTTTGTTGAAATCACCACCTCGTGAACTAAAGTGGATGCGGTCCAGTCCCAGAAAATAAATTTTGGTGATCGAGGTGGGATGTGCTAGGGCCATGTGTAGGCTGATAGTTACATCAGGATCACGTTTTAAGATGGTTGAGACATGTTGGTATATTCTCTTCCAAAGGGGGTTGATGGTCTTCCCAATATAATAGCATCCACACTCACATGTGAGTAAATAAACTACCCCTGGGGTCTTACAGTTAATGAAGTGTCTTGGGTGGAATAACTGTCCATTGGGTAGGTGAATGTCCCTACGCCTGTCCATCTACTGGCAGTAGGGACAACCACCACACGAAAAGGTGCCCAGGGTTTTACAGGTATCACCCCTATGTGACCGATACTCTTAACTAATCGGTCACCAACAGATAGAGCCCTCTTGTAGGTTACAGCTTGTGTATCTGGGGCAAAAGGGGATAAGAGTGGGTCCATTTTTAGTAAGTGCCAATATCTATTCAGAATTTGTTTTAATTTTCGATGTTGCGTGGTGTATGTGGTAATAATTCTGATAGTATTGTCAGTGGGAGACTGTATTGGTGTATCCAATAAGTCATGTCGTGACAAGGCTAGTGTTCTTTTGTAGGCTTTTTTTTTAGGGAAGATCGCGGGTAGCCTCTTTCGAGTAGTCTGGTCCTTAGTTTGCCAGCCTCTACTTTAAATGTAGAGTCGTCTGAACAGTTTCTGCGTGTCCTAAGGTACTGTGTGTAAAGTATAGAAGTCAACAGGGGTTTGGGATGGAAACTGGTTGCATGTAGCAAAGAATTTCCCGCTGTGGGCTTCCGGTATAACTGACTTGAAAGGCTGCCGTCAAGTTGTTTTTTGACTAACCAAAAAAGTGATCTCAGTCTCACTGTATACCATAGTAAAAGCTAAATTGAATTCATTACGGTCGATTGCAGCCAAGAATTCGTGCAGAAGTTTGTCTGGGCCTTCACATATAAGGAAAAACGTTGTCTATATACCTGCGCCATGTTGAGATGTGGCACATGTAGGTAGACAATGAGTCATTTGTGATCAGAGAGTGCTCCCACTCCCCCAGATACAGATTGGCGTACGATGGGGCACAACAAGTCCCCATCGCAACACCCTGTACCTGGAGGTCGTGGGAACCGTCAAAACAAGACACATTGTGAGACAAAATAAATTTGAGAGAGTTCAAGATGAACTCGTCGTATTCTGGTTTGGAATCACTGAATTGAGAGAGTGCGCGACGCACCATTGCGAGGCCTAAATTGTGTGGTATGCTACAATATAGGGACTCCACGTCAATACTGACTAAGAGAGTGCCCTCAGGGATATGTATATCTCGTAGGGCTTGTAGAAAATGTATGGTGTCGCGTATGTACGATGTTTGGCATTCAACGAGAGGTTTCAGATGGTTGTCAACCATCCGACTGAGATTTTCCGTGAGATTGCCACGTCCGGAAATAATAGGTCTGCCTGGTGGTTTGTCTAGTTTTTTATGCAATTTAGGCAGTGCATAGAAGGTGGCTTCTTTCGGGTGGTCAGTTCTGACAAATTCCCAAGTGTCTTTGGTTATAACATTGTAATGATATGCTGTATCCACGAGATTATAGAACTCATGTGTACATTTATCTAGGGAGGACCGTCCGATAGGGGGGTACCACTCCCTATTTTTAAGTAGATCTTGACACATTTCGATATATTGGGTATTGTCCATGACCACGACATTGCCACCCTTGTCAGATGGTTTGATGACAATGTCGTCATGGGCCAGAGTGTCAAGCGTCTCACGCTCATCACGATTGAGGTTGCTCTTGGGTTTGTGAAAGAGTTTCATATTGTCACTGCTCAAAAAGCTTCTGTTTGTTTTGTTATAAATCCAACCTTGTGGCCTCCACTATATGTAAGTGAAATTCCTGTTTGTCATGAAGTAAAGCATTAAAATTTGACTGAGGGATCCGCAGCATATTGACATATTCTTTCTTCTATTATACGTTTTAAAGCATCACTCCTTATTTGCCGAGCCTTATTAACCGCTTTAATAGCGGATATGTACTGTCCCCTTGTATAGGCCTTAAATGCATCCAATGTTATTGTTAAAGTAGATGACCCTGCATTAATTTCCCAATACCCTGTTAAAAGGTTCAGAATTTTTTTAGTCACATCTGGATGTGAAATCCAGTAAGTTCCCAATCTCTATTGTGCTGCATTACGAAAATGATGCATGCAAAGTGTAAGCATAAGTGGAGCATGGTCAGATAACCCACTTGGCAAGTATATAACATCCACCATATCCGCTAATAATATTATAATAATAATATTGTGTCAATCTCGCCGCATTTCTCGGCGAGATTTGACACCTGCGAGCCCCATCACGGGAGCCAGCGCCGAGATGGCTCACTCATCGAGAAAGGAAAACTTTGTTTTCCTTTCCCGATGAGTGACAGGCAGTGCCGACAGGTGTCTGGTATGAATCCTGAGGGGGAACGCCGCGCCAAATTTTAAATGAAAAAAATCGGCATGAGTTCCCCCCCAGGGGCATACCAGGCCCCTAGGTCTGGTATGGATTGTAAGGGGAACCCCCTACGCCGAAAAATCACCGCCTATATAAATGGCTCCGCAGCTCGCACACAGCATTCCAGCCGGAGAGAGCACCGTGTCAACATCGGAAGAAGCGACGAGACAGCGGCGACAAGACAGCGGCAGCAGACCGGGCCCCTCGCTGGCAAAAGAGCTGGAAGATGATATCTGAGGGGCCCGGGAGAAGAGGCGGAACACCAGGAGAAGTCGGAAGAAAACACCCCCCCACCCCCACAGTCAGAAGAAGACCCCGGAGCTGCCTAATAAATTACTGTTAACACCTGTGTGCTGTGTTTTTTTTTTTATTGACACTTTTCCCTAGGTGAATGGGTAGGGGTACCATGTACCCCATACTCATTCACACAGGGTGGGGGGCCGGGATCTGGGGGCCCCCTTATTAAAGGGGGCTCCCGGATTCCAATAAGCCTCCCGCCCGCAGACCCCGACAACCAACAGCCAGGGTTGTCGGGAAGAGGCCCTTGTCCTCATCAACATGGGGACAAGGTGCTTTGGGGTGGGGGGTTCACCTTTACAATCCATACCAGACCTAAGGGCCTGGTATGCCCCTGGGGGGGAAACCCACACCGATTTTTATTTATTTATTTATTTTTTTTTTTTTTTTTCTCCATTTAAAATTTGGCGCGGCGTTCCCCCTCAGGATTCATACCAGACAGCTGTCAGCACTGCCTGTCACTCATTGGTGTGGTATCGCGCTGGAAACACAATCTTGCGGTCAGGTACTGTATATATCTCTGACCCCACAGAAGAAACACAGCCAAAACATATTTACCCTGGGGGTTAGAAAATATATCCTCCACCGTACATGGCAATGATCTGCTAATCAATATTGATATGCCTTCTGTACCCAAGGCCTCTTAAGGGTCAGAAGCTTATTCCCTGTTAGATGTGTTTCTTGAAGTAGCACGTGTGGAAGATATCTTTTCAGATATCTAAATAACAATGCTCTTTTAAATTTTGAATTAAGACCACGAACATTCCATGACAGGATAGAAAAAACCTCTTGATCACGTGACATCTAAAAGATAAAGAATATAAAACCTAGATATTTAATTAAATTGTGAGATACATTGCAAAAAGGTAGATCCCAGAAACAGCGAGCATTTAAAGAAACAGATTACGGAAAAACAAAAAAACCCCAAAAAAACCACAATGTGTATGAACAGATAACAAACACACAACCCGAGCGTAAAAACGCTCTTCCTGCCTTTCTCCAACGCCATCCAAAAAGAAGCAAGGTGGCGCTGAGAAGGCTTTATCCCAAAAACTATCAAAAATATAAGCAACTATATCTACTTAACCTATAAGCTAAAACAGCAAACACAAACACCCCCCCTCAAAAAAAAAATGGGGGGGAGGAGAATGTAGTTGGTACTGAGAGAAGCCTGAAATAGCACGTTAGAGCTCCTAATACAAAATATTAATAATACAAAATAATAGATCTCTTAACGTCCATCCAACCAAATGAAAGCAGCGGCCGGAGTATAAAAAAAAAAATGTTTGTCCATTATCTATAATACGCAGTCTACTGGGAAACAGAAGGCTATACTGTATAGTCTTCTCTTGCAGTCTCCTACGAATCTCCATGTAAGTTTTACGACGTTGCTGAACTTTTTGACAATAATCCGGGAAAAATAATAACTTAGTATTTTCAAAAGGTATATCTTATTTGGCCCTGGCAGCTGCCAGAACTCTATCTCTATCTCGGTAATTCAATAATCATAACAAAAAAGGCGTGGGGCTGGCCCCAGATTTAGGTGGTTTTTGTGGGACCCTATGTGCCCGCTCCACCACAAAGGTGGGTGATACACTACTCACTACCAAAACTGATAATAATTGGTCAGCAAATTCAGTAGGTTTAGTAGTACAAGTACAGGCGCAAATTTCTAGAAAATAACAAGTATAAAACTACCATAGGGATACCATAACATGAAAGGAATATATTATATTGACAATAATATGTAAAGGAGAAAGGGGGGGGCAGGGAAAAATTCCATGACTTAATGAAAGTCCATGTGTGAGCCAAGGGAAATTAAATGTAAATAGGGGAATGGGGATGGATGAGAGGGGGAAGGAATGCTGGTGGTGGTAGATCCAAACCCAGGGCTGCCTTCAAGAGAGAACTGCAGCCGGCTTCTACACTCTAGCGGTGTCCGGAGTACACAAAGCCTCAACGCGGCAGGCAGGAGGACGCTGATGACCGATCTGATGTTTATATGATGGATATTAATACCACACGCTGTTTGATGACTTCACACTTGTGAGTTGCTTGTACATATTTTTTATTAAAGTGGATTTTAAATTTCTACACCCAGAGGCGCCTCTCTCCTCGTGCTTTCAGTAGGTTTAGTCCCTTCAGTCCTTTTCTGGTAGGCCCAAGATACAGACATTATTTCTTCTAAGACGATTTTCAGTATTATTGGCTTGCTCCTGCAACCGTTTAACCTGAAGCTGTAAAGCCTGCATTTCTCTAAAGGTCAATTTAGTAGAGTCTTCCAATATGGAGACCCTGTTTTCCATCTCAGAGACCTTGTCTTTAAATCCATCCAGGTCCTGATGGATCTGAGAAACATCTGAAGCTATAATATCCATTTGCCCCTTAAGAGTCTCTTTACACTCCATTATGATGGCCAGATGGCTGCAACTGAAAAGGAATCCTCCACAGATGTGGAATCCTCCACAGATGTGGCGGACATGTCATTAGATGATTGAGAAGCAGCAGCCATACCAGCTTTTTTTTATTTTTTTTTTACTATCTTTGCTTTCTTTATTTCGTTCCTTGGAAAGGTGTCTGCTGCAGAGGTTGATTCTAATGTTGATTTATGTCACTGAACGAGTCTGGGGTTGAGACTTCTATCCCCAGCCTCAAAAAAAAAAAAAAAAAAAATAGAAACAAAAGACAATGTTTCTTAATAGCTGGTATTCAAAAAGCTGTTATACTGCAAAGCTTAAATAATGGTCCAGAATATATTATATTATATTATGCTATTTATAAAGTTCATAGACATCATAAACATGCCTCAGGATATAGTCTATGTCAACTCTATTGCAGCAAGCAGACTCAAACAGCACAAAAACAACACAAAGGAGCCAACCATCCAGGGGCCAGGAGCCAGGAACTGCAATCTTAAAAGCCAGGACCCAGAGGCAGTGAGTCAGTGAGTCAGAAGCTGAAAGCTGGAGTACAAAAAAAAGACTGAAGAGCCAGGGGTCAACAACAGGGTAGCAGGATAACAGCAGGCAGCAGCAAAAAAAAAAAACACATAAATTAGAGGATAGTATATAAGGAAGAAATTAGTGGGACTTTATATGAGGTGTAGGGGTGCCGCTCAGGTCCCCCCCTCCATCCCGATTGGATGAAAATAATGAAAAATAAAAAATAAAGTAGCGGGACTTTATATAAACACACGGGAGCAAGAATAAAATTTAATGGATTCAAATGGTCATAGAGTTTTTGTATTCAAATAATTCAATGCATGATGCTATATAAAACTATTCGTACAACTACTACAATTCATTGGAGCCAGAAAAGATATACATACATACATACATACATACATACATACATACATACATATTCCAACAAGGAATCAATACATGATATATAATATAAAAACATTTAGAGCATGATTGAATGGAAAAAATAATCATATATGAAAAACAAAAAAAGGGGGGGGGGGGGTTGTAGGGGGAAGAAAACCAATTATTATGGAACGGCCTGATCAGATGCATCATTGTGTACACTAGGTTGTTGTTGGCTCTATGCGTTTCAAGGTATTTAACCTATCATCAGGAGCAAGGAACCATAGTGATAATCTAAAAAATAAATATATAAAGGAAAAATATTTTATTAAAAAGAAAATGGGAAAAAAAGGGAAAAGGAGAAAAAAAGGGGAAAAAAGAAAAAAAACACAAAACGGGCAGGAAGGGTCCTCCCTGATGGACCCGAACTGCCCGTACACTTACATGGTGGTCCACACAGTGGTGGTGCGGCCATGAAATCCCCAGACCAAACCAAATATGCCCCGCACGGGAGCTGAGGGGACATGCCGCGGCAGGCAAAACACAAAAATGAACGACGCCCCGCAGGAGTACCAGTGTAGAAAGTAGTGGAACAATAGAACCAAATCTGGAAAGGAAAAGAAAGATATGTTGCTGTGGAGTGGACGTGGACAAAAAGTGGAAAGAAATAAACTAGAGAGTGAAAGATATAGAACAGGGGAAGGGAATAAGAAAGGGTGAAGAAAATTAGTGTGAATGGAAAAAAGGAGTGAAAATATGAAAGGGGTGAAGGGAATAAGGAAACTAAAAAGTTAAAAGAGAGGAAAAAATTAGCTGGGTAATTCGAGAGAAACAAATAGTGGGGAACAAGAGGGGGGAGAAAAGGAGAAAAGGGAAAGCAGGTGTGAGAAAAGAAAAAGGGAAGAAATGAAAACCAAGAAAGTGGTGAAGGGGAAATGGGACTAGATTTGAAAGTCAAAAATAGTGGTAGGAGGGAATGTGTACCTGATATCGAGTGAGTCCAAACAGGAGTGCCTAGATGCATAAGTGGTGGGTAAATGCAGGTGTGTACCGAGCGGGGTGTGGAATCCATGCGGGGATGAGGTCCATAGCTGCCAAGCCCCCGCAACCATATCCCCAACGTCAGACGCTGGCCCATGAATAGGGAGAGAAGGGGAGAACGCCGACAGCCCAGGAACCAAACCATTCATGGTCCCACAGGCGGCGGCGTCAACCAAGTCAACCCCCCAATGGGCCAGCAGGTGGTAATCACTCGGTCGGCAGACGCCATGCTAAAAAAGCGCCAGCGTGTCCGGCCGGCATGTGTGACGTCGACGCGCAGTGAGCACGAGCCCCGCCCACCCTCCGTCACAACAGGGCGGAGGGGGGGTCCGCAGTGAGCGTCGCAGCTCCCGAACGGGACAGAGAGGCAGGCCCGGCAAAACCACAGACGCACGCACCACTGCGTGCATGTAAGGGAGAAACCAAAATTAAAAAGTAAATAGCTAAAAAATGAAACCAAAAAATAAAAATCGAAAAAAAGAAAAAAACTGAAAATGTCACAACAGACAAAAATTAAATATTTGATAAAGAAGTAATATATTAATTGGAAAGGCGGTTAAACCTCTGACAAACAGAGATGGGAATCAAGAAAAAAAAAATTTAATTTATGGTTAATGCAGCCGTGTGCCTATCATCCCTAATTGGTTGATGGTATATAAGGAAGAAATTAGTGGGACTTTATATGAGGTGTAGGGGTGCCGCTCAGGTCCCCCCCTCCATCCCGATTGGATGAAAATAATGAAAAATAAAAAAGTAGCGGGACTTTATATAAACACACGGGAGCAAGAATAAAATTGATAGCTTTTAATGGATTCAAATGGTCATAGAGTTTTTGTATTCAAATAATTCCTTGTCAAAAGAAGTTTATTGAGTATACAATATTATAAAGATACATAAAGTAAGTTTACGGGGGGGCGTGACCGGAAGCCGACCTTAATGAACGCTTGAACCCACAGCTCCTTCAGCCCACAGCATTGAAGGCACATTAGGAGACGATTCGCAGCACCCACATGGGCAAATCGAGGACCACCCGATCCTCCAAACAAAGGGGCTCATCGCAACCCCCTCCAGGAGCATCCACGGACCTCCGCACCTTCTTCCTCCAGACGGACATGTCTCAGGGCGGGGGAGACAAGATGGCGCCGGACACTCAGGCGCGCGGACGACGGAGCTCCCCGCAGCCCAAGCCACCTCACACCACCCAGCAGCACCATCCACCTAACTCCCCGCTGACGGAGACAGGCCCAGGGATCCCACCATACCACGAGGGAGCGGTGAGTCCGTCGTCCTTCCCCGATCCCCAGTCTATGCAGACACGCGGGCCACAGCCCTCCATGCTGCCGGCCACCACACAGCACTACACGCAGTGCTCAGCAGCATTTCTGCGCCTTCTCAGAGCGGCCTCAGACCCTTACATGCAGGGAACGGCTCCACTCTCCCCAGCATCCTCAATTCTCTCACAGGACTACCCACCATTACCTGCCCCGGCTCATCCTCCTAAGCAGAGGCACCAGGACCTGGAGGCTGACAATGAAAGTCCCTGGGCCATGACTGTATCGTCCCCCCACCAAAGGCACAGAGACTGTCCAGATCTAGAGACCCCAGTGTCTCTAGTCAGCAACAAGCCTTTAACCCCTCATATGCTCAGAAAGCCAGCACCCCTCCTTGTACATCATCAGACAACCACCACATGAGGCCCCCCCAGCTAACACAGGCCTTGCCGTGGTCTGAACAGTGGGAGCCCCCGCTGTCTGGACCCCCCGTGCCATCTGAAGCAGGTTCACTTAGTCCACGCTCCCCGCCTCCAGCTCCATCCCCACCGTGCCAGCAATTTGGACCGATGCAACCCCCACATATGCCACCTCAATGGCATACATATCTTCAGGCCATGCCCACTAAGGAGGACTTCAGACAACTAATAGAAGATGTGAAATCCACATGCCGCACAGAAATTCAAGTTCTTCAAACAGGCCTTAAACACCTGGCAGACAGAGTGGAAATGGCGGAAGAAGAGATCCAGGAAACAAAATTGGCAGTTCACAGATCACAACTTCAGGGAGCGGAACATAGATCACTCCTCAGAGACATGCAGAGGCACGTGGAGGATTTGGACAACAGGGGGCGCCGCAACAACATTCGTGTGAGAGGTATCCCAGAATCGGAAGGTAGCGAGGACTTGTAAACCACTCTACAAACCATCTTCAACAACCTCCTCGGTGAACCCCCCACAAAACATATAGAGATGGACAGAGCGCACCGAGCCTTGCGACCTAAAGGAGCAGCATCCAAGCCAAGGGATGTTATTTGTAGAATCACCTCCTACCCCCTCAAGGAGGGAATCATGAAACAAGCACGCCTGGCATGCAAAATTATTTTTGAAGGGACTCAGTTACAACTATACCCTGATCTCTCTTGGATCACTCTGCAAAAACGCAGACTCCTCCAACCGTTACTGCAACTACTACAGACCAAGACAATCCCCTACCGGTGGGGCTTCCCCTTCACTCTCACTGCGAAGCACCAAGGCACAACTGCTGTTCTGAGATATCCGGAGGACCTCCGCACATTCTGTAACATCCTGGACATTCAACCACCACAGCTCCCAGATTGGGACCTAGTAGCCACCCCTCCAATACCACCTACAGTCTGGCAGAAGGTCCCCACCTCCAATCGGCCCAGAAACCCTGAAGCATCGCGCAAATCTGCCAAGCACAAGAACGGATAAGCTTCACCGCTCCATGAAGGCCTGCACTTCCGATTGGATCACTACTATTCTGGAACATTAGTTCTTCCTACTCGGGACTTAAATGCCCACTATATTTCTAGATTATAGTCTCCTAAATTGCCCCTACACCATAGAATGGTTAACTACAAGGGCTTACCTAGATCGAGCTTTGAGAACGTGGACACTCACTCGATCGCCCCTCACCCCCCCCTGTTCTTTTTTTGATTCATAGTTTAGCGAATCATAAAGTTTGATTGTATAACTATATTAGTGGCGGGCTCCCTGGTGCCTTCTCCTGGCTGATCCCTTTGGGTTGGCGGGGGGGAGACATCTGGGAATCCATGATTGTCAAGGCCTGTTGCCCAGAAAAGCACTGAAGATAATGTATGCAACATGTTACCACTTGGTCTTAATCTCTCATCTCTTTCTTCACCTCTCTTCCCTCTCTCTCCCCCTTAGTCGTTCTCAGGTGTACACAAAAGTGAAGGCGAGGTGTCCTGGTCCCCTCCCGGAGAATGCCGGCCCCTGGCTTTTGCCCACAGACCCTGGTGCATCTTCGGTAAGTAAGCTCACACACGCCCACCCACACGTAGACAGATGGCAAAGATACTGTCCTTAAATGTCCATGGACTAAATTCTAACAAAAAAAGGCATCTGACGCTGAGGGAGTTCAGGCAGTCGGGGGCTGATATTGTACTGGTACAGGAAACACATTTCAATAAAGAGGGCTCATTCGCGTTCGCCTCCAGATATTTCCCTCAAATATATTTATCATCTAGCACTCAAAAAAAAGCGGGTGTGGCTATACTTATTAAAAAGGGAGCCCCCTTCACTTGTGCAAACCACTATGCTGATCCTAAAGGTCACTTCATTATCCTACAGGGTACATGGCACGCACAACCAATCACGTTATGCGCCCTATACGCACTGAACACCAAACAATATAACTTCCTCTCCAAAGTATACTCCCGCATCTTTAAATCAAACCCAGGGGTTTTGGTGGTGGGGGGGGGATTTCAATCTTGTCCAATCAGCTACTGCGGACCGACAGGTGGTGGGCACCCGGGCGTCACACACAGGAGTCCTTAGGGATTCTAGACTCTTCTGACAAATCTCTAGACGATATCCGCTCTTTGACGCGTGGAGGGCCCTTCACCCAGGCGATCAGCAGTACACATTCTATTCCGCCCCCACCGCATTCACTCTAGAATAGATTACTTCTTCGTCAACAATCTTACGCTCAAACTAACACAAGCAGCTCAAATACTCCCCATCTCATGGTCAGATCATGCCCCCATCCTACTTAGGCTGAACTTAGACACCCCTAACCGCAGATCCTATAACTGGAGACTTAACACATTCCTCCTCCAACACCTGCCCTCACAACTGGAACTACAGTCCACCCTTAAACACTACTTTATAGAAAATGCCTCCTCAGAGACTTCATTATCTACACTATGGGAAGCCCATAAGGCGGTCCTACGCGGTAAATGTATGGCACTGTCCTCCGCAATGAAGAAAGATAAACTGGCAGCGAAATTAAACGCGGAGAGGGATCTCAGAGTGTTGGAGCGTAAGCTCCAAGACACCCCCACAATACCCCTTCTCCGGAAAATAATTAGTCTCCGCTCTACCCTTAAAGAACTCGCACTAGGCCAAGTAGAAAAGGCACTGATTAGACTGAAACAAATATTCTATGATAAAGGAAACAAGGCGCATTCCCTTTTAGCCAACAAATTACGAGACAAATCCCATATGCAAACACCACATCAAATTAAAAATAAATTGGGACAAATGGTATCCCACCCCACGGAGATTGCCCATGCTTTTGCAGACTTTTACAAAAACCTATGTAACCCCCCCTCCCAGGACTTATCCCACAAACTGCGACGGTATCTGGAATCCAGCAGAATCCCCCACTTGACGCCAACTGACTTGCTATCACTGAATGCACAGATCACAGACGAGGAAATAGAAATGACTGTTAAAAGTTTGCCTTCACATAAAGCCCCAGGTCCAGACGGATTCCCATACGAATACTACAAAACGTTCCTCCCCACCTTACTCCCTTATATGCGCAGGATAGAAAATCTTTACCAAACTCCTTTCCAACCGCCTCAATCAGATCCTCCCCTCCCTGGTCCATAAAGACCAGGTGGGATTTGTCCCGCTTAGACAAGCGGGTGATAATACCAGAAAGGTTATAGATCTGGTGGAGGTGGCGAACAAGGAGGGCCAGGCGTCCTTGCTGTTAAGCCTGGACGCGGAAAAAGCATTTGATCGGTTGGGATGGCCTTTTCTGTTCGCAACCTTACAATTTATGGGATTTCGGGGACCTTTCCTGCGGGCAGTCAAACACTTATACACTAATCCCTCATCCCAAGTTAGAACCCCCTTTGCACTCTCTCCAACATTTTCTGTGGCGAACGGGACTAGACAGGGATGCCCACTCTCGCCCCTTCTATTTGCGCTCTGTGTAGAACCCCTAGCAGCATCCATCAGGAACAACCCAGATATTAAGGGAATTTCGGTCAGAGGTAGAGAATTTAAGATCTCCCTCTTCGCCGACGATATTATACTCACACTAACTCAACCTCATACTACCCTTCCGATCCTACATATAGAACTAAGCCGCTTTAGAGCCCTTTCAGGATATAAAATAAACAAATCAAAATCAGAAGCACTCCCAATTAATATCCCGGCCACCGAGGTCACACTTTTAAAATCCAACTTCCCGTTTACATGGAAAACAACATCCCTGAAATATCTGGGGACGTACATCACCCCCAAATTTAACACCCTGTACCAGGAGAACTTCCCCCCCATTATTCCGCTCAATTAGATCCTCATTGCTCCAATGGAAAAAGCACCATATTTCTTTACTAGGTCGAATAGCTTCACTTAAAATGACTATCCTTCCGAAACTCCTTTATCTTTTTCAAACATACCAATTCCGCTCCACCAATTGAAAAAACTCCAGTCTGAACTCCTACAATTTGTCTGGAATTATAAAAGACACAGGGTACCGGGATCAGTGTTGATGGCGTCCCGCAATGAAGGGGGACTGGCTTTCCCTAATATTATTAAATACTACTACGCAGCTCAATTACGCGCAGTAGCATCGTGGTTCACCCACAAGTCCTACAATAAATGGACGGAAATTGAAAAGTTATGGCTAGCTCCCACACATCCAAATAACCTATTATGGAGTGCGAGCGCGGATGTGGCCCCTGAACGTATGCTAGGTCCCATGTCCCTCCTGCGGAGGGTATGGCGTAAACTGGCTTCTACTCATGGACTATCATCAGAGAGATCGCTCCTGACCTCTTTTGTCTGTAACCCCAAAGTGCCAGATAGCCTTACTTATCAAATGTCACACCCCTGGACCTCCCAGAATTTATTCCATTTTGGAAACCTGGCGGATCCTAGGACACGGAAACTTTTGCCATTTACTGATCTACAAAATAAACATGAACTCCCTAGACAGGCGTTTTATGGGTATTTACAAATTAGACATTATGCAGTTACTATAACACCCAACCTACAATTCTCACCTCCCTCCCCATTCGAAACTATGATTCTGGCAGGCAACGCCCAGAGAGGGCTCATATCAGGCATATATAAGATCCTAAATACATTCTCCCAAGACGGGCAGGGCAAACATTCCTATATGACTAAATGGGAAAGGATCCTAGGTGAGGACATTCCTTTGACACAGTGGCAGACCATTTGGTCCCAAGCAGCAAAGAGCTCAATATGCTCACTGTATAAGGAAAACTCCTATAAAATTCTCCTACTGTGGTACATGACCCCAGAGGTGCTCCATACTATCTTCCCTAATACCTCCGATAGATGCTGGCGCTGCCAAGGAGCAAAAGGCACCTTCCTACATATATATTGGAGCTGCCCGCTGCTGGCTCCTTACTGGTCCACAGTTCAGAGATTACTAGATCGCCTATTGGACACACAGGTCCAGGCATCCCCGAAGTTCTTTTTATTAGGTCTATCACCACTCAAACTCTCCACCCCATATAAGAAATTAGTGCGTCATGTCCTAACGGCAGCAAGATGCCTCATAGCTTTACACTGGAAACGCTCCACCCCACCAACTGCTGAGGATCTTTATGCCAGAATTAAGGACATGGAAGTGATGGAAAAAATGACAGCCAGAATACAAGACATAAAATCATACAATACAGCGCTCGCAAATATATGGTATCAAACAGATAAAATTCTTTTGTGAAACCAAAAAAGAAAAAAGAAAGAAGATAATAAAACTTTGTTGCAGCTGCAGAGTGAAAGTACTGTACTTTGAAGATGTATAAACCAAGTGAACTGCGCTGGCAACTAAATGTGAAAGATATATATATAAACAAAAACCACAAGACACCACAGGTGTTGGTAAAGTGGCACGTGAGTATAGATATGGATGTGTCAGAGAACTGGACCTGCAGCTCGCGCATCTGAGCCAAGAGCGGCGAACCGACCGAAATATCTGAATGCCTGCTTTCCTTATCGGTCCCGTGAGTAGCGCATTTATGCGCAGGTGACCTTTGGTTTTTTAAGGTTTTATGCTATATACCTCTCTTCTCTCCTTCGGTGGAACGTGTGCTTCTGTGGTTTTACGAGCAATCTTTTTTACATCACTACACTATTGGCCCTGGTTGTTGGAAAAGATGAAAAAGTTGGAAGCCCGTTTATTGTTTGCCTCATGAAGGAGTATTTATATTGTAGATGACATTTCATGGTCTCTTTGTGTCATCTGGAACTTGCTGAGTGGTTTGCTCCATGCTATCCTATTTTTTGCACAATTGATATGCCATACTTATACATTTATATTTTTATTTATATCATTGTATGCTAAACTGCTATTTCTGAGGTTTGATAGATGCATTTGTCCAAGTAGTGCATCGTCCCATGATCCTGCCATTTCTACACCAATTGATATAATTTTTGTGGAGGGTCTTGGAGCTCTGGTAGTGCAGTCCAGTGCACGCACACTGAGTGCTGGCTCAGATGCGCGAGCTGCAGGTCCAGTTCTCTGACACATCCATATCTATACTCACGTGACACTTTACCAACACCTGTGGTGTCTTGTGGTTTTTGTTTATATATATATATCTTTCACATTTAGTTGCCAGCGCAGTTCACTTGGTTTATATATCTTCAGAATACAAGACAGACTGGAGGCACATAACAGGGTCTGGGAGCCATGGCACCTCCGGGAGGACCCACCTTGACCAGGTAACACCACCATCTCAACGACTTCTATATCCCCCCCCCCCCCCCCTTTTTTCTAAATCTCATTCCTTTTCCTCTCTCCTTCTCCTCCTCCTCCTCCTCCTTCTTCTTCACCCCCCCCCTCTCCCCCACTACCCACCTCTAATTTCTCCTACTGCATAGTCTTATGACTTCTACAGTTTTGGAACATATAACCACAGCTTTGCAGTGGTGAAGCATATACTCCAATAACATGTTAAACAAATGAAACACTAGATGACAAACATTGGACTACCGAAGGCACCTAGTAATACTTTTGTCTATGAGTATAGAAGTTTAGCATCAGAAAATTATATGTTAACTTAAGGTTATGTAATGCCATTGCACATACTGTTTTCACTGCAATGTATTGCACATGTGTTTGAAAATAAAAAACGCTATTTGGGAAAAAAGTAAGTTTACAAGGATCTATAAAGTAAGCTCATTGTTTTACAGTAGGGTTTATATAGGTAAATATCATGAAATTTCAAATATTAAACCTTGGGTTCACGTAAACCTAAATTAAAGATATATATTATTTCCTTTAGTTACTTTTGTAGGTATTTAAATGATTTATACCTACTATACATAGTGTTTACAGGTAGAGTGTATATAGGTCAAATAAATTCTGATAATGAGCTTTAATCGTAAGGTGGAGAAAAGGAAAGAGACGAAAAAGGGTAGAAAGGCAGAGGTATGGTCCACAAGGTTGTCCCGCTCGTCAGTTTATTATTGTTTTTAGTTCTCTTTGAAGCCTTAGAATGGGTGTCTCTGTAAGTCATTTAATCTGTTACCATGGCAACAGGACAGAGTCATTGAAATTTGACAGGAACTGTTGTTTTATCCAAGGATGCCAAAGTTTTTCAAATTTTGGAATTTGATTTTGATCGATGGCTACCATCTTAGCATGGGACATTGTATTATTCATTCTGTGAATTGTTTCTGCTAGTACCAATGTAGGAGATTTCCATGCCTTGGCCACTGTTTGTTTTTCAGCCGTTATTAGTTGGATCATAAGTTTGAATTGAGAGAGTGTTAACGATTCCGGTTTTAGATTAAGTAAAGTTATATATGGATCTGGTTGTATTATTTTTTTAAATATTTTAGATGCAATCATGAAGACTTCCTTCCAGAAGGTTTGGATTACTGGGCACGTCCACCATATGTGTAAATGTGTGCCTATTTCTGGGCATCCTCGAAAACAAAGAGCTGAGGTATTAGGTGAATATTTTGCCACTCTAGCAGGTACAAGGTACCAGCGAGTTAGGACTTTATAATTTGTCTCCAGTGCCAAGATGTTGGGTGAAGATGACTTAGATGTGAGCCATATGTTAGACCAGTCCGTGTCTTCTAAAGTTCGTCCCAGGTCCTCCTCCCACCTCTGAACGTAAGAGGGTCTATTAAGATTTACTACTCCATATAATTGATTATAAAGTGATGAAATTGTACCTTTAGCAAATGGATCTTTTGTACAGATTGATTCAAAAAAGGATAATTGGAATAATGGTGTATCCCCCTTTAGGAATGGTGTATAGAAATTTTTGATTTGGAGATATCTAAATATCTCAGAGTTTTGGTAGATCATATTTTTCTCTAAGCGATGGGAATGAAAGGAATGATTTAGATGCTATGAAGTCATTTAGTGTTTGAATGCCTGATGTCCAAGCTTTGAAAGAATTTGGGTAGATCCATGCCGGATAAAAGGACGGATTTCTGATAAAAGAAAGGAGAGGATTGTGTGGAGATTGTAACTGATATTTGGTTTTTAGTTTATCCCAGAGAGATAAGAAGTGTTTAGTTATGGGATTATGAATTTTAAAGCGGTCTTTAGGATCAAGCCATAACAAGTTTGATATTAATAGAGGGTCATTTTCTGAAGCCTCTATAAATACCCATAATGGGATTTCCTGTTTTGCATGGTATTTGGACAGACTGGCCAAATGTGCTGCTCTGTAGTAGTTAGTAAAATTAGGGTATCCCAGGCCTCCTTTATTTTTGGGAAGATGTAGTGTGTGTATAGGTATACGTGGTTTAGAAGAGCCCCATATAAACGAAGTTGCTCTTTTTTGTACTATTCTCAAAAAATAGGAAGAAATTGGAATAGGGAGGACTCTGAATAGATAAAGCAATTTGGGTAGAATAGTCATTTTGATTGCATTAATATTCCCTATCCAGGATAAAGGAAGTTGCGACCATTGTTTTATTAGAATTGTGATCTGTCTTAATACAGGAGGATAATTGGTTGAGAATAAGTCAGAATGAGATGCTGTTAAATGAATTCCAAGATATGGGATTGATTTTTCTGCCCATGTGAATGGGAGTGCAGCCCTAGCCGGGATCAATTCCATGTTTGTGAGCGAAATATTAAGCACTAGGCATTTCTTAGGATTAATCATAAGGCCGGATAGGGCTGCAAATCCATCAAGAGCTGGTATTAAGTTAGGACCAGAGACCTGTGGTGATGATAGAAAAAGTAATATATCGTCTGCAAATATACATAATTTGTGTGTAATACCTCCTACTTTAATGCCAGTTATAGTTTGGTTTGTTCTGATGTATTGGGCCATGGGTTCGAGTATAAGGGCAAATAATAAGGGAGATAATGGGCAACCCTGTCGGGTACCTCTTTCGATATTAAAGGCATCAGATTTGTATCCAGCATATTTTATATAGGCTTTGGGTTTATTATATAATGCTTTGATCCATGTTAAAAAGTGGGGTCCAAAACCCCATTTTTGTAATGAATATTGCATATATTGCCAGGATACTGTGTCAAATGCCCTCTTAATATCGAGAGATAGAAAACATAAAGGGATTTTCCGTTTTTTAGCAATATGTGCCAATAACACTGCCCTGCGTATATTATCGCCTGCCTGTCTATTTGGCATGAAGCCTACTTGATCTCTATGTATTAATTTTCCTATAATGCTATTGAGGCGTTTTGCTATTATTTTTGCTAATAATTTAATATCGAGGTTTAACAGAGAGGCCGATAATTCACACAGGAAGTATCATCAGAAAGGGGTTTTGGGATCATACAAACAATTGCCATTAGTGTTTCTTGCCGAAAAGAATGTCCTTCTAGAAGTTTGTTAAAAGTTTCAGTGAGAATGGGAGAGAGTATTTCTGAGAATGTTTTATAGTATAAAGCCGAGTAGCCGTCTGGGCCTGGTCTTTTGTTAAGTTTTAGGTCTTTTATGGCGTTAGCAACTTCATCTATAGTTATAGGCTCATCCAAACTGCTTTTTTGATTCTGAGACAACTCAAGGTAAGGTTATTTTTGAGAAGAAGGATTCAGCCTCTGTAGGATTAAATTCATTGTTTGTCTTGTATAAAGTTGCGAGATGTGAGTGAAATTTATGGACTATTTTAACTGGATTACAAGTATAAACATTTTTTGATAATTTCAAACGTATTGGTTTGAAAGATTTGTTAGTTGAATTTAATGCCCGAGCCAAATATGTACCTGGTTTGTTTGTATTCATGTAGAAATTGTGTTTGGAGCGTTTGAGGGATTTATCAACTGACTCAGTGAGAAATAGATCGGATTCCAATCTAGATTTTTCCAGATGAGATTTTGTACTCTGAGATGGATTATCTTGGAATGATATGTAGGCTGCATTAAAATTGAGTTCTAGTTTTTTTGCTAGATTTTTGCGTTCCCGTTTAAATAGTGCAATTTGTCTTTGTATTGTACCACGCAAGACAGGCTTATGAGCTTCCCACAGTGTTATTGGGGAAATGTCTGTTGTATTATTAATTGATATGTATTCCTTTAACGCTTGTTCAATGGCCATCTGATGTAGTGGGTGTTTGAGCATTATGTCCGGTAAGTACCACGTTGGGTCATGAGCTTTTGGTATGGCTGAGGCTATAGTAGTGTATACTGCATTATGGTCAGACCACGGAATCGGAATTATATCTGATGCAATCATTTCTGGTATCATTCCTATTGTTAGAAAAATATGATCTATTCTGGTGAAGGTTTGATGAGGGTGCGAGAAATAAGTGAATTTCTTTTTCATTGGGTTACTTTCTCTCCACGAATCTACCAGATTGTATTTGGAAAGAAGTTGAGAAAAAGGTAATCTAGAGGTTATTTTGGATGGTGTAAAAGGTGATTTATCTAGAAATGGGAGGAGGACCTGGTTCGAATCCCCGCACATTATCACTGTTCCTATTTTGTGTGTATTAATCTCTTGTAATATATGTGAGAGGAATGGTGTAGGTTGTTAGGAGCCTAGTAGGAAATCACCGTGATTGCTGTATCCATTATATAACCCATGAGTATCAGGTATCTACCTTCTGGGTCTTTAATTTCTGATGATAAGGTGAATGGTGTGGATCGGTGAAATGCAGTTAGAGTACCCCTTTGTTTGGTACAGGCAGAAGCCGTGTAAATTTGTTGATAAAAAGGAGAAATATATTTTGGAGTAGAATCTTTGGTGAAGTGTGTTTCTTGGAGGCATACTATGTGAGCCTTCTTGTTATGGAAAGTACGGAAGGCTTTGGTCCTTTTTTGAGGGACATTTATTCCCTGAACATTCAGGGAAAGTATATTCAGTGGTGCCATGGCAACAGATCAAATAGTTTTGACTTACTTTTTGTTATGCAGAGCTGACTGCACAGATCAACCTGTGTGGACTGAAGAGATGAAAAGATAGAAAAGAAACCAGTGAATTCTGGAGTAAAGAGTAAACAAAAAACATATGAGATTAGATGATACATTGTATAAATTATTTTTTGCAAGTAATCACAATTTACCCGTGAAAGAGAATAAATATCTCTCTCAGGGGAATAAGTGCCTTCGTCACACTCCCACATAATATGGTTGGGAGAATGAGGAGGGCTAATGGGGGTACACGGATCTTCCACTTACAGGAGAGAAGTGCTATGTCAAAAGACATCAAAATGATGACTCATTAATTGGAGTGCAGAATATAGTTTTTGTTGAAATTCTTTATTCCAGGGTGGTTGTATATGGTTAGTCTTGCCCTAGGCTAAATAATTCAGTTAGAAAGGTACTGTTAATAACTTTGGTATTGATGAAGATAGTTTGAATTATTTTGGGATTTTAACCCTTTTAGAGTAAACAATTACATATTTTATTCATATGTAACTGTTTAGATATGTTAACTCATAAAATTGAGGTTGTATTGCTTCAGATTAGAATAAACAAAAACATAGTTCTAGGAACTAGTTAGGTAATAATATATTTGTTTTAAGAAAAGAAAGAAAGAAAAAGCTTCCATTACTTCTGGATTATTGAACATATTTGTCCTAAAAAGTAATAAATCTATTGTTATTACCTGAAAATATATAACTGAACAAGAATTTCCTTATTTCACTTATATATTCTAAAGCTATATGAATCAGAAGTAATAAGAAATATAACTGAAATGTAACATGATCCCACACAGTGTGTGACTATCAGAATGCAGTTACGTTCAGTTATAAATACAGGTTTTTTATAGAGAACCATCTCTTAGTATAATAAATGAAGAGATATCAGGAATTAGGATGTCAGTCCATTGAATCTTCTTGGTCCATGGATGATGTGGCATAACGGCCTCTTTTGTGAGAATGATGATTCCCATTTTGTTCTGGAAATTTCTGGGTGCTGCCTGAAGGTGAAGATGATGCCATTCTTCTGCGTGTGGGAGAGTTGCTGCTTGTGGGTTCTGTCAGATTTAATTTTAAAAGGGTTTGTTGTAGTTCATCTGCTGATCTGCTTCTGTAAATTGTACCTTGGTAGTTAAATCTGACTGAAAAGGGGAAGCCCCATTGATACATAATGTTGTGGCGTTGCAGTTCCATTAGTTGGGGTTTCATGGATCGTCTTTTAGTAATAGTAACTTGGGATAGGTCAGCAAAAATTTGATAATTATGTCCTTGAAAAATAAGTTCCTTTTTTTTTTTCTCTTGCAGCAATTAGTATTTGTTCTTTCGTTCTGTAATAATGAAATTTTGTGATTATATCACGTGGGGGTCCATCTTTCTTTTTGGCTGTGAGGGCTCTGTGTACTCTGTCCAGTTCTAAACGTTCAATAGGGATATCTGGCTTTAGTTCTTGTAATAGAGCAGTAATAGTAGATTGCAGGTCTGTCACAGTTTCAGGTATTCCCCTTATGTGCAAGTTTGAACGTCTGGCTCTATTTTCGTAATCTTCGAGCTTAGTTTGAAGTATTAAATTTTCTTCTTTTAATTGTTCCAATTCTGTTATATTTTCTTGGGTTGTAATTTCAATTTCATCCATTTTTATTTCTAAGGCTGCGGTGCGGTTTCCCAGCTCTCTTATTTCTTTGGTTAGGCTGTTTGTTATTTGGTCTGAGGTTTGTTTTAAAGCCTTATGAAGCATCTTTTCAAATTGTAATAATATTACTGGGGATGCTGAGGAGGCTTGTGGAGAAGTTTGTGAGAGGATTTGTTCTGTATCTGACTCAAATGGAGAGTCTTGCTGTGACATTTTCTGTCTGTGAGAGCGCCCTGATGCTGTATATTGTGGGGTGACTGGAGCTGCTTTAGTTGCAGTGAGTGCCTGTGAGCTCTTTGTGAGGTGATTTTTATTTCTGCCACGGCTTCCTCCCAGTACCATATTTCCTGCCCAAACTTTCACAGTTTGTTCCCTGGGGCAAAAAGGTTCAAATGGATACCTTTTTGAGCCTGCAGGCTCCGCTTTGTCCTTCTCTTCTCTCCTCAGCGGTGCGGAGCTCTAACAATGCATGTCTGCTCCGCTAGGCTCCGCCCATGCACCCCGTATTCAAATAATTCAATGCATGATGCTATATAAAACTATTCGTACAACTACTACAATTTATTGGAGCCAGAAAAGATATACATACATACATATTCCAACAAGGAATTAATACATGATATATAATATAAAAACATTTAGAGCATGATTGCATGATTAAATGGAAAAAATAATCATATATAAAAAACAAAAAAGGGGGGGGAGAGAAGGGTAGAACGCCGACAGCCCAGGAACCAAACCATTCATGGTCCCACAGGCGGCGGCGTCAACCAAGTCAACCCCCCAATGGGCCAGCAGGGCGGGTTGACTTGGTTGACGCCGCCGCCTGTGGGACCATGAATGGTTTGGTTCCTGGGCTGTCGGCGTTCTCCCCTTGTCTCCCTATTCGTGAGCCAGCGTCTGACGTTGGGGATATGGTTGCGGGGGCTTGGCAGCTATGGACCTCATCCCCGCATGGATTCCACACCCCGCTCGGTACACACCTACATTTACCCACCACTTATGCATCTAGGCACTCCTGTTTGGACTCACTCGATATCAGGTACACATTCCCTCCTACCACTATTTTTGACTTTCAAATCTAGTCCCATTTCCCCTTCACCACTTTCTTGGTTTTCATTTCTTCCCTTTTTCTTTTCTCACACCCGCTTTCCCCTTTCTCCCTTTCTCCCCCCTCTTGTTCCCCACTATTTGTTTCTCTCGAATTACCCAGCTAATTTTTTCCTCTCTCTCTTTCCTTTTTAGTTTCCTTATTCCCTTCACCCCTTTCATATTTTCACTCCTTTTTTCCATTCACACTAATTTTCTTCACCCTTTCTTATTCCCTTCCCCTGTTCTATATCTTTCACTCTCTATTTTATTTCTTTCCACTTTTTGTCCACGTCCACTCCACAGCAACATATCTTTCTTTTCCTTTCCAGATTTGGTTCTATTGTTCCACTACTTTCTACACTGGTACTCCTGCGGGGCGTCGTTCATTTTTGTGTTTTGCCCACCGCAGCTTGTCCCCTCAGCTCCCGTGCGGGGCATATTTGGTTTGGTCTGGGGATTTCATGGCCGCACCACCACTGTGTGGACCACCATGTAAGTGTACGGGCAGTTCGGGTCCATCAGGGAGGACCCTTCCTGCCTGTTTTGGGGTTTTTTTTCTTTCTTTTTCCCTTTTTTTTTTTTTTTTTTTTTTTCTCCTTTTTCCCTTTTTTTTCTTTTTAATAAAATATTTTTCCTTTATATATTTATTTTTCAGATTATCACTATGGTTCCTTGCTCCTGATGATAGGTTAAATACCTTGAAACGCGTAGAGCCAACAACAACCTAGTGTACACAATGATGCATCTGATCAGGCCGTTCCATAATAATTGGTTTTCTTCCCCCTACAACCCCCGCCCCCCCTTTTTTGTTTTTCATATATGATTATTTTTTCCATTCAATCATGCTCTAAATGTTTTTATATTATATATCATGTATTGATTCCTTGTTGGAATATGTATGTATGTATATCTTTTAACAAAAACTCTATGACCATTTGAATCCATTAAAAGCTATCAATTTTATTCTTGCTCCCGTGTGTTTATATAAAGTCCCGCTACTTTTTTATTTTTTATTTTCATTATTTTCACATAAATTAGAGATGCATTAGCTCTATTAGCTCTGTGGGTGTTCTACAGGAGCCAAAAGAACTAGAAACCAGGAACCAAACAGTAGTGCAACAGCAGGGCAGCAGCAAGCAGGACGCAGCAAGCAGCAGAAGGGAGCAAATTAATACGTTGGTAGATTTAGTAAATTTGTTCTGTGGGGGTCAATGGGGCCACAAATGGTTAGCAATAGCAATAGGCAATGAATTCATGTTTTTTTAGAAAAATTAGCTCTATGGGTCTATTATGAGTCTATTAGCTCTATGGCTATATTATTGATCTATGTGAGTCAGGAGACCAAGGAGCCAAAAAAAAAAAACAAATGACAAAAAAAAAATAAAAGTGACAAAAAAAATAACCAGATAGCCAGATAATTATAAAATAGTTAGCAGATAGTTAGCAGCCCGAACAGCAGCCAGAACTGTCAGCAGACAAGACAAACAATCTGGTAAATTCTGTGGCTACTCTGCAAAAGCTACGAAAGCCAGGAGTCTAAGCAGTGAGCCCTCAGTTATCAGTCTTCTGAAGCCGATCACTCAGTCAGTCAAGTTGGCAGGATATCAGAAGATTTGTCAGAAGATCTCAAGAGCAACGTCCCTGGAGCTGATTAAAGCAACAAGTTATCAGGGTACTCACAGAAGCAGTATCTTGATGTATCTTGTTGATGGAGGTCGCCAGTCCCTGTAACCGAGCAGAGCAGCAAAGTATATGCAGGCAATCAGGAACCGCTCAGCTCAATGACACAGAAGTCTGTAGACGGCTCAATGATTCAGCTGCTCTGCAGCTGACACGGCAGATTGGCGACTCAGCTGCTCAGAAGCTGACCTGGTGGCTTGGTGGCTCGGAGGCTCAGCTGCTCTGAAGGCATCTTGGCGGCTCAGAAGCCGGCTCGATGGCTTGGCTCTGAAAGGTGTTCAGCCATCTTTGTGGTGGTAGATCGCCTAACCAAGATGGCCCACTTCCTTCCATTAAGGGGAACTCCATCTGCTATTGAAACCGCCCGCATATTCATTAAGGAAATCATCAGATTACATGGAGTACCTGCAAGCATAGTTTCTGACAGAGGGGTACAATTCACCTCACATTTTTGGAGAGCCCTGTGTGAAATCCTAAAAATTGAACTGGCCTTGTCCTCGGCTTATCATCCCCAAACTAATGGGCAGACAGAGAGGACCAATCAGACTCTTGAACAGTATATTAGATGCTTTACTTCATTCACACAGGATGATTGGGTGTCCCTGCTACCCTTAGCAGAATTCGCATACAACAATGCCAAACATTCAGCCACCGGTCAATCTCCTTTTTTCGCCAATTATGGCTTTCATTTAACCTTTCTACCCGATTTCCTTGCAGAATCCTCAGTTCCGGCAGTGCAGAATACAGTGGATTTCCTCAACCACAACAACCTGGTGTTGCAAGAGGCGGTGTCCAAGGCCCAGGCGGACAGCAAGAGAGCCTTCGATCGAAGAAGAGGAGAGTTGAAGTTACAACTTGGTGATCAGGTATGGCTTTCTACTACCAATATCAAGTTAGCATGTCCATCTAAGAAGCTGGCACCTAGGTTTATGGGACCTTTTCCGGTTAAGAGAAAAATTAATGAAGTGTCTTATGAATTGACTTTGCCTGATTCTCTCAAGATTCACCTGGTTTTTCATGTGTCTCTGCTCAAACCTGCTATACCTGATCCCTTCCCTGATAGAGGAACTAGACCTCCTGAACCCGTCTTAGTAGATGGAAGCGAGGAATTTGAGGTTGAGGCTATTCTTGACTGTAGAAGAAGACAAAGACAAAATCAATTTCTCATTAAATGGAGAGGTTACGGCCCAGAAAGTAACTCATGGGAACCAGACAGCAATGTGCACGCCAGGCGTTTAGTCCGCGCTTTCTTCTCTGCCCACCCTGAGAAAAGAAGGCGTATGGGCATCCGGAGGCTGCCCTTTGGAGGGGGGGCAATGTCAGGGACCTGTCAACACCAGACCGGCGCATGTGCGTATGCCAATGCGCCGACGCGCTCCTGCTCAGGCAACCCAGCAATCTCCAGCTGTTGTCTGCGGGTGCGCGGCGCGTGTGTGTACGTGCGCGGGTGCGTGCGCGTTCGCATTAGCGCAGTTTTGGCGCCAAGAGGTGCATAAAAGTTCTCCTGTTGCAGGAATGCGCTGCTGTTTCGTCTCAGCTCTGTGGATCTGCTTAACCTGTACCTGATTGATTGATTACCTGTTTACCCGGCTTGTCTGACCATTCCTCCTTCTCCAATCCGACCCGGTCTGCCTGATTCTGCTACTGCATCTGCCAACACCGTTGCCAACCTCTGCCTGCCTGCCTACCGACTCTGCCTCTGCCTACTGTATTAACCGCCTTGTTACCTGCTGACCCGGACTGTTGACCTTGCTTGTGCCTGCCGTTTGTTTGCTGTGCTGTTGCACCCTCAGCTCCAGCTCCAGTGACTTCTGCATCTGCATCTTCAGTGCTGCAGCCTGCTGCTTCCTGTCATCACCTTACCTGCAGTCCAGCCATACCTGGAGGGATCTCTACTCTGCTCCAGCATCAGAGCCTTCATCTCAAGCAAGCACTCCTACCCCACTGTGCTCTCAAGACCACTGTCCCCACTTCAGTGGTTCTTGAACCAGCGTTGTATGAGAGGTCTTCTCCTACAAGTCAGGCTCACTACCAGGTACCTAACAGCCATGCACCACTCAGGCTCCTACACCTTCATCCGGTCACACCCCACCCACTGATTTTATTTGTTTTGCTGCTAGCATCAGTAAATAAACATTTTTACGTTCCTTCAGTTGCTTATTGGTTTCTGGCCTAGGTCGAAATGATGTCCTACACGAAATGAGTCTTCATGGGCATTTTTTTCCTTTCATCTGGAGGAGAGGAGGAAGGGCTTTCTCAGCTAAGCACAGCCTCCTGCCTGAATGCCTAAACTAAGACCAGATGGATTCCAGGAAGTACATGCTACATGAATCATCTGTCCTTACTCAAGATAGCTGCAGCTACAAAAGCAACAGGGAATTTTTAAAGTGATTTCTCTATAAAATAAAGCATGCATACATGAACGTCCGGAGTTCATTTTGACTAATAAAAATGAAATAAATAGCATTTTCAGTATGGCGTCTGACACAGTTAAGTTCCACTTCAACAAAGGAATGTGTCTTTTTGTATGTGGTTTAGGGTATAATTGTTCAAAAAAATTTTACCTCTACCTTTTTTTTAGAGGGGAAATTTGATGGTGCTACACTAACATTTATTTTGCATTTTTTTTCTGCAATAGTATCCTTGTCTAAATCCATCTGATCTCACAGAACTAAAGAAGAAGAGCACAGCCTATATGGAGAATTTAATCCCCTGCCACCGACTGTACAAAAGTGGATCTTCTTCCGTGAGGCTGCATATATGTATACCTGTATATCTGATGGGAGCACACTGCACAGCACGCTCCCAGCACAGGGACTAGGCTCTCACCAAGAGCCCCAGGTTTCATACGAATTAAAACATGGGGGCAGGCTACACAGTGACTGATCACTGTGATAGCCAATCGGAGACTATTACAGCGATCAGGTGATGGGGTCTGGGAGTCCCAGTTCCCCATCATCTGATCACTGTAATAGCCTCTGAGTGGCTATTGCAGTGATCAGTCACTGTGCAGCCCACCCCTGTGTTTTTCTTCTCCTCTGAATGCAAAGAAAGATACATTGTATCAGCAGGCTCTTCTGATGATGCCCATTGGTGAAACGCATTTGGGTGGGTCCCGTCAGCACTGACCTAATTTCTGGTCCATGGGACATCTGGACTAACCACTATGGGAGTGCAGGCTGGCTTCCTGTATAGCTGAGCGGAGTGTCTGCAGCTTTCACTGCGAGTTTATACTGTAATATTGTGCCAATATTTTAAGGGCATCAACAAATTGAGTGTAATTCTGTTTTTAGGTTGAATAAAATGTATTTTTAAGGTTTTACATGATGCGTCCTGACGTTTCTTTTTCTATGAGTGGAGCTTATCTGGGTCTGTGGAAGATAAAGAGACGAAACACTACACTATGAAGTTCCATCTATTGTGGTGTGTTTAAGGCTGTCCAGAGGAGTGTGCACAGAAATCGTTGTTGGTGTGGTGGAATTTGTCACTTTTTGGAGTGGAGCGCCTAAATGGATTCTGAGTGGACCACTTTTATGAATTTTTTATTGGATCATCAATTGAATAATACACTTGTTGATATATGGTGGAATGGATACTGATATGCACTTTAATTGATTGCACATACAGTATGATTTGTGAGTATGATGTTATTTAGTATGTTATCTTTAGCAGTATTACTGTTTATGTTTGCTGAGCACTAGCACTTTTTTTCTGGGCAGGATTAAGCGCTGCTCTTCATGTGGTTTCATAAGAAAAATGTTTGGCTTGACAGACACTTTAGGGCTCTACAAAAGTAATTTTAGAGTTTCTACCTCCTTTTTTCACTTTAGGTTGCCAGACCATATGTGAATTTGAAAGTTTGTAAAAGCTATTTATAGGACTGGTAATATGATGGTAATGTTGGTTTTGTATATAGCATGATAGTTGCCCAGATCAAAACAAAATTTTCTATAAAAATAGATTGTAAGCAGAATCCTCCTAACCCTCTTGGCTTGAGTTATATTATAACTATGCAATTTCCCTATATTTTGTAAAACACTGAGTAAACGGTTTGTGCTAAAATATTATTTAAAAACAAGAATAATAAGAAGAATATGACAAAATTATTATTATCCCACACAAACACAAAAAAACTTCAGAAATCCTTAAAAAATCTAAAAGAATAAACTGTGCTGAGATAATAAATAACATAACCATTTGTTTAAAATTGCGCATATTTATGACATTTCTGTAATTTATACTAAAAGCCTTAGGGCTGCCTTTACATACATGTGTGGTGGTCAAACGTGTTACTGCCATGTATTGTTACCGCACAATTCTGCACTGTGGTGTATGGCAGTACCATTCATTATATATGGCTTTACCCCTTGTCAACAAAATTTTAACTTATGTGCGTTTCAGTGCACCACAATGAACAGATGATGTACTCTATAGAAATAAAAGGTTCAAGCCTGATTTTCTGTGCATTTTAGTGTGATGTACCCAATTATATGAATTGGCGCAAAAAATATTAATCACATAATAATGTATGCTAAAAAGGCATTGTCACTTTTCCCAGTCAGGAAAATGGAGCAGTGTCCTTAAATCCTCCTCCAATCCACTGATATTCACCGTTCTAGAAATTCCTATTGCTCCTTCCTCCATTACAGCCACCACCATTGATTGACCACTATAGCTGAGCTCTGTCATATGGGAGTAGGAGACTATTTGGCAGGGGATCACTGGAGGGATAAATTTCAGCTGGTCGAGGGAGTGGGATTATTTTTCATAGTTATAAACACACTTTGCCATAAATGGGAAAAGTGACTGTCTTTACCTGCATGCAGTCATGCATCACACTAGACATAAATGAAAGGGGAACAACTTCTTCCTCTATTGAGAATTACATTAACCACTTCAGCTCTGGAAGGTTTTACCCACTCCCTGATCAGGCCATTTTTTTTCGATACGGCACTACCTTGCTTTAACTGACAATTGCGATGCTGTACCCAAATAAAATTGATGTCCTTTTTTCCCCACAAATAGAGCTTCCTTTTGGTGGTATTTGATCACTTCTGTGTTTTTTATTTTTGCGCAATAAACAAAAAAGACTGCCAATTTTTAATAAAAAAACTACAGCATACTGTATAAGAGAGAATTCCAGTTAAAGTGGTAAAAGTGGAGCAATCATCAAGGGGGAACCCAGGAACTCAGGGAATGTGGGGCGGGGGGCACTCTGGTCACCAGAGACCACTTTCCACAGAAGGAATACACTAAGGTAAGGGGGGGTACTGATATAAGAGGGAAACCTTTATATTAGTGCCCCCTTACATTATTGTATTCACTCCCCCCCCCCCCCCCCCCAGACTGGCCTGGTGGCGCTGTCACTGACCTCCTCTCAGGTGCAAGAGATCAATATATCCTCATCAGTGCCCATCAATTGCAGCCTCATTAGTGCCCACCAAATGAAGCCTTATCAGTGCCCATCAAATGCAGCCTCATCAGTGCCCACCAAATGCAGCTTCATCAGTGCCCACCAAATGCAGCTTCATCAGTGCCCACCAAATGCAGCTTCATCAGTGCCCACCAAATGCAGCTTCATCAGTGCCCACCAAATGCAGCTTCATCAGTGCCCACCAAATGCAGCTTCACCAGTGCCCACCAAATGCAGCTTCACCAGTGCCCACCAAATGCAGCTTCACCAGTGCCCACCAAATGCAGCTTCACCAGTGCCCACCAAATGCAGCTTCACCAGTGCCCACCAAATGCAGCCTCACCAGTGCCCACCAAATGCAGCCTCACCAGTGCCCACCAAATGCAGCCTCATCAGTGTCCACCAAATGTAGCCTACCAGTGCCTGGATTACAATCTCCCGCTGTGTCATGGAGCTTGGATTTAAATTGCATGTCCGGGTGGCCACTGTAACAAAGGCCAGCCTCCTATGACACATGTCACACTGATTCAATTTCCCAGCATTGGATCAGTGTTCCATCAATCACAGAAGCCGAGGAGGCGGGACTTTGTTACAGCGCTGCCAAAAAATTCATACCCCAGGTCCATGACAGCTGCCACATGCAAGGAGAGGAGGAAGGCGGGGAGGACTGCACTTGAACTTTGGCGCCCAGGCACGATGCACCCACTCAGGATTGGCCATGGCCGCTGCAGCCACAGTGCAAAAATTTTTGGTATCCCAGTAGGCCAGTCAGCCCTGGGGCTAGCACATGAAATAAGTGAGGGGGTTGTGCTAGGGAGTCGACTAGTCAAAGTCACAGTGCAAGTGAATAAAAAAAAAAAAAAAATATTTTTAGAAAAGAAAAACAATGCATGTAAGCATGTAAAAATAATTATATGTCTATGCTTTAAGTTTAAGTTAGTGACAGTCTCTTTAAAGGGACCTCATCCTACTTAGTTAGCCTTAGTCAAGGAACAACAAATTAAATAATGATGAACATCATATCATATTTCATTGAGTCTGCTATGCAACAAGTAGGTCCCCTCAACATTTGACATGATAAATGACAGTCAATGCCCAATTAACATTGCTTTTTTACATTGTGTTCAGCACTCAAAATGTATATTACCCCATTTGATACCTGCATGTAAAGGATCTTATTTTTTTTCTATGCTTTTTATATACAATAATTTCAGATGTTCAAGAAAAAGGTTTTACATTAGTTTGTGCTTGCTGAAAGAAGGTGGTGTGCTTTTGTATTTTGGAAAGTCCTTGGTGTGTTTTGTTTTTGCTGATATTAGATTTCTTACTTGTAAAGATAGATGTTCTGAAAGGCCCAGAAGCACAGGCCACAGATGCAATAGTAAATTGAGAAATGCAATAGTCAGCATTCTTAATGAAAGCCTATTACCCACAACATGTGTTTTGTATCTAAAAGGTACTTCACTGCTTTTAACATTTGGACATGCTAGGTGCACCCAAAAATATTCCTTTGACAGCTCATGTCAAAATTAAACCAGCAAGTGGAACAAATTACAGAATACAACTTGCACTTTTCTTATCTACAGTAACATTTGTTGTTTTAAAACTTATAATATAAAAACTAAATATTTGTTTTTCTCTTTATTGCCAAAAGAACACCTTGTTCTGTATATATGTTACTTTGATATCATAAAATTACAAAATTATTGCAGAATAAATAGGCCCAAAGCAGAAATGCAAAAACTGCTCTTGCCCATAAGGGTTATACAAGTATATGAGCTGAAGTGGTTAATCATACAAAATGCTCAATTGTCATTTGGATGTGAAAAATGTCAGGGGTTGTGTGTATTTTAGTTTTCTGATTTGAATGCTGACTCTGAGACAATTAACTTAAAATTGAATCTACCATTGGACTTGCTGGATTACTTCTTCCTTTGATGTGTGCATGGATTAGGAGTAAGCGATGTCCTGGGAGCCCATGATTACTCAGTGCCGGAAGCTGTCTTTGTGAATTTCAGAAATGCAAATGTTTTATTTGATGAAGTATGGCATTATCCAATGGCTTACAGATATTTTTCCCCAAGCATAATAAAAATGTATCTATTCTATACAAATTACTGTTTTGGTTATATAAAAACACCCATGTCTATTAAAATATGTGTCGTGTAAATATTCCTTATTATGTATTTTCAATATATTGTATTCAGGATTTTAAGCTAAATTACTTTTGGCTGACATGGTAGAAAATCTATTTCACTGGAAATTCTGATGCTAGTATTCATCTGCCAGTAGCTGTATAATAAACACTTGTTAAAAAAAAGCAGTGTTACAATGCAGTCACTGTTGGATTAAATGACAGGGTCAGTTCATGAATTTTGATGTATGGATTATTGTAACTGAATTTATTATTTTACCTTACAATAATTTCTTCATGGAAATGTATAAATCACAAACATAAATATTACATAGGTGTGATACATAACATAAATGGTAATGATTGTTAAAGCTCATCTTTAGAGATGGGCCGAACAGTCCCGGGTTCCGTTCATGCCAGAATTCTCCAACATCGCAAAAGTTTGGACCTGAACCACAAACCGCAAAGTCTATGGGACCCAAATTTGAAAAATCAAAAGTCCCCATTTTGAAGGCTTTTATGCAAGTTACTGGTCATAAAAAGGGTATGGGGTACTGCCCTGGGGGGCATGTACCAATGCAAAAAAAAAAACCTTTTAAAAAAAGATTGTTTTTAAAGAAGCAGTGATTTTAATGATGCTCAAAGTGAAACTTTAAATATAGTGCCTGAGGGGGTCCTCTTAGTATGCCTGTAAAGTGGCACATCTGTACCATGTGTAGAACCTGCTGCAGCAAAACTGATATATATATATATATATAAAGAAAAAAAATTATGTTAACATTTCCGGCCATACAATACCATTGCTGGCAAAATAAAAATGGTAAATGGCAAAAAAGAAAATGACGTGGGGGTCCCCCCCAATCCATACCAAGCCCTTTGGGTCTGGTATGGATTTTAAGGGGAACCCCACGCCAAATTTAAAAAAAAATTTATACCAGACCCTCACCTGAGCATGCAGCCTGGCTGGTCAGGAAACCACACCAGGCCACATGCCCTAAAAATGGGGGATGCTTTGGTGCAGCCCACACCCTAAAGCACCTTGTCCCCATGTAGATGGGGACGAGGTGCCTCTTCCCGACAACCCTGGGTTGTGGGGGTCTGCGGGCAGGGGGCTTATTGGACTCTGAAAGCCCCCTTTAACAAGGTGGCCCCCAGAACCCAGCCCCTCCTTGTGAATCACCAAAAAAGTGACAAAAAAAAAAACACACACAGTTTTTGACAATTAGAAATAAAAAAAACAATGTCCCCCCCATGTATATCTGTCGTCAATCATGACGCGGATGCCACTGCCGGGCCCGTAAAAAAAAAAGCTCCGCCCGCGACAAAGGCTAACCACTATCTGCCTGTCCCACCATCTGACAATTCTTAAATAGGTAGGGGGCGGAGCCACCTGGCGACGTCACCTGATGGCACCGCGCCTGTGTGACGTTACCCATTGATGCATGCTGGGTCAGTGACTCCAGGTGGGGCGGTGGCACCAAGTGACATCACCAGGTGGCCCCGCCCCTTACTTATTTAAGAACTGTCAGATGGCAGAGCAGGCAGACAGTGGTTAGCCCTCTTTGCGGGCAGAGCGTTTTTCTTTTTCTTTTTTCGGGGCCACGGTGGCGGCAGCAGCAGCAGCGTGATTGATGATGGATCTACATCAGGGAGCATTGTTTATTTTTAATAAAGAAATTGTCAAGAACTGTGTGCTGTTTTTATTTCTTTTTGACAAATTTTTTAGTAAATGAGTAGGGGTACTATGTAGGGGGCTGGGATATGGGGGCCCCCTTGTTAGGCCCCCTGTCTGCAGACCCCCCAACCACAGAAAAGAGTTGTGGGAAAGAGGCCCTTGTCCCCATCAACATGGGGATAAGGTGCTTTGGGGGGGGGTAGAGCCTCCCTGCCCCAAAGCACCCTCCCCATGTTGAAGGCATATGGCCTGGTATGGTTCAGGAGGGGGGAGGCGCTCGCTTGTCCCCCCCTTTCCTGGCCTGCTGGGCTGCATGCTCGGATAAGGGTCTGGTATGGATTGGCGGAGACCCCTACGCCATTTTTATTTTTTACGGGGAAGCAGACTGACACCTAATGACTTATCCGTTAACGATGCTGCGGCTGGCTTTCTGGCTCCTTAACAACCTTTGCTCAACAAAGCTTTGCTCAATCAGGGCTTAGAATGCAGTGCCCAGTGAATTGTGGGGGCGCTCAGTGGATGAACATCCCACCAAGTGCCCCGCAAATTCGAGTGTTAGCCTAATGGGCGAACAGGCAATGTTCGAGCCAAACTTTTGCTCGGCTTCAACTGTTCACCCAACTCTGCTCATCTTTAGGAAATACAATCCCTTCCAATTTCACCCCTTACCTATTCTATAGTTTTTAAAAATCTAAAAGCTTCAAATATACACTTAAAACTTCACTTACATGACATGCTGGGTTCCATATCTTCCTATTTTGCTCAGTAGTGTGGGAGGGTCTGGTCTGCAGTACCCATGTCACTTCCATGGGCTGCTGGGGGAACCCATCGCAGGGTCCTTCAGCATTCAGCACAAAGGCGAAACCAGAGTCTAGTTTTGGGAGGGGCATTGCCAGAAAATAAGGTGTTGCTTACAGAACTGTATTTAACGTATCATACAGTCCTAACCTAAACCCTGAAAATTTTTGCTCAATTGCCATGTCAGTGTTTAAAATTCAGTGTTAGATTTATTGATTTAACAAATGTTTCAAAAATGTATATTTAGAAATAAATTCAAATGAAATAAATATATGTGTATGCGCTACAAGATGTAAATACGTGATAAAAAAATATAATATATACAATATTGATAAGCAATAAACAGTGTCAATCACCTGTGAAAAAAGTGACTAAAATACACAACTAAATATATAAACAAATAGCAGCATGCGACATGAAAAAATGTGAAAAAAATATTCAGGTGCTACTTAATAATGAAGTGTCCAATGATTCAGTCCAAATCAATTCATAAGAATAAAAGTTAAAGTGCACAATAGTGTCCAAAAAAATTAGGCATTCCTCATGCTCTTATTAAAGATGTGCTATTTATTCCTCATGCTCTTCTTAAAAGATGTGCAAATCATGGCATGCTTCAGTGCCCTCCAGTGACCCCCAATGGTTAATGCGCTCACCTTAGAGCGTGCGACACATTGGTAAACAGTGTCAAAACACGCATTAGAGCCACTCCAGGGCTCATACAGGGTCTGCTGGTAATGATCTGTACCTCGCTCAAATGGTGACATATATGAAAGAAAGGAGACTACATAGCATAATACCGCCAGGAATTTATTTAAAAAGCCATAAAATCAACCTCTCCAGGAGGGTACTCACAATATTTAGGTGCGTGAGTGCACCATCCTATCCAGAGTATGTGGTATTGGAATACAGGTGAATCCTATGGCGTGCGGTGCGGTGTGTAATCCTCTGCCTGTCTGTGTTTGGGAAGCTCCGTCCTGCCCCTCCCCTACGCGTCTTCGGCACAGGGAACACGTGCCTTCATCTACTATTAGAAATAAATTCAGGTGGCCAGATAAAAGTGATGTTTTCTCTTCTGCAGCTCCACATTTAAATCAATATCCTGCATTATAATTAGATTAACCACTTGCTGACCAGCTGTAGTACATATATTGCAGCAGGTCGGCTCTATTGCATGAAACAACATACCTGTACGACATTTCATGCAATAGCCAGCGAAGGCACGCACGCTGATTGGCCAGAGGGGGAGCCAATCAGTGGGTCTAGCGGAAGTGTCCGCTGGCCACCCGCAATCGCTCCTCACAGAGATGTAAACAAGGCAGACCGCCATTCTGTCAGAGATGAACAAAGTGATCTTGTGTTCCTGCTAACCAGGTACATGGATCACTCTCTGTTCATCTAGTGAGTCCACCCCCCCACATAGTTAGCAAGCACCCCCTAGGGACACAGTTAACCCTTTGATCACCCCGATGTTAACCCCTTCCCAGCCAGTTTCATTAGTACAGTGACAGTACATATTTTTAGCACTGATCACTTTATTAGTGTCACTGGTCCCCAAAAAGTGTCAAAAGTGTCAGTTAGGTGTCCGAGCTGTCCGTTGCAATGTTGCAGTCCTGCTAGAAATCACTGACCATTACTAGTAAAAAATAAATAAATAAAAATGCCATAAATCTATCCCATAGTTTGTAGACGCTATAATTTTTGCACAAACCAATCAATATACGCTTATTGGGATTTTTCTTTTACCAAAAATATGTAGCAGAATACATATCAGCCTAAACTGATGAAGACATTTTTTTATAGCAAAAAGCAAAAAATATTGCTTTTTTTTCAAAATTGTCGCTCTTTTTCTGTTTATATCGCAAAAAATAAAAACCTCAGAGATGGTCAAATACCACCAAAAGAAAGCTCTATTTGTGGGAAAAAAAGGACATCAATTTTACTTGGGTACAGCACCGCACGACCGCGCAATTGCCAGTCAGTTAAAGTAACTCATCGCAGTATACAAAAAATGGCCTGGTCATAAGGGGGGGTAAAACTTTCCGGAGCTGAAGGGGTTAAGGGTTAAGATCGAACAAGTCCAGACTAAAAGGGCTTTTTTTTCATACATAATGGGACACACTTTTTTTTTTTTTGTGATTTGACACATGACATTCATTCATTCTTTTACTCACTTTTAGTCAAATATTTTGGTGCTATGGTGGGGGGAGGGGCTCCCATGCAGGAGCAATGGAGTGGAGTTGGATCCAGTAATTGCACTGTCCACAGCCTTCTTCTCTTCCTGTATTCACGCCTCTCTGCAGACTGCAAGGTGGAGAAAATAGGGGTAGGAGGTGGGTGGAACCAACACTCACTCAGGAGCGGAGGCCTGTAGTGTGGAGAAGATGGAGGGAGGAGGTGCCGGTGGGTGGGGCCAACACACACTCAGGAGCAGAGGCTTGCAGTCAGTGTGGACATGATTGAGGGAGGAGGTGATGGTGGGCGGGGCCAACACACAGAGGGGCGGAGAAGGAAGAATGCTGGTACTCTGCCACTGACTGTGGAGTGGATGCTGGACATTTTAGTGCAGTCAGCGGAACTGATTAACAGCATTCACACACACACATCACGACTTTAAAACCTGAGGTTAGGCTGTCTTCCCAAAGCCAAAGGAACTCTGTCTAGACTGCAGCAACAACTATTCCCCTATTTGAGGCTCCAGCTCCTGCCACATCGGCTCTGAGACTCCAAGTCTGACGTGTAATTACACTAGACGAGTCTCTCTGTCAGCACCGCTGATCGGCTGATGTGAGAGAGAGAGAGACTCGGGCAGAGCAAGTGACATGTCAGTGTGATATTTGGCAACAGGGCAATTGCCCCCCCCCTGGATCTGCCCCTGATTCAGCAGTGATGTCAAGCAAAGGGTAAACACAAGATCGGCTGGTTGGACCGGTAAAGATAACAGCTGTTTGCCTGGCTGCATTTATCCACCTTTCTAAGGGTGCAGGGGGAGTTTACACCACTTTCACTGAGCTCTTCCCCTCCATAGGCGGTGACATGGTTGGTTGGGACATGACTAAAGGATGCAGTGTGGCTCCGTCCTGCTGAATAGGAGATTTGACAGCAGCAGAGAACTGCAGTCAGCAGCTCCCACATGGCTACTCATATAGAGCCTCTAGACTCTGCAATGTAAGATTCCCCTACCTTTCAAGTCTTGATGCAGGCTATCACAAACTGCCAAAGGACTTTAACGGACAAAAATTATCATCTTTAATCCGATCTCGGGTTGGTGTGGAGAGACTTAGATAGCTTTTGGAAGCGTATGGCTGACACACAACAACAGGTCTCCTCTCTGGAAGACAAGACAAAACGATCACCCTGCTGACCTCCATACCCGGAAAACAAAGTGAAGTACCTAGAGGCTCGCACAAGGGATTCTGAAAACAGTAATCTGAAGTTATCTTAGGATCCCTGGTCTCCCTGAAGGCTCAGAGAAGTCAGACCCTGTGCCATTCAAGAAAAACCTGCTAAAAGCACTCCTACTGCGGCCCACATTTTCACTATATTTTACAGTCAAAGAAGCCCATCCTATTCCACCTATCAGAGGTCCTCTGGGTGCTCCACCTCATAATTTCATTTTCAAACTCCTCAACTTTAGGGATCATGATCTGGTTTCCTGAGAAGCCTGTTACCAGGGAGATTTGAAGTATGAAAATACCAAGCTCCTAATCATCCCAGATTACTCTGTGGAGACACAGTGACAGAGGAAATCATTTTGATACCATCACAGCCAAGCTTTGTGCGAAGGGCTTAAAATATAGTATGCCAAACTAAGGGTCCAAGATGGTGAACAAGTGTGGTTTCCCCTGAGGAAGCTGCTAAATGCCTGGACACTCTACACAAGTTGACTCCTGTATGTGTTTTTTTTTTTAATGCTTCAGCTATAATGCCAAGTGACTGCACTGCCTCCTTCTACTTTGTCAAAGCAATGCTGTTACTGGGCTTCTGATTACCGCTACAAAATTGTTGGAGTCTTGGGAGGTCCTTGAATGTACACTCTTAAGGGGTGTGACTGCCGCCGAGAATGAACCTACAGGCCTGAGCATGGCTTTGCTGCTCATTGGACTTTCAAGTGATATCTACTCGCTTGATTTAGTGTTCCTTAGCTATCTTAAAGCTGTCTCATCTAGGTCTGTTTTCTGTTCTTTTTTTGCATCTACTCCCTGGGTCCATTGTATCCATTTTCATCATGTTCATTTACAATATGGAATGCTTGGAATGCTAGGGGATTGAACTCTCTTATATGCTTACTAGTTCTCCATTTCATTAAAAGATATAGGCCTCTTTAAAGATTTTGCATAAGATAACCTCTATGATAGCCACTTTCTCAACAATGTCAATATCATGGGAGACTTTAATCTTGTCCCTGACCCTGGGCAGGACAGAATAAGCTCGGAAGGGGTGGTAAATACTGATCTCTCAGCTAGAGTCGATTACTTATGACTTAACAAATGCCCGGAGGTGGAGACACCAGAATACCATGTTGAACAATGTCAACGAATAGATTAATCACCTGCTCTTCTTCTCTCCTGACAGTGTTTGGGCCTGATCCAAGCACTGTTTGCTGGGAGGAAGGGGAGAAGGTTGCATGCTTTCCCATATCTGTATATTCAAAGACTTAGATGGGTAAATGGAGCTCGTAGGGGAGTGTGTAAAAGCTAAATATTAGTGCGGGATTGAGAGACCATGTCACTTTGCTCTACATTAGCTGCACCTGTTGTGTGCAGCCTCCCATACAAGTGAAGGGTTTTACATTTCCATACTTTTGTAAACACCAATGATTCTTTGCATTAGTGTTTACCCATGCATGTGTGTCCAATGTATTTTCTAACCCTGCATACTTGAGGAAATGCTGATGCCAAGAAGCATCAGCATTTACAAAAGTATGCGCTAGTACAGCTATTCACCTGTAGGTAGGCTGTATATGGTACAGGCAGTTCCCTGGGCACAAGAAAACACCAGTAATTTTACACTAGGAGCATAAAACATCTACTAATAGCCCTGTGCATTAACCCTAAAGGTCTCATGGTTATTTTCATTGCTGTCATGATGCCATTTCTTTTGTGAATTAACCAACGCAATATACATACACCAAAATAAATAAAATTATGAACATAATGCATTGTAAAGCACCCCACACGTGTAGAAAAAGCTTTGTGTATTGACCCCATTATTCACAATAGAAAGCTGAATCCATCGGTCAGTAAAAGTGTTATGGAGTACACAAAAGGGGGCAAATTAAACTGTTTTTTATCTGCCAATTTGTAGACTAAATTGAATAAAAATCAGGAACAGCTTAATAGATTTTCCGATATAATATGTATTATTTTTACTCATACTTTGTTAGCTATTGCTTTTCTCCTATGCCAATATTTTGCACAAAATAAAATAAGTCAAGCAAAAAAAGTAATTTCAGTATAAATTAATTAAAATCCTTTAATGATCTTATATTAAAGGACCTCATTTAAACATAATCAGACCTAAGCAATATATCTCATTTAAATATAATGAGGTTACATCAGTGAAGCCAATTAAATGCACTGTTCAGTCCTGCTGAGTGTTTTATAGGTGTATAAGCTTTTCCCCTTAAATAAATATGTCACTCTCCTGTGCTATTTTTTCAATTCCCCTTTTACCCTTTTTAGTTTCATCAACCTCAAAAAACATACTCGCACACCCAGAAAATCAAGCGTTGCTGCACACCCAATACCACACCGCAATTTTCTTCTTATATCATTGAGTGCTGGCTGTTTCTTTTTGGCATATGTGACATTAACCATTTAATGACCGCCCTATAGTACATTTACTGCTACAGGGCGGCTGTTCTGTGCAGAATTGTGTGTATGTATATGTGTATATATATATATATATATATATATATATATATATATATATATATATATATATATATATATATATATATGTATGTGTGTGTGTGTATAATATATATATGTGTATATATATATATATATATATATATATATATATATATATATGTATATATATACACATATACACACACAGGGCTTTTTTTCTCAGAGAATATATATATACATATATATATGTGTGTGTATATGTATATATATACACATATACACACACAGGGCTTTTTTTCTCAGAGAATAGGTGCAGGAACTCCCCTTTCAGAGTCACCTCTTGTCTTCGCCCTCTACCCACCCCCAAGTACTGTCCCTTGGTTCCAGCCCCCTACCCACCTCCCAGCACCACCCCTTTTAGAGAATACAGAACTAAGTAACATTTGTGGTGTTAAGTATTTTGTATGGAATTTGTCAATGATAACAAGAAAAGGAGTAAAACAGATCCCCTGCAGGCAGCAACAATAGACCCCCTCATTAACAAAAAAAAATCCCCCCAGCAACAATAGACTGCGTGCAACAATATACCCCCCCCAGCAACAACAAATCTCCCCACAGCCAGCATCAATAGACCCTCCAGCAGCCAGCAACAATAGGCCCCTCCCTCAACAGTAGATCCCTCCTAGCAACAACTGACCTCCCAGCAACAATAGATCTCACACCAGCAACAATAGACCCCCCCTACAACAATAGACCCACTGCAAAAATAGATCCTCTCCCACAACAATGGATCCCCCAGCAGCCAGTATCAACAGACCCTGCAGCACACCCCAACACCCCTTACCATTACATACATCCAGTCCTGGAGGTGCCGGAACTGCGTTCCCCCCATTCCCCCCATTCCCCCCCGCTGAAAAAAGCTATATTATTTATATATATATATATATATATATATATATATATATATATATATATATATATATATATATATATATATATATATATATATATATATATATATTACAGTGGGGCAAAAAAGTATTTAGTCAGCCACCAATTGTGCAAGTTCTCCCACTTAAAAAGATGAGAGAGGCCTGTAATTGTCATCATAGGTGTACCTCAACTATGAGAGACAAAATGTGGAAACAAATCCAGACAATCACATTGTCTGATGTTTGAAAGAATTTATTTGCAAATTATGGTGGAAAATAAGTATTTTGTCAATATCAAAAGTTAATCTCAATACTTTGTTTTATATCCTTTGTTGGCAATGACAGAGGTCAAACGTTTTCTGTAAGTCTTCACAAGGTTGTCACACACCGTTGCTGATATGTTGGCCCATTCCTCCATGCAGATCTCCTCTAGAGCAGTGATGTTTTGGGGCTGTCGCTGGGCAACACAGACTTTCAACTCTCTCCAAAGGTTTTCTATGGGGTTGAGATCTGGAGACTGGCTAGGCCACTCCGGGACCTTGAAATGCTTCTTACGACGCCACTCCTTAGTTTCCCGGGCGGTGTGTTTGGGATCATTGTCATGTTGAAAGACCCAGCCACGTGCTGGGTCTGCATTTCACCCACTAGTCTGCCCGGAAATGACGTAATAGGCGTGATGCCCTCATGCGCGCTTCGTCTCTTGACGTCCTCAGCGACCGTTGCTGAGGACGTCAAGAGACCAAGCGCGCACGACGGCATCACGCCTATTACGTCATTTCCGGGCAGACTAGTGGGTGGAAAGCAGGTGCAGCGTCTGGCTGTCACTTCCCCCCACTTGGTACATGCCTTGAGTACAGTGATTTTTGCATCAGTTTACTTGTTTGGTCACCGGGAACTGTTAGCATCCCATCTTAGTGCAACAGTGGATGGGAATGCACACGCTTCTGGGGCTGTTTGTTTTTTAAAGTTTTGGTTTTAAATAAAACGTTTTTTTACTTTAATGCACTATGGGAGCCCTTTTTGTATTTTTTGACGCACGAGGGATTGCTGCACCTCCACCAACCAGGACGCAGTTAAAGTCTTTGTCACCAGCAACAGTGAGATCCATCTAAAGTAGCTAAAACTGACCAGGCTTATTACCCCTGCAGGGGTTCCGGGAGTCGGTGAGTGGGGAATCTGAGGGGGGAGCACAGAAGTCACCTGGCAACTCTGTATGCACTGAAGTCACCCCTGGGAGCTCCTGACGTGTTCACAATAACAAATTTATGGGACCACTGCATCCCACTGGGATCTGTTGCAATAGATGCTGAATATAGTCCCCATATATGATTTGTGAAGCAGCAATTTTGACTTCTATTTCAGACTTGACCCTTATATGTGTATGGTTGATGGGACTTTTTATTCATGGACCAGCATGCAGTACATGATTTTTATGTCTTTTGTGTAATTTGTGTTATACCCTAGCTAGACCTTACCACTTTATTTGCACTCAAGTGGAGGGTATAGCCTGTAGGTTAGATAAGCAGCTGACTGTCCACCATTTCTACTATACCAATCCAGCTAATTTGCATACATACATATCCTGGCACAGGGGTTAAAAAATACCGGGGGCATAGGGTAATCAGTACGCCTTTTATTCACTTATTCCTAGTTAATGAGTGTAACCCTGCCCTCCTTTACATTAATGAGGGGATATGTCTTCCTGGTGTGTAAGGAAGTAAATATAAAAAACAATTTAGGTTTTCCTGTATATACGTAGCAATCGGGTTTTTCAGGTAGGGCCAAATAAACCTACGTTTTTTTGACAACTTGTGTATAATCTGCAGGACACCCCTTTGTGAGTGCCCTGAGTAGGGATGAGCTTCGTGTTCGAGTCGAACCCATGTTCGACTCGAACATCGGCTGTTCGACCGTCCGTCGAATTGCGAACGATATGGGCCGTTCGTGTGGCGCGTCACGGCCCATAATTCACTGCGGCATCGCAGTGCATTGCTGGCTGATGATTGGCCAAGCATGCACTATGACCCGCATGCTTGGCCAATCACAGCGCCGTCAGTAGAGAGAGCTGTAATTGGCCAAAGCCAGGGTGGCTTTGGCCAATTATGGCTCAGGGGATTTAGTACACGCCCCACACTATATAAGGCCGCCTGCACGGCGGCCCTGTGTAGTGTGTGTTCCGGTGTGCTGAGAGATAGAGAGAGAGACAGACAGTGTCATTTGATTTGAGTTAGATAGATTAGGCAGAACAGTCAGTCAGTTAGCTGCACTTACAGTGTATTGTGTATATATATGCATCCCTGGTGTTGCATATATATATATATACACTGTATTCAGTTTAGCTAGATCCGTTCCTGTTATCTTCTATCTAGACTATTTACATTTGGTGCAGTGCGTCCTGCTCACAGTGTTCAGCTAGATCCGTTCCTGCTATTTACATTTAGTGCAGTGCGTCCTGCTCACAGTGTTCAGCTAGATCTGTTCCTGCTATTTACATTTAGTGCAGTCAGTGCGTCCTGCTCACAGTGTTCAGCTAGATCCGTTCCTGCTATTTACATTTAGTGCAGTGCGTCCTGCTCACAGTGTTCAGCTAGATCCGTTCCTGCTATTTACATTTAGTGCAGTCAGTGCGTCCTGCTCACAGTGTTCAGCTAGATCCGTTCCTGCTATTTACATTTAGTGCAGTGCGTCCTGCTCACAGTGTTCAGCTAGATCCGTTCCTGCTATTTACATTTAGTGCAGTGCGTCCTGCTCACAGTGTTCAGCTAGATCCGTTCCTGCTATTTACATTTAGTGCAGTGCGTCCTGCTCACAGTGTTCAGCTAGATCTGTTCCTGCTATTTACATTTAGTGCAGTGCGTCCTGCTCACAGTGTTCAGCTAGATCCGTTCCTGCTATTTACATTTAGTGCAGTCAGTGCGTCCTGCTCACAGTGTTCAGCTAGATCCGTTCCTGCTATTTACATTTAGTGCAGTGCGTCCTGCTCACAGTGTTCAGCTAGATCTGTTCCTGCTATTTACATTTAGTGCAGTCAGTGCGTCCTGCTCACAGTGTTCAGCTAGATCCGTTCCTGCTATTTACATTTAGTGCAGTGCGTCCTGCTCACAGTGTTCAGCTAGATCCGTTCCTGCTATTTACATTTAGTGCAGTGCGTCCTGCTCACAGTGTTCAGCTAGATCTGTTCCTGCTATTTACATTTAGTGCAGTGCGTCCTGCTCACAGTGTTCAGCTAGATCTGTTCCTGCTATTTACATTTAGTGCAGTCAGTGCGTCCTGCTCACAGTGTTCAGCTAGATCCGTTCCTGCTATTTACATTTAGTGCAGTGCGTCCTGCTCACAGTGTTCAGCTAGATCCGTTCCTGCTATTTACATTTAGTGCAGTGCGTCCTGCTCACAGTGTTCAGCTAGATCCGTTCCTGTTATCTTCCTTCTGACAGGCAGGCTTGTCTGGTTACAGTATATAAAGCTACCTGAAGAAAATTACAGGTGTTCTATCCCAGCTTAGTGCAGCTACAGGCCATTAGTATGTCTGGAAGGCCAAGAAGGAGAGGCAGACAGTCACAAGCCAATAAGAGAGGGCAAGCAGGCTCTGTGTCTAGTACTGGTCGTGGAGACGGTGCATCCTCATCAGCACGTGGCCATGGGACACGCTTGGCCTTTTTTTCGGCAGCTGGCCGTGTTGAGCCGCAACATGCGGAAGACTTGGTCGAGTGGATGACCAAGCCGTCCTCATCCTCCTCATCCTCTCTCACCCATGCCCAGGGTGCTTTGTCTGGCAAAGCAGCGGCCTCTTCCCTCAGCTCAATGTCATCAGTGACTCCTTCCCTAGCTCCACCATGTCCTCATGAGGATTCCCTCGAACTGTTTGACCACAGTGTTGGGTACATGCTCCAGGAGGATGCCCAGCGTTTGGAAGGCTCTGATGATGATACTGAGCTCGATGAAGGCAGTAACATGAGCACGGACAGAGGGGGTGCCCAAGAAGGACAGCAATCTGGCAGTCATGCTCCCCCTGCTGCAGCATACTGCCAGGTTTGCTCCAGTGATGAGGAGGGAGGGGATGATGAGGTCACTGACTCAACGTGGGTGCCTGATAGGAGAGAGGAGGAGGAGGAGGAGGAGGCGGCACATCACCAACGAGGCAGGATGCCCTCCAGGGGCCAGCCTAAGGGCAGCACATTGACTGCATCACACCCCAAAGCTCCACATGTGCAGGGCGCTGCAGTCTCTGCGCGTTATTCAAAAAGTTCTTTGGTGTGGGCCTTTTTTGAGACGAGTGCATCAGATCGCACCGCTGCTATTTGCAACATATGTCTCAAGCGTATCTCGCGTGGCCAAAACATCTCCCGCTTGGGCACCACATGCTTGACCAGACATATGTTGACCTGCCATGCAGTTCGTTGGCAAGCGTATCTAAAAGACCCACACCAAAGAACAAAGAGGATCTCTCCTTGCTCCTCATCAGCTGAGATTTCCAACCCCACTAGACCTTCAGTCCTCTCTGAGACCTGCAGTGAGAGGAATGAAGGTGTAGAATTAGGTGTGTCACAGCCAAGTACTTGTGGGCAATCTGCTTTTGGTACACCGACGTCAGATTGTACCAGGCAAATTTCCCTGCCCCAGCTGCTGCACCGCCGAAAGAAGTTTGCTCCCAGCCATCCACATGCCCAGCGGTTGAATGCTAGCTTGGCAAAATTGCTAGCACTTCAACTGCTGCCTTTTCAGTTGGTAGACTCTGCCCCCTTCCGTGAGTTTGTGGAATGTGCGGTTCCTCAGTGGCAGGTACCCAAACGCCACTTTTTCTCACGGAAGGCGATTCCGGCTCTCTACCGGCATGTGGAAGGCAATGTCCATGCCTCGCTGGACAGGGCGGTCAGCGGTAAGGTGCATATTACCACTGACTCATGGTCCAGCAGGCATGGACAGGGACGTTACCTAAGTTTCACGGCGCATTGGGTGACTCTGCTGGCAGCTGGGAAGGATGCAGGACAAGGTGCAGTAGTGTTGGAGGTTGTTCCGCCACCACGCCTCCAAAATGCTGATTGTGACACACCTCTCTCCTCCACCCCCTCCTCTTCTTCTTCCTCCATGGCCTCTTCCTCGGAACCAGCGGTGCTCCGTAGGCGTTCAAGGGGCTACGCAAGTACGCAGGCCAAAAGATGCCATGCGGTGCTTGAGCTGGTGTGCTTGGGGGACAGGAGCCACACTGGGGCAGAGGTTCTGTCAGCTCGGCAGGGGCAGGTTCAGAGGTGGTTGACGCCACGCCAACTTAAGGCAGGAATGGTGGTTTGCAACAATGGCACCAACCTCCTCTCTGCCCTCCGACAGGGACAACTGACCCATGTGCCCTGTTTGGCTCACGTCCTTAACTTGGTGGTGCAGCGGTTCTTGGGCAGGTACCCGGGCTTACAGGATGTCCTGAGGCAGGCCAGGAAAGTCTGTGTGCATTTCCGCCGGTCATATAATGCCAGTGCTCGGCTGACGGACCTCCAAAAGGAGTTTAACCTGCCCAAGAACCGCCTAATCTGTGACATGCCCACCAGGTGGAACTCAACGTTGGCCATGCTGCAGCGGCTGCACACGCAGCAGAGGGCCATCAATGAGTACCTGTGCGACTATGGCACCAGGACAGGGTCAGGGGAGCTTGGTTTTTTTTCCCCACGCCAGTGGGCCATGATCAGGGATGCATGCACTGTCCTGTCACCATTCGAGGAGGCCACGAGGATGGTGAGCACTGACAGTGCATGCATCAGTGACACTGTCCCCCTTGTCCACCTGTTGGAGCACACGCTGCGTGGAATAATGGACAGGGCACTTGAGGCAGAACAGAGGCAGGAAGAGGAGGACTTCCTTAGCTCTCAAGGCCCCCTTTATCCAGACAGTGTTCCTGCGTGCCCGCCGATCACACAGGAAGAGGACGAGGAGGAGGAGGAGGAGGAGGAAGATTGTGTCAGTATGGAGGTGGAGCCTGGCACTCAGCATCAGCAGCAGTCTTTAAGGGATCAGTCCCAAGGAACACATGGACTTGTACGTGGCTGGGAGGAGGTGGCTGCGGACGTTGTTGTCCTTAGTGACCCAGAGGACTCCGGACCGAATGCCTCAGCAAACCTACGCTGCATGGCCTCCCTGATCCTGCAAAGCCTGCGTAAGGATCCTCGTATTCGTGGTATCAAGGAGAAGGACCAATACTGGCTGGCAACCCTCCTTGATCCACGTTACAAGGGTAAGGTTGCGGACCTTATCTTGCCATCGCAGAGGGAGCAGAAAGGTCTGTGCAACGCGTTCCCAGAGACTGGGAGGTTACAAACTCCTGTTTCTGGACAACGTGTTGCTGAGGCTTCGGTCAGTCAAAGAAGGAGCGGTGGAGAAGGTGGCCGTCTGACCGATGCGTTCAGACAATTTTTTGGTCCGCAGCCCCAAGGTATGATCGGTTCCAGCAACCATCGCCAGCGTCTGTTTTACATGGTGCAGGAATACCTAGGGACAAGATCAGACTTGGACACCTTTCCCACCGAAAATCCTCTGGGTTACTGGGTCTTGAGGATGGATCACTGGCCAGAGCTTGCACAGTATGCAATTGAGCTACTGGCCTGTCCTGCATCCAGCGTTCTTTCGGAACGCACATTCAGTGCTGCTGGAGGCGTGGTAACCAATCACAGGGTGCGTCTGTCCACCGACTCGGTCGATCGGCTGACCTTTATAAAAATGAATCAGTCTTGGATCACCACCAGCTACCAAGCACCTGATGCTGATGTAACCGAATAATTTTTTTTGAAATCTCAGATCCCTTCAAAGACTGCCTATGCTGATGCTGAGTGACTATCCCTGAGTAATTATCCTCTTCCTCCTCAATCATCACGCTGATAGCTTGTAAGAAAATTTTTGGTTCTGGGCGCCACCACCAGTGCCTAAGGCACAATTTTTCAGCCCCTGTTTAACAGGGGCGTGTAATTACAATTTTTGATGTAATACTTTGCAGCAGGGCTCGTTCCTGCATTCCAACTAGAGTGTCTGTGAGGGGTTGCAGTGTTGTGGCACCAGCACCAGTGCCTAAGGCCCAATTTTTCTGCCCCTGTCTAACAGGGGCGTGTAATTACAATTTTTGATGCAATACTTTGCAGCAGGGCTCGTTCCTGCGTTCCAACTAGAGTGTCTGTGAGGGGTTGCAGTGTTGTGGCACCAGCACCAGTGCCTAAGGCCCAATTTTTCTGCCCCTGTCTAACAGGGGCGTGTAATTACAATTTTTGAAGCAATACTTTGCAGCAGGGCTCGTTCCTGCGTTCCAACTAGAGTGTCTGTGAGGGGTTGCAGTGTTGTGGCACCAGCACCAGTGCCTAAGGCCTAATTTTTCAGCTCCTGTTCAACAGGGGCATGTAATTACAATTCTTGATCTAATATTTCACAGCAGGGCCCTGTGAGGGCTTACAGTGTTGTGGCCACAGCAACACCTAAGGCCAAAATTTCTGCTGAGTATATAGGGCAGGACCCTACTTTCAAACATCTAACTTACAAACGACTCCTACTTGCAAACGGAAGGAGACAACAGGAAGTGAGATGAAATCTACCCCTAGGAAGGGAAATTCTCTCCTGTAAGAGTTAATATGGGAAAAAAAAATTCTCCTTTCCACTGATGCTTTCCAATCCTTGTTCCACAAAAAAACCCAAATTTTCAAAAAACATTTTTCATTGGGACAAAAAGTGAGGTGAAATCTTCTGAAGAGGAGGAAAGACAGCAAAACAAATGTCACAGGGGTGATAACCCTTCCCTATGTTTTCCAAAAAGCTTAAAAAAGATTTTTTGGCTGGAGCTAAACACGTTAAAAATGTACCCCTTCAAAATTACAAAGAGATTCTACTTAACAACAAACCTACAGTCCCTGTCTTGTTTGCACCGCCTGTATACTGCTGTTCAGAGTATATAGGGCCTTTCCTTATTTTAATTTGGGTGCGGGGTTCCCCTTAATATCCATACAGGACCCAAAGGGCCTGGTAATGGACTGGGGGGGTACCCATGCCGTTTGTCTCACTGATTTTCATCCATATTGCCATGACCCAACATGACATTAAACCCGCAAGCAGTTTTAAATGAGATTTTTTTCCTTTAAAAATGACATTTGGTGCAGGGACTGTTCTAAACATGGGAAACACGCGTCACTTTACAGGCATACTATAGACACCCCCCAGGTACGATATTTAAAGGAATATTTCACTTTTTTTTTTTTTACTTTAAGCATCATTAAAATCACTGCTCCCGAAAAAACGGCCGTTTTTAAAAGTTTTTTTTGCATTGATACATGTCCCCTGGGGTAGGACCCGGGTCCCCAAACCCTTTTTAGGACAATACCATGCAAATTAGCCTTTAAAATGAGCACTTTTGATTTCGAACGTTCGAGTCCCATAGACGTCAATGGGGTTCTAACGTTCGTGCGAACTTTCGGTCCGTTCGCGGGTTCTGGTGCGAACCGAACCGGGGGGTGTTCGGCTCATCCCTAGCCCTGAGTAAGGGAGGCAGCAGCCTGATCCTTGCCACATAAGCCTGTCCTAAAGCGCGTATTTTTTTACATACTACTTGTTTCCACATTTTGTCTCTCATAGTTGAGGTATACCTATGATGACAATTACAGGCCTCTCTCATCTTTTTAAGTGGGAGAACTTGCACAATTGGTGGCTGACTAAATACTTTTTTGCCCCACTGTATATATACATACACACACACACAGTATCTCACAAAAGTGAGTACACCCCTTACATTTTTGTAAATATTTTATTATATATTTTCACGTGACAACACTGAAGAAATTACACTTTCTTAGGCCTCATTCTCACAAGGCGGATCCACTTCCACGGAGTCCACCTCAGTCTGCCAGCTCAGCGGGAGATCTCTCCGTTGATCTCCGCTGAGCTGGCGGCTGACAGGTCCCTCTCTGCTCACTGAGCGGGGAGGGGCTTGTCGAGCGCCGCTGATTTCTTTGGAGAGATTGGACGAAAACGGACAGCATGTCCGTTTTCATCAGATCTCACCCGATCCCATCCGCCAGAGACGGATCTTAATGTAGAGGCATCCGTCTGCTTTTAGCGGATCGGACCGGGTCGGATGTCAGCGGACATGTCACCGCTGACATCCGTCGCTCCATAGACTAGCATGGAGCGCCCGTTCAAAACTGACCTTACAATGTAAAGTAGTGAGTGTACAGCTTGTATAACAGTGTAAATTTGCTGTCCCCTCAAAATAACTCAACACACAGCCATTAATGTTTAAACCGCTGGCAACAAAAGTGAGTACACCCCTAAGTCAAAATGTCCAAACTGGGCCCAAAGTGTCAATATTTTGTGTGGCCACCATTATTTTTCAGCTCTTCCTTAACCCTCTTGGGCATTGAGTTCACCAGAGCTTCAGAGGTTGCCACTGGAGTCTTCTTTCACTCCTCCATGACAACATCACGGACATGGTGGATGTTAGAGACGTTGTGCTCCTCCCCCTTCCATTTGAGGAGGCCCCACAGATGCTCAATAGGATTTAGGTCTGGAGACATGCTTGGTCAATCCATCACCTTTACCCTCAGCTTCTTTTGCAAGGCAGTGGTCCTCTTGGAGGTGTGTTTGGGGTCGTTATGTTGGAATACTGCCCTGCGGCCCAGTCTCTGAAGGGAAGGGATTATACTCTGCTTCAGTATGTCACAGTGCATGTTGGTATTCACGGTTCTCTCAATGAACTGTAGCTCTCCAGTGCCGGCAGCACTCATGCAGCCCCAGACCATGACACTGCCACCACCATGCTTGACTGTAGGCAAGACACACTTGTCTTTGTACTCCTCACCTGGTTGCCGTTACACACACGCTTGACACCATCTGAACCAAATAAGTTTATCTTGGTCTCATCAGACCACAGGACATGGTTACAGTAATCCATGTCCTTGGGCTGCTTGTCTTTTGCTTTCTTGTGCATCATCTTCAGGAGACGCTTCCTTCTGGGACGACAGCCATGCAGACTAATTTGATGCAATGTGCAGCGTATGGTCTGAGCATTGACAGGCTGACCCCCCCCACCCCTTCAACCTCTGCAGCAATGCTGGCAGCACTCATACATTTATATCCCAAAGATAATCTCTGTATATGAATGATTCTGAGCACGTGAACTCAACTTCTTTGGTCGACCATGGTGAGGCCTGTTCTGAGTGGAACCTGTCCTGTTAAACCACTGTATAGTCTTGGCCACCGTGCAGCAGCTCAGTTTCAGGGTCTTGGCAATCTTTTTATAGCCTAGGCCATCTTTATGTAGAGCAACAATTCTTTTTGTCAGATCCTCAGAGAGTTCTTTGCCATGAGGTGCCATGTTAAACTTCCAGTGACTAGTATAAGAGAGTGAGAGCTATAACACCAAATTTAACACACCTGCTCCCCATTCACACCTGAGACCTTGTAACACTAACGAGTCACATGACACCGGCCAGGGAAAATGGCTAATTGGTCCCAATTCGGACATTTTAATTTAGGGGTGTACTCACTTTTGTTGCCAGCAGTTTAGACATTAATGGCTGTGTGTTGAGTTATTTTGAGGGGGTGGCAAACTTACACTGTTATACAAGCTGTACACTCACTACTTTACATTCTAGCACATTCTTCAGTGTTATCACATGAAAAGATATAATAAAATATTTACAAAAATATGAGGGGCATACTCACTTTTGTGAGATTCTACATATATATATATATATATATATATATATATATATATATATATATATATATATATATATATATATATATATATATATATATATATATATGATATATATATACTGTATTTATCGGCGTATAACACATGCCGGCATATAACACGCACCCCAAGTTTAGGAGGGAAGTTTAAGGAAAAAAAAACCTACATTTAAATGCCCATCAATGCAGCGTTATCATGTCCATCTGCAGCCTTGTCAGTGCAGCTTTGCCCCAGTGCAGCCTTGTCAGTGCAGCTTTGCCCCAGTGCAGCCTTGTCAGTGCAGCTTTGCCCCAGTGCAACCTTGTCAGTGCAGCTTTGCCCCAGTGCAGCCTTGTCAGTGCAGCTTTGCCCCAGTGCAGCATTGTCAGTGCAGCTTTGCCCCAGTGCAGTCTTGTCAGTGCAGCTTTGCCCCAGTGCAGAATTGTCAGTGCAGCCTTGTCAGTGCAGCTTTGCCCCAGTGCAGCTTTGCCCCAGTGCAGCCTTGTCAGTGCAGCTTTGCCCCAGTACAGCCTTGTCAGTGCAGCTTTGCCCCAGTGCAGCCTTGCCCCAGTGCAGCCTTGCCCCAGTGGTCAGTGCAGCTTTGCCCCAGTGGTCAGTGCAGCCTTGTCGCCGCTGACATACACAAGTTTAGTTTGTATTTTTAAATATGGCGCCGCCGAGTCCCTCCGAACTCCATATTTAAAAATACACGCTATGTGAATGTCGGCGGCGATCGCGGCGATCGCTCCGACAGATCACAAAATAGCGGGGATCGGCGTATAACACGCACCCATGACTTTCCCCTGATTTTAAGGGGAAAAAAGTGCGTGTATACGCCGATAAATACGGTGTATATATATATATATATATGTATGTATATGTATATGTATGTGTGTGTGTATGTGTATATATATATATATATATATATATATATATATATATATATATGAAGAGAGGCTGGATGGAGCTCTGCCAATATAAAAAAGGCAGAGCTCTGTCCTGACAGTGGGGATGATGTGATAATAGATTTTCATTGCAAAGTGTCTGTTAGTGTCAGATTGAATTCTGCAATATCGCAGTCCTGATTGCTGCCATTACTAGTATAAAAAAAAATTATAAAAATTCCAGTATATATCCCATACTTTGTAGACGCTATAACTTTTGGGCAAACCAAATAAAATACGTTTTGGGATTTTTTTACCAAAAATATATAGCAGAATACATATTGGCCTAAATTTATGAAGAAATTTGATTTTTGATTTTTTTGGATTAGTCACACTGCCCCCCACCTGTCGCTGCCCTCCCACCTATCGCAATGCCCCCCCCCACCTGTCACCCCCCCCCCACCTATAACACTACCCCCGACCTGACACACTGCCAGCTACCTGCTCCCTTTTCAGACCTGTGAATAAAGCATCTGTCAGAGAAAAGTCTTCCAGCACTGACCATGCAGCTCTGAGATGTCATGTGACTGAGAGCCTCAAATGAAGATGTTGGAAGATGCGAAAAGGTGTGTCACAAGAAACTATGGGCTCAATTCACTAAAAGGATATTGCATGTGATATTTGGGTCACATGACACACTTTTTCCAAATATCGCGTGCGATATTGAAAATGTTAGTTTACTATCTCTTTAAGCAGTATTTACCTCAAAAAGCAAAAACACTTGGTAAAAACTAATAAATAAATGCATGTGTTAAATAAGTAGTGGTCCAAGCATACAATATTTAACTGGTTTCCGACCAGCTCACGCCTATTTACGGGGGCAGAATGGCTCCCCTGTGCAAAACCCCATACGGGTACAGGGGTTTCCTTTAAGAGCCGCCAAAGGGGCGCGCGCAAGCTCACTACACGGGGGGGACTCGATGCGCTTGACCAGCGGTCGCGATCACTGCTGGCCACACACGATCGTGTGCATGAGCGCCAGCATGGGGATTTGTGTGTAAACTAAACAAATCCCTGTGCTGTCAGAGGAGACATACAGTGGCTTGCGAAAGTATTCGGCCCCCTTGAACTTTTCAACCTTTTGCCACATTTCAGGCTTCAAACATAAAGATATAAAATTTTAATTTTTTGTGAAGAATCACCAACAAGTGGGACACAATTGTGAAGTGGAACGAAATCTATTGGATATTTTAAACTTTTTTAGCAATTAAAAAACTGAAAAGTGGTGCGTGCAAAATTATTCGGCCCCTTTACTTTCAGTGCAGAAAACTCACTCCAGAAGTTCAGCGAGGATCTCTGAATGATCCAATGTTGTCCTAAATGACTGATGGTGATAAATAGAATCCACCTGTGTGTAATCAAGTCTCTGTATAAATGCACCTGCTCTGTGATAGTCTCGGGGTTCTGTTGAAAGCGCAGAGAGCATCATGTAGACCAAGGAACACACCAGGCAGGTCCGTAATACTGTTGTGGAGAAGTTTAAAGCTGGATTTGGATACAAAAAGATTTCCCAAGCTTTAAACATCCCAAGGAGCACTGTGCAAGCGATCATTTTGAAATGGAAGGAGTATCAGACCACTGCAAATCTACCAAGACCTAGCTGTCCCTCTAAACTTTCAGCTCAGACAAGGAGAAGACTGATCAGAGATGCAGCCAAGAGGCCCATGATCCCTCTGGATGAACTGCAGAGAACTACAGCTGAGGTGGGAGAGTCTGTCCATAGGACAACAATCAGTCGTACACTGCACAAATCTGGCCTTTATGGAAGAGTGGCAAGAAGAAAGCCATTTCTCAAAGATATCCATAAAAAGTCTCGTCTAAAGTTTGCCACAAGCCACCTGGGAGACACACCAAACATGTGGAAGAAGGTGCTCTGGTCCGATGAAACCAAAATCGAACTTTTTGGCCACAATGCAAAACGATATGTTTGGCGTAAAAGCAACACAGCTCATCACACTCAACACACCATCCCCACTGTCAAACATGGTGGTGGCAGCATCATGGTTTGGGCCTGCTTTTCTTCAGCAGGGACAGGGAAGATGGTTAAAATTGAGGGGAAGATGGATGCAGCCAAATACAGGACCATTCTGGATGAAAACCTGTTGGAGTCTGCAAAAGACCTGAAACTGGGACGGAGATTTATCTTCCAACAAGACAATGATCCCAAACATACAGCAAAATCTACAAAGGAATCCAAACATACAGCAAAATCTACAAAGGAATGGTTCACAAATAAACGTATCCAGGTGTTAGAATGGCCAAGTCAAAGTCCAGACCTGAATCCAATCGCGAATCTGTGGAAAGAGCTGAAAACTGCTGTTCACAAACGCTCTTCATCCAACCTCACTGAGCTCGAGCTGTTTTGCAAGGAAGAATGGGCAAGAATTTCAGTCTCTCGATGTGCAAAACTGATAGAGACATACCCCAAGCGACTTGCAGCTGTAATCGCAGCAAAAGGTGGCTCTACAAAGTATTAACGCAGGGGGCCGAATAATTTTGCACGCCCCACTTTTCATTTTTTTTTTAGTTAAAAAAATTTCAAAAATCCAAAAGATTTCATTCCACTTCACAATTGTGTCCCACTTGTTGGTGATTCTTCACAAAAAAAATTTTTTTATATCTTTATGTTTGAAGCCTGAAATGTGGCAAAAGTTTGAAAAGTTCAAGGGGGCCGAATACTTTCGCAAGCCACTGTATCGTTTGTTCCTAGTAAGTAGGAACAGCGATATGTCTCCCCTCCTACTCAGTCCTATCCCCATACAGTTAGAACACACTGAGAGAACACACATTTAACCCCTTGATCGCCCCCTAGTGTTAACCCCTTCCCTACCAGTGACATTTGCACAGTAATCAGTGCATTTTTATAGTACTGATTGCTGTATAAATGTCAATGGTCCCAAAGATGTGTCAAAAGTGTCCAATCTGTCTGTCGCAATACTGTTAAAAATCGCAGATCATCACCATTACTAGTAAAAAAAAATAATAATAAAAAATGCCATAAAAATGCCATCTTTCCCATATTTTGTAGACGCCATAACTTGTGCGCAAACCAATCACTATGCGCTTATTGTGATTTTTTTTTACCAAAAATATGTAGAAGAATATATATTGGCTTAAACCAGTGGTTCTCAACTCCTGTCCTCAGGACCCACTAACAGGCCAGGTTTGCAAGATAACTGAAATACATCACAGGTGATATAATTTGCTGCTCAGTGATTGCAGTATTCTAGTCTGCATCTCCCCAAGGTAACACATAAAACCTGGCCTGTTGGTGGGTCCTGAGGACTGGAGTTGAGAACCACTGGCTTAAACTGATGAAGCAATTTGTTTTTTAAAAACATTTTTGGGGATATTTATTATAGCAAAAAGTAATAAATATTGTTTTTTCTTTTTCAAAATTGACGCTATTTTTTGTTTATAGCGCAAAAAATAAAAATCACAGAGGTGATCAAATAGCACCAAAAGAAAGCTCTATTTGTGGGAAAAAAAGGATGCAAATTTCGTTTGGGTACAGCATTGCATGACCGCGCAATTACCAGTTAAAGGGACACAGTGCCAAATTGTAAAAAGTGCTCTAGTCAGGAAGGGGGTAAAACCTTCCGGGGCTGAAGTGGTTAAGGAATGTATGAGTAGTCTCTACTAAGTATGAGCTCTGGCATGTTTGCACACCCCACGTGCAGAGCCCGCCAGGAAGTCGGCACGGCGCTAATCACAGACAGTGAGACATTTCAAGATCTCTGCAGCCGCGCATCGGGACAATGTCTCACTGCCTGTGATTAGTGCAGTGCCGACTTCCTGGCGGGCTCTGCAAATGGGGTGTGCGAACACGCCAGAGCTCATCCTTAGTCTCTACCTTGGCAGAACATCAGTACTTAGAGAGGGATAACTCCCGTGGCTCACCACTCCCTTCCTACGCTCTGAATGTGTGCCTCATCATTTGGTGGAGCTTAATGAGGCACACATCCAGAGTGCAGGATTGCTTTTCACACAAGCCACAGCCAGACCGGTCTAAATATCAGAGCTTTCAGCTGAACTCTACAGGGAGCGGTGAGCCGCAGGAGTGGTCCCACTTTGAGTACTGCTCTGTTTTGCCTTTGATTTGATTTTATTTTCATTTTTGTGAGTGTGTTTTCACTGTTTTAATAAAGTGCCTTAGATCTTCATTCAGGGAGCACTATTTATCATATTTTTGTATCCTTTTTGGGCTGTATGTGCTTATATTGGAGTTGTTTGCTTATTGAAAAATCAACATCATTGAGCCAGGTGCCTAAAGCTGATCTCGGCTACTAAAGGGGAACAAATGCCACCATGACCTGACCCTTTATAATCTAAAGATCTATATAAGGTGAGCAGCCATCTGTTTGCCCATTGGTGGTGGAGATCTGGTAATCGCCCTTATTATCCGAGGTGGTGGTATTCACACAAGTCTTTTTCATGTGAGGTGCTGGAGCTCTAAATGAACTTTTAAAAAAGATAGGTTAAATATTTTTCACCCATTTTGGACTTTAGTTTGGGTAACTGCTATATTATCACATTACAAGTGTATATATTTTTATTTATTTTTATAAGCTGGTAACTTTGAGTGTTGCAGCTTTGTTTACACAAATAGGTGAGCGCAAACAGTTTGGTTCATTGAATTTAGGATATCTTTGGAGATATTTTTGGCAAAATTTGCAATACAGAACCATTATGTCACAGTTTATCCTGCAGTTTCCTGTCTGTGTAATTCTTACCCCTTTGCTGCAGTAGTTCTTCTAGACCTCTGATTCTTTTCACATGTGTTGTTTGGCTTCCGTGCTCACATATGGGCCTCACCTGCTATATTGTGGGTTTTTATTTCCTTCCCTTCTTTCACTCCTGACCTGCCTCCTAGTTTGCTTCCCTATATAAGGCCCCTTTCACAGTGGGGTGGCATCGGCGGTAAAGCGCCGAAATTGTTGGCGGCGCTTTACCGTCGGTATTCGGCCGCTAGCAGGGGGGTTTTACCCCCCTGCTAGCGGCTGAGAAAGGGTTAAAAACCACCGTATAGCAGCGCTGTCCCATTGATTTCAATGGGCAGGAGAGGTATAGGAGCGGTGTATACACCGCTTCTTCACCGCTCCGAAGATGCTGCTAGCAGGACTTTTTTTCCCGTCCTGCTAGCGCACCGCTCCAGTGCTAAAGCCCTCGGGGCTTTCACATTGGAGAGACAGCAGCAGCTGTTTTGGGTCGGTTTGCAGGTGCTATTTTTAGCGCAAAAGCGCCTGCAAACCGCCCCAATGTGAAAGGGGCCTAAGACATGCTCAGTGCAGCCCATGTTGCCTGAGCAACTTCCTAGTTCTCTGAGCTCCTGTTTGCCTAGTATTTACTGTATTCAATATCTGACTTCCCATGTACCCACCCCGGCTTTATCCTAGTTTTGTGTTTGTCTGGCATCTGCCCTGATCATAGCTTGTTTCCCAGATCCTCTTCTGTCTCCTGCTATCTGTACTCTGCATGCGTGAGTGGTCTCTATATCATCAGCTAGGCATACCAGGGGCTGCAACCTGGCTCAAGCTTGCTGCAAGTTTATCTCCACCATAAGGGGCCCTGGTGAAGAAGCATGCTGGGTCTTATACTATGCACCCTGGGGAACTACCAAAGATATCTTTGATATTGTTGTATGTTCTAATACAAAACCCTTAATTAAATTACCATAGGTGTTCTGCAGCCACATTAGTAGGCCAAGCATTGTTAGACCAATGTGCAGATCAGTTGTAATTAAAGGTCTTGTGGCATATGCAAAAGAAACTTAGGTGTCACATCAGTTTGACACACACCCCTAAACATTTCATTATCTTAATGATAAGGAGATGTTTAGGATCAACTATATCTTTGAAATATCTGAAAGATGTATCCTCACTATCAACAAAGAAAATGTTTTGGTTGTTGTAGTCTTAAGATAGATAAGATAACCTGCATCGATCACAAAACCCTGTGCAACCTCTCCAACAACTCTTTTCCTCTCTCTGATCACCACCTTGTTAGTTTCGCTCTCTCTCCCTGTCTTCCACCACTTTTCCCTCCAGCCGCCTAATAATTACCTGTAGAAACCTTTGCCACTTCAACCCTTCTCTTCTCTTTTCTGCTACTGACCACATCTATGACAAAATATCACCCCTGTCCTGCCCTAATCTAGCCACTTGTGTCTACAATAGATCCCTGTCCTCCACCCTGGATGAGCTTGCCCCCCTCACTACACCAGAATCAGGCCCCATCTCCTACAACCCTGGCAAACAGATGACACCAGAGATCTCAAAAAACTTAGCTGCACTCTTGAGCCTCCACACTGCCAAGCAGACCTACTTTATCATTCTCATTAACACCTTCTCATCCAGCCATGCCAACACTTCTCTACCTTTAAGTCTCTACTTCATTCTCCACTGCCTCCACCAACCAATTCACTCACTGCCCAGGAGATTGCCACTCACTTCAAAAATAAGATTGATTCAATTTGTGATATCCCCCCCCCCCCCACACACACACAAAAAACACTTATCACCCCACAATCACAGGTACAATCAACACTTCCCTTATTCAACCCTGCTACTATAGATGAGGTTGCTAAACTTATTTCTAACGCCCACCTAATCAGCTGTCCCCTGGACCCAGTTCCCTCTCAAATACTGAGGTCACTTTCTGACTCTATCCTACACTCTCTAACCCACATATTCAATCTTGCTCTCTCGTCTGGCATCTTCCCCAACTCTCTAAAACATGCGCTTGTCACCCCCATACTTGAAGCCTTCCTTGGATTCCACCAAGAATAACCTTCTCGAAACCCTTCTGCCTGGATTTCGCCTTCAACACTCCACAGAAACTGCTCTCCTAAAAATCACAAATTACTAACAGCAAAAAACAATGGACACTATCTGTACTCCTACTTCTGGACCTTTTGGCTGCCTTTATTACGGTTGACCACCCCTAAAAAAAACTCCATTCTTTGGTCCCCGTGACTGTGCTCCTAGTTGGCTCTCATCCTACCCTATTCCACCACAGTGTCACTTACAATTATGAATTGTAGGTGGGGGTGTGGCGCTCCCTTGTGAACTGTGGAATATTAATTAAATGTGCATAAACAGTGACTAACCAGATAGGTTAAATTGTAATCCAAACACAAACGGTGAAGACTGTGAAACTCTTACTGGGTGAACTTATAATATGTAAATCAAAAAACCTGTAGAAATGTATGTATATGTATATGCAACCCCTATCATATTGCATATACCTCTACATCACAAATGGTGTCAGAATATTCCACTAGGTGCTGCTACTGAGCAGCTATTGTGATAAATCCAATTAGTCTGTATGCAAAATTAGTGGCATATACATATACCAGTGCAGAAACAAATATATGACAGTGCAATGTATATAATATACCAGTGCATTCCAACACATACGTATGTATGACCGTGCAGCATATAAGTGTGCAATAAAGTGCAATATAGTGCAATCAAGTCCAAAGAGAGCCAAGCAAAACTCTAAATGACATCAAAGTTGCAAAAAAAGAGAGAGAGAGTCTGTTCTCAAGTAATGCGTCCCAATATTGAATAACAGCAGAGAAGTTCCAACAGCTTAGTGACTTTTGGTGCCCACAGAGGTAAATCCGTGACTTCTGTGCTCCCCTATGGCTCCCCACTCACCAGCTTCCACTACCCCTACAGGGGTGACAGGCAGTCTAGGATCCCAAAGCTGTCCTCTTGTCCCGTATCCCGTGGTTGCTACGATGGAATGGCCTCTCTCCCAGGAGTTCCGGATTACCACCTCATACGATATCCAGGACGGGGGTCGCCAGAAAAAGCCATCATGAAAAGAGATGCCACCTCATAGTGTAGTATAATTAAAACTTTAATGGATAAAAAACTCCCCTCTGGGGAAAAAAACAAACAACTACACTATGGGTGAAGCCGAGAGCCAGGAAATGTTTCCCCGCAGCGTGCGGCGTGCGGTCCAGCTGCGTTCCAGGCTCTCTCGCTCCGTACCCGGAAATGACGTAAGTGCGTAGCCCCTCCTTACGCGTTTCGTCATCTACGTTTTCAAAGGCGGCCTAGTGGTTTCACTTACAATTATACTTCCTCCTCTCCTCTTACTTTCTCCGTTGGGGTCCCCCAAGGTTCTGTTCTTGGACCTCTCCTATTCTTGATCTAAACCTCCTCCGTGGGTCAGCTGATAGCTTCCCATGGCTTTCAATATAATTTATATGCTTATTGACTCCTTGATTATTTCCCACCTTGACAACTGCAACTCTCTCCTTAATGGCCTACCCTTAAGCAGGCTATACCCCCTTCAGTCTAATATGAATGCTGCTACTAGACTAATACACCTCACTAATAGATCCATGACTGCCGCCCCCCTCTGCCAATCTCTTCACTGGCTTCCCCTGCCCCATCGTGTAAAATTCAAAATGCTAACCATAACATACAAGGCCATTCACAAAATCGCCCCCATCTACATTACCAACCTCATCTGCAGATATCGCCCAAATTGTCCCCTCCGCTCCTCCCAGGTCCTCCTGCTCTCTAGCTCCCTTGTTACCTCCTCCCATGCTCACCTTCAGGACTTCTCCAGAGCCTCTCCCATCCTCTGGAACTCCCTGCCCCAGTATGTCAGTAACCCAGTATCAGCCCCTACCCTGTCCACCTTTAGGAGATCCCTGAAAACTCATTTATTCAGAGAAGCCTATCCCACACCCACATAACTATCCCAGAGCCACCCCCATCAAATCATTCTCTGCAGCTATTACCTTTTGTACCACTACCCCCTCCCTTTAGAATGGAAGCTCTACGAGCAGGGCCCTCCTGTACCTTTTGTATTGTACTGTAAATGTGCTGTCCTCCCTATACATTGTAAAGCGCTGCGTAAACTGTTGGCTCTATATAAATCGCGTATAATAATAATAATAATAATAATATATGCTGGCGAAACCCAAATCTATCTCTCTACCCCTCGGCTCACAACATCAGACTCCTCACACATCAATAATTTACTAACTGACATATCAGTCTGGATGTCACACTACTTCCTCAAACTCAACCTGTCCAAAACTGAGCTTATATTAACTCACCCACATGCCCCTTCCCATGACTTCTCTGTCAAGATCATTGGCACATCCATCAACCCATCCCTGCATGACAGGGTGCTAGGTGTAGTCCTGAACTCTGAACTTTGTTTTCGGCCCCACATTCAATCACTTTCCAAAGATTACCGCCTCAACCTCCGCAACATCTCCAAAATACGCCCCTTCCTAACCAATGACAGCACAAAACTTCTAATCCATTCCCTGGTTATTTCTCGCCTTGACTACTGCAACTCTCTTCTCATTGGCTTACCTTTAAATAGGCTATCCCCCTTCAGTCCATCATGAATGCTGCTGCCAGACTCATCCACCTTATAAACTGCTCAGTGTCTGCTACTCGTCTCTGCCAATCCCTCCATTGGCTGCCACTTACCCAACAAATTAAATTTCAAAATACTAACAATAACGTACAAAGCTATCCACTACTCAACCCCCAGCTACATCACTAACCTAGTCTCAAAAGATCAACCAACTCATTGTCTTCATTCCTCCCAAGACCTCCTGCTCTCTAGTTCCTTTGTCACCTCCAGGACTTCTCCCGAGCCTCTCCCATTCTTTGGAATTCCCTACCCTAATCTGTCCAACTATCTCCAACTCTACCCACTTTTAGGCAATCCCTGCAAACTTTTATCTTTAGAGAAGCCTATCCTACCCACACCTAACAAATGTTCTTTCATTTTCTTCATCAGCTCATCCCCCACAGTTATTACATTTTTGTATCACTTGACCCTCCCGTCTAGATTGTAAGCTCTAACAAGCAGGGCCCTCTGATTCCTCTTGTATATCGAATTGTATTGTAATTGTACTGTCTGCCCTCACGTTGTAAAGCACTGCGCAAACTGTTGGCGCTATTTAAACCCTGTAAAATGATTATAAATACCCAAATTGATGTTTTGGCAGATGGATACCAGAGTGAGACTTTCAAGAAAATCAGGGAATGACAATGAAAAAAGAAAAAACAGACATGCCCAAAGATATAGCAATGCCTTTAAATGGAAATAGGGGTGGAGGCGTGGGGGCAGTTGCTGCTACTGCCTATTCATGCATGCACCCCCAAAGTTTTCCACCCCTTCCCTTCCCTCCTTCCCCCTCCCCTCTCCCTACACCTCCTCCTCCTTCCTCCCTTTCCCTTTGCCCCCCCTTTCCCCTCCCCCTCTCCCTCCCTCCCTTCCTCTCCCCCCCGTCCCCCCCCGTTTCCCTTCCCCTTTTCCCCTTCCCCTTTTTTCCACCCTCCCCCTTTTTTCCCCCTTCCATACTCATCCCACCCCACCCTTCCCTTATTCCTCCCTCCTTCCCCCTTCCCCCCTCCCCCTTTTCCCTCTCCCTCACTGCCCCCACTCCCATCACCCCCCCATTCTTCCTTCTCACCTGGGTGTGCACCTCTCCCACATTTTAGTCTCTTTATCATAATTATATATACACTCTTTACCTTCTATTAATCCAGAGTCTGCTCATAATCCCCCGTGTCCGCCGTGGGGGGATTTGTGTTGGGTCCTGCTATCCCATTGAACCTGTCTGAGTGGGTGGGCCAGTCCTCAATTTTATTACCCTTGTATTATGTTCTTTTGCGATTACCTATGTTTGCTGCATATCTTCTAAATTGTTTATGAATTAAAGATTTTTAATTACCTTATAGACCTGTTGCTCCTGAAGAAGTGGCTTTGACCGCGAAACCTGTCGAGACAAAAATCCCGTATACCCCCCCTCTACAGAAACTCTGAGGGTTTTTACCCGGTATTTACTGTATTTAGTTTTATATATTCCTGATTTTATTATTGCAGGTATATACTATTTATGTAATTTTGTATTGCAATCATTAAAATTTATATAATTTTTATGTTCTTTTCAATTGTAAGTTATTATTAAGTGCCGTGATAGACCCAACCTTCAACTTTGGGGGTGCATGCGTGAATAGGCAGTAGCAGCAACTGCTCCCATGCCTCCACCCCTATTTCCCTTTAACTCTACAATATCGGGATGATGGTACTAATATCAGTTTGTTTATCAATATGCAATTGAGGCTTCACTCCCTTCTTTGGATAGCAATGCCTGTGCTAAATCTTACAGCAAAAATGACTTTAAGGTTTCATGCACACCAGACGCTCAAAAGACGTTTTTTTGCCATTATTTTTGCAGTTTTCAACCTCTTCCCGTCTGCGCTATAGCCGAATGACGGCTACAGCATGGACCTACTTTGCCAGGAGGGCGTCAATAGACATCCTCCCGTGCTCAAGCGGCCTGCGCGCCCCCTTATCAGCGAGTCTATGAGACTCGGCTGATCACAGATCGGAGTAAGGGGTCGATTCCGACCCCTTACCACGTGATCAGCCGTTATCCAATGACAGCTGATCATGTGATGTAAACAGAGCCGATAATCGGCTATTTTTTTTCCTCACGCTAATAGTGTAAGGAGAAAAAAAAAGCTGATCACCGGCGGCTGTGAGAGGGACATCAGTCCCGATCGTGGAGAGCCTCTGCAGAGTCATCTGTGCCACCTACCAGTGTCCACAGTTCCACCCATCAGTGCTCACAGTGCCACCTATCAGTGCCCACAGTGCCACCTATAAATGTCACCAATCAGTGCCTCATCACCAGTGCTGCCTATCAATGCCACATATCAATGCCACCTACCAGTGCCACCTATCAGTGCCATCTATCAGTGACATCAGTGCCAACCATCAGTGCCACCCATCAGTGACACTTATCAGTGCCACCCATCAGTGCCACCTATCAGGGTCTAGGAGTGGTAGTATTTATGTTAAAGGAGAAGTATGCGTTTGGCATTTTTTTCAGTTTTATACTTACTTATCTGTCCCCCACCGCCTCTGCACTGAGAACCAAGCCAAACACTGCCTATGGCTCGGTTCTCTCACTTCCCTGAGCAGAGAACTGCTGACTGTCATTAAGCAGCTCTCCTGCTCTGCTCCTCCACACTCACTGGAGCACTGAGCTGTGGAGGGGTGGGTAGCGGCTGTCTCAGCCTCCCAGCGACTCGCTGAGAGGCTGAGACAGTCATCATTCCAGGCACCTGGCGAATCCAGACTTCCGAAGTCAGGATGACGCGATGCCTGAACTGATCCTGGTGATGACAGCAGAAAGCGGATTTCAGTCCGCTCTCTGCTGAAAACGGGTCACAGGAGGGCAGAACGAGTTGCACTCCTGTGACCCATAGGTGAGCCCGGCTGAATGAGCTCAGGCTGGACTTCTACTTTAACCACTTCAATACAGGACATTTATACACCCTTCCTTCCCAGACCAATTTTTAGCTTTCAGCGCTCTCACACTTAGAATGCCAATTACTCAGTCATGCAACACTGAAACCAAATAAAATTTGTGTCATTTTTTTTTTATACAAATAGAGCTTTCTTTTTGTGGTATTTAATCACCACTGGTTTTTTTTATTTTTTGTGACATAAGTGAAAAAAGAGCGAAAATTTTGAAATAAAAAAACACCTTTTTTTAGTTTCTATGATAAAATTTTGCAAATTTTTGTTCATAAATCTGGGCTGAAATTTATACTGCTACATCTCTTTGGTAAAAATAACCCAAATTAGTGGATATTATTTAGTCTCTGTGAAAGTTATAGAGTCTACAAGCTATGGTGCAAAGCATTGAAAATTGATCACACATTCTGCTACTCCTCCCAAGTATGGCGATACCACAAGTGTGAGACTTTTACACAGCCTGGCCACATACAGAGGCCCAACATGCAGGGAGCACCGTCAGGTGTTCTAGGAGCATAAATTACACCTCTAACTTCCTAACGACCTATTACACTTTTGAAGGCCCTGGAGCACCAGGACAATGGAATTACCCACAAAATAACCCAATTTTGGAAAACAAACACCCCAACGTATATTCTATGAAGCATTATGAGTCTTTTGAACAGTTAATTTTTTTACACAAGTCTTCAGAAAACGTGGAAAGAAAATTAAAATCTTTTTTTTTTTTTACACAAAGTTGTCAATTTATAAGATATTTCTAACACATAGCATGTATATAGCAAAAATACACCCCAAAACACATTCTGCTACTCCTCCTGAGTATGGTGATACCACATGTGTGAGATTTTTACACAGCCTGGCCACATACAGAGGCCCAACATTGAAGTAGTACCTTCAGGCGTTCTAGGAGCATAAATTACACATCTCATTTCATTCCTACCTATCACACTTTTGAAGGTCCTTGAGCACCAGGACAGTAGAATTACCCACAAAATGACCCCATTTTGGAAAGCAAACACCTCAACGTATATTCTATGAGGCATAGGCTGCAGATAGGTACTCGGATACTCTGATGGGCTGCAGATAGGTACTCTGATGGGCTGGAGACAGGTACTCGGTTACTCCAATGGGCTGGTGACAGGTACTTGGGTACTCTGAATGCCTGGTGACAGGTACTTGGGTACTCTGATGGCCTGGTGACAAGTACTCGGGTACTCTGATGGGCTACAGATAGGTACTCGGGTACTTTGATGGGCTGGTGACTGGTACTCGGGTACTCTGATGGGTGGTGACAGGTACTCAGATGGGCTGTGACAGGAACTCGGGTACTCAGATGGGCTTTGACAGGTACTCAGGTACTCAGATGGACTGTGACAGGTACTGAGGTACTCGGGTACTCAGATGGGCTGTGACAGGAACTCAGGTACTCGGGTACTCAGATGGGCTGTGACAGGTACTCAGGTACTCTGGTACTTTGATGGCTGGTGACAGGTACTTTGATGGCTGGTGACAGGTCCTCTTTATTAGGGGGGGTAATCAGTGTGGTTGGTGTACACTAAGCGGTAACGAGATGTTACCGCAATCTCCTTCTCACACACGATCGGTGTGTGAGGAGGAGAACACGGTAACATCTCGTTACCGCGGTTTGCTGACATTCTGTGACCGGCTGTGATTGGACACAGCCAGTCACGTGGTAAAGAGCCAATTCCATTGGCTCTTTACTGCGATCGGGGTTGGGCTGTGTCAGGGTGTGAAGCCTCTTCCCCGATTGCAGCTATGCACGTGCCCTAGGGGCGTGCACGAGCACCGTGCATGTAGATAGTACATGTGACCGGCTGTGATTGGACACAGCCGGTCACGTGGTAAAGAGCCATATTTTATTGGCTCTGGGATCTGGGATGGGCTGTGTCCGAGGGACACACCTCATCCACGATCGCCGTGCTGCGGGTCCCCGGGGGCCCGCAGGAGCGGCGAGATCCCGAGGATGTCATATGACGCCCGCCCAAGATGGGAGATCCCATCCGCGGACGTCATATGACTATAGCCCGGTATTAAAGTGGTTAAGGAAGGGCCACCTTACGCTGGTTAAGGATGGCGGCAGGCCGCTTGCTAAGGCTTCATGTACACAGGACGTTTTTACAACCTCCTGAACAATTTAACTTGAGAGATAGTAACCCACGTTTAAAACGTTATCTTTGCTGCATTTACATGCTGCATTTAGCGGATTTTTGCCACATTAGCGTTTAGAAGCGTGTATAAAAAAAAAAAATTTTTTTTTTTTAAATGGCCAACAATGAAAAACGCCTATAAACGAAACGCGGTTAAATGCGGGTTTAGCCGCGGTTAGATGCATTTGGCGCCTGAAACGTCGGAAACTTCGGCGTCTGAACCCATTTTTTTTCCTTCAAAAAAAGGCCTATAAACGCAACTGCCTAGAAACGACAGTAAACTAACCTGTGTACATGTACACATAACATAACATTGAATGAGTTCAGGGGCAGTTGAAAAAAGTGTCCAACTGCCTCTGAACGCCCGTTTAGCAGCAGCAGTGTACATAGGGCCTAAAAAAAAAAAAAAATATGCTGGAGCTGGTGCTTAGTAAGTTTTAGGAGAAGCTTAGGGGCTTCCAGGAGCTGTCGGCTTTTTTTCTGCTGGCAAATCTCTCCCAAAAAAATGCAAAAAAAGTTTGTTTGTTTTTGTTTTCTGCTCCTAGAAGCTGAAGCTTGAAAAAAGCTTCTAGTTTACAAGTTATGCAACCAAACCCCAAAAAAAATTGACAAACTAAATGTCATATGAAAAGCAAAAGTCATATGAAAAGCGATAAAGTGCTGGTGTAAAAAAAAAAAAAAAGAACTAATCTCATGAATCAATTATATATGCCGTACTGCTGTAATGAATCTAGGAAAAACCATGAGATAATCTTTGCAAAACACAATAAAGTGCTAATGTGAAAATTGCGTACTGTTCCTTTAAATCAGATGTATATGGTGTACACTTGAAATGAATCAATAAATAACAGAATCTTACATGCAAACATATATAAGTGCCGGTTCACACTACGGGGCTCTGCGAGATCGCATGTGATTCACACTGCACTGCAAACCACATGCGATGTCCGTGTGATGCGATTTCAGCCATACAGATCGTAAGGCTGATATTGCATTGCATTCGGACCAAACTCGCACAGGACCATTTTTTTTGGTCAGCACCAGAATCGGATCGCATGGGTGTTCACATGTCCGAACTGACAGTTCGCAGTGCAATATGCAAGCTGAAATTAACAATGTATTGACACTCCCGGCAGTTTGCATATGGCAGTGTGAAGTGCCATGTGAGTTGGGCGCGATGCAGGAACCCGCAGTGGATTTGCAGGGTTCCACATCATACAAGTTTGAACCGAGCCTAAGCCTTCACATTGGAGCGATTAGGTAAGCGATTTGACATAGCAATTGCACCATCCGTACCAGTGCGATGCTGCATTTTGCCCCCAGACCCCCCCCCCCCCCGTATGAATGGGTATCGGGTACATTGTACCCATTCACCAAAAAAGTGTCAAAAAGTAAAAACCACATTATACAGTTTTTGACAATTCCTTTATTAAAAAAAATAAAAATAAATAAAGGTTCCCGCAATCTCCATCCATCTTCAATCACGCCGTCCCGAAAAATGGAAAAAATTTAAATACTCGGTTAAGTCACCGGATGGCCTCGCCCTTGCCTATATAACAGCTGTCAAGAGACAGCAGTCGGCGGGCCCGGTATAGATTTTGGGGGGGGACCCCACGCCTTTTTTTTTTTCATTTTTGCGTGGAGTTCCCCTTAAATTCTATACCAGACCCAAAGGGCCTGGTATGGACTGGGGGGGCGGGACCCATGCAATTTTTTTCTTAATTCTGTCATAGGGTTCCCCTTACCACTTCAATACACTATATTATATACTGTACACTGCACTATATACCCTGCACTGTATTATATATACTACACTGACTGCATTATATACTCTGAACTGCAGTATATATAGCGTACGGACCGCACTATATACTCTGCAGAAAAGTATACCCCTCACAATTACTCTTGTTGGGTGCAGGAATGGGCCCTGCTGCTAAATACGCCGCCTGCACTGTATTATGTACTGTACACTGGCTGCACTGTATTATATGTTGTGTACACCTCCTGAAGTGTATTAGAAACTGTACACACTGCATTATATACTGTGTACACTGCCTGCACTGTATTATGTACTGCACACCGCCTGCACTGTATTATATGCTGTGTACACCACCTGAAGTGTATTACATACGGTACACTGCTGAATGGACTGTATATATAGTCTACACTGAATGCAGAGTGTATGTGTATATATATATATATATATATATATATATATATATATATATATATATATATATATATATAAAAATACACCGCCTGAGGTGTATTATATACTGTACATCGCCGAATGCACTGTATATATAGTCTACACTGAATGCAGAATATATATATATATATATATATATATATATATATATATATATATATATATATATTATATATACACACACACATATACAGGGCTTTTTTTCTCAGAGAATAGGTGCAGGAACTCCCCCTTTCTGAGTCACCCCTTTTCTCCGCCTCTACCCACCTCCGAGCACCCTCTACCAACCTCCCATTACTGCCCTTTTAGAGAATACAGAACCAAGTATCATTTTGTAGTGATAAGTAATTTGTATGGAATTTGTTAATGATAACAAGAAAAGCAGTAAAATAGATCCCCTGTAGCCAATAACAATAAAGCCCCCTCTAGCAACAATAGATCCCCCATTAACAATGGGCCACCCGAAACAAAATCCCCCGGCAGCAACAGCAGATATCCTCACAGCCAGCATCAACAGACTCTCTAGCAGCCAGCAATAATAGTCCCCTCCCACAACAGTAGATCTCTCCCAGCCATAACTGACCCCTCAGCAATATAAGACCCACCCCCAGCAACAATAGGTCCCCCACCAGTAAAAATAGACCCCCCTGCAAAAATAGATCCCCTCAAGGTAGAATAGATCCCTCACCAGCCAGCCTCAATAGACCCTGCAGCACAACCCAGCACCCCTTAACATTACATACAGCCAGTGCTGGAGGTGCCGGAACTGGGTTCCCCCACGTTCCCGCTGAAAAAAAAGCCCTGTAAATATAATTATATATATATATATATATATATATATATATATATATATATATATATAGTATCTCACAATCTCACAAAAGTGAGTACACCCATCACATTTTTGTAAATATTTTATTATATCTTTTCATGTGACAACACTGAAGAAATTACACTGTGCTACAATGTAAAGTAGTGAGTGTACAGCTTGTATAACAGTGTAAATTTGCTGTCCCCTGAAAAAAACTCAACATACAGCCATGAATGTCTAAACTGCTGGCAACATAAGTGAGTACACCCCTAAGTGAAAATATAAAAATTGGACCCAATTAGCCATTTTCCCTCACAGGTGTCATGTGACTCGTTAGGTCTCAGGTGTGAATGGGGAGCAGGTGTGTTAAATTTGATGATATCGCTCTCACCCTCTCATACTGGTCACTGGAAGTTCAACATGGCACCTCATGGCAAAGATCTCTCTGAGGATCTGAAAAAAAGAATTGTTGCTCTACATAAAGATGGCCTAGGCTATAAGAAGATTGCCAAGAACCTTAAACTGAGCTGCAGCACGGTGGCCAAGACCATACAGCAGTTTACCAGGACAGGTTCCACTCAGAACAGGCCTCGCCATGGTCGACCAAAAAAGTTGAGTGCACGTGCTCAGCATCATATCCAGAGGTTGTCTTGGGAAATAGACGTATGTATGAGTGCTGCCAGCATTGCTGCAAAGGTTGAAGAGGTAGGGGTTCACCCTGTCAGTGCTAAGACCATACGCTGCACACTGCATTAAATGAGTCCGCATGGCTGTTGTCCCAGAAAGAAGCTTCTTCTAAAGATGATGCACAAGAAAGCCTGCAAACAGTTTGCTGAAGACAAGCAGACTAAGGACATGGATTACTGGAACCATGTCCTGTAGTCTGATGAGACCAAGATAAACTTATTTGGTTCAGATGGTGTCAAGCGTGTGTGGTGGTAACCAGGTGAGGAGTACAAAGACAAGTGTGTCTTGCCTATAGGCAAGCATGGTGGTGGGATTGTCATGATCTGGGGCTGCATGAGTGCTGCCGGCACTGGGGAGCTACAGTTCATTGAGGGAACCATGAATGCCAATATGTACTGTGACATACTGAAGCAGAGCATAATCCCCTCCCTTCAGAGACTGGGCCACAGGGCAGTATTCCAACATGATAATGACCTCAAACACACCTCCAAGATGACCACTGCCTTGCTAAAGAAGCTGAGGGTAAAGGTGATGGACTGGCCAAGCACGTCTCCAGACCTAAACCCAATTGGGCATCCTCAAACGGAAGGTGGAGGAGTGCAAGGTCTCTAATATCCACCAGCTCCGTGATGTCGTAATGGAGGAGTGGAAGAAGACCCCAGTGGCAACCTGTGAAGCTTTGGTCAACTCCATGCTCAAGAGGGTTAAAAAGGCAGTGCTGGAAAATAAGGGTGGCCACACAAAATATTGACACTTTGGGCCCTATTTGGACATTTTCAATTTGGCCATTCCCGGCGGTTTAGACATTAATTTCTGTGTTGAGTTATTTTGAGGGACAGCGAATTGATACGGTTATACAAGCTGTACACTCACCACTTTACATTGTAGCAAAGTGTTATTTCTTCAGTGTTGTCACATGAAAAGATATAATAAAATATTTACAAAAATGTGAGGGGTGTACTCACTTTTGTGAGATACTGTGTATATATATATATATATATATATATATATATATATATATATATATATATATACACCGTATATATACACAGTGTATATATATATATACTCTGCATTCAGTGTAGGACCTAGCGCTCCTCCCCCTTCCAATTATTGCCCTGCAGCCCAGTCTCCGAAGGGAGGGGATCATGCTTTGCTTCAGTATTTCATAGTACATGTTGAGGGCATTCATGGTTCCCTCAATGAACTGTAGCTCCCCTGTGCCGGCAGCACTCATGCAGCCCCAGACCATGACACTCCCACCACCATGCTTGACAGTAGGCAAGACACACTTGTCTTTGTAATCCTCACCTGGTTGCCACCATACACGTTTGACACCATCTGAACCAAATACGTTTATCTTGGTCTCATCAGACCACATGACACGGTTCCAGTAATTCATGTACTTAGTCTGTCTTCAGCAAACTGTTTCCGGGCCTTCATGTGCATCATGTTTAGAAAAGGCTTCTTTCTGGGATGACAGCCATGCAGACCAATTTAATGCAGTGTGCAGCGTATGGTCTTAGCACTGACAGGCTGACCCCCCCCCATACTTTCAACCTCTGCAGCAATATGGCAGCACTCATACATCTATTTCCCAAAGACAACCTCTGGTATTGACGCTGAGCATGTGCACTCAACTTCTTTGGCCAACTATGGAAAGGCCTGTTCTGAGTGGAACCTGTCCTGGTTAACCGCTGTATGGTCTTGGCCACCATGCTGCAGCTCATTTTCAGGGTTTTGGCAATCTTCTTATAGCCTAGGCCATCTTTATATAGAGCAACAATTTTTTGTTTTAGATCCTCAGAGAGTTCTTTGCCATGAGGTGCCATGTTGAACTTCCAGTTATCAGTATGAGAGAGTGATAACACCAAATTTAACACAACTGCTCCCCATTCACACCTGAGACCTTGTAACACTAAACAAGTCACATGACACCGTGGAGGGAAAATGGCTAATTGGGCCCAATTTGAACATTTTCATTTAGGGGTGTACCCACTTTTGTTGGCAGTGGTTTAGACCCTAATGGCTGTGTGTTGAGTTATTTTGAGGGGACAGCAAATTTACACTATTATACAAGCTGTACACTCACTACTTTACATTGTATTAAAGTGTCATTTCTTCAGTGTTGTCACATGAAAAGATATAATAAAATATTTACAAAAATGTGAGGGGTGTTCTCATTTTTGTGAGATACTGTGTGTATATATATATATATATATATATATATATATATATATACTATACTGCCTGAAGTGTATTATATACTGTACACCGCCAATTTTTTTTTAAGGGGAACCCCATGCAAAAATATTAAAAAAATGGCGTGGTGTGCCCCCCCAAAATCCATGCCAGACCCTTATCCGAGCATGCAGCCTGGCAGGCTAGGAAAGGGGGGGTGAGTGAGTGCCTCCCCTGAACTATACCAGGCCACATGCCCTCAACATGGGGGGGTGCTTTGGGGCGAGGGCCTCATCCCCACAGTTCTGGCTGGTAGTTGTGGGGGTCTGCGGACAGGGGGCTTATTGGAATCAGGATGCTCCATTTAACAAGAGGGCCCCCAGATCCCATCCCCCCATGTGAATGAGTAGGGGGTACCCCTACCCATTCAGCAAAAAAAGTGTAAAAAGTGAGTAAAATCAGGAGACAGTTTTTGACAATTCCTTTTTTAAAATGAAAAAAAAAAGTGTCCCCTGATGTAAATCCATCACCAATCATGCCGCAGCGGCCACCGCCAGATTCAGAAAAAAAAATCATCTGCTGTCAACTAAGGCAAACCGCCGGATGCCTTGTTCACAGAGAAGCATTTTCCTTTTCGGTTCCAGCGATGGCCGCGGCATCATGATTGACGATGGTTTTACATTGGGGAACAAAGGTTTTTTTTATTTTTAATAAAGGAATTGTCAAAAATTGCCTCCTGTTTTTCAGATGTTGATAAGCCCCCTGCCCGCATACCCCCACATCTACCAGCCAGGGTTGTGGGGATGAGGCCCCCCATGTTGAGGGCATGTGGCCTGGAATGGTTCAGGGGAGGCAATAACTCATCCCCCCCTTTACTGGCCTGCCAGACTGCATGCTCAGTAAGGGTCTGGTATAAATTTTGGGAGGGACACCACGCAGTCCCGCTAAAAAAAAAAACAAAAAAAAACGCTGATCGCCCCCATTACTAGAAAAAGGAAAAAAGTTCATAAATCTATCCCATAGTTTGTAGACGCTATAACTTTTTGCAACAGCTGAAGGTCCGCTAATTGCATATCCCTGCTATATACTATACCCACTTCCAGACCAGGCCTTTTCTGGCACTTTTTGTTTACATGTAACAATCAGTATTGTGTGCTAGAAAATGACTTATAACCCCCAAACATTATATATTTTTTTAAAGCAGAGACCAAGAGAATAAATTGGTGGGTTTTGCAATTTTTTATGTCACACGCGGTATTTATGCAGACGTTTTTCAACCGCAATTTTTGGGGAAAAATGCACTTTTTTAAATTTTTTGATGAGACCCCAGATCCTTCCTCTGCCCCTAAAAGAATTCAAAACACCAAGATTGGTGTTTTCAAATGCTTTTGATTTTTTTTTAAATGGTGCCGTTGACATCTGGGTAAGCCGGAAGTAATGCCAGGTCATCACTTCCGGGTTGCCATAGCTGAGAGCCATTCACTGTCGATCCTGGCTTTGTTCGGCAGATGTACCAGCTGGTTGCTGAGGTCTCCCGGTGGGATAGAAGTGCCCGAGCAAGTAGCGGAAGGTGGCGGGACAGAGTCGTCCCCTCCTGCTGCTTGTAAAAGCAATCCAGCAGCTTGTAAAAGCAATCATCCTGGTGTAACCACCAAAAATCCAGCAACATACGGGTAAGTCACTGGTCTGGAAGTAGATACTGTACATAGAACATCCCTTTAGTTTATCTATAGGTTTATTAATTATTCATATTGTAGTCCCCAATTTAAATAAGAAAACTACCAATGCTATCAACATTGCTACTGTGGTAAATACAGTACTATACTATGTATATCAATTTATACTATAAGTAGAACATTTTATTATTTTATTCAAAGTTTATTCAAAGTTTTATATAATCCTCTACAACCAGATTCTACAGGATTTACACACTGCTTCCAATCAGGAGAGCATCTCCTTGTCTTGTGTCATCTCCTTCATGCTCTAATTATTGATGAGGCTAGGCTCAGAGAGGGGTCATGGTTGGTATCAGTAAAAATCTGTATTGTGCTGATAGAGGAGAATTCAGGTAAATTTAGTACATAAAAACACTGCAACCACAGGGATTTAGCTAGCTCTGCGTGTCAACAGAATGTCACTATTTAAATCAGTTTGTATATGAAATCCATTCTGTCTGTGTAACAGTAAACATACTAAAAATTGTACCTGAAATTGTTAGCCTGATGCAACAAAATGTGCAGATACTTGATCATGGTGTTTTTATTCATCCATTCCATAACTAACTCAAGCAGATGCATTAAATGTTACCTTTCTTTACTATAATGCACACAGTTTTTTTCTACAGTCAAACTCTCCAGCATGTTATCCTATGTGTCCATGCATACATAGGCTGTTAACTGTTTTTTGGCTGGGGCGTTTTTTTGGCTGGAAAAAAAACTAGTGGGTTCTGAGAGGCGTTTTTCAGCTGTAAATGCGCTCTAACGTTAAAAAACGCAGATAAACGCTCAAAAACCGCGGCTCACCAGCGTTTAATGTTTGTGATACATTGGAGGGAATAATTGCTAACGCTGAAAAACGCTATTGCAAAAACTTTGAAAAACTCACTGCAAAGCTACTGGCGTTTTTAGAATGTTAATATAACGTCCAGTGTGCTTTGATTTTACTCCCACCTATACTAACATATACTAACAAATGGGCACGGTCTTAAAAATTGCAATTTCCATCAAAACCGTTTTTAACATTGTTATCTTTTCAGTAACCACATTATGAAAGACATAAAACAATCTCTCTCCCTATGCTGCTGTTTCCATAATTCCATTCTGCCAGGCTCTCTTGCCAATCTTGGTTGCTTTGCCATTTAGCTAGAACATAGTGGGAATTGCTCATGGTACAGTTGTAGGTCCAAATAAAGGTTGGAATGAAGCACACGCAAATAGAAAGAGTCCCACAGGAGGCCTGGCAGATTCTTCTAGTTTGTAGCATTGGTTATACATGCATCTTTTTCTGTGCTCATGAGATTAAATATAGGAAAAAGAAATACCTCAGAAACATTTGAACATTGTACAATTTATGCACAAAACATGTTTTGGGAAATAAAATGAACAATGTCTGTCCTCTGAGCATTGATTGTTTTAACAGTTTATATATACACAAGATGCTACAGTAAGGCCCCTTTCATACAGGTTTTAAGTCTAGATCCATATGGAAATTTTTCAGATGGATCCAGACAGAACCACAATGTATGTCTATGGGTGGGCAGATGTAAACAGATGATCAACTGTTTACACATGCAACCACATCTATGGAAAGTGGTTACATCTTAAGTACCCAGAACATGGGATTGTGGCAGCCACAGAATTAAAAAAAAAAGAAAAGTCGGCAGGTCACGGGTATCTTAGGCGGGAAACACATGCATTTTGGGGCTATATAAGCACCCCACATGCAGGCTCCCGTCTCAGTTGACCTAGGATCAGCTTGGTAAGCTCCCCTACTATAATACAGGAGCTCGCCGGCCATGATCCGAAGGGCCCTGGAAAAGGCGTCGTCGGAAGGAGGAGAGGAGTGGCTACGGAGATGCCTGGCGGCGACGGAGGATGGAACAGAGCTGGAGTTGGTAGCCGAGAGCCCACCGGTGATCCAGAACGTCCCCGGGAGAGATGTGGAATCGCCGCCACCTCCGCCCGCAAGCGCAGCTGCAAGCCAGCACTCTCCAGCCCACAAGCTTCAGCACAGCCTCCCGCTGGAACATCCGTGATCCTCGGTGGCTTCTGGTCGCAGCGAAGAAACCTGCCCACCAGAGGAGGAGCCTACTGATGTCATGATGACGCAAAGCTCCAGCCGAAGAACACAGAGGAAGAAGAGGGCATTCTCTCCATCTCCTGTGCGCAGTGGAGAGGGGCGTGGCCGGGCTCAGCGATCCTCGACCATCAGAAGTTCAGATCTACCCCTACATCCAGGAAGCTACGGGCAAGCATCTCCCATCACCAGGGCAACAGCATCGCAGGTGGTTAGGCTGTCTAGGCTAGACAATGCGATGGCTAAAAAAACACAGAATATCAGATGATATCAGCTGCTACTGGTTCACCTTCACAGTATGGCAGCTTTATGAACATCCCTCATTCGGCTGAACCTCTTCAGACTGGTGAGTCAATACAACACCATTTGCTCACACAATTAATTACTTCTTTATCAAAATTTACTGAATCTTTAGCTAAACCACAGCTGTCTTCTGTACCCACTTCCTCTCCTGCAAATGTATGGTCAGTACCTGTGTTGCCATATGTTTATCCTATGGTTACTAGTAAGAATAAGCCGAACACCAGAACATGCGAACAGGCAAAAAAACACGCGAATACCGTTTAGGTCTATAGGACACGAACATGAAGAATCAAAAGTGCTAATTTTAAAGGCTTATATGCAAGTTATTGTCATAAAAAGTGTTTGGGGACCTGGGTCTTGCCCCAGGGGACATGTATCAATGCAAAACATTTTTTAAAAACTGATGTTTTTTTTGGGAGCAGTGATTTTAATAATGCTTAAAGTGAAACAATAAAAATTAAATATTCCTTTAAATATCGTGCCTAGGGGGTGTCTATAGTATGCCTGTAAAGTGGTGACGTTTTCCCGTGTTTAGAACAGTACTACAGCAAAATGACATTTCTAAAATAAAAAAGCCATTTGATCGTGGCTGTAATGAATTGTCGGGTCTTGGCAATATAGATAAAACTCATTGAAAAAACGCCATGGGTTCCCCCCCCCAGTCCATTACCAGGCCCTTTGGGTCTGGTATGAATATTAGGGGCGCCGCGAACCAAAAATTAAAAAAAAAAAAAATTGCTTGGGGGTCCCCCCAAAATCCATACCAGGCCCTTCAGGTCTGGTATGGAAATGAAGGGGAAACCTGCGCTAATTTTTTTTTTTTAAATGGCGTAGGGGTCCCCCCAAAATCCATACCAGACCCTTATCCAAGCATGCAACCTGGCAGACCACAGGAAAATAGCCCCTCCTCCTGAACCGTACCAGGCCACATGCCCTCAACATGGGGAGGGTACTTTGGAGTAGCCCCCCAAAGCACCTTGTCCCCATGTTGATGCCCGGTGGTTGTGGGGGTCTGCGGGCGGGGGGCTTGTCGGTGACGTGAGATGGATTTACATCGCGGGACATTTTAATTTTTTTATCTTTTAATAAAGGACTTGTCCCAAAGTTTCTCCTGCCTTTTTTACTCTTTTTGACACTTTTTTGTGAAATGGTAGGGGTACAATGTACCCATTACCAATTCTCATGGGGGGAGACTGGGATCTGGGGGTCCCCTTGTTAAAGGGGGCTTCCAGATTCCGATAAGCCCCCTGCCCGCAAACCCACACAACCACTGGGCAAGGGTTGTGGGGATGAGGCCCTTGTCCTCATCAACATGGGGACAAGGTGCTTTGGGGGGGCTACTCCACAGCACCCTCCCCATGTTGAGGGCATGTGGCCTGGTACGGCTCAGGAGGGGGGGCGCTCTCTCATCCGCCCTCTTTTCCTGCGGCCTGCCAGGTTGTGTGCTCAGATAAGGGTCTGGTATGGATTTTGAGGGGACCCCTATGCCATTTTTAAAAACAAAATTGGCGCAGGGTTTCCCTTAATATCCATACCAGACTTGAAGGGCCTGGTATGGATTTTGGGGGGACCCCCACACAATTTTTTTTTTAATTTTTGGTTCAGGGTTTCCCTTAATATTCATACCAGATCCAAAGGGCCTGGTAATGGACTGGGGGGGACCCATGCTGTTTCTTTCAATTAGTTTTATCTATAGTGCCGAGACCCGACAATTCATTACAGCTGCGATCAGTTTTAACCATTTCCATACCGGGCCTATTCTGGCACTCCTCTCCTACATGTAAAAATCATTTTTTTTGCTAAAAAATTAGTCAGAACCCCCAAAAATTCTATTTTATATATATCTATATATAGATATATAGATATATATATATATATTAGCAGATACCCTAGGGAATAAAATTACGGTCATTGCAACTTTTTATCTCGCACGGTATTTGCGCAACAATTTTTCAAACGTGTTTTTTTTTGGAAAAAAACAGTTTCATGATTTAAAAAATAAAACAGTAAAGTTAGCCCAATTTTTTAATATAATGTGAAAGATGATGTTACGCCGAGTAAATAGATACCCAACATGTCACGCTTTAAAATTGTGCACACTCATTGAATGACGACAAACTTCAATACTTAAAAATCTCCATAGGTGACACTTTAAATTTTTTTTACAGGTTACATGTTTAGAGTTACAGAGGAGTTTTAGTGCTAGAATTGTTGCTTGCGCGCTAACACACACCACATGTGTGGTTTGAATGGCGTTTACATATGTGGGTGGGACTAATGTATGGGTTCGCTTCTGGGTGCGTGCTACCGGGGACAGAGCCGTTTTAAATTTTTATTTTTTTTTTTACTTTCTTTTACAACATTTTTTTGATCACTTTTATTCCTATTACAAGGAATGTAAACATCCCTTGTAATAGTAATCATTTATGACAGGTCCTCTTTATGGAAAGATGCGGGGTCAATAAGACCCCACATCTCTCCTCCAGGCTGGAAAGCATGAGATCTGGAAAAGAAATCCACAATCTCATGCTTACTAGCCGCGATTGCGGCTTTGTTTACATCCGCGACCTGGACATGACGTCGCGCCTGGGCCTCAGACGGTCATAGAGATGACCAGTGACCATATGGTCACTGGTCATCTCTATGCTCATCATTCGGTGGCTCCAATTCTTTCTCTGGGCCCCCGATGGACGGGAGAGCCCGGAGAAGCACCGGATGGCAGCAGGAGGCGGAACTGCCGCTATGATCATTCTTATGGTGCACAGAATCGTCGGAAAACAAGGATATCTGAATGATGCCTGTAGCTGCAGGCATCTTTCAGATATTCCCACTGAAAGTTCAGGACGTCATATGACGTCCTTGGGCGGTAAGTGGTTAAATGACTTTTTTCCTTTTAGAAATGTAATTTTGCTGTGGTACTGTTCTAAACACGGGAAAACTGCGCCACTTTACAGGTATACTATAGAAACCCATCAGGCACGATATGTAAGGGAATATTTGATTTCTATTGTTTCACTTTAAGCATTATAAAAATCACTGCCCCCGGAAAAAATTGGATTTTTGTACTTACCATAAAATCCCTTTCTCTGAAGTACATTGACGGACATAGCACTTTAATCTTGACCTTAGGGTTATATTGCCACCTTTAGGAGAGGACTAGGCAGAACACAACAAAAAAACAAGCACAGTACCCCCCAGGGGGCGGTCCCGCTGGCTATAACCCCTCACACTGCTCCCAGCAGCTCAGTTCATCAAAAAGCAGTACAAACATAAAAAGGAGGGGTGGGTGCTGTGTCTGTCAATGAACTTCAGAGAAAGGGATTTTATGGTAAGTACAAAAATCCCATTTTCTCTTTCGTTCATTGACGGCCACAGCACTTTAATCTTGACTTTAGGGACGTCCCCAAGCAGTGGCAAAAATGAAGGGTGGGAACACACAGAAAATGAACTCCACCCACAACAAAATGAACTCCCCATCAGAGGAGTCGCAACCTCAGACGGCCGTCTGCAAAACCTTGCGGCCGAAGCATGCATCCGAAGATGCGCCCACATCGACCTTGTAAAATTTGGTGAAACTGTGTACTGTAGTGGCCTTACACACCTGTGAATTGGACGCTTGATGCTGGAAAGCCCAGGAAGCACCAATTGCCCTGGTGGAATGCGCCGTGACAGGAAAGGAAGGCGCCCGCCCCCTTATGGCATAAGCCCGAACAACAATCTGTCTGATCCACTGAGAAATGGTGGCCTGTGAGACTGCCAGGCCCTTCTTCGGACCAGCCACCGAGACAAACAGAGTGCGACCTCCGGAAAGGAGCCGTAGCAGACAGATACACCCGCAGAGCCCGGACCACATCCAAAGAATGTAAAGCGACCTCCTTGGGCTGCGATGGCCGAGGACATAAGGATGGAAGCACAATGTCCTCATTTAGATTAAAGGCCGAATCAACCTTCGGAAGAAAAGAGGGCTGCGGACACAGCACCGCCTTATCCTTGTGGATGATCAAATAAGGAGACTTGCATGACAAGGCCGCCAACTCAGAAACCCGCCTTGCAAATGTAATAGCCACTAGAAAGATTACCTTCTGAGAGAGCGTCAATAAAGGGATCTCCCTAATGTTTTCAAACGGCGGTTTCTGAAGCACCGAGAGCACCAGATTCAGATCCCACGGGGGCAGCAGTGGACGTACCGGAGGAGCCACATGCTGATCCCCCTGAACAAACGTACGCACCAATGAGTGAGTCGCCAAGGGTTGCTGAAAAAATACAGCCAAAGCTGATATTTGCCCCTTAATGGTGCTTAATGCAAGCTTCTGATCCACTCCTCACTGCAGAAACAGCAGGATCCTGGAAACCGAATATGAACACGGATGCCACCCCACCTCCTCACACAGGGAGATGTAGGCCTTCGAGGTGCGATGATAAATCTTCCGGGAAGAAGACTTTCGTGCCCTTAACATAGTGGAAATTACTGAAGCTGACAGCCCTCGGTCCCTCAGCACCTGGCTTTCAACAGCCATGCCGTCAAAGCCAGCGACGATAAAGCAGGGTGGAGAATAGGACCTCGAGACAGAAGGTCCTCCTGCACCAGCAGCCGCCAAGGAACATCCGCCACCATTCGCACTATGTCGGCGTACCAAGGATGTCGAGGCCAGTCTGGGGCAACCAGGATCACCGGAATCCTCTCGGCCTCCACTCTGCGCAGCAGACAAGGGAGGAGCCTGAGAGGGGGAAAGATATAAATTAGCCGATAATTCCCCTATGGGGCCACCAACGCATCTGATGCGTCCGCCCAGGGATCCTTTGACCTGGCTACAAACCTCTGCACCTTCCGATTGAGGCGTGAGGCCAGAAGATCCACATCCATCATACCCCACCATAGGCAAATGAGCCGAAACACTTCCGGATGCAGTGACATTCCCCTTGTTCCAGCAACTGACGACTGAGTTAGTCCGCTTGCCAGTTTTCTTTGCCCGGAATGTACACGGCTGACAGAGCAGGCATGCGCCGCTCTGCCCACTGTAGGATGTGAAAGACCTCCAGCGCTGCCGCTGAGCTCCTTGTCCCTCCATGATGATTGACATATACCACCGCCGTGGCATTGTCCGACTGGATCCTGACCGGACGACCGTGCAGCCTCTGCCACCATGTGGAGAGGCACCGCCTGATGATCACGTGCAGCTCCATCCCATTGATCGGCAGGCAGGATTCTTCCTGCTTCCAGCGACCCTGGGCCAACTGGATGCCCCAAATTTCCCCCCAGCCGGTCAGGCTGGCGTCCGTCGTGATCACCATCCAATGAAGAGGGAGGAATGATTTCCCAGACCAAAGGGCGGGGACCTCAGCCACCAGAGAAGCGAAGCCCTGGCTAGCTGGCTCACCTGGATTTGACAATCCAGGGATGTCGGAGATTTGTCCCATTTGGACAGGATCTCTTTCTGCAAGACTCGAGTGTGGAATTGAGCAGTGCAACCTCGAAAGTGGCTACCATGAGGCCCAGAACTCGCATGCAAAAGCGCAGCGACGACCACCTGCGGGACATCAGTAACCACACCGCGGATTGGAGAGTCTGTAGTTTGCTTGAAGGAAGAAAGACTCTCACCTTTGAGGAGTCCAGAATCAACCCCAAGTACTCCAGGCGCTGGGTCAGCAGCAACACCGACTTCTGGAGATTCAACACCCAGCCAAACTCCTGAAGAGTCTGCATGGGGATCGCCACACCCTCCCTTAGTTCTGAGGCAGAAGCTGCTCTCAGGAGGAGGTCGTCCAGGTAACCCACGATCGCAATCCTTCGCTGTCTCAGCAACGCCAGAATCGGAGCCAGCACCTTGGTGAAGACCCTTGGTGCAGACGCTAAGCCAAAGGGAAGAGCTACAAATTGGTAGTGCTCGTCCCCGACCGCAAATCGCAGGAACCTCTGGTGTCTGACGCATATGGGGACATTCAAGTATGCGTCCTTGATGTCCAAAGACACCAGGAAATCTCCCTGATTAAGTGCAGTGACCACGGACTGAACGGATTCCTTCCTGAAACTCCGAACCCTCACAAAACAATTGAGGGCCTTGAGATCCAGAACGAGATGGACCCCTTCCTTCTTCGGGATTACAAAAAGATTGGAGTAGAATCCCTGAAACCTTTCCGACATCGGTATAGGCACTATCACCCCACGCAGTAGTAAGTCCTGTACTGCCCCAAAGAGGGCCTCCCAACGAGCTGGAAGAATATGAAAGTTGGAGGGAAAAAACCTGTCTGGCGGACAAGAAAGAAACTATCTTGTAGCCTGACAAAACCAGCTCGCAGACCCACTGGTCTGAAATAAGAGAAGTCCACCTGTCTGCAAACTCCTGAAGGCGACCCCCCACCCGAGAGTCGGGTGGGGGCAAACCTTCATGCGGAAGCTTATTTGTTCGCAGGCTTCTTTGGCTTGCGATACCAGGGACGCTTTTGTCCCTCAGCGGGCACCTTGTCGGACTGGGAACGCTTACCCACCGACACGGGCGGATGAAAAAGACACTTCTGAGCGGAAAAAGAGGGCCCCTGTCTACGACGTGGCTCCTTACCCTTTCTGGACTGTGGGAGCAAAGTACTCTTTCCCCTGGTAACATTTTTAATAATGTCATTCAGTGAGGCGCCAAACAGCCTCCCACCTTGGAAGGGCAACTCCGCCAGCGCTTTCTTAGATGTCTGGTCCGCAGACCAACACTTGAGCCAAACCAGCCGACGCAGCACTATTGCTGATACCGAGGCTCTAGAAAGCAAAGGTGGCTGTATCCAGGGCCCTATCACAAATATACTTAAGGGCGTGCACCAACTGGAAACCTGCTCCTTCCCCAACTTGCGGTGCAACAACTTAGCCCATTCAGTAAGTGTTTGTGACACCAGAGCCATGGCTAACACCGGCCGAAGCGCCGACCCCACCACCGTAAACATGGACCGGGCGAGCGCCTCGGCCCTTCTGTCAGCAGGGTCCTTGAAAGAGGGGGACCCCTCCACTGGAATCGTGGTCACCTTATTTAACCTAGATACCGGCGGGGTCAACGACCGGAGGAGATGTCCATTTTTTCAGAAAACTCTCCTCAAAGGGGTAACGCACCGCCATTCGCCTCAGGACTGAAAAGGCACGCTGCGGCCGTTCCCACTCCTTGTAAATAAACTTATCAAAATAAGTTAGGTAGGGAAACACCTTAGCAGTGCGGACCGGCTGGTGGGACCCAAAAGGGACTGACACATCTTCAGATGCCCCAGCCGTATCCTCTAACTTTAAGGTATCCCACACCACCGCTCCCACTAGCGCCTTTTCAGGCGCTGAAACTGACGCAGAGGTTTCCTCCTTACTGTCCGAAGGGTCCGCAACCTCTGAAGCATCAGAACAGGGGCCGCCTGCCACAGCGGGGCCTGAGTCTGAATCAGAGCTTTCCCCAGAAGACGGGGGCGTTTTTTACCCACCTTGCGCCCACACGCTGCTTCCACCCTGGAAACAAATGATTCCAGGACTGCCAACAGAGCGTCCATGGGCACTGCAGGTGCAAGGGAACTGGTTGCTATCACAAGGGTGTCTGGGGAAGAAGAGCCAGCCTCCAACGCCATGTCTGACCCACTCTCGCCTGTCACCCAGGACCTAAGGCAAGATACAAAAAATGCCTACCCTCCTAGCTGCCACAGACTGAGGGGCCCCCCGCTGGACTCACCACCCTGACCAAGGCGTTGTGCTGTGCATCCTCCCCTCTGCCGGTGTCCAAATCACGAGGTGTCAGTTTCACGCTGTTCCTGGCTTAAACAGCCGCCCAGCGCTAGAGAACCAACAGAACCCCCGTGGTTACAAGAAAATGGCCGCCTCAGACAAAAGCCTCCAAGAAAATGGCCGCGGCTACAGGAAAATGGCCGCAGTTCCCGCGGCGACCATTCCCCCAGCATGGCAGCGAACGAAGGTAACAACGAAGGAAAAATGAGGCGAACAAACGAAGGTAACAAACGATGGAAAAAGGAGGCGAACAAACGAAGGTAACAAAACGAACGGACGACAGCACAACCCCCTGCCAGGCCCAGAGACCTCCCAGAGGACCCCCTATGCCCAGCCACGCAGCACCCCTTTGGTGGGGAGGAGGGAAAGAGGCAAGGAGAGAGGAAAGGGAGAGAGGAAAGGGAGAGAGACACTCCCTAATCAACCCCCCAGAGAGTGCCCAGCTGCTCCATCCTGCCTAAACAGGTTGAACCATACTTACCCCTCCTGCAGGGAACGCTGGACGCACTCCACGGACAGACCCATCTCCCGCATAGTACAGAGTGGCTGTCTGCCATGGCAACACTGTGACCCGGACAGCAGTAGCCCGATCATATGAGTGTCCCGGAGCATATAGCTCACTGGCTGCCCCGAACCAAAATGTAGTCTGTCGCTGCCAACCCAGCGCGGAGCTAAAGTCTGCACACGCTCGATGGCCAGGCTGGGGAGACTACCAGGATCTATATTATCCAGCCTGTCACCCAGCCCTGCTGTTGATTGTAGATCACAGGAAGAAAAAACAAAAACAGTAAAAAATTTTCAAAGACCACTGGTCCCCACAGGGAGCCAGGTCCTTCTCCTAGACTAGGCAGAAAAAAAACTGGAGCTGCTGGGAGCAGAATAAGGGGTTATAGCCAGTGGGACTGCCCCCTGGGCGGTACTGTGCTTGTTTTTTTGTTGTGTTCTGCCTAGTCCTCTCCTAAAAGTGGCGATATAACCCTAAGGTCAAGATTAAAGTGCTGTTTCCGTCAATAAACGAAAGAGAAATGGCAATTTTTAACACTTTTTTTACATTGATACATGTTCCCTGGGGCAGGACCCAGGTCCCCAAACATTTTTTTATGGCAATAAATTGCATCTAAGCCTTTAGAATGTGTACTTTTGGTTTCTCATGTTAATGTCCCATAGACTTTAACGGTGTTCCACGGCTTTCGAATTTGCCGCGAACACCGCATAATGTTTGCTGTTCAGCGAACATGCGATCACCCGATGTTCGAGTTGAACTTACGTTCGACTTGAACATTGGGCTCATCCCTAGTTACTAGCAATGTTAATGTTACCCCTATATTGGAATCAAATAAAACAGGTTCCAATGTTACTATTCCTGTGCCCGAAACCTGTGCGAAATGTCTCCACTTGGTTTTCATTTAGCTGCCTCAAGGAAAGAAAAAAATTGGAGAGGTGATTTTATTGATTTAATATCTTTACTCCCTAATACTAAAGAATTTTTTAATAATAATGAAAAAAAAAATCGGATGACGCAGCTGAGGATAATAGGCGTCGTATGGTTCCCAGATCTTTCCACAACTGGCTTCAGGCTTTTTATATTTTTCTGCAGTCATGGGTGAAAAAATTTGTGAAAAATGCAGCGGTTTGTTCCAGAATCTGGAACATATTCTCGAAGCCTATAAAAACTTTGGCGGATTTGGTTGGTACAGTTACGACAAATCTTTCCGCCAGAAGTTAGCGGTGTATTCCAACCTTAAATTGGGTATGAAGGATGTGGGTTTGTGGTTAAACCTCATCATCCCGCAAAAAAACTGTTTTTTTCAAAACAGCCGTCATTAACTCCTAATGTTTCTTCAGTTTATAAAAAGGGTGTTTGTTATGCCTATAATGAATCTCAATGCAAATGGTCAACTTTATGCCGTTATAGGCACAAATGTTCTTTTTGTTTTGGCACTCATCCCTTATCAAAGTGTTTTAAAAGGACCTATTCTCACACACAATCGACAAAGGATTTCAAAAGCCCACACGTCGGTGAAGTTGGAAAAAATGCACCACTGGCTATGTCTCTACCCAGACAGGGATAAAGCACAAGTTCTAATTGAAGGTTTTTATATAGGATTTAAGCTTCCGGCATTTTCAGGCTCCGGTTGCCAGGTAGTAGATAACCTGAAATCAGTTGATCTATATAGCCACGTGGATAGGGAAAAATTAATAAAAGAGATCTCTGCTGGTCATGTAGCGGGTCCTTTGATTTCTCTGCCTTTCAAAAACTTTTGCATATCTCCTCTTGGTTTGGTTCCCAATAAAGAGCCTAATTCATATTGTCTTATCCATCATCTTTCTTTCCCTGAGCCCGGGTTCACACCTATGTGAATTAGATGTGCGTTTCCCCGCATCTAATTCGCATAGCAGGAGAATGTGACTGGCTCCCTATGGAGCCGGTTCACATATCTCCGGGGCGGCTGCGGAGCGCACTGCACAAAAATGCTGTGCGTCTTTGGCTCAGTTTCAGGGCCGAATTCAGGCACAGAATCGGCCCTGATTCGTCCCTGAAATGGGGAACAGGGACGCACAGCGCTCCTGTGTGATCCACAGCCCGGTATAATGTGAATCCGGGCTAAAGGTAGATCTTTGAATGATGAAATTGATCATTCATTAGCTTCTGGTAAATATACAACATTTGATGATGCGATTCAGTTGATAAAGAAATTTAGCCACAGTGCTCTTTTAGCTTTTAGCAAAATCCGATATTCAGTTTGCTTTCAGGTTGTTGCCTAGAGTCATTTAAATCTTTAGGCTTTTGTTTTGAGGGTTCCTTCTTTTATGACATGTGCCTTCCGATGGGCTGCTCCCTGTCATGTCATTATTTTGAAACTTTTTCAACAACATTTTTGCAATGGGTCCTCAAATTCGAATTGTGTTGTGAAGGCATAATCCATTATTTGGATGATTTTCTTTTTATAGGTACTTTGCTATTTCAGTATCAGCTTCCTATGTCAAAAATCTCAAAACTCCAATCTTTAATTCTGCGAAGGAAAAAAGTGCTATTGAAAGAACTTCAGGCCTTTTTAGGATTACTGGCCTTTGCATGCAGGATCATACCGGTCGGCAAAATCTGCTTCCAGAAAAATGTCATTAGCCATGTCTGGCTTTAAATCTCCCTTTTCTCATATTCGCCTTACTTACGACATCAAAGATGATCTATTAGTTTGGTTGCAATTTCTTGCTGAATATAACAGCTGATCACTCTTTCAAGATGATTTCATTTTTTCCAATGATATGGAATTGTATACCGATGCTGCGGGATCACTTGGTTTCACGGCAATCTGGCGTACTCATTGGTGCTGTGGTTCTTGGCCTTCTTTTTGGGTGTCCAAAAAAGCGACTAAGTATTATTAGAGCTTTTTCTCATTATAGTGGCTTTTGAAATTTGAGCAAAATTTTTTGCTAATAAAAGCATCATAATTCATTCAGACAACAAGGGTGTTCTCTTTGCCATAAACTTTCTCTCTTCTAAATCCATTTCTGTTATTAAACTTCTACGTTACTTTGTCTCAATTTGTTTAAAATGGAATATTTGGGTTAAGGTTAAATTCGTACCAGGTAAACATAATGTGGTCGCTGACGCATTAACTCGATTCCAGATGGCTTGTTTCAGACACCTTTTTGCAGAAGCAGACCCGATTGGCCATGCTTTCCCGAGTCATCTATGGGATTTAATTTGATTCTGGTTATATCCGCCATTCAGCACTCAATTCCGCCTAAAACATGGACTGAATATTCGGCTGCATGACAGAGGTGGCTTTTATTTAACGAAGAATTGGGTTTTTCCGGTTATTCTCCTACAGAACAATCTATTTTAGCTTTACTTTGTTCTCTTATTCAACTTCAACTATCATTTAATCATATTAATAAGACTCTAGTAGGGATCTATCTTTTCCTTAAATTGTATAATTTACCTGCTTGCAACAGTTTCTTCTCTGTTCGCCAGGCTCTTAAAGGATATAAGAAATTACATTTTTCTCCAGACATGTGTAGACCTATTTAGTTTAGATATTCTGTCAAAAAAATGTGTTTATCAACTTCTGTTCTTTGCCGTTCAGAATACGAAGCAGTATTGTTTCAGTCTGCTTTTGTTATAATTTTCTTTGCTGCGTTTCACATTTCTGAATTGGTTCCAAACAATAAAAAAGGTAATTCTGGTTTAAGTTATGATATATTTGTATCTTCTGATAAAGTGCACGTATTTATTTGAAAGTCAAAAACTGATCTAACTGGTAAGGGTCACTGGCTCACTTTAAATGCTTATGGCGACTCCATCATCTGCCCACATGTAGTACTTAGAAAGTATCTTTCTGTTAGGCCTTCCTGTCCAGGAAATTTCTTAGTCCATTTGGATACTTTTCCTCTCACAAAATTTAAATTTTCGGCCATATTTAAATGCTGTCTCTCTCATTTGGGTTTGTCACACTTGAAATTTTCTGCTCACTCATTTAGGATTGGAGCCGCCACAGAAGCTGCTAGATTGGGCCTGGATGATGCTACTATTATGAAGTTGGGAGGTGGGAATCAAGTAGATTTAACTTATATGTGAGACCTAATTTATCTCTGTGATTTTCTTAGGCTCCGAATCCTGCATATGGATTATTAGACATTCCTTTGTGCATTGGGCTCACAAAAGGGCATGCAAGCATTGTTATTCTTCTAATCTATCTTTACCTCCTGACACTTTGGTCCTTTGGAAGGGCATTCAGGTCTTCAATGGATGAATTTGTTTCTTCATCTTTCCAAGTTAGCTCAATTTTGGCCACCTCCTTCTATTCTAATAGTCCATTTAGGTGGAAATGACATAGGCAGATTAAAAACTTTAAATTTGATCTTTATGATCAAATGTGATTTACATTGCATAACGCTATCCTTCCCAGGTTGTCGTGTTGTGGTTTCGGAAATGGTACCACGCCTCACTTGGTTGTCTTCTATGAATTTAATAAAGTTCAATTTATTTAATACCAATAAAAGGTGGCGAGGCCATTTAATACCACTTGCTGTACGTTTGGTTATTTAAGTGTCAATTATTTTAATATTTAAGTGTGCAGCCTACACTCCCATGGAAAGTGGGTACATCTTAAGTACCCACAACATGGGATTGTGGCGGCCACAGAATTTTATTAAAAATTAAAAAAAAAAAATACTTTTTTTGGTACTGTACCTTTGAATCACAAGTCTGCAGGTCACGGGTATCTTAGGTGGGAAACACGTGCCTTTTGGGGATAGTTAAGCACCCTCTCTTTGACCTCAGATCTCATATTTAAAAGGTCCTGTCATGTTTTTTTTTCTATTACAAGGGATGTTTACATTCCTTGTAATAGGAATAAAAGTGACAATTTTTTTTGGAAAAAAAAGGTAAAAGAAAAAAGAAAAAAAAAAAAGTTGTTTAAACGCGCCCCATCCCACCGAGCTCGCGAGCAGAAGCGAAAGCATACATGAGTAGCGTCCGCATATATGTGTTCAAACCACGCATTTGAGGTATCGCCGCCATCGGTAGTGCGAGAGAAATAATTCTAGCCCTAGACCTCCTCTGTAACTCAAAACATGCAACCTGTAGAACTTGTTAAATGTCACCTATGGAGATTTTTAAAAGTTAAAGTTTAAAAGTTTGTAGCCATTCCACGAGCGGCGCAATTTTGAAGCGTGACATGTTGGGTATCAATTTACTTGGCGTAACATTATTGTGCTTGTAAGACCGCTGCGCAAATACGGTGTGACAGAACTTATTGCAATGACCGCCATTTTATTCTCTAGGGCAGTGAAGGCGAATCTTGGCACCCCAGATGTTTCTGAACTACATTTCCCATGATGCTCAACTACACTGCAGAGTGTATGAGCATCATGGGAAATGTAGTTCCAAAACATCTGGGGTGCCAAGGTTCACCATCAATGCTCTAGGGTGTTAGGAAAAAAATGTATAATGTTTGGGAGTTCTAAGTAATTTTCTAGCAAAAAAAACTGTTTTTAACTTGTAAACAACAAATCTCAAAAAGAGGCTCGGTCCTTAAGTGGTTAAGGAGTTTCCAAGTTCTCTTAACATTTAACTTTCTGGGCTTAGTTTACTGGATGTATTTAGACAGTGGGGTTTATTTATTAAAACTGGAGAGTGCAAAATCTGGTTCAGCTGTGCATGATATCAGCTTCTAACTTCAGCTTGGAAGCTGATTGGTTTCTATACAAAGCTGCACCAGATTTTGCACTCTCTAGTTTTAGTAAATCTGCAGGGTTTATTTTATCCCACTGGAAGAAATGCCCTAAATCATTTGGAATGATGTAACTAGCGGAGCCTGTGCAATGTGGCAACAGATGAAAATCTAGGGTGACAGATTTGACCCAGACAAACAACCTTACCAAAAAGGCATGGACCCTCTACTGCAGGGATATGCAACTAGCGGACCTCCAGGTGTTACAAAACTACAAGTCCCATCATGCCTCTGCCTCTGGGTATTATGCTTGTGGCTGTCAGAGTCTTGCTATGCCTCATGGGACTTGTAGTTCTGCAACAGCTGGAGGTCCGCTAATTGCATATCCCTGCTCTACAGCTTTTCTCAAGTAAGTGAACATGCAGTGTTCAATGACGATTAAAGATGAGTGCCCTGGCCTGGGTCCAGTTTGCTGGATATTTAACAAACTCAGTCAAAAATCCACAAACCCTGAATATAGTCATCTTAAAGTGGTTATAAACCCTTTTCTAGCACTTGTACCTACAGGTAAGCCTATAATGAGGCTTACCTGTAGGTACCGTGAATATCTCCTAAACTTGCACCGTTTAGGAGATAATCACTGTATCCGCATGTGCTGACGTCATCGGCACGTGCGCACTGAAGAAACGGCTCGCTCGTGCCATTTCTTCAGTAGCTGTGCCGTGACTGGGGGCTCCCGTGCGCGCGTGTGTAATGCCCCGTACACGCGGGCAGATTTTCCGATGGAAAATGTCAGATCGGAGCGTGTTGTCGGAAATTCCGACCGTGTGTGGGCTCCATCGGACATTTTCCATCGGATTTTCCGACACACAAAGTTGGAGAGCAGGAGATAAAATTTTCCGACAACAAAATCCGATCGCGTCAATTCCGACCGTGTGTGGCCTGTTCCGACGCACAAAGTGCCACGCATGCTCAGAAGAAATTCAGAGACGGGACAGCTCGTTCTGGTAAACTTAGCGTTCGCAATGGATACAGCACTTTCGTCACGCTGCAATGTTCAAAATGGTTTAATACAGCACACTCTCTTCTTCTTTATAATGTGAGAAGAATTAAGTAGTTTTGCTGCTCATATTCACACACACTTCTCACAAACGTTTATTTGTGTATTTTTTTTGGGATTCCCTCAATATATTGTTATTAGTTGTCACATCTGACAGTTTTATATTATTATTTTTTATTTTTTTTTGGATTTTAAGCCTTTTTTTTCTGTAATGTTTGTATTTTTTCAAAGGCTGATCTTTGTTTAATGTTATTTTTCTTTTTACTCCTGAATATTTTTGTATGTGTTTTGTGTGTCAAGTTACCCCAACACCATTGATATCTTTTATTATTTAATCTCAAGGAGATTGTTTGTTGTTGGTGACCCTTGTTCATTTCACATTGTATATTTGAAATGTACCTGAATCCTCACAAACTGTCATTTTTGAAGTAAAACACATAGGAGAGTATAATTCAAAACAAAAATCCTTTATTAAGGGATCAGAACCAAACAAAGAGGAAGGCAACACTGGAGAAACAGGAGAAATTAGTGAAGCCTGGGACCCCCACGGCAGACATCAATTCTTCAACATCAAAATTGGTGGCCTGAGGAGTCCATATGTAAGGGAGGGCAGTCTGGTCCGGGATTCGCAGAGATCCGGATAGCAGTAGATGACATGTGTGTCCCTAGGCTGTGGTACCACAAGAGGCTGCATTTTTTGGCCGACCAGACTGGATCCAGGGTCCTCACTTTCTGGTCTTCCTTACACGCTTCCTTCCCGGCTGTGGCTGTGCAGTTGGAGATGTGGCAGGAGGAGGAGTAGGACCTGGAGGAGGAGGAGGAGAAGGAGGAGGACCTGGAGGAGAAGGAGGAGGAGGAGCTGAACCTGCAGGAGGAGGAGGAGGACCATCGCAAAGGTGTGTCTGAGGTGTAATTTGGCCCCTCATACCTTTCTCCAGAGCCTCCGATATGAGGGCCTCACACATGACTTGTTGGCCCTCCTCCATCCTCTGCATTTTATATGCAATGACGGAAGCAATGTCCTCCTCCACGGTCTGTCGTGCTCCCAGGACTTCTGTAGCCCTCCAAAAGACTCCTACGGTAGCCTCCTCTAGGGCACTCCTCCTCCTGCCACTTTCTCTTTCCAGGGGGGGTGGAAGGACCTGCAGATCAGCCAGCCGGCTCGGCCCGGCCACCTCCTGGCTGAGACTTCCCTGTGTATGAAAAAGGGACATGGTTGTAATGTTTTGCATCATCAATCACAATCCTAAATTAGTACTCCCAACTAACATCTAGTTAACATCATTGATTGGACAAGCAGAAATATTTAGAGGAATGCTATACCTGGCTCAATCTGGGCTCCTCCACATGTGGCCTGGAAGGCCCAGGTTGGGCGTCAGAAGCTTCACCCGGGGGGGAAGGAAGCGTGGAAGGAAGACTGGAGAGGGATGGCCTGGGTTCAGTCTGGCCTGCCAGAAAGTGCAGCCTGTCGTAGTACCACATCCTGGGGACATAGATGCATCTGCTGCTCCGGATCTCTGTGAATCCAGGACTTTCTTGCGCTCCCTTAGATATGTACTCCTCAGGCCACCAATTAATTTCTTTAAATAGTTGATGTCTGCCGTGGGGATCACCTTCTTCACAATTTCACACAATTGCACCAGTGCTGCCTTCCTCTTTGCTTGGTTCTTGTAATGTGGGTGTTTAATCTCCCACAGACATGGCAGCTCCCTTAGCATATCTATGAATACTGACATGAAGTCATTATCTTTGAGTACCATATCCATGTTCACTGCAAGACACAACACAAGACAAAGCCTAATGTCAGACAAAACTCTCCTAATCTTGTTACAATATAGGCCTCAATGTAGAAGCAGTATAGGCACAAGTTTGTCTCTTACCTTCGTTCTTACGATCGGCGCGTCCAATGCTCCTTCCTCCGCTCACAGATCGTACGTAATACGCACGCGTGTTACGCTTTATACACACTGCGCATGCGTGTAACTCCGCCCGCCCCTGACATTCTTTCTAGTCTATTCCCCGCCCCTTTTCGTTCAGTGCAGTGGGGGAAGAGCACATGGCGGAGTCACAGCAGGTGCGTGCTAATTGCAGGAACGAGGAGGAGGAGGAGGAAAGCCCGGATCCGGACACGTCCCGATCCAGAAGGAGACGTTTTAAGGCCACAAATATGTCCTTTGGGGAGATGTTGGAGATGGTAGACATCATGAAGAAGTCCGACTATGATGGAAAGTATGGGCCTTACCCCAACCCGAACATCCGAAAGGCCAAGATCATGGCGAAAGTGGTCAGGAGTCTTGAGAGGAATTTCGGGGTCCGAAGATCAAAAGATCAGCTCCGGAAGCGGTGGTCGGACCTGAAATTAAGAGAGCCAGAGCAGTACCGAAAGATCCGGAGAGTGCTGCAAAAAAGTAAGTAGTTGTGCTGTGTTCCTATTCTTTCTGTCTTTATTCCGTTCGTTCAGCTCCATATGCTTTTATTAATTGTAACGTTTAAAAGGGCAACTTTAATGTTCATGGGCCCATTATTCGTTCGTATCTAACATTTTTCTTTGGGCCTCTAAAACACTATTGTTTAGGCCATATGCATTTTCCCACATTTTTTTTGGGCCTACTTGGATGCCAAATATTTGTTTGTGTAGGGTTTGTTACTAGAATGAAATGCCAACTAGATTGTGTGTAAGGAGAAGACACTGAGCAGCTGTTTTCACATCTGGACACTGGAGCACTAGTGTGGGACACCAGAACAACATTTTTATTAGGGGGGGCCACACAGGTGCTCCAGTGTATACTATAGGGGGGTCTCCATCTGTGAAGTTTGTACTAAACAGGTAAAGTATTGCAGCTTGACAAAGGGCAATAAAAAAAATACATCTTGGCTAAAATAGACAATTGTACCCCACTTCCAAGCAATGTTTGCTATTTCTAGTTCTGCCATCAAATATCTGTGTGCTAATTATACCATTTTTGTTTTACATAGGGGAGAAAAAACTCGGAGGACACCCCTCATCCGAGGAGACCAGAGACCCCCCACCTCTGGAAGAAGGTGAAATACCGCAAACCCAAGAGGAGCAGGAGGAAGAAGAAGACGTGGTGGAGATTGGCACCACAACAGGTGAGTGTCTGCGACCACAGGCTCAGGCTATCAATATGGATGGTGGCAGATTTTTGATACCTGTTTTTGTTTTGTTTCTCTCTTTTTAGGTGATTGTGAGGTTGTGGATCCAGAACGCTTTACTTCAGAAAGTGCCCAGATCCTGATCGGGGAGATCATGGGGTGTAATCTCGAATTGCACAACATACAGCAAAAAATAAATGAGGTTATTAAAAAAAATAATAACATCATTGATGTTTTGGGGCGAATTTAAAACCCCACAAAATATATTTTTGGGATTGTGTTACAATTTTTAAAATCTTTTTGCAATGTTTGAAAAGCCAAATTTGGAGGATGCACACAGTGTGTCAACATGTGCTATCTGCCATCACGGGAGATCAATGGATGCGTTTTGGGGGTGCAACCCCTTCCTCAATTATAAAGTAGCGTTGAGGAAGGGCTTGCTCCCCCAAAACACGTCCCTTGATCCCCCCTGATGGCAGGTCGCACATGTTGACATTCGGAACTTGGTGTGCATCTTCCAAATTTGGCTTTTCCAGGGGTGATTTCCCCCCATCTGAACGCTATATCAAACCCAGTTCCTAAATACTGATGTCTGATATAGCCTTCAGGTTTTACCTAATGTGAACTTTGCAAGTTCAAGTTTTTTGGCTTTCTTTTGGGTTTTACACATGCCTGTTTTATCTTAAATGGACATTTTGATTTTTGATAATGCTACTGCAAAAATTGTTATACAACAAACATGTTGGTTTGTTTTAAAAACCTTTGGTAAATGCACATGTGATTGTGCAGGTATAAAAAAGTTGCTTACTCAAGAATGTGTGGATTATTGTCTCAACACTACAACACTTTTGGGGTGATGTAATAGCTGTTTTATGCAAAAATGGGGGTTATTTCCTAAGGGCAAATCCACTTTGCACTACAAGTGCAGTTTCAGTTCAGTTGCAAGTGCACTTGTAGTGAAATGTGTTTTTGCATTTAGGAAATACCAGCCAACAGTGTTTTTTATAAGGTTACCCAATCACATTTTCTGCACTCAACACATTTCTGTCAGGGTCAGCTAAAACAAACACAAGCAGTAAATGTCCACAAAGAATTTCTTTTGTTTTTTTTTTATTAGAAAAAGGCTTCACATATTGTCTGGCATATTGATAGCCCCCCTAACCGCAAAGAACTCCAGGTATCGTAACCGGACATCACGGGCACTCAGGGAGGGCAAGCCAGGACGGCCACTTTCAAGCGCCGTCAGTGTTGTTGGATGTAGGATTCCGGCCTCAGGCCCAACTGAGCCAGCATAGTTGGCCGAATGTTTTTTTAAAAAATTATGGAGAACACAGCACGCAAGTATTATATGGTTCAGTTTATACTCTGCCATATGGATGGGTGTCAGAAATAGTCGGAACCGGCTGGCCAGGATTCCAAATGTGTTCTCCACCACTCTTCGGGCTCTGGCCAGCCGGTAATTAAAAACCCTCTGTTCCGGGGTGAGGGTCCTCATCAGGAATGGCCGCATCAGGTGGTCCCCCAGCGAAAACGCTTCATCAGCAACGAACACAAATGGGAGACCTTCAACATTGTCCTCTGGAGCTGGCAAGTCCAAGCTGCCATTCTGGAGACGCCTGTAGAACTCCGTCTGGGTGATGACTCCACCATCGGACATCCGGCCATTCTTCCCCACGTCCACATACAAGAAGTCGTAATTAGCTGACACCACCGCCAACATCACTATACTATTAAACCCATTGTAATTATAATAGTACGACCCCGAGTTGGGTGGTGGGACGATGTGGACGTGTTTCCCATCAATTGCCCCTCCGCAGTTAGGAAAGTCCCACCGCTGGGCAAAGTGGGAGGCCACAGTCTGCCATTCCTGTGGCGTGGAAGGAAACTGTTGAGGAAAAAACAATAAACATTACTAGTTTTTCACAGAAACATGGCAAGCAGATTAGACACAAACATTATGGGGCAACCTCCAGATAGCATTTCTTAAGGGAAATTTAACAACGCCAAAGTATAAGGTACACCTATCATATTCCCCCTCCCCCCCTCTCATGGGCCATTTCTAACATTATAGGGGGGGGAACTCTTGGACAGGTAACCCTCTTCACTTCATTGAGAGATGAAGGCCTAAATACAGGGTATTACTTGGAACAGACCCTCCTTAGTTACACTATTGGCAGCCCACTGGACAGGTAAAAAGTGTCATAATACAAAGATATAAATACACACTGTACACATTTGAGGACATTTGGACATTCTGCTATTACCTATCAAGATAATAATAGGATACAAAAACTTTAAACAGTACCATTGTAAAGTATACAGGCAGGCCCTTGCACTACATGCTTTGGGGAATTCATCCATAAATCTGACCAGTAAAGAGATGGGTATAGTGTGTATGGGTTTGGCAAAGTCAGCAGATAGATGAGTGAGGATAGAGAATTGGGATCAGCTGGCTTAGCAGTTGGGGGGAGGGAGGGTTACTAAAAATTATTTGGGGACACCACAAAAAAAAGCCTCTGGCACTCTGCATGAATTTAAATCAAAAATAACATTTACAAACATTTTAGGGGGTGTTTGGGGTAAAGCACTACTATGGAGCTGATAAAATACATTGTTAAGTGACTACATGAGGTGAATATAGGCCAGGAGACTTAGGGAATGAGGAAAGAAATACAATATATTAGCAAACATTCAATACAATAAAATGTGATATTAAAGGATAAAAATCTTACCTTCATATATTCCTTCTGAAGGACCTGTATGATGGCAGAACAGGTCTCTGGGATAATGATCCCCAGAGCCTGGGGGGAGATGCCTGTCGAGAACTTGAGGTCCTGCAGGCTTCTCCCTGTGGCCAAATACCGCAAGGTAGCGACCAACCTCTGCTCCGGAGTGATGGCTTGCCTCATGCAGGTATCCTGCCTGCTGATATAGGGGGTCAGCGAAGCCAACAAACGGTGAAACACGGGGTCCGTCATCCGGAGAAAGTTCCTGAAATCATCAGGATTATTCTCACGGATCTCACGGAGCAAAGGCATATGACAGAACTGGTCACGCTGAAGCAACCAATTCTTGGTCCATGAACTCCTCCCCACCCTGTTCATGGACTGGACTTGTGTCAAGGTCAGGACCCCAACACCAAGCCCCCGCACAGCACGAACTCTACGAGGAGTACGCATACGAAACATGGCTAGAAAACGGTCGGCTGCTCAGAACGAAGTAACAGAACGCACTGAAGAACAGCAAGGCCTGTGAAGAGCGACCTGAAAAACAGCAACGAGCAGGCAAGATCACACAGAAAACTCTGATACGAACTGACTGCACGCACTGAAGAGCAGATACAAACCCACAAGCACAAACTGAACGGCAGAAAACGGTCTGAAATCCACGAGTCTGAAAAAGCGCGAATCGTCTCTCACCACTCTACGAGGAGTACGCATACGAAACATGGCTAGAAAACGGTCGGCTGCTCAGAACGAAGTAACAGAACGCACTGAAGAACAGCAAGGCCTGTGAAGAGCGACCTGAAAAACAGCAACGAGCAGGCAAGATCACACAGAAAACTCTGATACGAACTGACTGCACGCACTGAAGAGCAGATACAAACCCACAAGCACAAACTGAACGGCAGAAAACGGTCTGAAATCCACGAGTCTGAAAAAGCGCGAATCATCTCTCACCATGAACGGTCGGCTGCTCAGAACGAAGTAACAGAACGCACTGAAGAACAGCAAGGCCTGTGAAGAGCGACCTGAAAAACAGCAACGAGCAGGCAAGATCACACAGAAAACTCTGATACGAACTGACTGCACGCACTGAAGAGCAGATACAAACCCACAAGCACAAACTGAACGGCAGAAAACGGTCTGAAATCCACGAGTCTGAAAAAGCGCGAATCGTCTCTCACCAAACTTTTACTAACACGAGATTAGCAAAAGGAGCCCAAAGGGTGCCGCGCTTGGTTCTGAACCGGCCTTTTTTAGTCTCGTCGTACGTGGTGTACGTGACCGCGTGGTTGGCGATCGGAAATTCCGACAACTTTGTGCGACCGTGTGTAGGCAAAACAAGTTTGAGCAAACATCCGTCGGAAAAAATCCTAGGATTTTGTTGTCGGAATGTCCGAACAAAGTCCGACCGTGTGTACGCCCTATAAGTGATGACATCGCGGCTCTGGCCAATTACAGCGCCGGAGCCCGCGAACTCCGGGAGACATGTTGCCGGTTACATTGGTGTACGGGGACCTCTGCAAAAGCTTTGATCTAAGGTAAGTATTCCATAATAAGCTAGTATCAATGCATACTAGCTCATAATGCCTTTGTCTTGCAGGTTGTTTTTTTTTTTGTTTTTTTTTAGAGAGTTTACAACCACTTTAATCAATAAAGTCTACAAGAGTCAATTTTTTTCTGGCTTTTTGTTTAAGGCCAATTTGCAATCTATTGTTAAAAAACTGCTTGGGTGGCTCATCATTGCAATGGAGGACATGTACCAATACAAAACCTTTTCTAAAAAATACCGCACAGCAGGCAGTGGGTCTTTTGAAAAGGCTTAAAGGGAAACATTAGAAATACACAATTCCTTTAAATAATTTGCTTGGGGAGTGCCTTAAACTTGTATGTGAAGTGATACACCTGTGGGATACACCATTTAGAAATAAAAACTATTGCCACTAAAAGACACTCTGTAAACAAAGTAGCCAGGGATTCCTGTCAACACCTATACCAGACTCTTAGCAAGGTTAATTATCTGGTATGGATTTTAGAGAGGGTTCCACCTCAAAAACAAAACAAAAAGATATGCAGTCCATCCTCAAATCCATACCAGATCCTTATCCATATGCAAAAAATACAAATATGTAGGGTCACCCCCAAAATCCATGGCAGACCCAAGCATGCAGCTTGGCTTGCCAGGAAAAGGGGGGCAGTGAGCATTTGCTCTCCCCAGAACATTACTAGGGGAGCTTCCCAGGCATGGCACCATATCACCACATTGATGAGGACAAGGGCCTCATAGCAATATGAATGCCCCAGTGGGGGGACTTATCAAAATCTCTTTAACAAAAGGGGTCCCCAGATATTGCCCCCCTCCCCAGTTCAACATAAACTGGTTTAATTTCGATAAGTTGGTAGCTCTGTCTAGTGCCGCGTACACACGAACGGACATTCCGACAACAAAATCCTGGATTTATTTCCAACGGATGTTTTCTCAAACTTGTCTTGCATACACACGGTCGCACAAATGTTGTCGGAAATTCCGATTGCCAAGAACGCACTGACGTACAACACGTACAACAGCACTAGAAAAGAGAAGTTCAATAGCCAGTGCGCCACCCTTTGGGCTCCTTCTGCTAATCTCGTGTTAATAGAAGTTTGATGAGAGACGATTCACGTTTTTCAGCCTCGTGCTTTTCCAATTGTTACTGCTCTTTAGTTTGTGCTTGTGGGTTCGTATCTGGTTTTCAGTGCGTGTAGTCAGTTCACATCTGGTTTTCAGTGCATGCCATTTCTAGTACGTATTTGATTCTCAGTGCGTTCCTGTCCGTTCATTTCTGATTTTCAGGTCGCTCTTCTCAGGCCTTTCTGATTTTCAGTGCGTTCTGTTAGTTCGTTCTGACCAGCCGACCATTTTGAAGCCATGTTGCGGTTACGTACTCGTCATAGAGTTTGTGCTATGTGGGGGCTTGGTGTTGGGGTTCTTACTTTGACTCAAGTCCAGTCCATGAACAGGATGGGAAAAAGTTAATGGACCAAGAATTGGTTGCTCCAGCATGACCAATTCTCGCACATGCCTTTGTTGCGGGAGATCCAGGAATATAATCCTGATGATTTCAGGAATTATCTCAGGATGACGGACCCCATATTTCACCGTTTGTTGGCTTCGCTGTCCCCTTATATTACCAAGCAGGACACCTGCATGTGGCAAGCCATCACTCCCGAGCAAAGGCTCGTCACCACCTTGCGGTACTTGGCGATGGGGAGAGGTCTGCAGGACATCAAGTTCTCGACAGGCATCTCCCCCCAAGCTCTGGGAATCATTATTCCAGAGACCTGTTCTGCCATCATTTAGGTACTGCAGAAGGACTATATTAGGGTTTGTGATGTTAAAGTTTTCTCCTTTAACATCACATTCTATGTGAGACAAGGGAATATTTGTGCTAACCACAAAAAAGTAAAACAATACCCAAGTGAAAGGTGTATGAGTGTACACATAGTAGGACTGAATGCCGCAACTCTATTGGTTTAAATACTGAAAACCTGAAATACACTAAAAAAAGGAAAAAGTGCACAAATCCACTAAACCACTAGTGATAAATATAAAAAAAATATATAAAAATTATATATAAAAAAACAAATATGTAGGACAAAAGATCAGCATAAGATGTGTAAAAAGAATTCCATGAATATACTCTCAAACAGTGTGTAATAACACACAGACATATATATATATATATATATATAAGAAAAGTGTCCACATAACATCTGAAAAAAGGTTCAGCAAAAGGGAGTCTTTATATAATTCTCCAGAAAATAAGGGAGATACTCTTCAATCCAACCTTCTGAGGTGAAGTGCAAGATGTAATAATGTAAACTGCTTACCAGATACATAGGATCTCAAGCAATAGAGATCAGACACGCCTGTGCATTAGCCTGCCGGCAGGTCCGCTTGTAATCCTCTAACAGCGGGGAGATATCCACCCGTTCAAAGGAACCTACAAAAGAGAACCTCACTCCTGGGATCGCTCTTTACAAAAGCAGGGATCTGGAAAGTCTCATGAAATGAGGAACAGAAGAGGACTTCATGGTGTAGTATGCTCAAACAAAATCTTTATTTACGAACGGATCATACAGGTTTTAAAATCCATAAAATTGTAGACCAGCCAGCTGTTCAGCATGATGACATCACAGGATTTTGAATCAAGGGTTTTTGAACAAACCAACATATTTGTTGTATAACCTTTTCACAACTCAGGAACTTATAAAGTTCAGCTTTGACAAAGTGAAGGCAATATCAGACATTAGTATGTCAAAACTGTGTTGATATTGCCTTCATCAGATGGGGTGACTTCACTCCTTTGAAAGCCAAATTTTGAAGTCTTTTTTCAACATCATTGATGTCTTCCTTGATCTTCTGTAAATCACGATTGCACACCATTATCTCCCCGATGAGGATCTGTGCACTTGCACAATGAGATTCTTCTTCCACAACATCCACAACACCTAAAATAAAAAAAACACACCATGTATTATAAATATGCAGGCATACATCTATTACCTGAAGCTGGGGTCTCAAACACTCACTGTTGTGGTCACTATTTCGCCCAAAAAGAAAAGCACATGAAGCAGCACAAACGTAATATTAATAATAATAATAATAATAATAATAATAATAGGAACACACGACAAAATACTTACTTTTTTTGCAGCACTCTCTTGGTTCTTTTGTACTGGTCTTGCTCCCTCAATTTGAGGTCTGACCATCGTTTCCTCAATTGATCCTTGGATCGCCGTACCCCAAAATTCTTCTGCAGACTTTTCACAACTTTAACCATGATCTTGGCCTTTCTCACATTTGGGTTTGGGTAAGGTCCATGCTTCCCATCATAGTCGGCCCTCTTCAAGATGTCCACCATCTCTACAAAGGGCATATTTGAGGCCTTAAATCTCTGGGATCGGGACGTTTGTGGCTCCGGGCTTTTGTCATCCTCCTTGTTGCTGCTCTCCTCTGCAGGCACTTGCTCTTTCTTCACCATGTGCTCTCCCATTGCGCTGAAAGAGAAGGGGTGGGAAATATACTAGAAAGAAGGTCAGGGGCGGGCAGAGTTTCACGCATGCTCATTGTATATAAAGCTTAACACGCGTGCGTCATACGTACGATCTGTGAGCGGTGACGGAGTAGCGTAAGCGCTGATCGTGATAACGAAGGTACATTTTTAACTTGGGGCATCAGTGGCCTATACTGCTTATAGATTGAGGCCTATATTGGGACAAGATTATGAGAGTTTAGCTGACATTAGGGTTTGTCTTGTGTTGTGTCTTGCAGAGAAAATGGATTGATTCAATTATCACAGCTTCCTCCCCCAATTCATTGATATATACAGAGAGCTGCCAAGTCTGTGGCAGGTAAAACACCCCTTTTATACTAATAAAATAAAGAGGCAGGCAGTGCTGGATCAATTGCTGGAATTGGTGAAGCCGCAGATCCCCACGGCAAACATCAACTATTTGAAGGCCAAATTGGTGGCCTGAGGAGCACATATAATTGGGAGCGCAATAAGGTCCAGGATTCCATGAGATCAGGAGCAGCAGCAGATAACATTTATGTCCCCAGGCTGTGGTACTACGACAGACTGCGATTTCTGTCAGACCAGAGTGAAATCAGGCCATCACTCTCAACCCTTCCTTCCACGCTTCCTTCCACCCCAGCTGAGGCTTCCGACATCCAACCTGGGCCTTCCACCCAGGAAGAAGATGTGGAGGAGCCCAGCTTGAGTCAGGTATAGCATTCAGCATATTTCTCAAAATTGTGTTTGATGAACAATAAACTAAAACTATGTCCCATTTTCATACACAGCAAAGCTTCAGCCAGGAGGATGCTGTGGAAAGTGGCAGCCAGGAGGTGGCGGGGGAAAGTGGCAGCCAGGAGGTGGCGGGGGTAAGTGGCAGCCAGGAGGTGGCCGGGCCCAGTAGCCTGACCGAATCCCAGGTTCCTCCCTTCCACCTTCCAACAAAAAGGACCAGGAAGGGGAGGAACGTGCAGGAGTCAATGCTTTCTTTGATTCAGGAGGCTACTGCGGCCCTCAGAACCACCCCAATGATCAAGAGGCCTAACCCTGCATGGTAGTCAGAAAAATGCAGGAAATGGAGGTGGGCCAACGCCTCTTTTGTGAGGAAGTGATCTATCTGGCCCTAAATAAGGGGTTGAGAGGCATACTCACAAGCAAAACCCACCTGTGTGAGTTGGACCATCCTCCTCCTCCACCTCCTTCACCCCCTGCCACAACTCCAACACCAGAGCCACAGCCCGGAAGCAAGCGTGGAAGCAAGCATGGAAGGAAGACAAGAGTGTGGTGGCCTGGGTTCAGTCTGGTCTGACAAAAGATACAGGCTGTTGTATGACCACAGCCTGGGGACATATAAATCATCTGCTGATTCTTCCCATCTCTCAGGGTCCTGGACCGGATTTTGCTCCCTATTAAATGGACTTCCCAGGCTACCAATTTTGCCTGTCAAATAGTTGATGTGTGCCCTGGGGTACAAAGGCTTCGCTAATTTCACCAGTTTATCCTGCGTTGCCTTCCTCTTTATTTTGTTATGACCCCTAATAAATGTCTATCTTTTTTTAACACAAATACTTGGCTATGTGTTTTAGTTCAAAAAGGACAGGTTTTGTGTGAGTAGGCAGGTACATTTCAAAAATACAATGTCAAACAAGGGACACCAACACCAACCAATCTCTCATGAGATCACGAGAAATAATAAAGAAATCAGTTTGTCAGAACCCTGTGTGAATATCAGCAGCAAAACAACTTCATTGTTCTAGCATTATAAAGAAGAAAATGCACTGCATTAAAAGATAAAAAAATTTGCAGCGTGATGAATGTGCTCCATTACAAACAGTTTTACCAGACCGAGTGCTTTAGTCTCGTAACTTGATTCAGAGCATGCGTGGAATTTTGTGCGTCGGAATGTACACATGCTCGGAATTTACGACAACGTATTTTATTGTCGGAAAATTTGAGATCCTGCTCTCAAATTTTTGTTGTCGGAAATTTTGACAGAAAATGTCCGATGGAGCCTACACACGGTTGGAATTTCCGACAACAAGCTCACTTCGAACATTTGTTGTCGGAAATTCCGATCGTCTGTACACGCCATAACAGAAGCCAGTCACTTCTGTCAGATGGTCCTATTGGAAAACCAGTATTCAATCAGTGCATGCAGCCAATGGCTGCAGTGCTGATCAGTGTATTTTGTGCTATCAGAATACAATAGCTCTGTGGGGAAGACGCCTGCATCTATATTGCTTGTGTGGATCTGTGAGTTTATCTTTCAACATGCGGGTTGAACGAGAAAAAAAGAATTGCATGTATACTCTGTTTTACTCTTAGCTGTGCAGGTTTCCCTACAAGACTGTGTAGAGGGGGGTGTTTTTTTTGCCCTCTACTTAGGTTTCAGATTACACTCAGCTCTCTGCTCTATGCTGTGCAGTGTGTGACATTAGACCCCAACCCTCTGCCTTCTCAAGCTGAAAAATGTTGTGCAAAATGTGTGCTTTAGGAGGATGTAGAGAAGAGAGAGAGCTGCAGAAGGATTTTATCTTTGTGTATCACCCGAGGCTAGTCACTTCACTGGGTTTACAACCACTTTAATAAAACATCAACACACAGTGCACAAAAGCACCTCAAAAAACACAACCACACATTCCAGATGAGGCAGATGTTTGGGTGAACTAAAACTGCAAACAAGCTAAATTTATTGCAAGCTCAACCCAGTGGCATACTCAAACCTCATCCTTAGTGTACTGTATGCCAAACAAAATAGAAATACTATATCTGTTATTTTGTTGCCGTTTTCACAATTCACTTTTTTTATTCTCAGATATTTGGAAACAGGACAAAGTTTTGCATGGCTTGATTACTATTTCCTAATGGGTGTTACACTGTTGCAAAAATTAGGAGGGAACCTGTGCTGTAATCTGGAGTAGCTGAAGGAGGTTGTGATGCCTCAGAGAAAATGTGGGAGAAAATCTCTATAAAATTTTGGTAAATACAAATTCCATAACTGTGTAGGGGCTCAAGATGGAAAGCATGTGAGAGTCAAGATAGTCCTGCATTCAGGATCTTGCTTCTTTAAAATAGTACTTTCCTACCTACTGTAATATTGTCCTTGGTGGATTACAATGTTTATTGCCATAGTTGTAATTATAGAGGTTCATATTATTTCACACCTCTGCTATATGATGGGGGGGGGGGGGGGGTATGCTAGCATATTTAGATTTCTATCAGCCCCTGCCTGAGAGAGATGTCTCAAATTGTCCCTTTGTAATTATAGAATATTAGGCATTTTGGTTTTTATACAGTGACTAAGTAAAAAACAAATTTTCTATTACACACTGAGCCAAGCCAGACATATCACTGAATGTGCATTTGACATCTGTACCTCAAAATAGAGGGTTTTACTCCAAACAATACAGTTAAAACGTATAGATATTAGAGTAATACTCCGCCCTTTACTCAAAATATCACCACTGCGCCACCAATACTGTAAAATAAAAGTGTATTGAGCTGCCCCTATAAATAAAAAAAATCACGAAAACAATATTCTATCTAATATATCCATACACCTAAATCACTCCCTGTTATAGATATATAGGAAGAACAAAGAGGCGCTCTAATATATAACAGTGCACATCAGTGTCTGAAAACACTATATGAAATGTAAATAGCATAAAATGTTCAGCAAGTGCTAACCTGATACAGACATGAGTACAGTGTTCAAAAAAAAAAAAGACAATATGTAAATACAGTGTATAACAACTAATCACACCACCATGTGCTAAATGTGAGTGATTAAATAAAATACATATTAAATTAATAGTCCATAAATATATGACAGTGAACAAAATTATAAATATAAGTCCAAAAATAGAGTGACAAAAAATAGGAATCTTGATGATTGAGTGACTTTTATGTGTCTTCCACCTCACCAAAGTGATAGGTGAACCCACTCCCTTTAGAAACGCACTCACCACCTCCAATTGCCAGCACTTTCATGCAAGGCAAAAACGCTTTTTTACCACACACCAGGGTAATAACATCAATCCGATATCCAGCAATGTGTATAAGGATCGCTCCACATGAAAAATAATAAAGTACTCCAATAGTGTAAAACAGCACAGCAAGTTTATTAAAACCACTACAATCTTTAAAAGATCCACTCACATTTTACATGTTTCAAACCAGCAAAAAGCAAAGTGCAATACACAGCAACTCCGAACACAGTGGATAACACAGCTGACAATGGACGGTCACGGTGGACCCGAGGTGTGCTAATGTTAAATCTTCCGATCTCACCCCCTCCTCAATGGTCCTCCGCTCGATCGAATCACCTCTCCTATGGTGCGGCTTCCAGCGTCACGCATCACAGCCACGCCCCCGACATGTTTCGTCACAGATTGACTTAATCATGGGATTGGCTGTGCGGGATGAGACTCATCCCTTTTATCCCCTCCTATCTCCCGTCTAATAGGAAATCGAATGCGCATGTGCACACCTCGTGTCCCCGCAGTAGTCAAATCACTATCATACAGGGAATCCAGAGCACAGCGTAACAGGGATAAGGGCAAAGTTAATGCTACTCCAAAGTAATCTAAACATTTATTTTCTTTCTAATTAAGCAGCGGTCATGCCAAACATAGAGTCCCTAATGTGATCACATACAAAAATGAAAACATCAAGGACCCCACCGGCGTATCCCCCGCTGTGACAATGCAGCTCCTTACAGCACACCATCACAAGATCAGTTTTCATCAAGTATAAATTGCCCCATTCCACATGTTAAATCATAAAATTGAGCAGTGAAACAATAAAAGTGCAATGTCACTGAATGTGAATGCATCAAATATAAATAAAATCACGAAAATGTTCAATAAAGAACTGATATAATTATACATGGCTAGAATCTCTCATACCGTATAATAAAAGTTTTTATATAAATACTTCACATACCGTATGTTATTAAACACACATGACTAATAGTCTAGACAAATAAAATAAGTACCTCAAAATCTAAAAAATGGGGGATGTTTAATGACCCACAACAGTAACCCCCTCCCAACTCCCTAGTGACCTAACTAATTAGGTGTTTAAATGATTAACCAAAACACACCTATTCTCTCCCCCACTATTTGGAGCTAATTCTAACATATAGGTGCCTGTATGCACCTTAATGGTTCTATGTAGTACAATATTACACTATCTTCTTATTCCAAAAGTGGGGGCTCCGTCACTGGCCGGTGAGTCATACATACTATAATTAATAAAAAGTATAAACACATATGGAATTCATATAAAGTTAGAAACTACAAATTAATTTAAAATAGCTTAAAATTATTTTAAAGTTTATTTTAAACACCATTAAAAATTATTGATGAAGCAGTTCAAATCTAGCTCGATGTTTAACCCCCTAGGGGCCAAACTTTTCAACAAAAAGATCCAGCGAGTTTCCCTTTGGGACACATCTCTGACTCTATTGGACCCTCTCCATAATGGGTGAACGACGTCAATTCCACAAAATTGTAACAGGGAAGGATCCTGATGATGTTTTTCTTTAACATGCAAAGAGACGCTATGGTACCTATAGCCATTTTTTATATTAGTTAAATGTTCTGAGATTCTGATCCTTAAAAGCCTTTTAGTTCTCCCCACATAAAGTAGGCCACAAGGGCACCACATCAAATAGACCACGTGGGAGGAGTTACACGAGTTGAATTCCTTAATTTCAAAGGATTCCCCTTCTCTATTGGTCACACTTATCACTCCTCTATGACTCACTTTAACAGTTCTGCAGCAGATACATCTTCTGCAGCAGTAGAATCCCTTAAAATCCAACCTCAAATCGTTCTGTCCTGGAGGGTCCAGAATCTTTTTAACTACACGGTCCCCAAAACTTGGGGCCTTCCTATAGATACATTTTGGTTGGTTCAGTAATATTTCTCCTAAGTGTCTATCTTTGCATAAAATATGCCAATGCTTTTTGTATATATTTTCAATATCCTTGTATTGGCAATGAAAACCTGAAATAAAGCCAAGTTGATGTTGATTATCACTTGCTTGGGCAGTTTTTTTCTTAAAGCACTGGTCTCTTGGGACTTGTGCTACCTCCTGAATGATTTTGCTAAGACCATCATTATCATATCCCTTTTGTATAAATTTGTCTTTGAGGATGCCAGCCTGCACATGAAAATCATCTATCTGTGTGCAATTACGACATACTCGTAGTATTTGTCCCTTAGGGATGTTTCTTATCCAAGCTGGATGATGACCACTTCTTGTTGACAAATAACTATTGCGGTCTGTTGGTTTGAAAAATACTTTTGTTCTTAATGAACTCAGACATCTTTCCATCGTTACATCCAAAAAATTGACCGTTTTACTACTAATCTGATATTCTAATTTAATGTTATTGGAATTGTTGTTAAGTTCCTGTATAAAGTTAATAGCGGGCTCCTCTGAACCCTCCCAAATAAACAGGAGGCCATCTATAAACCTCCGGTAAAATATAAGTTGGGGTCTCCTTTGACTTTGACACTTTTCTATCTTCCCATTCTGCCATAAACAGGTTGGCGAGGCTGGGAGCATATTTCGCTCCCATTGTCACACCAACCTGCTGGGAGAAAAATTGACCATTGCACCAGAACTAATTATGGGACATGCAAAACTCCAATACATGTCCCAAAAATCGTTTCTGTGTAACTGGAATGTCATCCCGTTTTCTTAACGCCCAATTAAGAGCCAAGGATGCATCCTCATGCTGGATAATGGTGTATAAGGAGGCTACATCAGCCGTTACCAAATACACCATTGATGATGCATCCAATTTAACATCGTTAAGTAGTGTTAGCAAATCTGCCGTATCTTTTAAATACGCTTTAGTTACCTTAACACTAGGCTGGAGGAATTTGTCCAAATATTCCCCCAACCTTGCCGTCACAGACCCAATACCATTAACGATTGGGCGAGGTGGTGGGCACTGCGTATTTTTGTGTATCTTTGGCAAGGTGTAGATAATTGGAATTCTACAAGCACTCGGGCCAAGATATCTTTTTTCTTTTAAGTTTAGAGCATCCATTCTATAACCCCATTCCACTAAGGCGGACAACTGAATTTTATAGGCCTCAGTGGGGTCAGAAAATAGGTCTACTTACAAAAAATTATCTCCAACTAGCTCCAAGAGCTGATTGAGGTAAAACGATTTATCTAGTAATACCACCCCTCCACCTTTATCCGCGGGTCATATAATTAAATCTTTCTTTTCTTCCAAAGACTTAATGCCCTCCCTTATGTTATTAGGGTTAACCCCCTTACGTGGGGCAATATTCTCAATGTCGTTTTAACACTAAGCTTTTAAACACTTCTATAAAGTGGTTACTCTCATGGGGCGTGGCCGGAAGCGGATGGAGGTGAGAGGAGCGGAGTGAGAGTGAGTATTTGTCCCGCTCCAGGACTATGAAGCCCCGTGGGTAATCCATCTACCCCACCTCAGTATTCAAAGTCTCTCACCTACTCTCTCCCCTGTTGTGCTGTCCCCGGCTCGTGTGTTCCCTGAGCCGTGCCTGTCGGAGCGTGTTGCCGGTTGGAGCCGGCGTGGCGGGGCTACAAATGAGGATGCCGTTCGGGGCATTGTGAGGGTTCGGAGCTCGGTGGAGGCAGCGTACTCTCGCGAGACGGAGAGAGAAGGCTCGGTTGCTGGCAGGAGTTGCGGGAGGAGCAGATGCCAAATGTCAGAAGGGGAGCCTTCAGCGTGCATAGCACTTACCCCGTGAATGTTTCCCGATTTGTGCCCTGGAAAGCTGTCCGGTGAGGAGGGAAGAGCTGGGGGCTTACCTATGGCTATTCTGAGATTACCTGTGAAGAACATAGAGGTAAACCTCAGGATCTGAGCATTGATAAGAGGGCGGGTTTGAAGCATACCCAGCATCATGGAACGGAGGTATCGTATTGATTTACTCTGATACTCACTAGCTCCCTCTGCCTCCTCCCTGCCTTGTTAATAGTAAAGACTGTTGGGGGACTTCTTAAGGGACCCTAGATGGACTGTAAAACCTAGGAGGGAGATCGGGAAATCTGGGGTAGAGGCTCCGATGCAGTGTGTGAGCAGAACGCTATAACATACAAGAGACTTAAATCAGTAGCGTAACCCTGTGGCTGAAGAGAAGTGGTGTCAGCTTTTGAACTCTGACGAGTGGTGTGGCTGGGGGCAAACCTTATCCCTTAAATAGTTTGGCTTCATGCGCTTTTTCTCCTTCTCCTGGTTGAAACAACAACAATAAAATAATAACTGTATTCAATAATTAACAACAGCTGTGATGGTGGGATCGTGCAATTGGGTATATCTTGATTGTTAAAAAAAAAAAAAAGCCGTGCAATTGGTTTAAATAATAATCTTACATTGTGAAAATCAATATGTCATTGAGAAGAAAGGGAGATGAACACCCCAACCAGGAAAATATGGGAACCCAATCTCTACGGTCAGCTACGGACAAGGAGAAGGATAAGGATAAAGGCCCTCATTCCACTGTGGCGGGGGCAACGGCGGCGGCGGTTGCAGCTTCCGCTAAACTAGAGAAAATGGTCCTCGCAGCAGAGCACATCCCAAATAAAGGGGGGCAGCAAGCTCAGAATAAGTCTGCAATGGATAGGAAAAGCCAAGGACACTCGGGCTTGCCCATAGGTACCACTAGTACAAAGAATTCCTCTACAAAAGGTTCAGGAGCGATTGGTAAAGAAATGGAGGCCTCGGCTACTCCAATTTCCACGGCAGAAGGAGAGCCCTCCTTAAAAGACATCTTTTTGGCAATAAATGCATGCAATCAATCTTTGGGGGTATTGGGATACCAAATGAAGGATATCAAAGTGGAGCTGACCCTAGTACGACATGAACTTAAGAAAACAGCAGAAAGGGTGACGGAAGTGGAAAACAGAATAAGTTTGATAGAAGATGATCTGCTCCCTATGAAACAAGAAGCTAAGATCTGGAGAGAAAAAATTGATAAGCTTGTGGGGAAATTTGAAGAATTAGAAAATAGACTTCGCAGGGACAATGTGAGGGTAGTGGGAGTTCCTGAGGGGAGTGAAGGCTCAGATCCAATTGTATTTCTGGAGAACTGGTTGGTGGGGGTATTTGGGGGAGAGACATTCACTCAGCAGTTTTCAATAGAAAGAGCGCATAGAGTTCCGTTTAGACCCCCCCCCCTCGGGAAGTCCCCCAAGACCGTTTCTAGTGAAGTTCCTAAATTATAAAAGGACAAAGTAAGACTCCTACATAAGGCCAGAGAAATGGGGAAGGTCTTATATAAAGATGTTAGGATATCAATATTCCCCGATTTCTCCCCGGACTTACAGAAGCGTAGAGCTGAGTTTCTGGGGGTTAAACGTAGCCTCCGGAAATTCAATGTCACGTATGCTCTCCTTTACCCAGTCAGGCTCCGGATAAGCGCACTGGGGGGAAGTCAGATTTTTGAGTCTCCAGCCAGTGCGTTAGCATGGTTAGAGGATAAGAAAGATCAATTACCCAGGAAGTAGCGGGGGAATGGCTCTGAAATCATTATATATAAACGGGGCACAATTTTATTTTAGTAATATATACGTTTATTAAATGGAGTGGGGACGGGTTGGGACACGGTAAATGGAAATAGATTTGAGATGGGGCGTGTTTATAGTAAGTCCTCTTTTGATTACAGGGAGGGAGGGGGGGAGGTGAGGAGGGGGGAGGGCTGATGGGGTAGGGGTGTGTTGTGGTGGAAAGGTAGGTGGGTATGGGTCGGCCATTAAAAAAGCCCTGAGGGGTAACCTAGAATGGTATGGGAAGGGTGGGGGGAGGGGAGGGGGGAGAAATCGGGGTGGGTTGGTGAGGAGGGTAAAGGGTATGGAAGAAGTAGAACACAATATAGGGTACTAAGTCGCACACTAAAGGGTAAGATAATGTATGGCATGTTGGATTATACAATGGCACGTAGGATACAGATAAATACGGGTACAATATTATTGTTTGCAGTGAGGTAATTGGTATGTTGGATAAATATTGGGACACGAATGTTAAAGAAATTTCTTGTGTTAACTGGGGTTATTATTTTTGGAATACGGAGGAGCAATCCCATACCTGGGTAAATGTGGTATAAGGAGAAATGGGGATGGTTAGAATTGGGAATTTACTATGATATGGAGTCCTACAAGAGTATTAAGTTTAGATGGGATTCCCCCCTCAAAGGTATAAGGGCTTGCATCTGGTCTTTTTTTCTTTCTTTTTTCTTTGTGATAGCCTCACCCCAGAACAACTAATGGGATTAAATATAGGTCCATGGAATGTCCAGGGGTTGGGTACTCCTGCCAAAAGAGCACTGGTATTTGATATGTTAGATACTTTTAAAGTGGGTATTGCCTGTTTGCAGGAGACGCACCTGACCAGGGACACTAAAACTCAAATAAGAAATAAAAAATACCGGTGTCAGTTCCATGCGGTACACACCTCTTATTCTAGGGGTGTGTCGGTGCTAATTGGGAGAGAGGTAGTGTTTACCTGCAGACAGTGCAATATAGATGCTGGGGGTCGGTATGTTTTCTTGCACTGCATAATAGGGAACCAGGAATACATACTAGATATGGGAAATAAAGGGGATAGTTAAACTGGTTCAATTATACAATAGTAATATCTTAAAGTGGTTACTCGGATTTTAGGGATTGAAGATAGATTTATTTTTTAAGCCAGTATCCATTTTATTGGGTGGTACAGTGGCTTTAATGGTGGATACCACTGGATGGCTTTAAAAATACTTCCTAATGTTCATAGATCTAATAAATTTGTGTGTGTCAATGTAGACCTCAAATTTATTAATCTCCTTTTTTGGGGCGCATTTCAAATGTAGATTCAGTATGTTAAGCTCTTTATGATTGAGCTCAACACTGCTCAAATTATAAATCCCTGTATTCATGCATCTCTCGGTCGTTTTTTTGGGTTGTTTGCATCTTCCTGCCCTACATCCCCTTCTCCTCTTCGGGGGGGGGGGGGGGGCATAGTTTCCTTGTTGTAGATGTAGGGGGCACAGTCCTCCCTCCACCTCCCTGATGGGTCCCCCTGGGATTCCTCCTCTGTGTTCATCCCCTCCCTCCCCTCCCCTGTTGTCCTAAAAAAGGAGAGCTATAAGGAGCATACCTAGAATAGTCCTCACTTTCCAATGGTGAGAATCTATTATAGAGAGGGAGCTCACTGCTCCCCTCAGTGTATCTGTAAGGAGGAGGGGATTGTTGCCATTGTCTATAGCCTTGTGGGGCATTATAACCTTGTGGTGTATTTCCCCTTTGGTTCCCAGGGGATTGGTATTCATTGTGGAATGCTGGTGGATATCCACCTCTACCCCATGATGGTGGTTTAGAGGAATGATAATATCCTCTCCCGTAATGATCATCTACAACAACTCTGAAGATATAAAAAAGGAAAAGAAAGGCGCCTCTAAGTGCAGTATGTCAAATTGAATAAAGTGCACAAAGGGTTAAAAGCACTTACAAGATTGTTGAGTGTTAAAAGACATGATAAAATCAGGAGTCCTCATCTGTGGCATGTGTCCATCCTCAGCATGGTGGTAGAGAGCAGTGTAGAGCCGTCCAGCAGCTGTAAAGCGTTCTCATGCGTGTTGGAAAGAGGAGGCAGCAGGGAAGCCGGTATTCACTGCGGGACACACGAGGCTGATGGTGTCAGTGTAGAGAAGGGGGTGGTAACGCGTTTCGGAGCATGTGCGGCAAAACAATATGGTGGAGTGGGACTACCGAACCTACAGCTTTATCACAGGGCAACAATAATTGACCAAACTTTGGTTTGAACTCACTCCCACCAAGCGCTGGGTCAATATAGAGAAGAATATCTTATTAAATAGAAACCTAACCTCTTTATTGATTGCGAGTGCCACACATCAGAAAGTTTATATAGATAATGCAGCCACTATCCTAGCAGCAGTTGAGGCTTGGAACACATCACTAAAAGAACTTCCCTACAACGATTCCCTCAAAGCCATAACCATCCCTTCAACAGCCTATGAATACCTCATCCCCTCATATTCAATAACCTCTAGATCCAATACGGATCAACTGTCCTTAGAAGAGATGCTAAAGTCCCAAGATCTACAAACTTTATATAAAGCAGCACAAATAAAACACTTTCACAGATACCACCCCAATCCCTATGTCAAAGTGAATAATGCAATCTGGACATACTATCAGAGTATAGCACCTCCCACAAAAGGAATTTTGTGGTTCTATAAAGTACCTGAACAACCAACAGGCCACGTTAAAACTTCCTCAAATTATTAAATGGGAAAAAATTATAAAAAGAGAGTACCCCCTAGCAGACTGGAATAAAGCCCTTAATGTGACTCTGAGATCCTCCCACTGTACCTCCCACTGGGATAATTCTATAAAAATAATATACAATTGGTATTTGACGCCAGCCAAACTTAATCGTATATACCCAGATGTATCTGCATTATGCTGGCACAATTGTGGACACACCGATGACCTACTCCACATTTTATGGTCATGCATGATTATTAACACATTCTGGAAGTCGGTGTCCGCTTTAATTACACACATCACCAAATCGAGCACTAACCTACAGCAAAATACGACCATTTTTGGAATGCAGTTAGACAGCTTTCCCAAACAATTCTTAACAATAGTCTCCCACATTTTAATAGCAGCCCGAATGAGAATAACAAATAATTGGAAAAAACTGTCAGCTTTCAATATAGCCGAAGTTATACGTAGAGTGAATACAAACTACATATGTGAAAATACATTAGCATACCAAAATAACTCAATCCACTCGTTTACCATAAAATGGATGCCTTGGACCCAGGAGTATAACTTGACCCATTTCTGAAATAGACTTTAAACAATTACCTCTAAATTACTTGGACTACTCAAACTCCTTGACCCCCCTCTGAGCATCTGTAGGCCAGGGGAGGGCCGAGAACAACAGACCCGTCAACAATTTACCAACTTTAGTTTGCATAGCGATACCTCCATACCCTTTAAACTAGGATAGCCACCTGGAACGGAACTGTTTGCATCGAGAATTGGTTGGATGTGACTATAGGACCAAGTTGTATGTTAACCAGTTTTCTTTTTCCTTCTTTTTTTTGGAACACTCATATTCTAAAGCTCTACATTGATAAAGATAGTAAAGCAAGGAAACATCTAACTATCTTACTGTATATTGTGTTCATGCAAATATTTGTATAATGCACAAAATATTAATAAAAATTATTTGAAATAAAATATTTTATTGTTTTGAGTTAAATATAGTTTAGGTTTACAAAGAAATATTATAAAACATAACAGGCAATTGTAATGCATCACATAAGCGATTATGGTATTAGAAGTAACACACAATATATCTTAAACGTTTATATCATATAAAGTGAATACAGAAAACAAGATAAAACAAGACAAATTAATGGTAAGGTATAGGCAGTATGGGGATGGAATAAGTTTATTAAGAAGTGTGGGGAAAAGTAAGGTGCAGGATAGTAAGTATAACAGAGAAAAAGGAAGTAAGATAGTTGGGGGGGGGGGGGGGGATCAGTAGATAGTTCCGGGGCCAAGTTCCTGCAATATGGCTTGGCTTCATCTGGAGATTAAAGTTTTTCCAACTATCTCTAGTTATTCACACTTCAAGAAGGTCAAGTAGTAAGTAAAGGGGGTAGTAACTGCACAGTGTTGGGGGTAAGGAGATAAGGAGGTGGGATATGGGGGAATTTCCAGAGAAAAACACTAATTAAAGGTAATAGGTATAGTTTATACCAGTAGCATTATAGGTTGTCCATATAATGTCTTCAAAGAAGAAATAATGAGTTATCGAATCCTGGAGGTAGGAAATGCTCAAACCAAGGTCTCCATAAGGCTTCATACTTCGATAAATTGTCAAGTAAGTTTGCTTCAGTTTTTGCGTGAACCATGAACTGAGTTATTCTGTTCTTAAATGACAAAATACAGAGCGAGTCAGATTTCCATGCTTTCGCTATGGTCTGTTTGGCTGCTGTGGTTATGAAGAGCATAAGTTTGAATTGGCAGTGCGATAAAATATTTGGTTTATCATTTAGGAGTGCTGTGGCTGGATCAGGAAGCAAAGGTATATTAAGCATGGTGGAAAGCATCTTAAATACCTCCAACCAAAAGGATTCAACTATTTTACATTCCCACCAGATGTGCATGTGTGTTCCTAGTGCTGAACATCCTCGGAAGCAATGGGACGGGTATAGTGGAGAAAACTTGGAGATTCTGGCAGGGACTAGGTACCATCTAGTGAGAACTTTGTAATTAGTTTAGAGAGCGACAATATTAGGTGATGCCGATTTGGTATAATGCCATATTTGGGTCCAGTTTTTATGTTCTGGTTGGAGAGGAGTTTAGAGAGTTGTGATAGCATTGGCGGGTAGTTTGTAGCATATAGATCCATTGGGTTAGCCGTAAAGTTGACTCCCAAGTAGGATATAGAAATTGGTGACCATGTAAATGGTAAGGAATGAATTAATTGGGTGTGAAGATTAGGAGGTAGTGAAATATTTAGGGCTTTTGATTTGTGTAGATTAACTGAGAGGCCTGATATTCATTCAAATTTTGAGAGGATATCAAGAAGAGTTGGTGCTGATATTATAGGGGATGTTAAAAATATTAGGACATCGTCCGCAAACATGCATAATTTATGATGGTAGCCGCCGAGTTCTAGACCTTTAATGTTTTGGTTAGTTCTGATAAGTTGGGCTAGGGGTTCTATTGCTAAAGCAAAAAGAAGAGGGGAAAGGGGGCAACCTTGTCTAGTTCCTCTTTCTATATTAAAAGAATCAGATTTAAATCCTGAGTATGCAATATGTGCTTTCGGATTGTGGTACAAGGTAGTGATCCATGTAAGGAAATGTGGACCAAATCCCCATTGGTTAAGAATAGAATGTATATAAGGCCATGATAGGGAGTCAAATGCCTTTCGTATGTCTAATGAAAGGAAACATGTAGGAATACGACAGGAACGAGCTGTATGGGCTAGAATTGTGGCTCGGCGGATATTGTCGCCTGCTTGTCTTGAGGGAATAAATCCAGTTTGATCCTTTTGTATTAAGGAACCAATTATAGGATTGAGTCTGGAAGAGAGAATCTTGGCTAAAATTTTGATATCAATGTTAAGGATAGATATTGGTCTGTAATTAGTCAAAGAAGTGTCAACCGTATTGGGTTTAGGGATCATGGAGATGGAGGTCGTGAGTGATTCCGTACGGAAATAGTGATCATTAAGAAGAAGGTTAAAGGCCATGAGGGGTGATAATAGTGGAGTAAATTGTTTGTAGTAAGTGGCTGATAAACCATCAACACCAGGGCGTTTACGTAGTTTAAGTGATTTAATGGCAGTTTGTATTTCTATCTCAGTAATAGGTTTCTCTAGTAAGTCTTTTTGAGATTGGGAGAGTGAAGGAAGGTGAATTGTAGATAGAGGTTTTTTAATGTGATTGGTTTAACATTTTAGTTTCTTTGTATAGTTCTGTTAGTTTTTTCTTGAATTTGTTAAGGATTTTCAGCGGGTTGCTAGTATAGATATCTATAGTAATTTTTAAGCGGATAGGTTTCAGGGTGTAATTCGTCTTACGTAGTGCTAAAGCCAGAAATAAAGTTGGCTTGTTTGCTTGCATGTAAAAGGTGTGTTTAGTTTTTCGTAAAGTTTTCTCGGCTGATTCTGTTAAAAAAAGGTCAAGTTCTATGCGTGATTTATCATAATTTAGTTTATTATGTGGGGATGGTGAAGCTTGAAAAGTTTCAGAAGCTTTGTAAAATGCTTCTAGGCGTTTATGAATTTGTTGTTTTTGCTTACGTATATGAGACGCTTGACTGATACAGACCCCTCTAACATAGGGTTTGAGAGCTTCCCATCGAGTTAAAGGATCCGTATCAGAGGCCTTGTTGTGAGTAAGATAATCCTTTATGGCTTCCTCCAAGGTTAGTCTAAATGTAGAATTCGCTAAGAGACTGTCATTTATGCACCATGTTTTATGATTGGGCTTCGGAACCAATGAGGAGAAAGTTGTTATGACTGGGTTATGGTCTGACCAATTACAATGTAATTCACAATTTATAAAGTGAAAAGAACCATAATTGACTGAAAATGTTGATATTCGGGATTAGGTTCATATTCACAGCAAACTCTGAACCCAGCTTGTTTGCTGTTTGGGGAATGGGCTAGAAGACTGTTATTTAGTGGTGGTAGCACTACCACCGCCAAATAACATGAATTTTTATGCTTCCCCTCTGGCTTGGTGAACCATACAAGCAATCAGCTTCCATCTTCATTTTTTAAATTCCAGAGTGGAAAATGAAAACTAGAAGCTGATTGGTTCTTAGAGGCAACTGGAGCAGCAGAGAGAGAATTCTGTCTCAAACACTCTGCAGACAGAAAATAGAGCAGTTATCCAAAACAACCAATCATATTCCAACTTTCATTTGTTCAATGCAGGTATGAAAATGAAAGCTATATGCTGATTGGGTGTTATGGGCACCTGCTCTAGTGTCTGTTTTTAAATGTAATCTCTTTGCCAGTACATGGTACCAGAAGGAGAAGTAAAGAAATCAGCAAAAGAATTGTGAATATTTGAAACTTTATATGGTGGACACAAATCTCTAAATTGAACACTCAGACCCGAGGGTATCAACTAGTGATGACTAGGGATGAGCTTCGAGTTTGAGTCGAACTCATGTTCGACTCGAACATCAGCTGTTCGCCAGTTCGCCGAACAGCAAACAATTTTGGGTGTTCGCGGCAAATTTGAAACACCAATGTAAGAACTGTCAAACAACGAAGAGGAGATTAGGGGGGATGTGATCAACATGTAAAAATACATAAGAGGTCCATATAGCGAACTTGGTGTTTAGTTATTCACTTTAAAGGTCTTCACAGAGGACAAGGGGACACTCTTTATGTCTAGAGGAAAAGACATTTCATCTCCAAATATGGAAAGGATTTTTCGCAGTAAGAGCTGTGAAATTGTGGAATAAACTCCGTCAAGAGCTGGTTCTGGCCAGCTCAGTAGATTGCTTTAAAAAAGGACTGGATTATTTCCTATATGTACATAATATAACTGGATACTAACATTTATAGGTAAGGTTAATCCAGGGAATATTCGATTGCCTCTCGGGGATCAGGTATTGTTTTCTCTGCTGGAGCAAATTGGATCATGCTTTACTGGGGTTTTTTGCCTTTCTCTGAATCAACTATGGGTAAAGTATTCTGTATATGGGATTGCATGATCTTTTAAAAATTGTTATTGGTTAACCGCTTGCCGACCAGCCGCCATTATACTGCGGCAGGTCGGCACCATCCTGCGAACCATCATAGCTGTACGTCGGTTCCTTTAAGCGGGATAGCATACGCGCACTGCTTTGGGCATGCCTTAAACCTGCATGTGAAGTTGAACATGCAGTACGATGTACTCCTTTAAAGGTGGCGTTATTTACAAACAGCGTCCAGAATCTGTAATGTAGATGTGGTAGCACTGCAACGGCTATGTAGCAATGATAGTCTCACTGGTTCTAAATGACAGGTTCTAAGGCCCCCATTTGAATTTTGATTGTAAAAAAAACAGGGCATCTGGTGGCACTGCTATCACTATATGATAGATTCCTGATAGCTTCTGTTTGTTAATCTTTTTTGTTTGTTTATTTGTTGTATTGTCTTTTGTAAACACTATAAGCTTTTAATATTTTTTTTTTTCACTTCACAATGCATTATTTATTGCCTGTATTTAGACACAGACAGAAGTTATACTCTTACAACTGAATTGTACCTCTGATATGGATTGCAGGTATTTATATTTGCAGGTTGCTCTGGTGCTCAATGTATTATTTATAAATGACACATGCCTTAACCTTTTTTAAGGCATATCAATTTGCAAAACAACTCATCTTTCACAACTGCTCCTGTAATAGTTGAAATTCACCTGGGCTTTGACAGGAAACAAGCGTTTCAAGCTATATGTAATTACTCTATTACCCAGGGTAATATTTGAGAAAAATATATTCTTTGTTATGATTTAATCGCATGATTTGAAGCGGTAAGAACTACATATTTACTGTTCAGGATTATTATGAATTGACAAAATGTGCTCATTGATTGCAGGCCCACATACTTTTTAGAGAAACCCTAGGCAGCTCTTTCCACCATATGGAGTGCTGGGTCTGTCTTCACACCTGGCTGTTTAATTGGTAAATGTCACAATGTAATGAATTGATGTCATATTTATTTAGAAGGTGAAAATCATTTTACATACAATACATCTAACAGATATTTAATATGGTATTGTAGATTAATCTTCTGTTAATCTCTTCTGTTAATCAACATTTGCAAAACACAAAAGGAAGACTGTTCCCCTTACACCACTGGAATTTATGCCAATGGACTCTTGAAATATTGAATATCAGTTGAATTAGTATTAATGTAATATAAGGGGAGAGTCATATAGGGAAGGATTTTTGTGTCATGCTCCTGTATTTGTTTTTTTTGGCATTCAATATATTAAGAATTTTTTTACTATATGTATTTTTTTAACAGTTATTGTGCAAGTAAAAAACACATTTTACCATATTGACTGTCTTTAAAGTTACATTTTTTCAGTCTTGCTAGCCATTTATAAAACTTTGATATTTTAAATATTGGGAAATGGTGCCAAGATGTACAGTATCTACCAGCCCAGTTGTATATACTTTCTAATCAGTTGGTAACAAACATGCAGATACTGTAGCCTAGTCTATTTAGTAGAGATGGGTCGAACACCCCTGTGCCTGAACAGTGAACTCCATTGAAGTCTATGGGAGCCGAACATGAGAAATCAAAAATACCCATTTTGAAGGCTTATATGCAAGTAATTAACAACTGTTTTTTCAGGAGCAGTAATACTTAAAGCGAAACAATAAAAAGTAAAAATTCCTTTAAATATAGTCCCGGGGGGGGGGGTCCCCTTAGTCTGCTTGTAAAGTGCATCTGTAGCATGTTTAGAACAGGCTGCAGCAAAAATGAAATTTCTAAAGAAAAAAAAAAACGAATCACATTTAAATTGACGGTTGCAATTGCCAGCACTTGGCTGTTAAAAAAAAAAAAAAAACAGTGTGGGGTCCCCCCTCAGTCCATACCAGACCCACCTGGCAATGTCACCTGGTAGACCCCCACCCTCTTGGGATACCACCAACCCAGCACATGTTGTTGATGGGTGGTGCCACCAGGTGACGTCACCGGGTGGCCCTGCCCTTACCAATGTAAGAACTGTCAAACAACGAAGAGGAGATTAGGGGGGATGTGATCAACATGTAAAAATACATAAGAGGTCCATATAGCGAACTTGGTGTTGAGTTATTCACTTTAAAGGTCTTCACAGAGGACAAGGGGACACTCTTTATGTCTAGAGGAAAAGACATTTCATCTCCAAATATGGAAAGGATTTTTCGCAGTAAGAGCTGTGAAATTGTGGAATAAACTCCGTCAAGAGCTGGTTCTGGCCAGCTCAGTAGATTGCTTTAAAAAAGGACTGGATTATTTCCTATATGTACATAATATAACTGGATATTAACATTTATAGGTAAGGTTAATCCAGGGAATATTCGATTGCCTCTCGGGGATCAGGTATTGTTTTCTCTGCTGGAGCAAATTGGATCATGCTTTACTGGGGTTTTTTGCCTTTCTCTGAATCAACTATGGGTAAAGTATTCTGTATATGGGATTGCATGATCTTTTAAAAATTGTTATTGGTTAACCGCTTGCCGACCAGCCGCCATTATACTGCGGCAGGTCGGCACCATCCTGCGAACCATCATAGCTGTACGTCGGTTCCTTTAAGCGGGATAGCATACGCGCACTGCGGGGGTGCCGATCGTAGGCACCCTAGCCAGAACAGGGACGTGTGTGTGTGTAAACACACAAATCCCTGTTCTGTGAGGAGACGAGAGGCAAATCGTGAGTTCCTGCTAGCTAGAAACAACAATCTGTCATTTCCTCCAGTCACTCCCATCCCCCTACAGTTAGAACACACACTAGGGACACAATCCCTTGATCGGCCCCTAGCGTTAGCCCCTTCCTTGCCAGTGACATTTACACAGTAATCAAGGCATTTTTATAGCACTGATCACTGTACAATTGTCAATGGTCTCAAAAATGTGTCAAAAGTATCCAATGTGTCCGCCATAATGTTGCAGTCCCAATAAAAATTGCATATCACCGCTGTCACAGACCTGGCCGGAGCAGAGGCTGTTGGGGAGGACTGTGTGCGGGCCTGTTGCCCACCGATTATGGGCCCTAGCATTTGAGGTGAATGAGAAATCCAGTCTGAACTGTATTAATCGGACTCAGTCATGTATATATTGTATGGGGACTCCTTGCTGTGGATCTGTGTCCCTGAAGAGGGAGGGGGGGGGGTTCCTCCAGCAGCCCCCTGCTGATAAGACTGATTCATTCTGTTGGGACACATCATGTGAGGAGATGCTGGTGTCAACTTGTGCTTATGTTAAATTGAATGAGCTAATGACATTGTCCTCCATACAATGTAGGAGACGGGACGACTCCTATTGGAGCTCATGTTAATTAGGTTAGCTTTGAGTCATCCTGGTGTATAAATGTGTGTGAGATCTCAAATAAAAGTTAGTTCTGATGTACTCCAAGACTGGTGTTGTCTAGTTCTTGGGGTTCCTATAGCCAGATCCATTGGACTCGTGTTCCAGAACTTAGGAAGCGGTATATGACGGAAGCACTCAAGCGGAGTGTGGGACGTTCCGTGACATTGGTGGCAAGCAGTGGGATAGCTTCCTGAAGTCTGGGACATCCAAACCTCCAACTGGATCCAAGATCAGCATAGCAGACTTCAGTCACCCCAGCGGAGATATGGACCTGGCATCAGAATTCCCGGGGCTGCTGCGGATCATCCTTTCAACGTACACCAGGACTGTGTCTGAGGATGAATACCTGGAGCTTAGGCAGCAAATTCGGGTGGAGCTCTGGATTGCAGCCCTCCGTCTCGCTGGTATAAAACAGGGCAAGTGCTTTCCAACCCAAGAGCAACGGGCCAGTGACCAACGGGCATTGCGGATAGCACTCCTGGGAGAGCAGCCCCAGGAGCAATGGGTGACTGAGTTGGACAGGTTGGTCCAGCAGGAGATAGAGCTGGACAATCGTTATCGGGCTCTGCAATGGCACGCAGAGGAGGGATATTTAGGGGAGACAACAGAATGCTCTCCGGAGGGATATGACTTTGGAGGCCCTGGATTGCTGTGGGAGAACCTTACAGATCTTTTTATGTTTGGCGATGAGGGGGAACCTGACCTTGAGGACATGAGAGACTATAGAGAGTCTATGCTCAGTCTTGCAGGGGTCTCAGAGCTCAAACCTGATCTGGACCATTTGCTAAGGAAGGAACAGCATCTGGAAAGGGCATACAGGAAACTGCTAGAACAAGTTCAGCAGCATGCCAGAGAATCGGCAGTGGAAAATCCGGAGATTGCCGTCCCCAAACCTGAAGTGCTGACAACAGGGCAGAGCTCTGCTAACCTCTGCCCAGCACTGATAACATCTTCTGGGTTCCATGGACAGGAGATGGTGAACCTATATCCCCAGACATCAGTTGCAGAGACATGGGACTTGATAGACTTTTCTGCTGAGGAAGAACAACCTGATGAGCCTCCAGCAGAAGAGCTGCTATCAGGGCCAAAGTTCACTGTGTTCTGCCCAGCACCAACAGTGGCTTCGGCCTTCTTGAGAGAAGAGGTAGTCGGCCTTTCTCCCACAACACTGACAGGGACATGTGATTTTCTGCCAGCAGCATCTATGGAGTTAAAACAAACTTCTCCAGCTGAAGATCTGGTAACTGAACAGATGGTCCAAGACCTCTGTCCCACACTTTTACCACTTCCAGAGACTGTGGATTTAATAGACGTTTCTGTAGAGGAGGAACCACCTGGCAAACCCCCAGCAGAAGTGCTGGCAACCGGACAGAGGGTCCAAGACCTCTGCCCCACACCTGCAGCAATTGTGGAGGCCCAAGGTGAGGAGGTGGCAGTCTATCGCGAGCTGCAGATCAGGATCCAAGGAGAGAATGCAGTCATCACCTCACAACTGCAGCTTGATCTGGTGTCGGTTGATGGGGCTTCAGTCCCCACCTGTATACCCCAGGGATGCTGGGCAGTCGGCCCAGATCCCCAACAGCAGGATGGAGTGAGCCCAGTCCCACTGTCTTCTCTCCAGCGGCAGAAAGGATTCCAGGGAGAAGGGCCAGTCCGGGCCTCTCCCCAGTGGCAGATATGTTCTCTGAGAGAGGCAGAGGATGGCTGGGTGAGTAATACACTGTTTGGAATAATTTGTTTGGGGTACTGTGTGGGTACAGGCAGTAGAGGACTGGGACTACTGACTAACTTCGGAGTCAACCCGTCTGGGGTCTCCTCCTATGTTAGTCTCCTGCCGAAAGGGGAGAAATGTCACAGACCTGGCCGGAGCAGAGGCTGTTGGGGAGGACTGTGTGCGGGCCTGTTGCCCACCGATTATGGGCCCTAGCATTTGAGGTGAATGAGAAATCCAGTCTGAACTGTATTAATCGGACTCAGTCATGTATATATTGTATGGGGACTCCTTGCTGTGGATCTGTGTCCCTGAAGAGGGAGGGGGGGGGGTTCCTCCAGCAGCCCCCTGCTGATAAGACTGATTCATTCTGTTGGGACACATCATGTGAGGAGATGCTGGTGTCAACTTGTGCTTATGTTAAATTGAATGAGCTAATGACATTGTCCTCCATACAATGTAGGAGACGGGACGACTCCTATTGGAGCTCATGTTAATTAGGTTAGCTTTGAGTCATCCTGGTGTATAAATGTGTGTGAGATCTCAAATAAAAGTTAGTTCTGATGTACTCCAAGACTGGTGTTGTCTAGTTCTTGGGGTTCCTATAGCCAGATCCATTGGACTCGTGTTCCAGAACTTAGGAAGCGGTATATGACGGAAGCACTCAAGCGGAGTGTGGGACGTTCCGTGACAACCGCCATTACTAGTAAAAAAAAAATAATAAAAATGCCATAAATCTTTCCCCTATTTTGTAGACACTTTAACTTTTGCGCAAACCAATCAATATATGCTTGCCATTGACCTACCAACTTGCAGGCACAAACTATATGCTTGTTATGTACAGTACATACTAATATTTGCAGAACTCTTCAGGACATGCCGCTAAGCACCAACTGTGCCTGAGCAACTGAAAGCAGACAGTAGTAAGAGATCCTTGTGGTTTCCATGAGCAACAGCAAAGTCAGTAACACACAACACACTGTTTTTAGCAGGATCAGGACAGTCTTTAAATTCAACCGTGGTTGGACAACTCGTAGACCCCCTCCCACTGGCTTACCCTGATCACCATGGGCAAAAACAGACATTTTCTGTGCACATCTTACTGCTTCTAGCAGACCACTGAAGCATACAGTCAGTCACTTTCCCCAGCTCAATGCAGACTGCTGGGCATTTTGTAATCCATTGGCACAATTGCCTGCATTGGTTGCTACGGGTAACAGCACATGACACAGTTCTCACTGAACAAGTTAGTTGTAGCACAAGTGTCCATCCCAGCCTCTGTTGGGGCAACTGGGTATGCAGTATAATACTGATTTGAGCAGAAAATTGTGCCGGTTGCTATGGGCAAAGGCACTTGACTCATACAGTGACAGTAACAGTTTGGCAAGGCACATAACTCAGTTTTCCTGGTCCAGCCCCTTAGTGGTCCCAGTAGCAAAGCACAGTCTTCTGGCCATGCAGGTTACTGTGGGCAATACCCCGGATGAGCACCCCAAATGTAGCACACCCCACGTAGGAGCTTCAGATGAAAGGGATCCCCCACTCCTGCACAGCCAGGCACACCAAATCTTCACAGTCAGAGAACAGTCTGTGGCTTTGTTTTTGTTTATTAAAGGGTTAATAACTTGGATAGGGATGGGAGGTTATAGGATGCCCACTTGACTTCAACAACTTCAGGGACAACTTCCTATAGACATCTATATATAGTCTCTTATCCTCTTTCCTCCTGCACAAACACTTGTTGCTCCAGCTGAATCACTCTTGAAATGATCTGACAGGCTCTCAGCCAGATTTAGTGACAGCCCATTACAGGCAGGAACTTGCAACACCTTTAAGTGTAACTCAGATATAGTAAAACAGCATGTAACTTCTCCTCTGTGGATACTTATCCCAGCATCACCTCTTCAGGCACTGTCAACCCACCTGGCTGCAGCTGCCCCGTTCACCAGCACTCCTGGCTATCTCTACACCAGTCCACCCAGCTGACTCTTCAGCAGCCCACCCAGCTGACTCTCAGGAGATCTCTTAGGAAAAGGGCTTAAGACTTAAGCACACCACTATCTTCAGGGGAGGGTGTAAGGATATTTTAGCTTGCTGTCCACCATTTTAGCTATAAAAATATGTATCCATCTTAGAATAATATGTATATGTGACGTCTATCAAAAGTTAGTTTCACATTCTTGTAAATCATATGATTTCCCCGAAATGATGCATGAAGTCCTTTCTTGTTGACAGTTTCTGTATGAAGAAATTATGTTCTATTTTTGGTTAGTTATATGTCTGTATGTCTGTAAATTTAGCATATATTAATGAAGGGGTTGGACTTTTGTTGTGATGTCATGTTGGTTATATAAGTGAAAGTATGGAAGTAAAAGATTGGATCATTCTGAATTGCATGCCTTGTGTGTGTCATAATTTCTTGTCGGAATGATCTCCAGATCTGAATGGGTTTTTGGGGAACACTCTAATCAGGATATCATACGAGGGTTCACTTGCTTTTAGAACATACTTACACCGCCAACAGCTTGGTGTCAGAATGTGGGGCGGTCATTATTTAAGTCGGGTGAGTCTGATTTAATTAATATTATTTCTCTTGCCGTGACTTTAGTTTAAAAGACCGTTTTCCCTATATGGGATTAACAGAAGGTGTCCAAGGGGTTCTGAGAAACCCAAAGTAATATAATACAGTACTGTAAGAAGTTTTATAAAGATATCTGATGGAGTGTGCCAGAAAAACCCAAACCTCTTTGCTCGCCTTTCTTTCGCTTAGGAGATAAAATAAGTAGATAAAATAAGGTCATCTGTTTGTCTGTGTGGAATTTGTCAGGTGTCATAAGGTAAGATGACACCTTTCCACTGCATTGTATTATCGTTGTATTATAATGAAACGTAGAGTGATGTTACAATATTTGGTGATGTATTGATGCTGACTTTTAATTTATATATAAATGCTTTGACTCTACAGTATAAGATATAGATATATATATATAGTTGGCAGGATGATTCTGGCATTGATGCAGTGAGTAAAAATATTTTATTTGCCTTGCTGTAATCAGACGTTCAGTGTCATCTTAGGGAAAGTAAAAAAAAAAAATGTCTCAAAAGTGTCCTGATTGTATTACTGGTTTACACAAATTCGTGTTTGAAGAAGGATTGAAAGTGAAGGGAGTAATGTCACTTATTGGAAGAGCAGGGGAGACTTATCAAGTCTGTCCCCGGTCTTTGAAGTATTGTGACATTAGGGACGTTTTTACCATTTAAAATATGGGTAGAGCGTTAATAACACTTTTTTAAGGTAATACATAAATCGGTGAGGCTAACTTTTGATTAAAACATGCTATTTGAATAATTCTTTTTGCTACTGACATCTCTTGCAAAGGGGAAGTCGGGTGCAAATATTGGACATTTGGCTTTTTGCCAACAGGGTTCAAGTATTAATATCTTACTGACTGTAATAGATAGTGGGGAATTGTTTGCAGCATTAGTACTACTGCAATTGAAGGCACTGTTTGAACCTGTTGGCATACTGCAGGAAAAAAAAGAGACTCAGTATCTAATTAGAATGTTTAGAAAGAAAAAAATAAACACTGTATATATGTTGTGGAGGTCGGCTGGACCGAGGCTCCCTATAGTGTCCTAGCCCATACATTGTTCGTGATGGGTTTAGCAGAGTCATGGGATGGTAAATTAAGGGTTAAATCTTACATACCACAACGTAGAAGTTGAAAGCTGCAGAGGCTGCACACACTGTAGAAAGTCAGAATACAAAACACGCAGTTTTAAAGCAAGCAGAAAGCACGGAGGAAAAAAGAGGAAGTAACTACGCAGTTAGTTATATAAAGTTTTCCTTTCATTACACAAGACGCCGGATTTAACACTTAAGATGAAATGCACAGTCCTTTAAATACAGACTTATTAAAGTCTGTCTTAAAAATAAAAAAAACGTTGATTGAAAAAGACGCAGCAGGATGTTTTGACATCCCAAAACAAACACCAGTATCAACACATTATCAAAATGATTTCTTAGGAAATCAAAGGGGAAACTTTTATAAAAAGAGGAAAGGGGGCAAGGACAAAGAGGGAGTTACATACAGAGAAAGAGGATTTCTTAAAGAAAGGAATCTTAAGGGAAATTGTCTCGCCTTATAATACTCCCAGTTAAAAAAAAAGGCAAATGGTGACTAAAGGTTTGTACCAAACCTAAAGGGACATTAATAGCCTAGTGGTACCAATCGCCCAAGTAGTGCCTGATGTGCCATCAATACTTACCGCCATGCCATGCGATGCAGAGTATTTTACTGTGATTGATTTAAAGAATTTTTTTTTTTCATCCCTGTAGACGAGGAGACATGGCCACTGTACTCCAAGTCACCCTTGGGCCCTGGACTGCCCCTCATGGTTCTGTACTGTTGCAGTATGTTGGTGATTTTTTGATTTGTAGTTCTTCAGAGGAGGACTGCCGAGCTGATAGCCTATCTTTATTAAAATGGTTACATGTATATGGTTACAAAATGTTTAAGAAAAAGTTACAATGTTGTTAAAAGAAAAAAAAAAAAAAACAGTTGAGTATTTGTGCTCACAAAAGGAGAAAGAAGAGTCAGTCATAAAATAGCTGCGGCTCTGAATGGGTCTGCCCCGCCAACTTAATAGGAAGGACATGCTCACCTTCCTAGGTATGATTGGTTACTGCCGCCAATGGATACCGGACTGCTCTTTCAATGACAATATATTGAGACAAGCAATATTTTTGAAGCAATGTCTCTGAAATGTCTGATACTGTAAAATGGTCTGATGAAATGTTAAATGTTTTTGCCATGTTGCCATGTTTTGCCATGTTGAAATGTATAATTACCAGCCCGAGCCTCAGGCCTCCTTGAATATGGCAAAAAGTTTCACTTGTTTGCCAGGGAAAATTGCAGAACCATGGCGGGAGTACTGGCCCAGGAATATAGTGGGAGACTGTGCCCTGTAGTTTTTTTCTCAAAGATGGTCCCGGTACGATCTTGCGTCCTGTGCCATGGTGGTTGAGATGGTCGCTTCTTTCACTCTGGTAAACGACACTTCACATCACTTACAATGTGTCAATCTTGTTGAAAAATGTACATACACCGCACATGTCTGCTCAGAGGTTGAGCGGATATGAGGTGATTTTGCTGTCCAATCCAAAAATTGCACATCAAATATGCTTCTCCCACTGCAGGCCCAGCACCATTTTAAACGCCCTTTTAGGATTAAAAAGGAGAACAGGATGAGGTTGTGCCATAATAAGACTGCATAAACCTCATTCATCAAGACACATCACCCAGGTCTGATTTATCTTCCACAGCACTACCAGACACACAGAATGTTTTTGTGGATGGTTCTTGCTCTAGGCTATAGTACACTGCAGAGCACACACAGGCCAACAGACAGAGATAGCCAGGGGAAATGAGCAGGTCTGGCTGACCTTGCTGCTAAATAATCTGCTATCTCACAGATAGCAGACATTCAAATTGTTATGCTGATACCTGTCCTATCCCCTTTTGAAAAGTCACTTGCAGATCCCCAGGATTATGCATCAAATTATGAGTTAAGGGACTGGAATGGAAGGGGTGTGTAGAGAGATCCAAGGTCTGGACTTCTCTGCAAAGAGGGGAAACCATGTATACCAACAGCAAGTGCATTCACAGTACCACGGAATAGGCCACGCAGGTATACAAGTCACGGCTGATTTCACACACAGGCCCAAACTAGGCAAAAGACAGGAATATCTTTTGATAATTGTGGACATGTTCTCAAATGGTCCAGCTTTTATAGCCAGGGTCTGTCAGGACTTGGTAAAAACTCTCAAGATAGAATGGAAGTTTCACATTCCCCATCACCCTCCAAGTTCAGGAATAGTAGAAAGGATGAACAGAACAATAAAAGACAAGATAAGAAAGGCCACAGGAGGAACCTTTGCCAACTGGAGAAGGGTCTTCCCAGCAGTCCTGGCAGAAATAAGTTTTTTTTGAAGTTTTGATGAGTAGATTTTTCCCCACCCCATAGGCCAGAGCACCTTTAATGGTAGAAAAGGAAGATTTAGACTTAATACAGGAAGAATATGTAAGAAAACTGGTTGAAATATTGGATACAGTCAAAGAAATGTTGCTCGCACCTCTCTTTTTTCTTCACAGGAAGCTACTCACCTCTTCAAGGAGGGAGACACCGTGGTGGTTCAACAGCTGAGCAGAAATAAGAAGCAAGAGTATCCCTTTGGACCTCCTACTATGGTGATTGCAGTGATCAGAACTGCTATCCTGGTGGAAAACTGCTAGTCCGGGATCCATGCCAGCCGAGTAAAAAAGGTTGCCCAAAGCCCCAAGAGCAGGAAGGAGATCCTTAATACAGGAGGCCCTCAAGCAGAAGTCCAAGCAGATGAAGGAGGAGATCCTGGAAAAGCAGGTCCGGCCAGAGAAGATGACCTCTCTTATTTCACCACAGACTTCTGGCAAAACATTTTGCTTCCTGTTCCTGATCACCCTGATGGTGTTCCCGCCCACTTGGATCTTCACTAACTGTATTTGCCATCCTGAAGATTTGGGTGGCATTAAAAGTATTTGTGGAAACACACATACATAGGAGAACATTACAGTGATACAAGTTAGAAACAAGAGAGACAATGAGGATAATTTTGCTGATAAAATGCTTTTGCTAACATTTAAATATGCTTACGTTCAGAAATCAGGATTTCAGAAATGTTGGATTTGTGGCAAATTGCACCTTAGCACTGTTAGGATACCCCTGATGGCTATACCTTTAAATATTACTCCCCTTTTAAAAGGAAAGATTCCCCTTGACCTTTTGAATGTCAGCAGAAGAACTAATGACACCATTTCCTCTCACATCATCAATAGAAGTCATAATCCTACCTGGTGTTTTAATTTAGGGAATTCTACTGGAAATGCTCATATCTGTAGTCAATCGGTTTTGAATATTTCTAATTGCTATGCCCCTAGTGGGAAGTCTTGTTCTTTATATCAAAGACACAACAATAATGTCAGAGTACGGACTGATTTTAAAAAGATTCTTGCCTCTAAAAATGATAGTAGTAAATTTGTACAGCATTTGTTTCAGGATTCAGCAGCGGTTACAGCAGTAGATCAAGAGACTGCTGTGAATATGCCCTTCTCGTTTGGTAACCACACTTATGTTTGTTGTGGAAAGACTTGTTATCCCTGGATTCCACAAGAGGTCCAAGGCTGGTGTTATCTGGCCTCACTGGTGCCTATAATTGGGGTGATAGGTGATAGTGATGGGAGTCATTTGCTTGAAGCTAGTATACACCCAAGGTATCCATTAAAACATTGTAACAAGAGAGAGTTATTCCTTGAAAAGGATATGGCCTGGGCATGGTTACCTTCCTGGGCAGGATGGGGAATAGATTTGATGAAAAGGTTGAATAATTTTTTAGGAATTATTGATGAGATGATGGAAAAGAACTCTGATGACATTTCTAATCTTAATGTTGAAACTAGGGCTATTAGAAAACAACTAGAATTGCATGACTTAGCCATTGAAAGCATGAGTTTAGCCCTTACAGGGTTATGTGAAATGACTGAGGATTATGAATGTTGTACTTGGGTACACAATACCAGTATAGAGGTACCAGACTATTATGATGTGATACCATAGCATAGAAAAGAGGTGGCCAAGCTGCAACAAGAGGCTCGCAACATAGCCCAGACCTTGAGTCCTTTTGGAAATGTTAATTTTGGATTTGGAGGGATATTCTCTTGGATAAGGGATATTCCCATAATTTTAATCATTATTGTGTTCTTTTTCCTTTTCCTTTATCTTGTGTATAAGCTTATTATGTGCCTTATTAATAGAGCCACTCACATTTTAGATCCCTCATCTCCCAATAAAACTTATCTCAGTATGTATCATCAGAAGTAGGCTGAGAATACCACCATGATAAGGAAGTGAGATCATACATTTATGATCAAAGAGATTGTAAGGATATTTTAGCTTGCTGTCCACCATTTTAGCTATAAAAATATGTATCCATCTTAGAATAATATGTATATGTGACGTCTATCAAAAGTTAGTTTCAAATTCTTGTAAATCATATGATTTCCCCGAAATGACACATGAAGTCCTTTCTTGTTGACAGTGGCAGTCTCCCCTCTTTGTTAGTCCCCACAGTGTTGCACTACTCATTCTGTCCTCTTGCTCCCATGCCTCTTCTAGAGGGATCCTTCCAGCCCCCGAGCCCCGGCCCAAGGCAGGACACCCCCCCACAAGTCTAGGGAGCACCCCTGAGGGTCACTGACAGCCTCCTCAACCCTGTATCTCCATAATCCACCCGACTGCCCCTGCTGACATGGCCCATGTCTATTTATGGAGTCATCTTAGCCCCCTGCTGGTCCACTGCTGAGGATTGGCCAATGCTCCATAAATATTCAAGGCAACTCCTCCTAACTCCCACCCTCTAACTCTAGAAGATTCTCCAACCTTCTAGACCAGAAGAAGGCACCAGACAGCTGCCAGGATGAGTCATCCAGCTCTAAACATTAATGAACTCCATGGTTTAGCTCTGAGCCAAACTACATTTTACCTATACTAACTTCTAGCACACACTAGAGGGTGCTACATGTCCTACTATTAAAAGTCAGCAGCTACAGTATTTGTATTAATTTTTTTTGCAGGAGCCTCTTTAAGTTGTTTTCCTTGCAGTAAAACACACTTTATTGTCTGGAAGTGGACATCACGGTGATCTATCTGTGGATATTGCATCAGCTTTTGGAGATTTTAATTTATGATATTGTTGCACTATTTTAATACATGAAATTAATTGCACCCCATTTTTCCTTTTATTTTCATGAATACTACTGGATGATTTATTGTTTATTATTTAGATGTGGATATCACTATATGAATTGTCTTGACCATTATTGTATTACGCATGAATTTCTGATTTTTATGTATTTTGCACTGTTACTTTAAAATGTTGTTATTTTTTTGACTGAGCACTGCACTATCGCGCATATTGTAAATTTAAAGCATTATGAGAAGCAAATGTACACATGATATGAAGGAGATTTCAATTGGATATTATAAAAAGGAGCACTTTGATTTTAGACCAGGAAAATCCAATAGCTCTGCTAGCAAAATGTCTTGTCAGGTCAACAGATTTAACTTTATGAGAAGTTGCTAGATGAACATCTTGAGAAAATGTAATAGAGAAGGAATTATCAAGAAAAATAAAAAATTATGAGAGACAAGATGGCATTCTGCACAGACAGAAACAGTAATGACCAATTTAGGGGATCTCAATCTAGAAATCATGACAGACAGTTATTAACTAAGGTTGAAGATTAAATTAATCTGACATATCGTTTTCCCTTTCTTAATAGGTGATAGCTTCAAATCACAAGAATGGAGTGATATGCAGAAATGCACAGGAAAAAAGTGTTAATAGAAATCACATTCTACTGCCACTAAAAGGTGTATTCTTTAAAAAAAAAAAAAATAATGAGGCTCCCAAATACCTCATTAATGGATCCACTCACAAAACAGATTGTGCTTCTAAAATAGGTTCATAGACATAAAACACAAGTTTTGCAGTGTCATACAGACCTGAAAACAGGATCCCACAATAACACTATCACATTCCCTAGGAACAAATATGCGCCAACTAATATGCAGTATAATCACACCCCATATATTAGTGGAGAATACACAGATGATTAATAGAACATGTTGTTTCCTGTTGATATCTCATAAAGAAGGTTTATAAAATGTACAAACTTATCAGCGTGCAAATTTTGGTGAGGATATTGGTAGACAAAACAAGAAACGAGAAATGGTTAATCTGTTCTTATCAAGATATGGGTACATTCAAAGTAATGAAGTAATATTTACATTTATTTGTATGCAATCTGACCTTGAAATAAACATGTGCATAATGAAAAAAATGTGTTTAGTTTAATTTTCGTATATATTTGTTATGTTACTAATTTTGTTTTGTTTCGTTTCGGAATTCATCTAGTGTGGTTTCGGTATTCATTAAATTTTGTTTCGTTTTGCTTAAGTTTCGTTCCTTTTATTAATTTTCTAACGAATTCCACATTTTTTAGAATGACTCGAATTTGGATTTGTCCAAAAATGATCGACCGATTTGAATATGTGAAGAATAGCTGGTTGTTAAGCAGCGGGCGGGAAGCTGGCCGTTGCATCCTTAACAACCGGTGAGTCATCAATGGTCAGCTAGCTTCCCCACTGACAGCTGAAATGTAAACACAACAATGCTGGCAATCAGAAATTCAGAAAAAAGCAGACTGTGGTCCCCCCCGAAAATCTATTCCAGACCCTTATCCGAGCGTGCAGCTCGGCAGGTCAGGAAAGAGAGGGGGGGATGAGCAAACACCCCCCCTCCTGAACCTTACCAGGTCACATGCCCTCAACATGGGGGGAGGGGAGTGCTTTGGGGCGGGGGGGCACCAAAGCACCTTGTCCCATGTTGATGGGGACAAGCACCTAATCCCCGCAACCGTGGCTGGTACCCCTACCCATTCACCAAAAATGTGGAAAAATGAATAAAGACAGTTAACAATGAAAAAGGGGACACTCAGAGAGGTAGGGTAAAAGGGCTGCGCACCCCACAAGATGCATAAGGAAAGAAAAACATGAAACCCCCCTAACGGGGCTTTAATGCAGCCAGTAATGTACACTTCAAAAAAGTGATAGAATAGTCAAATATAATTTTTATTGATACAAAGGCTGTAAAAAGTATTAATAGTTTCCGACATTAAAAGTCAAGACATGAGCTGTAGTACAAAAATTGTTAAAAAAGCCGGCAACAGTATACAATCCAGTATACAGTAGTATACAATCCAGTATTTCATACAATACAGTATATCCGAGGCAATAAGATCAAAATTTATTATTGAAGTACTGACGCGTTTCGACCCCAGTGGGTCTTCTTCAGAGGACAGATGACTAACAGCTGTAAAAATGTAAGCATGTATCACAATCTTTCAAAAAAGCACCAGGCAAAACAGAAAATATGGAATAAATTGAGTTTATATAGATGCATGAACGTTTTCATATTTTGCATAATTACCAGTCAAGTTGCTTCCGATGGCTATCGGTGACCATGATGTGATAGGGTGGTCCCCTCCCCTTTCTCCTTTGCTTCCCAGATGGTAGGCCAACCCCCCAGAGAGCAGGTGTCGAGTCGAATTGCCTTACAAGGGATCACACATAAACTGCCCCCAAGCAACCAGAGGAGGGGGGGGAAGTGTATGCACCGCACCTATGGTAAAGTAACAGCAATGCTAGTTTGAAAGCAAGAACAGGAAGAGTTGCATGTTCCCAAAGTGGTAAAGAAGAATAGCAGATTACACTAACTGTAAGCTAGACCGATGTGAGGTATGGTTCATAGGTGGGTCCATGCATGTGCAGGGAGCAAGGTATGACAGAAGGGAAGAAGAAAAAAAAAACACCCTTCCCCCGCTGCTTTTTGACACTCGAGCTAAGACATGAACTGTGAATTGTTCCCTATGTTTTGTATATAACTGGCATTTTTATCTTTGTTGATCTTACCTTTAATGTATTGAGGTTGTAATTGTCTCACTCAGGATGAGCAAATTCACAGGTGAAGATTGGGCTAGTTTGATGAAGAAGAAAAAAAGAAAAAAAAAAAGGGGGGGAGGGGGAAATGAGGGAAGGAAAGGGGGAGGAAAGCAGGGAACATGGGGAAAGACCAAGAGGATGCGCTGGGGAGGAGGGGAAGGGAAAGGAGAGAGGGGTGGGGGGAGGGTTGGGGGGTGTTGTGTGAGGGAAGGGAGGGGGGGGAGAAAGGTAAGGATTGTAGGCAAATGAGGAGAGACGGTGAGGGCAAAAGGGGGGGGGAGTGGGAAAGGGAATGGAAGGGTAGGGCAGGTGTAGGGGCTGGGATAAGCCGCCTGCAAACATGCATGGGTTGTCCACCGGCAGAAAATGTAAGTGGGAGAAATATGGGTAATCCCATTGCAGGATTGGGATTAGGATACCAGTGTGTGAAGTGAGAAAGACAGACCAGCCATTGGGCTGGAAAGGATAGGAAAATGACTGTGGAGAGGTGAGGAGAAAGGAAAGGAGTGAAGGGAACGGGGAGGTGGGAGTGGTGTGGGGAGACCGGGAGTAGTGACAGTGACAAAACAGAGTGCACAAACAAACAAACCAAAACGTGATGGGTGAGAAGAACCCCTTTCAAAGAGTTGTGTAGTGGGAGCAATGGTGATTACTTTTAGTGGGGACACAATTAGTCAAATCAGGATGCTAAAGACTTAGGAATTATGGGTATATTGGCATTAGAAAGTAAATGTATAAAAGTACCGAATACAAAAATAGACATGATGTGGATCACATCACAAGAGACAGTAGGAAAAAGCATGGGTTTCTAACCAAACAATCTGTAATTGCAGCATACGAGCGTTAAGCAGGATTTGAAAGGTAACAATAAACCTCCCCCGCCGCCCGGTTTATTTATCAGGATACTGATTGATTCTAAGGTGCTCTCAGGTGCAGATGACACTTCCTGGTTACCTCCCCCAGTTTGGGGAAAGAGTGGCGCCAATAGTCGCACGCTGAGTGACCCCCCCGGCGTTCCCGAAGAAAAGTCTTCCCGGGTCCCCTGTCGTTTCTGCCGCAAGTGCGATGCGCCGTGACGTCACGCGCATACCATCGTGCGCACGTGAGCACGGCGTCCGGAAATGATCCGGGACGCCGCTGGCAGGGAAGAGGAGAGCGCCCAAACCAGGTGCCGCCACCTGGTGGGCGCATCAAGGAGGCGCAGGGCCCTTGCACCATCCCTCTTACCCTGCCAGGAAGGAGGGAGGACACCGCCAACCCTGGGAGATGACCAAATTGGCATCTCCCCCCACAAGAAAAATGGGTGGGTGGAGGAAAACAAAGGGAGGGAGGGGAACAAGGAGCAAAAGAAAAGTAATTTACACACCTTGCCATTGGGCAACGACTGGACGATCAACTTGCATATAACTTATGAGTAATCATTTGTTGACTCTTTATGGGTGGCACAGTGGTGTAGTGGTTAGCACTCTCGCCTAGCAGTAAAAAGGGTCGCTGGTTCGAATCCCAACCACGACACTACCTGCCTGGAGTTTGCATGTTCTCCCTGTGCCTGCGTGGGTTTCCTCCGGGTGCTCCGGTTTCCTCCCACACTCCAAAAGACATGCTGGTAGGTTAATTGGCTTCTGTCCAAAATTGGCCCTAGTATATGAATGGGGACCTTGGATTGAGGGTAGGGACTGATGTGAGTGTGCGATGTACAGAGTTAGGGACAAGGGTCAGGGTTGTAGACACACACTCACTCAGGTTGAACTGGATGGACTGGTGTCTTTATTCAACCTTACTAACTATGTAACTATGTATGTGACTCTAGAGTACATACTGTTTGCAGGTTGCCACTTCCATGAAAAGTAATACTTGCATAATTAATAAACCATAGCATAGTCAATTATATTAAACAAAAACAACAGAAAAAGACAGAACTATGAACTGGCTTTTGTCTAAGGCGATATCCCTCTAAGCATGTATGGTTATTCCTAAGCGGAAGATGCTGACTCCTATGTATTATGTTATGCGAGTTAAGGGGTGATGAATCACATGATTGAAAGGGTTATGGACAGTCAAATCTAATTATTGACAGCAACATGTACACACGGCAGGAATAGTTTATGGAAAGCATGATTTAAATCAATTTCTCGAAAATGACGCCCAAGGTTACACAGAGGGAGGACCGGTATCACTAGGTACACTAGGAACCGGTATCGGGTTTATTAATACTAACCATTTCTACGGTATCCCAAAGTAGGTGAATAGGTAATATAGCCTTTCTGATGTAGAGAACTATTGGGTGATCTATATCTTACGTAGAACTATATTTCAAGATGTATTTGAAATAAATCCAAAGTTTGATTGCTATCTGATTCGCTTATTGTGTCTTGCCAGAGGAAAACCCCTGCAAGAAAGGAGCGAATGAAATGGATTCATTCAGGCCTGGCGGAGAGGTGGCCTGTAATTGGAATATCCATCTCTGCTCTTTTTGTAGCAGAGCCTTATTCCAATCGCCACCTCTATTAGGAATATGCATCCAGCCAAGGGCCATGAAGGTGACTTTTGGGACTCTATAATTGTGTGCTGAAATCACATGTCTCCCAATGGGGAGGTATGGATTCCCCACCTGCATGCTGTATATGTGTTGAGAGATGCGTTTCCAAAATTCCTGCCTGGTTTTCCCCACATAATAGGCCCCACATTCACATTCTATAAGGTATACCACTCCACGCGTGTGGCAGTTTACAAAGTGTTTGGGTGTGAATGTGTTTCCATTGGGGAGAACAAAGGTTTTTTCTTTTTTGATATGTGAACAATAGGAGCAGTGTCCGCATGGAAAAGAGCCAACTACGGAGCTATGTTTGTATCTCCTGATCTCATTCTTGTATTCGCTCTGGACCAGTTTATCCTTTAATGACATGGCTCTTTTGTACGTGATAGCTGGTTGTTTGGGAACAAAGTTTCTCAATTTAGGATCATCCGTGAGGATGTTCCAATGCCCTTTTATGATCTTTTTAATGGCTGTATGTTGTCGTGAATACCGCATAATGATGCGAGTGAGACTACATTCGGGACTTTTGGGGGTTTTTTGTTGAAATAACAGCTGAACTCTAGATTGTCCTATTGCTTGTAAGCTTTTTTAAGGCAAGATCCGCTGTATCCCCTTGCTATCAGTCGGCTCTGGAGCTCTTCAGCTTCTTTTTTGAAAAGAACGTCATTTGAACAATTGCGACGGAGGCGCAGGTATTGTCCGTAGGGAATAAAATTTTGGGGGGTATGGGGTGGAAGCTATCCGAGTGGAGAACCCTGTTCCCGGCGGTTTTCTTCCGAAACAGAGTGCTGGACAGCTTCCTTTCGGAAGTAACAAAAATGAAGACATCCAAAAAAGTGACACTGTGGTGGTTGTGGGTCATTGTGAATTTCAGATTACGATCATTCACGTTAATCAGATTGAAAAATTCAATTAGTTTAGCCTCGGGTCCCTCCCAGACGACGAAGACGTTGTCAATGTACCTCAGCCATTTGGATATATGGCTGGTGTACATGAAGAGGTCCTCGTTATCCAGGAAGGATTTCTCCCACTCCCCCAGGTACAGGTTGGCGTAGGAGGGGGCACAGCATGTGCCCATAGCCACACCCTTGAGGTAGTGGGAGTTGTCGAAGCAGAAATGGTTATGATGTAATATATACTGTAGGCCCCTTAAGATGAAATCATTCAATGCCGAGTCATATTGTGAATATTGTTGGAGAGCCCTCTGCCCTTTACCATAGGTGCGGTGCATACACTTCCCTCCCTCCTCTGGTTGCTTGGGGGCAGTTTATGTGTGATCCCTCGACTCGACACCTGCTCTCTGGGGGGTTGGCCTACCATCTGGGAAGCAGAGGAGAAAGGGGAGGGGACCACCCCATCACATCATGGTCATCGATAGCCATCGGAAGCAACTTAACTGGTAATTATGCAAAATATGAAAACGTTCATGTATATATATATATATATATATATATATATATATATATATATATATATATATATATATATATATATATATATATATATATATATATATATAAAAAAATATATAAAAAACAGCTGTAAAAATGTAAGCATGTATCACAATCTTTCAAAAAAGCACCAGGCAAAACAGAAAATATGGAATAAATTGAGTATATATATATATATATATATATATATATATATATATATATATATATATATATATATATATATATATATATATAAAAACTCAATTTATTCCATATTTTCTGTTTTGCCTGGTGCTTTTTTGAAAGATTGTGATACATGCTTACATTTTTACAGCTGTTAGTCATCTGTCCTCTGAAGAAGACCCACTGGGGTCGAAACGCGTCATGACTTTAATAATAAATTTTGATCTTGTTGCCTCGGATATACTATATTGTATGAGATACTGGATTGTATACTGCTGTATACTGGATTGTATACTGTTGCCGGCTTTTTAAACAATTTTTGTACTAAAAACAGTAAACAAGTATTTTACAATTCCTTTATTAAAAAATAAAAAACAATGTCCCCGATGTAGATCCACTTGAAAAAAGAATATATATATAGCTAAGTGGCGGAGTCATCAAATGATGTCAGTGGGTGACCTCGCCCCCTTTCTTTATTTTATTTTAAATAGCCAGGTGCTGCAATTGCAACCGCGGGTCAATTTAAATGTGATTTACTTCATTATTTTAAATGTGATTTGACTCTTTTTTTTTTTTTTTTTTTTAGAAATTACATTTTTGCTGCAGCATTTTTTTGGGCTATAAACAAAAAAAGTGTGACAATTTTGAAAAGAATTTTTTTTTTAATTTCTGCTATAAAACATATCCAATAAAAAAATGAAAAAAATCAAATTTCATTCATCAATTTAGGCCAATATGTATTCTGCTACATAGTTTTGGTAAAAAAAAAAAAAACCCCAATAAGCATATATTGATTGGTTTTCGCATCTATAAACTATGGGATATTTTTATGGCATTTTTATTTATTTTTTACTAGTAGTGGAAGCGATCAGCAATTTCTAGCAGGACTGAGACATTGCGACGGGGGGGCAGGAGGCGGAGCAGACATGCAATGTTAGAGCTCCACATCGCCGAGGAGAGAAGAGAAGGACAAAGCGGAGCCTGCAGGCTCAAAAGGTATCCATTTGAACCTTTTTGCCCCAGGGAACAAACTGTGAAAGTTTGGGCAGGAAATATGGTACTGGGAGGAAACCGTGGCAGAAATAAAAATCACCTCACAAAGAGCTCACAGGCACTCACTGCAGCTGAAGCAGCTCCAGGCACCTCACAAGATACAGCATTAGGGCGCTCTCACAGACAGAAAATGTCACAGCAAGACTCTCCATTTGAGTCAGATACAGAACAAATCCGCTCACAAACTTCTCCACAAGCCTCCTCAGTATCCCCAGTAATATTATTACAATTTGAAAAGATGCTTCATAAGGCTTTAAAACAAACCTCAGACCAAATAACAAAAAGCCTAACCAAAGAAATAAGAGAGCTGGGAAACCGCACCGCAGCCTTAGAAATAAAAATGGATGAAATTGAAATTACAACCCAAGAAAATATAACAGAATTGGAACAATTAAAAAAAGAGAATTTAATACTTCAAACTAAGCTTGAAGATTACGAAAATAGAGCCAGACGTTCAAACTTGTGCATAAGGGGAATACCTGAAACTGTGACAGACCTGCAATCTACTATTACTGCTCTATTACAAGAACTAAAGCCAGATATCCCTATTGAACGTTTAGACCTGGACAGAGTACACAGAGCCCTCACAGCCAAAAAGAAAGATGGACCCCCACGTGATATAATCACAAAATTTCATTATTACAGAACGAAAGAACAAATACTAATTGCTGCAAGAGAAAAAAAGGAACTTAATTTTCAAGGACACAATTATCAAATTTTTGCTGACCTATCCCAACTTACTATTACTAAAAGACGATTCATGAAACCCCAACTAATGGAACTGCAACGCCACAACATTATGTATCAATGGGGCTTCCCCTTTTCAGTCAGATTTAACTACCAAGGTACAATTTACAGAAGCAGATCAGCAGATGAACTACAACAAACCCTTTTAAAATTAAATCTGACAGAACCCACAAGCAGCAACACTCCCACACGCAGAAGAATGGCGTCATCTTCACCTTCAGGCAGCACCCAGAAAATTTCAAAACAAAATGGGAATCATGATTCTCACAAAAGAGGCCGTTATGCCACATCATCCATGGACCAAGAAGATTCAATAGACTGACATCCTAATTCCTGATATCTCTTCATTTATTATACTAAGAGATGGTTCTCTATAAAAAACCTATATTTATAACTGAATGTAACTGCATTCTGATAGTCACACACTGTGTGGGATCATGTTACATTCCAGTTATATTTCTTATTACTTCTGATTCATATAGCCTTAGAATATATAAGTGAAATAAGGAAATTCTTGTTCAGTTATATATTATCAGGTAATAACAATAGATTTATTACTTTTTAGGACAAATATGTTCAATAATCCAGAAGTAATGGAAGCTTTTTCTTTCTTTTCTTAAAACAAATATATTATTACCTAACTAGTTCCTAGAATTATGTTTTTGTTTATTCTAATCTGAAGCAATACAACCTCAATTTTATGAGTTAACATATCTAAACAGTTACATATGAATAAAATATGTAATTGTTTACTCTAAAAGGGTTAAAATCCCAAAATAATTCAAACTATCTTCATCAATACCAAAGTTATTAACAGTACCTTTCTAACTGAATTATTTAGCCTAGGGCAAGACTAACCATATACAACCACCCTGGAATAAATAATTTCAACAAAAACTATATTCTGCACTCCAATTAATGAATCATCATTTTGATGTCTTTTGACATAGCACTTCTCTCCTGTAAGCGGAAGATCCGTGTACCCCCATTAGCCCTCCTCATTCTCCCAACCATATTATGTGGGAGTGTGACGAAGGCACTTATTCCCCTGAGAGAGATATTTATTCTCTTTCACGGGTAAATTGTGATTACTTGCAAAAAATAATTTATACAATGTATCATCTAATCTCATATGTTTTTTGTTTACTCTTTACTCCAGAATTCACTGGTTTCTTTTCTATCTATTCATCTCTTCAGTCCACACAGGTTGATCTGCGCAGTCAGCTCTGCATAACAAAAAGTAAGTCAAAACTATTTGATCTATTGCCATGGCACCACTGAATATACTTTCCCTGAATGTTCAGGGAATAAATGTCCCTCAAAAAAGGACCAAAGCCTTCCGTACTTTCCATAACAAGAAGGCTCACATAGTATGCCTCCAAGAAACACACTTCAGCAAAGATTCTACTCCAAAATATATTTCTCCTTTTTATCAACAAATTTACACGGCTTCTGCCTGTACCAAGCAAAGGGGAACTCTAATTGCATTTCACCGATCCACACCATTCACCTTATCATCAGAAATTAAAGACCCAGAAGGTAGATACCTGATACTCATGGGTTATATAATGGATACAGCAATCACAGTGATTTCCTACTACGCTCCTAACAAACAACCTACACCATTCCTCTCACATATATCACAAGTGATTAATACACACAAAATAGGAACAGTGATAATGTGTGGGAATTCGAACCAGGTCCTCCTCCCATTTCTAGATAAATCACCTTTTACACCATCCAAAATAACCTCTAGATTACCTTTTTCTCAACTTCTTTCCAAATACAATCTGGTAGATTCGTGGAGAGAAAGTAACCCAATGAAAAAGAAATTCACTTATTTCTCCCACCCTCATCAAACCTTCACCAGAATAGATCATATTTTTCTAACAATAGGAATGATACCAGAAATTATTGCATCAGATATAATTCCGATTCCGTGGTCTGACCATAATGCAGTATGCACTACTATAGCCTCAGCCATACCAAAAGCGCATGACCCAACGTGGTACTTACCGGACATAATGCTCAAACACCCACTACATCAGATGGCCATTGAACAAGCTTTAAAGGAATACATATCAATTAATAATACAACAGACATCTCCCCAATAACACTGTGGGAAGCTCATAAGCCTGTCTTGTGTGGTACAATACAAAGACAAATGGCACTATTTAAACGGGAACGCAAAAATCTAGCAAAAAAACTAGAACTCAATTTTAATGCAGCCTACATATCATTTCAAGATAATCCATCTCAGAGTACAAAATCTCATCTGGAAAAATCTAGATTGGAATACGATCTATTTCTCACTGAGTCAGTTGATAAATCCCTCAAACGCTCCAAACACAATTTCTACATGAATACAAACAAACCAGGTACATATTTGGCTTGGGCATTAAATTCAACTAACAAATCTTTCAAACCAATACGTTTGAAATTATCAAAAAATGTTTACACTTGTAATCCAGTTAAAATAGTCCATAAATTTCACTCACATCTCGCAACTTTATACAAGACAAACAATGAATTTAATCCTACAGAGGCTGAATCCTTCTTCTCAAAAATAACCTTACCTGAGTTGTCTCAGAATCAAAAAAGTAGTTTGGATGAGCCTATAACTATAGATGAAGTTGCTAACGCCATAAAAGACCTAAAACTTAACAAAAGACCAGGCCCAGACGGCTACTCGGCTTTATACTATAAAACATTCTCAGAAATACTCTCTCCCATTCTCACTGAAACTTTTAACAAACTTCTAGATGGACATTCTTTTCGGCAAGAAACACTAATGGCAATTGTTTGTATGATCCCAAAACCCCTTTCTGATGATACTTCCTGTGTGAATTATCGGCCTATCTCTCTGTTAAACCTCGATATTAAATTATTAGCAAAAATAATAGCAAAACGCCTCAATAGCATTATAGGAAAATTAATACATAGAGATCAAGTAGGCTTCATGCCAAATAGACAGGCAGGCGATAATATACGCAGGGCAGTGTTATTGGCACATATTGCTAAAAAACGGAAAATCCCTTTATGTTTTCTATCTCTCGATATTAAGAGGGCATTTGACACAGTATCCTGGCAATATATGCAATATTCATTACAAAAATGGGGTTTTGGACCCCACTTTTTAACATCAAAGCATTATATAAAAAACCCAAAGCCTATATAAAATATGCTGGATACAAATCTGAAGCCTTTAATATCGAAAGAGGTACCCGACAGGGTTGCCCATTATCTCCCTTATTATTTGCCCTTATACTCGAACCCATGGCCCAATACATCAGAACAAACCAAACTATAACTGGCATTGAAGTAGGAGGTATTACACACAAACTATGTATATTTGCAGACGATATATTACTTTTTCTATCATCACCACAGGTCTCTGGTCCTAACTTAATACCAGCTCTTGATGGATTTGCAGCCCTATCCAGCCTTATGATTAATCCTAAGAAATGCCTAGTGCTTAATATTTCACTCACAACACATGGAATTGATCCCGGCTAGGGCTGCACTCCCGTTCACATGGGCAGAAAAATCAATCCCATATCTTGGAATTCATTTAACAGCATCTCATTCTGACTTATTCTCAACCAATTATCCTCCTGTATTAAGACAGATCACAAATCTAATAAAACAATGGTCGCAACTTCCTTTATCCTGGATAGGGAAGATTAATGCAATCAAAATGACTATTCTACCCAAATTGCTTTATCTATTCAGAGTCCTCCCTATTCCAATTCCTTCCTATTTTTTGAGAATAGTACAAAAAAGAGCAACTTCGTTTATATGGGGCTCTTCTAAACCACGTATACCTATACACACATTACATCTTCCCAAAAATAAAGGAGGCCTGGGATACCCTAATTTTACTAACTACTACAGAGCAGCACATTTGGCCAGTCTGTTCAAATACCATGCAAAACAGGAAATCCCATTATGGGTATTTATAGAGGCTTCAGAAAATGACCCTCTATTAATATCAAATTTATTATGGCTTGATCCTAAAGACCGCTTTAAAATTCATAATCCCATAACTAAACACTTCTTATCTCTCTGGGATAAACTAAAAACCAAATAGCAGTTACAATCTCTACACAATCCTCTCCTTTCTTTTATCAGAAATCCGGCCTTTTATCCGGCATGGATCTACCCAAATTCTTTTAAAGCTTGGACAACATCAGGCATTCAGACACTAAATGACTTCATAGCATCTAAATCATTCCTTTCATTCCCATCGCTTAGAGAAAAATATGATCTACCAAACTCTGAGATATTTAGATCTCCAAATCAAAAATTTCTATACACCATTCCTAAAGGGGGATACACCATTATCCCAATTATCCATCTGTACAAAAGATCCATTTGCTAAAGATACAATTTCATCACTTTATAATCAATTATATGGAGTAGCAAATCTTAATAGACCCTCTTACGTTCAGAGGTGGGAGGAGGACGTGGGACGAACTTTAGAAGACACGGACTGGTCTAACATATGGCTCACATCTAAGTCATCTTCACCCAACATCTTAGCACTGGAGACAAATTATAAAGTCCTAACTCGCTGGTACCTTGTACCTGCTAGAGTGGCAAAATATTCACCTAATACCTCAGCTCTTTGTTTTCGAGGATGCCCAGAAATAGGCACATATTTACACATATGGTGGACGTGCCCAGTAATCCAAACCTTCTGGAAGGAAGTCTTCGTGATTGCATCTAAAATATTTAAAAAAATAATACAACCAGATCCATATTTAACTTTACTTAATCTAAAACCGGAATGGTTAACACTCTCTCAATTCAAACTTATGATCCAACTAATAACGGCTGCAAAACAAACAGTGGCCAAGGCATGGAAATCTCCTACATTGGTACTAGCAGAAACAATTCACAGAATGAATAATACAATGTCCCATGCTAAGATGGTAGCCATCGATCAAAATCAAATTCCAAAATTTGAAAAACTTTGGCATCCTTGGATAAAACAACAGTTCCTGTCAAACTTCAATGACTCTGTCCTGTTGCCATGGTAACAGATTAAATGACTTACAGAGACACCCATTCTAAGGCTTCAAAGAGAACTAAAAAGAATAATAAACTGACGAGCGGGACAACCTTGTGAACCATACCTCTACCTTTCAACCCTTTTTCTTCTTTCTCTTTCCTTTTCTCCACCTTACGATTAAAGCTCATTATCAGAATTTATTTGACCTATATACACTCTACTTGTAAACAATATGTATAGTAGGTATAAATCATTTAAATACCTACAAAAGTAACTAAGGAAATGATATATATCTTTAATTTAGGTTTACGTGAACCCGATGTTTAATATTTGAAATTCCATGATATTTACCTATATAAACCCTACTGTAAAACAATGAGCTTACTTTATAGATCCTTGTAAACTTACTTTATGTATCTTTATAACATTGTATACTCAATAAACTTCTTTTAACAAGGAGACATTGCGACAAATTGGACACCCAACTGACATTTTTGACACTTTTTCGGGAACCAGTGACACTAATGCAGTGATGGGTGCTAAAAATATGCACTGTTACTGTACTAATGACACTGGCAGGGAAGGGGTTAACACCAGAGGTGATCAAAGGATTAAGTGTGTCCCTAGGGGATGCTTTCTAACTGTGTGGGGGATAGACTGACTGGGAGAACACAGAAATCTGTGTTCCTGCTTATCAGGAACACAAGATCACTGTGTACTTCCCTGTCAGAATGACGATCTGCCTTGTTCACATAGGCAGATCACCATTCTGCCTCTCTGGGAAATGATCGGCGGGCCCTGGCAGACATCGCATCCATTGGACCTGCTGATTGGCTCCCCCTCTGGGGAGCCCACAGTATCTATTGCACAAAATGACATACAGGTACATAATTTCACGCAATACAGCCTGCTGCAGTATATCTGCGGTGGGCAGTCTTTAAGTAGTTAAAGACATTTTTAATTTTTATTGTATCCCCTAAAGTGGAAAACCCACGTAAAAACAAAAAAATTCCCTTAAATATAGTGCCTGTGGGGGTCTCCTTAGTCTGCCTGTAAAGTGGCACATATGTAGCATGCATAGCACATGCTGCAGCTAAAATGAAGTCAAATCACATTTAAATTTACTTGCGGTTGCAATTGCCAACACCTGGCTATTGAAAAAACAATGTAAAAAAAAAATCCATACCAAACCCTTATCCGAGCATACAGTCCAGCAGGTCAGGAAGGGGGGTAAGCTAGCATCCCCCCCCCTCCTGAACCATATCAGGCCCCATGCCCTCATAATGGGGGTGGCTAGTTTGGGGCAGGGGGGCTCTAACCCATGTTGATGGGGACAAGGACCTCATCGTCACAACCGCTACCCATTCACCAAAAATGTGTAAAAAGGGAATAAAGACAGTAAACAAGTTTTTGACAATTCCTTTATTAAAAAATAAAGGCCCCCTTGCAGTAGATCCATCTCATGCCACCTGCCGAACCCAAGACAAACCCTCCGGCCTCGCCAAACGCTTCCAGTGGGCTGCCTGCTCTTCCATCTGACATTTCTTATATAGCTAAGGGGCGGGTCCACCTGGTGACGCCGCCCCTTGTGACATCATCAACCTAGCATGTCTTGGTTGAAGACATCACAAGAGGGCGGGGCCACCTACTGACCTCATCATGTGACTCCACCCCTTAGCTATATAAGAAATGTCAGACAGAGGAGCAGGCAGTCTGCGGGAAGCATTCAACGACGCTGGAGGGTTTTTTTTCCGGGTTCGGTGGGACATTGTTTTATATTTTTTAATAAAGGAATTGATCAAACTTGTTTACTGTCTTTATTCACGTTTTACACAGTTTTGGTGAATGGGTAGGGATACTATGTACCCCATACTCATTCCACTGGGGGGGCAGGATCTGGGGAAAAGGTGCTTTGGGATGGGCCCCCCCCAAGTTAAGGGCATGTGGCCTGGAATGGTTCTTGACCTGCCAGGCTGCATGCTCTGATAAGGGTCTGGAATGGATATTGGGGGGAGCACATGCCTTTTTTTTGTTTTTTTTATGGCCATTTTTTTCAGAATTTTCTATTTCCAGCATTGTTTTGTTTACATTTCAGCTGTCAGGTGGTAAGCCAGCTGACAGCTGATGACCCTTCGGTTCCGGTTCCTGACCAGGTCACGTGTATATACTGTGGCAGAATGGCACCGCTGGGCGAAACCCTGTACGGGAACGTCTTCCCCTTTGAGAGCCACCAGAGGGAGCGCCCGCTGCACGGCAGGGGACCCGATGCGATCGCGTGCATCAGAGCCAGCACGGGGGAGAAAAGACATATTGTTTGTTCCTACTAGGTAGGAACAACATTATGTTTCCTCCCCCAATCAGTCCTATCCCATACAGTTAGAACACATCTAGGGAACACACATTAAACCCCTTGATCACCCCCTAGTGTTAACCCCTTCCCTACCAGTGACATTTACACAGTAATTAGTGCATATTTATAGCACTGATCACTGTATAAATGTCAATGGTACCAAAAAGTGTCTGATCTGTCCGTCATTACTAGTTTAAAAAAATTAAAAATAAAAAAAAATGTCACAAATCTTTCCCATAGTTTCTAGACGCTATAACGTTTGCACAAACCAATCAATAAACGCTTATTGTGTTTTTTTTACCACAAATATGTGGAAGAATATATTGGCCTAAACTGATGAAGAAATTAGTTTTTGCTTTTAATTTTTGGGGGATATTTATTATAGCAAAAAGTAAAAAATATTTTTTTTCAAACTTGGCGCTCTTTTTTTGTTTATAGTGCAAAAAATAAAAACTGCAAAGGTGATCAAATACCACCAAAAAAAAGCTCTATTTGTGGGAAAAAAGTACACAAATTTCGTTTGGGTACAGTATTGTATGATCGCACAATTGTCAGTTAAAGCGACGCAGTGCCAAATTGTAAAAAGTGCTCTGGTCAAGAAGGGGGTAAAATCTTCCGGGGCTGAAGTTGTATTCGACGGCCGCTTTCCCGGCCCACTGCTTTATAACCAGGTATTTTTCACATAGAATCTGAATCCGTTGATCATTTTTCGAACGATTCAAATTCTAATTGTTCTGAAAATTTGGAATTTGTTAGAAAACGAATAAACAAAACCAATTTTAACGAATTTCAGCTAAATTCGTTACTTTTTAATTTAGAGGTCCGGATACATCAAAGTGCCTAACCTCCTCCCACCTGGCCACTGTACATAAACGATGGGCCCTTCCTTTTTATGAGTGGGCCTTCAGTCATAGGACACAGCCAAGACAGGATCGGGATATGGGCGCTGTGATTGGCCCTCCCGATCACGTGACGGCTGTGTCCAATCACAGCCTTCACAATGTAAACAGAGATGCATGACTCTGTGAAAGTTCTCCCTGCTGAGCTCAGTGAGAGCTCAGTGTGGGGAGGGGGGAGCGAGGGAATCTGTGAACTCTGTGACAGCTCTGTGTAAGGATGATTTTACAGACAGAGCTGTCACAGATCCCCCACAAACAGTACACCAAGCACCATCTGTCAGTGTCCCCATAAAACATCTGTACCAGTGCACAAAACATCTGTCAGTCCCCCATCACATCTGTACCAGTGCAAAAAACATCTGTCAGTCCCCCATCACATCTGTACCAGTGCAAAAAACATCTGCAATAGTGTAACATTGTGACATCAACATCTGTCAGTGTACCAGTGTCCCACCAAATAATAAAACATTGAAAGCGCCCCAGTCTTCCTGCGCTCGTGTGCAAAGTAGAACGTACACGTTTGTCTCGTACGCATACGTAAAGAGTGATCGCACCACACAGGTGAGGTATCACCACAATGTCAGAAAGAGAGCAATAATTCTAGTTTTCAGATAGCGAAGTTTGGCGCCATTTCGAAAGCGTGCGCAATTTTAAAGCGTGATTGGTTTGGTATCTATTTACCTGGTGCAAGGTGATATTATATATATTACCAAAAATGTGGGTAATATATTGTCTCTGCGTGCATTGCAACTAGGGATGAGCCGAACACCCCCCGGTTCGGTTCACACCAGAACCTGTGAACGAACCGAGACTTTGCATGAACGTTAAAACCCCATTGAAGTCTATGGGACTTGAACATTCAAAAGTGCTAATTTTAAAGGCTAATTTGCATGGTATTGTCCTAAAAAGGGTTTGGGGACCCGGGTCCTGCCCCAGGGGACATGTATCCATGCAAAAAAAGTTTTAGAAACGGTAGTTTTTTCGGGAGCAGTGACTTTAATAATGCTTAAAGTGAAAAAAAAAAGTGAAATATTCCTTTAAATATCGTACCTGGGGGTGTCTATAGTATGCCTGTAAAGTGGCGCGTGTTTCCCGTGCTTACAGTCCCTGCACAAAATGACATTTTTAAAGGAATAAAAGTAATTTAAAACTGCTTACGCTTTAATGTAATGTCGGGTCCCGGTAATATGGATGAAAATCAGTGAGACAAACGGCATGGGTACCCCCCCCCCCCCCTCCAGGCTATTACCAGGCCCTTTGAGTCTTGTATGGATATTAAGGGGAACCCCGCACCCGAATTAAAAATGGAAAGGCATGGGGCCTCAGGCCCTCTGAACAGCAGTATACAGGCGGTGCAAACAAGACAGGGACTGTAGGTTTGTTAAGTAGAATCTGTTTGTAATTTTGAACTGGTACATTTTTAAAGTGTTTAGCTCCAGCCAAAAAATCTATTTTAAGCTTTTTGGAAAACATAGGGAAGGGTTATCACCCCTGTGACATTTGTTTTGCTGTCTGTGCTCCTCTTCAGAAGATTTCACCTCACTTTCTGTCCCAAAGACAAATGTTTTTTGAAAATTTGGGTTTTTTAGTGAAACAAGGATTGGTGATAAAGCATCAGTGGAAAGGAGAAACATTTTTCCCATATTAACTCTTACAGGAGAGAATTTCCCTTCCTAGGGGTAGATTTCATCTCACTTCCTGTTGTCTCCTTCTGTTTGCAAGTAGGAGTCGTTTGTAAGTTGTAGGATGTCTGAAAGTAGGGGCCTGCCCTATATACTCTGCAGAAATTGGGGCCTTAGGTGTTGGTGTTGCCACAACACTGTATGCCCTCACAGGGCCCTGCTGTGAAATATTAGATCAAGAATTGTAATTACATGCACCTGTTGAACAGGGGCAGAAAAATTGGGCCTTTGGTGGTGGTGGTGCTGGTGCCACAACACTAAGTCCTCACAGTTACTCTTGGTGGGCGCAGAAACGGGCCCTGCTGTGAAATATTAGATCAAGAATTGTAATTACATGTCCCTGTTGAACAGGAGCAGAAAAATTGGGCCTTAGGCATTGGTGCTGGTGCCACAACACTGTAACCCCTCACAGATACTCTAGTTGGAGCGCAGGAATGAGCCCTGCTGCAAAGTATTGCATCAAAAATTGTAATTACACTCCCCTGTTAAACAGGGGCAGAAAGATTGGGTCTTAGCCACTGGTGGCGGCGCCCAGAACCAAAATTATTCTTACAAGCTATCAGCATGATCATTGAGGAGGAAGAGGATAGTCACTCAGCATAACCAGATAGTCACTCATTCAGCATAGGCATGCTTAAAGGAATCTGATATTTCAAAAAAAAATTATTCGGTTACATCAGCATCAGGTGCTTGGTATCTGGTGGTGATCCAAGACTGATTCATTTTTATGAAGGTCAGTCGATTGACCGAGTCGGTGGACAGGCGCACCCTGTGATCGGTTACAAAGCCTCCAGCAGCACTGAATTTGCGTTCCGAAAGAACGCTGGATGCAGGACAGGCCAGTAACTCAATTGCATACTGTGCAAGCTCTGGCCAGTGATCCATCCCTCAAGACCCAGTAACCCAGAGGATTTTTGGTGGGAAAGGTGTCCAAGTCAGATCTTGCCCCTAGGTGTTCCTGCACCATGTAAAACAGACGCTGGCGATGGTTGCTGGAACAGATCATACCTTGGGGCTGTGGACTAAAAAATTGTCTGAATGCATCGGTCAGACGGCCACCTTCTCCACCGCTCCTTCTTTGACTGACCGAAGCCTCAGCAACACGTTGTCCAGGAACAGGAGTTTGTAACTTCCCAGTCTCTGGGAACACGTTGCACAGACCTTTCTGCAAGGCCTACCGAAGAAGTTTCATCCTCTGCTCCCTCTGCGATGGCAAGATAAGATCCGCCACCTTACCCTTGTAACGTGGATCAAGGAGGGGTGCCAGCCAGTAACGATCCCTCTCCTTGATACCACTAATATGAGGATCCTTCCGCAGGCTTTGCAGGATCAGGGAGACCATGCAGCGTAGGATTGCTGAAACATTCGGTCCGGAGTCCTCTGGGTCACTAAGGACGACATGATCCACAGCCACCTCGTCCCAGCCACGTACAAGTCCATGGGCTTCTTGGGACTGTAAATGATCCCTTAAAGACTGCTGCTGATGCTGAGTGCCAGGCTCCACCTCCATGCTGACACAATCCTCCTCCTCCTCCACCGCCTCGTCCTCTTCCTGTGTGATCGGCGGGCACGCAGGAACACTGGATAAAGGGGGCCTTGAGAGCTAAGGAAGTCCTCCTCTTCCTGCCTCTGTTCTGCCTCAAGTGCCCTGTCCATTATTCCACGCAGCGTGTGCTCCAACAGGTGGACAAGGGGGACCGTGTCACTGATGCATGCACTGTCACTGCTCACCATCCTCGTGGCCTTCTCAAATGGTGGCAGGACAGTGCATGCATCCCTGATCATGGCCCACTGGTGTGGGGAAAAGAAAAACAAGCTCCCCCGACCCTGTCCTGGTGCCATAGTCGCACAGGTACTCATTGATGGCCCTCTGCTGTGTGTGCAGTCGCTGCAGCATGGCCAACGTTGAGTTCCACCTGGCAGGCATGTCACAGATTATGCGGTTCTTGGGCAGGCTAAATTCCTTTAGAAAGTCAGCCAACCGAGCACTGGCATTATACGACAGGCGGAAATGCACACAGACTTTCCTGGCCTGCCTCAGGACATCCTGTAAGCCCGGGTACCTGACCAAGAACCGCTGCACCACCAAGTTAAGGACGTGAGCTAAACAGGGCACATGGGTCAGTTGTGCCTGTCGGAGGGCAGAGAGAAGGTTGGTGCCATTGTCGCAAACCACCATGCCTGGCTTAAGCTGGCGTGGCGTCAACCTCTGAACCTGCCCCTGCAGAGCTGACAGAATCTCTGCCCCAGTGTGGCTCCTGTCCCCCAAGCATACCAGCTTAAGCACTGCATGGCATCTTTTGGCCTGCGTACTTGCGTAGCCCCTTGAACGCCTACGGAGCAAAGCTGGTTCCGAGGACAAAGCACAGGAAGAGGCCGTGGAGGAAGAAGAAGAGGAGAGAGGTGTGTCACAATCACCAGTAGTAGCATTTTGGAGGCGTGGTGTTGGAACAACCTCCAAGACTACTGCACCTTGTCCTTCATCTTTCCCAGCTGCCAGCAGAGTCACCCAATGCGCGGTGAAACTTAGGTAACATCCCTGTCCATGCCTGCTGGACCATGAGTCCGCGGTAATATGCACCTTACTGCTGACCGCCCTGTCCAGCAAAGCCAAGACATTGCCTTCCACATGCCGGTAGAGAGCCGGAATCGCTCAATTCTGTGAGGTGTTTGGGAACCTGCCACTGAGGAATCGCACATTCCACAAACTCACGGAAGGGGGCAGAGTCTACCAACTGAAAAAAGGTAGCAGTTGAAGTGCTAGCAATTTTGCCAAGCTAGCATTCAACCGCTGGGCATGTGGATGGCTGGGAGCGAATTTCTTTTGGCGGTGCAGCAGCTGGGGCAGGGAAATTGGCCTGGTACAATCTGACGTTGGTGTACCGATAGCAGATTGCCCGCAAGTATTTGGCTGTGACCCACCTAATTCTGCACCTTCATTCCTCTCAGTGCAGGTCTCAGAGAGGACTGAAGGTATAGTGGGGTTGGAGATCCCAGCTGATGAGGAGCAAGAAGAGGTCCTCTTTGTTCTTTGGTGTGGGTCTTTTAGGTACGTTTGCCAACGAACTGCATGGCAGGTCAACATATGTCTGGTCAAGCATGTGGTGCCCAAGCGGGAGATGTTTTGGCCATGTGAGATACACTTGAGACATATGTTGCAAATAGCAGTGCTGCGATCTGATGCACTCGTCTCAAAAAAGGCCCACACCAAAGAACTTTTGGAATACCGCGCAGAGACAGCAGCGCCCTGCACATGCGGAGCTCTGTGGTGTGATGCAGTCAGTGTGCTGCCCTTAGGCTGGCCCCTGGAGGGCATCCTGCCTCGTTGGTGATGTGCCTCCTCCTCTCTCCTATCAGGCACCCATGTGGAGTCAGTGACCTCATCATCCCCTCCCTCCTCATCATTGGAGAAAACCTGGCAGTATGCTGCAGCAGGGGGAACATGACTGCCAGATTGCTGTCCTTCTTGGGCACCCCCTCTGTCTGGGCTCACGTTACTGCCTTCCTCTAGTTGAGTACCATCATCAGAGCCTTTAAAACGCTGGGCATCCTCCTGGAGCATGTACCCAACACTGTGGTCAAACAGTTTGGGGGACTCCTCAGGAGGACATGGTGGGGCTAGGGAAGGAGTGACTAATGCCATTGAGCCGAGGGAAGTGGCCCCGTTGGCAGCTGCTTTGCCAGACAAAGTACCCTGAGCCTGTGTGATAGAGGATGAGGACGGCTTGGTCATCCACTCGACCAAGTCTGCCGCATGTTGGGGCTCAACACGGCCAGCTGCCAAAAAAAAAAAAGGCCAAGCGTGTCCCACGGCTACGTGCTGATGAGGATGCACCGTCTCCACAACCAGCACTGTTGCCTCTAGACACAGAGCCTGCTTGTCCTCTTTTATTGGCTTGTGACTGTCTGCCTCTTCTTGTTGGCCTTCCAGACATACTAATGGCCTGCAGTGAGATGTAGCTGCACAAAACTGGGATGTATATATATACACCGATTATACTGCAGCTAGCAGAATCAACTGCCTGCCTGTAGTATCATTAGTATGAAAACACCTGCACTTGTCTTCAGGTAGCTATACTGTAGGTGCAACTGTGCAGGGTTACACAGTACATGAACTATAAATACTTCAAGAGCCTGCCTGTGCTATTAATCGGATTTAGAAGCAGCACACAAGCACCTGGCTTCAGGTAGCTATACTGTAGGTGCAACTGTGCAGGATTACACAGTACACTAACTGGAAATACTGTAAAAACACCTGCCTGCCAGTATATTAGGAAGAGATTTTTTATATATGTATATATATATATATATATATATATATATATATATATATATATATATATATATATATATATATATATATACACACACACTCATACATATACACACACAATACACTGTAAGTGCAGCTAACTGACTTGACCTGCCTACTCTATCTAACTTAAATCAAATGACACTGTCTCTCTGTCTGTCTATCTCTCTCCGCTGCAACACACTACACAAGGCAGCCACGCAGGTGGCCTTTTATAGTGTGGGGCGTGTACTAAACCCCCTGAGCCATAATTGGCCAAAGCCTCCCTGGCTTTGGCCAATTACGGCTCTCTGTACACACGGCGCTGTGATTGGCCAAGCATGCGGGTCATAGTGCATGCTTGGCCAATCATCAGCCAGCAATGCACTGCGATGCCGCAGTAAATTATGGGTCGTGACGCGCCACTCAAATTTGGTGCAAACGGCCCATAACTTTCGTAATTCGGCGAACGGCCGAACACACGATGTTCTAGTCGAACATGCGTTCAACTCGAACACGAAGCTCACCCCCAATTGCAACTCATTAAAATGTATTTATGCGTTAGTGTGTAAAATTGAGTTTGAAAAACTGTACTGTGTGACATAAAAATTTGCAAAATCCACCATTTTATTCTCTAGGGCCTCTGATACAAAAATTGTATAATGTTTGGGGGTTCTCTATGTTTTGGAGTGTAGTTGCAAGTATGCATATGCTGTGTGTGAGAAATAAATTAATATGACATTTTTGTGGGAAAAAAAATAAATAAAACTAATTTCTTAATTTTCCAAAGAATTGTGGGGAAAAAAAAACACAGCTTAAAAAAACTTGTCATGCCTCTTACTGATTACCTTAGACTGTCTACTTTCCAAAAAGGGACAATTTGGGGAATTTCTGTACTATCTTGACATTAGGGCCTCATACATCAGATATGATCAATTTTCAATAATTGCTACCAAAGCTTGTGGACCTTTCACACAGACCAAACATACACTGATTTGGATTATTTTTACCAAAGATATGTAGCAGTATAAATTTTGGTCAAAATGTATGAAGAGAAATTACTTATTTGCAAAAAATTTTAACAGAAACTAAGAAAAACACATTAAAAAAAAAAAATAAATAAAAAAATCAGTCAATCAATTTTTTCAGTTGTAGCACAAAACAAAAACCCCAATGGTGATTAACCACTTCAATACAGGTCATTTATACACCCTTCCTGCCCAGACCAATTTTCAGCTTTTAGCGCTCTAACATTTTGAATGACAATTACTCAGTCATGCTACATTGTACCAAACACAATTTTTATCATTTTTTTCTCACAAATAGCACTTTCTTTTGGTGGTATTTAATCACCACTGGGTTTTTATTTTTTGCAATATAAGCGAAAAAGTGCGAAAATTTTGAAACAAAACAACTTTTTTTTTACATATAACATAGATTGATGCGCTCTGATACAAAGTTCAATCAATGTGAGAAAAGAATTTTTTGTGCTAAAAAAACAATGTGAAAAAAATTCCTACCAAATCGCTAAAAAAAAATCGCATATATATAAAATCGCAAATATATGAAAAAATCGCAAATATTTAAAAACTGTGTTCCTCCAGTTATACAAATCCACTGGAAGTGGTGCGATATCTCCAAAGTAAACTAAGCAACAATTGTGTATAGATATACTAAAAATGCGTTTGCAAATAGCAATCAATCCAAATTAGTGCCAATAAATAAATAAATTAGATATATTCCCTGTGATAAGTGTTGAATCCTCCGTGATAAAGGATATGCTTATAAAGGTGCAATATATATACAATTGATGAGTATAAATAGATAAATAGTGCCAATAGAGTCTGATTAAATATAGATGATTAAATTCATGAGATAGGATAAGTAACAGGCGACAGTTCAATCCTCAGTAATCTGGGATATCTGGATTCCTGCAGTACTTATTTGTTCCCCCTCTGAGCTATTTCTTCCACAGACACAATGAATGATAATGTTCTCAGTATCAAGTGGTTTTATGTAAAATAACCAAAGAGAGAAAACATTGCGCAATATTGTTACAATAAAAGTTCACAGGCAAAACAGCACAGTGATACACTCACGTGTGCCTGACTTGTTTTAGGCATGCAGATAAACAGATAGGCAGATCTCAGCTGGCTTGTAAGGACAAGGCTTGCATTGCAAGCTGCTGCTGCTTGATACAATGTATTCAGCAGACTGTGTCCTAGGCTCCTCCCACGCGTTGCATCACTGACACATGACTTTCTCAAGGCTAAGCATGAGATGCCAGAGTCTCCGTATTTAGGCATTTCGGTTCCTATGGTGATGATGCTGTGATCATCGGATCATCACGCTGCTTACTGCTGTATTTGTATATAAGTATTATACTTTAAAAACAATATTTATTGGTTGCATCAAAACAAATCGTAATAACTACATAAAACTAAATATAATTTTGTACAACTAAAAAAGATCACAGAATAAAATCCTTAATATAGTAAATCATTGCATCTATATAATAATGGGCTCCCTCCAGTGGCGCATATCGGTACAGCACACCATTAACAATACATTCATATCATTACCTAATGTTATCAGCTATGTGTAAGACCCCGTTCACACAGGGACGACTTGTCAGGCGACCTAGTCGCCTGATAAGTCGCCTCCCATTCTGTGCTATGGAACCGTTCTAAGGGGAGCGACGCAAGTCGCTCCGACTTAGAAAAAGGTTCCTGTACGACTTCGGGGGCGACTTGGGGCGACTTGCATAGATTTCTACACAGAAGTCGTTTTGCAAGTCACCCGGGCAGTCGTGTGCAGGTCGCCTCGGTGAGTCGTGTTGCCCCTGTGTGAATGGGGTCTTAATCTCTATGTTTTGATCCCACTGCATGACTAATTAGGCAAGTGTGACTTTATGCTGGATCTTGATAGTTTAGTTTATAGTGTGCTGATAAACACTCCCATGACTTTAAAGATAAATAAAACAATTTAAAAAATATATAAAATATATAAAAAATTTAAATATATAAGAATAAATTGTGATTTAAACTAAATATCCCAGGACTGTATAAATGATAATGGTATTACACAGAGAAATTTTCAATATTATTAATTAATATAAAATTGTTTAAGAGCCCGATACGGTACAGTAGTTGTTACGTACCTAAAGGGTGAGCCCAAATTGCAGAGGATGGCCTCTCCTACGCCTCCGACTCGAGAGCCCCTGATAGTGGTGACAGGGGTGCAGGAGTGCGGAGTGGTATGAGTGCCTGGCAGGATCAACAGCAGAAGGATCAGATGGCCGGCACAGCTGACGGGATGGATCAGTAGGCAGGAACTGCAGACTGGACAACTCAGCAGACAGGACAGCAGACTGGATGGATCAGGCAGACAGGTGAGCAGCCTGGATGGCCAGTCTGTCCAAATACCATACAAAACAGGAAATCCTATTATGGGTATTTATAGAGGCTTCAGAAAATGACCCTCTATTAATATCAAACTTGTTATGGCTTGATCCTAAAGACCGCTTTAAAATTCATAACCCCATAACTAAACACTTCTTATCTCTCTGGGATAAACTAAAAACCAAATATCAGTTACAATCTCCACACAATCCTCTCCTTTCTTTTATCAGAAATCCGGACTTTTATCCGGCATGGATCTACCCAAATTCTTTTAAAGCTTGGACAACATCAGGCATTCAGACACTAAATGACTTCATAGCATCTAAATCATTCCTTTCATTCCCATCGCTTAGAGAAAAATATGATCTACCAAACTCTGAGATATTTAGATATCTCCAAATCAAAAATTTCTATACACCATTCCTAAAGGGGGATACACCATTATCCCAATTATCCATTTTTGAATCAATCTGTACAAAAGATCCATTTGCTAAAGGTACAATTTCTTCACTTTATAATCAATTATATGGAGTAGTAAATCTTAATAGACCCTCTTACGTTCAGAGGTGGGAGGAGGACCTGGGACGAACTTTAGAAGACACGGACTGGTCTAACATATGGCTCACAGCTAAGTCATCTTCACCCAACATCTTAGCACTGGAGACAAACTATAAAGTCCTAACTCGCTGGTACCTTGTGGCAAAATATTCACCTAATACCTCAGCTCTTTGTTTTCGAGGATGCCCAGAAATAGGCACACATTTACACATATGGTGGACGTGCCCAGTAATCCAAACTTTCTGGAAGGAAGTCTTCGTGATTGCATCTAAAATATTTAAAAAAATAATACAACCAGATCCATATATAACTTTACTTAATCTAAAACCGGAATGGTTAACACTCTCTCAATTCAAACTTATGATCCAACTAATAACGGCTGCAAAACAAACAGTGGCCAAGGCATGGAAATCTCCTACATTGGTACTAGCAGAAACAATTCACAGAATGAATAATACAATGTCCCATGCTAAGATGGTAGCCATCGATTAAAATCAAATTCCAAAATTTGAAAAACTTTGGCATCCTTGGATAAAACAACAGTTCCTGTCAAATTTCAATGACTCTGTCCTGTTGCCATGGTAACAGATTAAATGACTTACAGAGACACCCATTCTAAGGCTTCAAAGAGAACTAAAAAGAATAATAAACTGACGAGCGGGACAACCTTGTGGACCATACCTCTGCCTTTCTACCCTTTTTCTTCTTTCTCTTTCCTTTTCTCCACCTTACGATTAAAGCTCATTATCAGAATTTATTTGACCTATATACACTCTACCTGTAAACAATATGTATAGTAGGTATAAATCATTTAAATACCTACAAAAGTAACTAAGGAAATGATATATATCTTTAATTTAGGTTTACGTGAACCCAAGGTTTAATATTTGAAATTTCATGATATTTACCTATATAAACCCTACTGTAAAACAATGAGCTTACTTTATAGATCCTTGTAAACTTACTTTATGTATCTTTATAATATTGTATACTCAATAAACTTCTTTTGACAAGGAAAAACTGGATTAAACTTGGTTCATCCCCTTTCCATATTACTATGCAATCATCAATAAATCTTTTATATAGGACCATATTTTCTGGTTCATCTGCAAAAATTGCTTCTTCCTCCCATTTAGCCATAAACACATTTGCCACACTTGGGGCATACTTGGCTCCCATTCCGATTCCGGTTAGTTGTCTATAATATAAATCATTGTACCAAAAATAATGTTGAATTCCAAAGGCTAGGCTTCTTAAAATAAATCTTTTTTTGTTTTGAGATGAGGTTGCTAAACCTATCCATAGCCCATTTTGATGCCTCTATTGCATCACTATGTTCAATTACTGTATATAAGGAAGCTACATCAGCTGTTGCAATGATATATTTCTCATCGGGTTTTAGAGTCAAATTTTCCAATATTTGTATCAGGTGTTTGGTGTCTCTGAGGTATGCTCTGGTATGGGGTACCAAGGGTTGCAGGAATCTATCGACATATTCTCCCAACTTGGCATTGATTGAATGAATGCCATTGATAATGGGTCTCCCTGGTGGTTGCTCTACATTTTTGTGTATCTTAGGCACCGTATAAATGATGGGGACTCTACACGTGTCCGGTACCAAATATTTTGATTCTTTTTTGGTCAGGATATTTTTTCCCACTCCTTTTAGGATTAGATCTGATATCTCCCGTTTATATTCCCTCGTGGGGTTCCCTTTTAGTTTGATATATGTGTTTGTGTTACTCAGTTGTTCTAACAATTCCTCGTTATAGTATTCTTTTGATAATATGACAATTGCTCCTCCTTTATCAGCTGGTCTCACAACAATTTGCTTATTTTGTTCTGTATTATTCCCATTTGGATGGTTTGGGATTCGGGAACAGGTATGAATCAAGGGAGTACCAGCAGAACCAAAACCCCAATAGCAGGACACAGTCTGCTGAATACATTGTATCAAGCAGCAGCAGCTTGCATAGCAAGCCTTGTCCTTACAAGCCAGCTGAGATCTGCCTATCTGCATGCCTAAAACAAGTCAGGCACACGTGAGTGTATCACTGTGCTGTTTTGCCTGTGAACTTTTATTGTAACAATATTGCGCAATGTTTTCTCTCTTTGTTTATTTTACATAAAACCACTTGATACTGAGAAAATTACCATTCATTGTGGCTGTGGAAGAAATAGCTCAGAGGGGGAACAAATAAGTACTGCGGGAATCTAGATATCCCAGATTACTGAGGATTGAACTGTCGCCTGTTACTTATCCTATCTCATGAACTTAAAGCGGGGTTCCACCCAAATTTTGAACAATATCTGTATGTATTCACTTCCTTGCCTAGATGCTGACATGTCGTTTAAAAAAATTTAAATCGCCTTAATTACCTTTTATTTTTCTATTCTTCTTTGCACTTCCTGGTTCTCCTCCCGTGGGAGTAGGCGTGTTTTAGCCTCTCCCAGACTCCTGGGAGCTTGTCTCAGGCTTCCCAGGATGCCATTGAGCATGTGCGGGAACGAGCGGTGAATGCTGGGAGCACAGCATTCACCACATCCAGGAAATAAATGCTTGTGGGCTTCAAATGCCCACAATGAAGATGGAAACCGCCTGCAGTGAATAATATAAGTTATTCTTTCCGATGAAATCTGACACAGGCGGACATATTACACACAATATGTGAGTATGTAATGCTGAGAAGAAAAGTTTGTGAATGAACTCAAAAAAAAAAAAACGATAGATAGGTGGACCCCCGCTTTAATCATCTATATTTAATCAGACTCTATTGGCACTATTTATCTATTTATACTCCTCAATTGTATATATATTGCACCTTTATAAGCATATCATTTATCACGGAGGATTCAACACTTATCACAGGGAATATATCTAATTTATTTATTTATTGGCACTAATTTGGATTGATTACTATTTGCAAACGCATTTTTAGTATATCTATACACAATTGTTGCTTAGTTTACTTTGGAGATATCGCACCACTTCCAGTGGATTTGTATAACTAGAGGAACACAGTTTTTAAATATTTGCGATTTTTTCATATATTTGCAATTTTATATATATGCGATTTTTTAGCGATTTGGTAGGAATTTTTTTCACATTGGTTTTTTAGCACAAAAAATTATTTTCTCACATTGATTGAACTTTGTATCAGAGCGCATCAATCTATGTTATACGTTTTTAATTTTTAGGGGATTCTGACCACTATATAATTGATAGCAGCTTGATATCATTGTCAATCCAGCAAAAAAAAATTTTTTATTTAATTAATTGCACGTGCATTCACATACATTTGATTTACACTTATTTGATTGTATATGTTACGCCAGAACATTATTGCGCTTGGTGTTTTTGTTTATTTACTTTAAACACTTTTTTTTAGTTTGTAGTTGTAAAATTTGGCAAATAAGTCATTTGTCTTCATAAATTTGGGCCAAAATTTACATTTTGCTACTCCTCCCGAGTATGGCAGTACCACGTGTGAGACTTTTACACAGCCTGGCCACATACAGAGGCCCAACATCCAAGTAGCACCTCCAGGCGTTCTAGGAGCAGAAATTACACATCTAATTTCATTCCTATTCATCATACTTTTGAAGGCCCTGGAGCACCAGGACAATGGAAAGGCCCACAAAATTTTGGAAAGCAAACACCCCAATGTATAATATAGGAGGCATGATGAGTCTTTTGAACAGTTTTTGGAAAATGTGGGAAAAAAATGAAAACACAAAGTCGTCCATTTATAAGATATTTCCATCATATAGAATGTACATAGCAAAAATGACACCCCAAAATACATTCTGATACTCCTCCCAGTATGGCGATACCACATGTGTGAGACTTTTACACAGCCTGGCCACATACAGAGTCCCAACATCCAAGTAGCACCTCAGGTGTTATAGGAGCATAAATTACACATCTAAGTTAATTCCTACCTATCACACTTTTGAAGGCCCTGGAGCACCAGGACAATGGAAAAACTGAAGCCGCTCACATATGTGAGACCCCTCTGTAGCAGGGTGAAAGATCAGTCCAAGGGGCAGGCAAAAACACAGTCAACAGGCCGAGGTCAGTGCAGGTAAAAGGCAGAAATAGACAGTAGGCAGAGGCATAGTCGATAGTCCAGGGTCAGTTCACGTGAAGGGGAGAAACATGGCAGAAAATCAATGTAGATGGCAGGCAGAGGCATAATCAATAAACAGGCCAGGGTCAGTTCACATGGCAGGCAGTGATATGGTTGGTTGAGGCAAATGGCAGTCTATTAGAAATTTGAGTTAATAGTTCACGAGAGCGTGATAGCGTCTGAAGCATTCTCCGTTGGCCAGAAGGGAGGGACATTGGGGACAATGGAAACTGGTGTCTTTCCTAATTCCTCTTTTGGTTAACACCCAACATTTTTCTTGGCGTCTTCTTCTGGTTGCTGATGGTGGAATATTGTCTGGAAAATGGAGCTCATGCAGTCTGCTGAAACAATCGGAGGAGTGAATGCTTTGGGGGGGGGGGGGATCTTTTGCTGACAGATCAGGGCTGTGGCAATATCTTCGATAAATTTGAGGAAGGGGTTGGGTATTTCCGTAGATTTTTGGTAGGTGATGTATGCATTATAAATGGCCAAATGAAAGGAATATTTTGCGACTTTTTTATATCAGAAGAGGGACTTTCATCTTACATAGTTACATAGTTAGTAAGGTTGAATAAAGACACCAGTCCATCCAGTTCAACCTGAGTGAGTACACCCTCACATCAGTCCCTACCCTTAAGGAGCCCACAATCCAAGGTCCCCAACTCACATTCATATACTAGGGCCAATTTTTGGACAGAAGCCAATTAGCCTACCAGCATGTCTTTGGAGTGTGGGAGGAAACCGGAGTACCCGGAGGAAACCCACGCAGGCACAGGGAGAACATGCAAACTCCAGGCAGGTGGTGTCGTGGTTGGGATTCAAACCAGCGACCGTTTTTACTGCTAGGTGAGAGTGCTAACCACTACACCACTGTGCTATCTTGATAGATAGGGCTGCAGCATTTGATCATTTAAATCCACCCCCCATGAGTTTATTGTATTCGTGGATACCCAAAGGCTTTTGAACGGGACCGCGTCTTCTGCAAAGTTCAACCGAGGTGTCATGTATGGTGGACATGATGTAAACATCTTTCCTATCCCTCCACTTCACAGCCAACACTTCCTCGTTCCTCAGGCTTGTCAATACCCCCCTATGTAGCCTTGTGGTGACTAGACGCTATGGGAAGCCTTTCCTGTTTTTTCTTGCTGTACCACAGGTCAAAGTTTTCTTCGGGTATAGGTGGAGAAAAAAGGGGCAAACTGGTATAGACAATTTTCCCGCTTATTCCCATACGTACGTTGGAAACTCAGAGGGCTGGAGCTGGGAGCCTTTACATTCGTACACACGAAAAGCATGCACATATCCGGAGGAGCTTTCACAGAGCTTGTTGAGATTCAATTTGTACCTCGCCCTCTTACTGGGGATATACTGCTTGATTCCCAGCCGGCCTATGAAATGGACCAGGGATTCGTCCACAGAGATGCTCTGGTCAGGGATATAAATTTCGGCAAACCTCTTATTAAAAAAATCAATTAGAGGGCAAATTTTATACAACTTATCACAGTCTTGATGATTGGGGGGGGGCACTGCGAGTTATCACTGAAATGCAGGAACCCCATGATCATGTCATAGCGGGACCTGGACATCACAGCTGAAAAAAACTGGCATGTGGTGCATGGGGTTGGTAGACCAATATGCATGCAGTTTGTTTGTTTTGTAAGCCCCATGTTGAGTGTAAGGCCTAAAAACAACCTAAGCTCCTCCACTGTTAGGGGTCTCCATTTAAAAGGGTGGGCATAGCATGAGTTAGTGTTGTTTTCTAGATACTGACGGGCAATTAGATTTGTTTGGTCCACGATGCTTTAAAGTAACTCATCAGCGAAAAATAAATTATAAAAATCTATTTCAGAGAAGCCTTCGGTGTTGACCTGCACACCTGGCTGTGCTGTGAAAGGGGGGATTGTGCTTGACTCTGTGCTAGAAGGCAGCCACAATGGGTTTTCCAAACCATCCAGAAGATGCCCTAATTCTTTGGGTCTGGCGTGACATTCCAGTGCTTGTACTGGGCCTCTCCTCCTTGGGTCTAGCAGCGCTTGTACTGGGCCTCTCCTCCTGGGGTCTAGCGCCATTGGCATTTGCCGATTGGCCATTGGGGTGTCTGGCACTGCTGGTAGCTGCCTGGCCTTCAGACCGTCTTCTTTTAGGACGGACTACTTCCTCCTCTAATTCGGATGTACTGCCTTCGGGGGGCTCATATTGTGAACCAGAATTGGACTCAAAACTGTACTGGGGCGGTGAGAGCTCCCTGCTGCTCTCATCGGTCAGGCTTAGCATTTGATATGCCTCTTCTGGAGTGTATACTTTTCTGGACATGGCTGTATGTCAGGTCACACTGATGGGCTGCTTGACAGGGACTAATGGGCTGCACGTCAGGTAGAAATTGGCTACACGACAGGCACTGCTGGGCTCACAGGACAGGTACTCCTGATGAGCTCACGGGACAGGTACTCCTGATGGGATGACAGGTACTCTGATGTGATGACAGGTACCCTGAAGAGGTGATGGGTACTCTGACGAGGTGACAGGCACTCAGATGGGGTGACAGGTACTCTGATGAGCTCAGACAGGTACTCAGATGAGATGACGGGTCCTCTTTATTCGAGCCGTCAATCTGGGCACAGTAGTAACAGCACACAGTAATCTGTATCTGTAACTCACTGTTCAGCAATCTCCTCCTCACACTGGATTGGTGTATAAGGAGGAGAACCCAGTAACAGCCATCACTCCTGGTATGTGTCCAATCACAGCTGGTCATGTGGTAAAGAGTCAATTTCATTGGCTCTTTACCCTGATCGGGACTGGGCTTTGTCCAAGGGACAAGCTTTGTCCCCGATCGCCGCACGGGCGTGCACGAGTGGCGTGCACGCCAATCTTCTTCAAAGTGACCAGCTGTGATTGGACACAGCCGGTCACGTGGTAAAGAGCCAAATTCATTGGCTCTTTACCCTGATCATGGATGGGCTGTGTCTGAGGGACACGCCTCGTCCCCGATCGCCACGCTGCGCGCCTCTGTGGGTGCGCACGAGCGGTGTGCACAACAAGCTTCAAAGTGACCGGCTGTGATTGAACACAGCCGGTCATGTGGTTACCCTAAATTATAATGCTAAATACTTTTCTTTGCACAGTGCTGCTTCCCTCTGCTTCCCTTTCTAATCTAAGAGACTATAGTGGGAGTGGCGGAGGACATGTGACTCTGCACAGCAGCACTGTACAAAGAAGGTATGTAGTATGTAGTATTACAATTTTAAGAAAACACACACACTGTTCTACACATGGACCCAAAACAGAGTATCAAAGTAGTTTTATAGATGTTTCTTTTCAAACATTGGAGCAGTTGCAGAGACTCCCATTACTCGAGGCATGAGGGGAGGGGCGGGGAGGACATCTGCTTCATATTTCAAAACACAGACTACGGAAACGATCGGAAGAGAGGGAGGGTGAGTGAGGGAGATGCAGAGATGCTGAGGGGAGAGCAGGATGATGATGCAGATAATCTCAACATGATCAGCAGCCATGATTAGCGTAGTCAGATTACAGAGGTGAACACAAGGACAGGTGGGATCAACCAGGTATCCTACAACATAGAAAAGGCCAACTGACACTGCAAAACGACTATGCTATATATCGTCTCTTAAAGGGACAGGAGCTTTTTTTAGGGTTACAACCAATTTAATACAAAAGTTTATGTTATTTAGAAAAAAAAAGGGGAGATTTTTATTTTATTTTACTGGAAGATTTAGAAAACAGCTCCAGCCCAGTTCTGAAAAATCTTTGTATAGATTCAGATCAATTGGCCGATGAATTTTTGACTGAAAACAAATATGCTCAAAGTGATTAGAATCAAATGGAAGGATTAGGCTGCCCCACATATAAATCTAATTATTCAGCCGACATATTTGGACCTTCTTACAGCAAATAACAAAATGAATCAATAAGATCTACTAAATGTAAGCAATACAATAAGTCTTAGATAATTTGCAAACAAACTATGTAATCACAATCAACTCATCTGACGGACAGAAATTGGTGATTATGGATAACACCCAATATTAGAAGTTGTTCCTAGATATACTAAAACAAAGACGGATATAAAAAAGATTTCTCCAGAAGAAAGAAAAAAACAATGAATCCTCCAGAATGAATTTCTGGAACAGGATGCCAAATGGAAAATGCAAGCTGTTTGGTGGATGTTACTATAGTAATCATAACATAGCCATTGACAGGATAATGGTGATTCCTGGCAGTCTATTGGTAAGCATCCCCATGATCTTGGCATTAAAACCGTTGAGACCTTTTTAGAGGAAAGAGTGCATCTACGTTTTATAAAAAATATACAACCAAAAATACTATTTTACATGCCATGAGCATCCATTCCTCTACACTTATTAAATGCATTCCATACAGTCAATATCTAAGCTGGAAAATGTCACTGATGACTTTTAAACTAAAACACAATTTAATTGTTTCCTATAGTAGCTTTTTGTCATTAGACGACATATGCAAGGACCCATGGAGAGGTAACTTTGATGGGTGTGTTTTGAAAAGTGAAAACCGGTGGATTTATCTACCTAAGGCCACACAACCACCTGGCCTCAATGAAACCTTCCTATGAGGAATACATGGCATACAGTATATTAGTATGCACTTTATTGGTCTTGTGTCATAAATAATGCAAACTATAAATGGGTGGCACAGTGGTGTAGTGGATAGCACTCTCGCCTAGCAGTAAGAAGGGTCGCTGGTTCGAATCCCGACCACGACACAACCTGCCTGGAGTTTGCATGTTCTCCCTGTGTCTGCGTGGGTTTCCTCCGGGTACTCCGGTTTCCTCCCACACTCCAAAGACATGCTGGTAGGTTAATTTTATCCTGTCTAAATTGTTCCTAGTATGTATGAATGTGAGTTAGGGACCTTAGATTGTAAGCTCCTTGAGGGTGTAGGGACTGATGTGAATGTATAATGTAAAGCGCTGCGTAAATTGACGGCGCTATACAAGTACCTGAAATAAATAGTTTTTTTTCATGGTGCACTAATCAAAGAGTAATAGGGTATCTCCATTTTTAAGACAATCTGTTGTGGGTCCATATGGACTTGGATGCCATGATAAAACGTATATTCCCAAAAAAACATACAGTACCTGTGTTGCATATGCCATGAGTTACAGTTATATTTATATACCTAAACTGTTAAAATATACGAACGTGTTTCATTTGTAATGCACTAATTGCCATCCATAGGTCTTTGAGAAATAACAATAAAAAAAAAAAAAACAGCTTATATTTAGGGATGACATATTTGACTATCTATGGTCATGTCCACATATGGTCAATGGTTTAATCTGGAATACCCACACCCCTTTATTTACTGTATATCACATAGGCATGTCCAGAACAGAAAATGTGTTTAGTGTAGCTTTGGATAGATTTGTTATGTTACTAGTTTTGTTTAGTTGATTGTTCATTTAGTTTAGTTTTGTTTTGTTTATTCGCTTTCAAATAATTCCAACTTTTCGAACAGATGAGATTTTGAATTGTATTGAAAATAAATATCGATCCTCCCAGTCGCCAAATTCATAACAACCATGACTCATCTGCTGTCAGCTTACAGTGCAGAGCTGTTTTTTTTTTTATATCCCAACACCAGTTTCTGTGCCCTGTCCAAATGTTCCCCTGATCTTCCAGGACCGGAGTGCACTCCAAAATAAATGTGATTATGCCACTGACTTTACCTTGAGGATTCAACTTGCTAAATGAAATAACAGCTACAAAGTTAAAAATAAAAGAAACTGCACTGCTCCAAGTCCCAAGCTTGCTTCTCAGCCCCCCCCCCCCCCCCCCCCCCCACACACACTTACCCAGGTGCTGGTTAATAAAGAGCTAATCCAGATCAGTAAAGGGAAAGTACAAAACCACACTCCATAAATGTCATCCCATTGAGTTTAATCAATGAAGCTGGCTTCCAACAAAAGTCCCCAGCCTTGTTTTCTTTACTATGCTTGTTGCTGCTGACCCTTGTCTGTCCACATTTCTGAAATTGCCTGTTGACTTTATACCATACTCTGGTTTTGCCTGCTAAGCCACTAGCTACACAGGTGTGCCCAAGGGGCCACAACCTGGTGTATCCACCAGCAAAGTCCTTCACTCTTGAGGTGCTCTGGTGAAGATCTGAGTGCATGACACTGTGCCCTGGCCCCTTTTAGTGCTCACAGCCTCTAAACATGCAGAGGGTTCACCATCTAGTTTGCTCATGACAGAGTCTTGCAGATTACACTGGGAGAGCAGCTCTCTGGGTGACAGTAGCTCCCAATACACTGAGTCAAGTTGACTGTGGAGTCCCACTGGGCTACTGAGACACAAAGTGGAATCTGAAAGTCAAACTGACAGCTAAGCCCTGCCTATTACATCAAGACTGCTGTTCTGTGTAATCTGTAGGGGAGGGATGTCAGTTTGAAAGCAAATGTTAACTAATAGGCCATTAATTATTTTACCGGTACATGCTTTTCTGTTATTTTATCAACCATGTGTCGCAATGGAACCACAGCACTGCCAAAGCTCTATATCCCTAGACAACAATCTACAGAGCTCTTCAGAAGCTGGGCAGCTAGTAAACTCACAGATTATAAACTGGAACTAAATCAAGCATCAGATGAATTTATGCAGCTCACAGTCATATGACAAGATGTGAAATGCACAACCATAAGCTTACTAATTCTGCCTTAATTTTGGATATTTAAAAAGCTCTAATTAAGTTAAATTAGATTGACTTTCTGACCTTAGGACAGCTATTCAGTATTAGGAGTTCACTGATTTTGCTTCTGTTTCGCCCAGAGTTATACTTAAATGACAAGAAAGGTGCTAAAAGATTATTTTTTAAAATGTTCGAGCCACTGGAAAATACCATGACCAATACGTAAAGTAGTTCAGTAATATCATATTTTCAAAAATTGCATCTAAATGTTAGCGTTTGCTAAATGGTAAAGAGTTTGGTTATGCAAAAAATGCCCCCAATGATTAAAATACAGACTGAAATGGCTAAACTGCATGTACTGAAATATAAATGTTGTACTGGAGGAGGATCGTCAACACTAATCCCAAGGCTCTTCACCAAAAGGTTTTTAAACGGTGCTAATTATGATCACCAGATGGCGATAAAGATTTTTTTATGAAACTGTGTACTGTATCCTATTATGTAGACTATCGCTATACTATAGCAAAGATTATACACTTTTTACTTGTGTTTACATTAAAGATTTTATTTAAAAGAGATCTCCAATCATTACAAACTCAAAATAAATTTAAGCTTTATGCACTTGGTAATAAAAATAATATACCATACCACAGAGGAGAGTAAATTCATTAACTGAAGAGATGCAGATAGGGCGAGTATCAAGCTGCATTGTGTGTATGTCCAGAACCTTGATAAGCAGGATGTCAAATAAATGACTAGGGATGAGACTTATGCCGCGTACACATGATCAGAAAAAAAAATCATGCATGCTCAGAATTAAAGTATGAGACGGAAGCGCTCGGTCTGGTAGAACTAGCGTTCGTAATGGAGATAGCACATTCGTCACGCTGTAAATTTTTGGATCTTTAAATGCAGCGCATTCTTTTGTTCTTTATAATGTTAGAAGAATGATTTTGTTTTGCTGCTGATATTCACACAGAGTTCTGACAAACTTATTTCTTTATTATTTCTCATGATCGCCTGGATAATCATTTTTGTTTTTAAAGCCAGATCTCCATAATAATGGAATTATTTTTTATAGTCATTTTTTTTAATCAAGATCTCCTGGTTTTTTTTATTATTTTTAAATTATTTTCTAGTGATTTCCATTTTTTTTTTGTGTCAAGTTTCCACAACAACATTATTCTCTTATATTTTTAAAGCTCAAGAAGGTTGGTTGTTGTACCTTGTTAATTTGACATAGTATTTTTGAAATGTACCTGCCTACTCACAAACAAACTGTCCTTTTTGAAGAAAAACACACAAACAAGTATTTTCATATAAAAAAAATCTACATTTATTCATGCTCATAACAAAATAAAGAGGAAGTCAACGCTGGAGGGCACACATCAACTCTTTGTAACTAAAAATTGGTAGCCTGAGAACTCCATATAATAGGGAGCACAATCTGGTCCAGGACTCCCAGAGATCAGGAACAGCAGCAGATGGTACTACCACAGCCTGCGTATTCTGTCAGACCAGACTGAACCCAGGCCATCACTTTCATGTCTTCCTTGCAGCCTTCCCTCCAGAAGGCCGTGGCTCTGGAGGTGGACTTGTTGCAGGAGGAGGAGGATGGGCGAGCGCACATAAGTGCATGTTCTCACTAATTTAGCCCCTCAACCACTTCTGAAGGGCCTGAAAAATAATATTCTCACACATGAAGCGTTGGCCATCCTCCATTTGCTGCAATTTTGCAGCTACATAGCAACCATAGGCCTCTTCAGCATCGGGGGGTTTTCAGGGCCGCATTAGCGTCCTTAATAAAGCCCAGTGCTGCCTCCTCCACGTTACTCCCCTTCCTGGCCTTTTTTGTTGTAAGGCGGAGGGGAGGCACCTGGGATTGGGTGAGGCTACTGGGCCTGGCCACCTCCTGGCTGACACTTACCCCTGCCTCCTCCTGTCTGCCACATTCCAGAGCCATAGTTTTAGTTTTTGGTTCATCAATCACACACAATTTTCAGCTCATGACTGTTGCAAATTGAATGTTAAGTAGAAAAGACTATCATTCTGAGCCCAGCATTTTTCATTCTTGTCCCAAACATTTTTGGACCCTACTGTCTTTTGATATGTCAAACACTTTTTGTTCAATCATTCATTTGTTATCAATAATAACATCTAGTTAACAACAATAATTTTCAGACAATATGTTCAAAAATACTATACCTGGCTCCAGCTGGGCTCCTCAACTTCTTCCAGGATGGAAGGCCCAGGTTGGTCCTCGGAAGCCTCAGCTGGGGTTGAGGGAAGGGTGGATGGAAGTGTAGAAAGTGATTCCCTGGCTTCAATCTGGTTTTCCAGAAACCGCATCCTGTTGTAGTACCACAGACTGGGTACATACACATCCTTTGCTGCTGCTCCTGATTTCATGGATGTCTGGACCTTTTTAAGCTCCTTCCTATATTATTAGCTTCTCAAGCTACACATTTTCTTATCCACAAATTTGATGTCTGCGTCGGGGACCTGAGTCTTCACAAATTACAGCAGTTTCTCCAGCGATGCCTTCCTAGCTGGTTGATTTCGATATAAGGGGTTTTTAACCTCCCACAAATTTCTCATATCCCTGTATATGTCTCTGAACTGGCCCATGAATTCCGGGTCTTTGAATTGTTTCATATTTGCTGCAAGACAAAACACAAGACAAAAACACTAATATCAGGCTAAACTCTCCTAATCTTATCCCAATATAGGCCTCAATCTCGAATCAGTATAGGCCACTGATGTCCCAAGTTAAAATGTTACCTTCGTTCTCACGATCGGCACTTCCTCCACTCACAGATCGTACGTACGACACACACGTGTTAGCTCTATATACACTGCACATGCGTTAAACGCCGCCCATGTCGCCCGTCCCTTCTCTTTCGTTGCAGTAGGAGAGAAACATGGCGGAGACACAGCAGGTGCGTAATAGCAGTAACGAGGAGGAGGAAAGCCCGGACATCTTGAAGAGGGCCGACTATGACGGGAAGTATGGACTTTACCTAAACCCAAATGTGAGAAAGGCAAAGATCATGTCTAAAGTTGTAAAGAGTCTGCAAAGGAATTTTGGGGTATGACGATCCAAGGAGCAATTGAGGAAACGCTGGTCAGACCTGAAATTGAGGGAGCAGGATCAAGAAAGTGCTTCTAAAAAGTAAGCACTTGTCGTGTGTTCCTATTATTATTACTTGCTTGCTGCTCCATGTGCTTTTCTTTACTGTTGTACAGTTTAAAAAGGCTACTTTCATGTTCATGGGCACAGTAATCGGTCGTAGGAAACATTGTTTGTTTGCCAGCTAAATACGATGTTTTGGGCAGATACAGGGTTAACTACATTTGGTCATGCTAATTTGTATTAAAATAAGTTTAGGACATTGTGGTCTAGATGTGTTTGAAACTAGAAAGAATTGCAAACTTGATTCAGTGTAATGTAAGGAGAGGACACTCAGCAGCTGTTTACACATCTGGACTCAGGAGCACTAGTGTGGGACACAAGAACAAACTTTTTTAGGGTGTCCCACACACGTACTCCAGTGGATACTTGGGGTGTCTCCATGTGTGAAACTTGTCCAAAAAAAGGTAAGTATTCCAGCTTTGGTAAGGGAAAAAATCATGTCTTCAGCGTGGAACTCTGCCAAAACAGACAATTGTACCCCACTTCCAAGCAATGTTTCATATCCCTATTTCTGGCCTCTAATATCGGTGTGCTAAGTATACCTTTTGTTTCATTCTCATAGGGGAGAAAGACTCCGGACATCTGAGGACACCAGGAACCCCCCCCCCACCTCCTGAAGAAGGGGAACAGAGGACACCACAACCAGAGGATGTGGAGGAAGGAGAGGTGGTTGAAATTGTCACAACAGGTAAGTGTCTGAGACCACAGATTCAGGTAATAGACGTATGCCTGCATATTTATAATACATGGTGTGTATTTTTTCTTTTATGTGATGTGCATGTTGTGGAAGAACAATCTCCTCATTTCACAAGTGACAGTGCACAAAGGCTAATCCAGGACATAATGTTTTGTAGTCAGGATTTAGAGATCATAAAGCAAATGACATAGAACAAAAACTGAAGAACATGATTGATGTACTAGGAAAAATCTAAACAACAAAATGACACAATTTTCTATTTTTGGTGACCAATTTTTTATAACTAATTTTTGACTCATTTTAAAAGCCAAATTTTGAAGATGCACACAGTGTGTCAACATGTGCTATCTGCCATCAGGGGATATCAATGTACGCGTTTTGTGGGTGTAACCCCTTCCTCGTAACTCAAGTAGGTGAGAGGAAGTGGTTGCACCCCCAAAACACGTCCATTGATCCCCCATGATGGGAGATAGCACATGTTGACATTAGGCATGAGATCAGGAGGGAAATCCCCAGTTTGACTCCCAATTTGTGTGCATCTTCAAAATTTGGCTTTTACATAGGTGACATCACCCTATCTGATGAAGACAATATCAATACCTTTTTGACACTATAATGTCTGATATTGCCTTCAGTTTTTCAATGTTGAACTTTGTAAGTTCCCGAGTTGTGTATCTTATGTTTTGAAACATGCCTGTTTATGTACTAAAATAATATTTTTAAGGTAAAACTTTATAAAAACAAGTTGTTCTTTTTTTTAAAAAAAAGTTTTACAACGCACATGTGAATGTGCACGGAGTAAAAGGTTTTATACTCAACAATGTGTGGCTTCTTCTTTCAATGCTCAACACCAGTTTTTGTATTAAGTTGGTGTTTACAGTTACAATGGGTGCTATTTAATAATGGAAAAACCACTTGGCACTACAAGTGCACTAGGAGAACCTAGGAGGCAGCTTAAAGAAACTCAAGCAGTAAATCAAAATCAAGAAATCTTTCAGATCAAAAGTTTTTTTAATATCTAAAATAATTACAAATGTGCTGGCACAGCAATGGCCCCCTACCCGTAAAATAATCCACATATTTTTGACGCACTTCACGGGCACTTTGGGGGGGCAAGCCAGGACGGCCAGCTTCCAGGGCCGTCATTGTAGTTTCTGGAAGTCCGGCCTCAGGCCCAACTGAGGCAACATAATTCGGAGCATTTCTCTTTAAAAAGTTGTGAAGTATACAGCATGCTAGAACTATGTGGTTCAGTTTGTACTGCGCCATATTTATTGCCGTAAGAAATAGGCAGAACTGGATGGCCATTATCCCAAAGGCATTCTCCATGACTCTTCTGGCTCTGGCCAGCCAGTAATTAAAAACCCTCTTCTCCGGGGTGAGGGTCCTCTGGGGGAATGGCCTCATCAGGTGATCACCCAGACCAAATGCTTCATCAGCGATAAAAACAAACGTTCTATTCCGCAGGTGGCAATCCCAAGCCACCACTCTGGAGACGTGTGTAGAACTCCATCTGGGCAAAGACTTCACCATCCGACCATGCTTCCCCACGTCTACATAGAGAAACTCGTATGTCGCCGACACCACCGCCATCAAACACAATACTATGAAACCCCTTATAGTTAAAAATATGACCCCGAGTGGGGTGGTGGGACAATATGGACATGCTTCCCATCGATTGCCCCTCCACAGTTGGGAAAGTCCCAACTCCTGCAGAGCAAATTGGGAAGCCAAAGTCTGCCATTCCTGTGGCGTTGAAGGAAACCGTGGAGTCAAAAAAGAAAAAAAAATTAGTACTTTTGCACATAACATTGCAAGCTGGTTAGACACAAACATTCTTGGCCAACATCAGTATAACATTTATTTCAAGGAGTATTTAAAGACAAAAATATAAGGTCCACTTATCAGATTTCTCACCCCCTCTGATGGCCCATTGGAAACATTTTAGGGGGGGGGGGTTATAAATGACTTTGGACCCAAAAAAAAGCCTCTGGCACTCTGCCTGAATTTAAGGACAACAATAACATTTGGACACATTTTAGGGGGTGTTTAGGGTAAAGCACTACAATGGAGCTGACAAAATACATTGTTAAGTGACTAGGCTAGGTGTGTATGGGCCCAGGATAGCATGCTGTGGAGGTTACTGAAGGCAAATATGCATGAAGGACAAAAAAGGAGCATTAAAAGCTTACAGCATGCATGGGCACAAAGGGGACATTCACAGCATATTACAATCATGGTAATTAGGGACTGATGAAAGAAATACAAAACATTAGCATACATTAAATATATAGAATGTGATGTTAAAGGAGAAAACTTACCCTAATATAGTCCTTCTGCGGAACCTGTATGATGGCAGAACAGGTCTCTGGAATAATGATGCCCAGAGCCTGGGGGGAGATGCCTGTAGAGAACTTGAAGTCCTATAGACTTCTCCCCGTCGCCAAATATCGCAACATGGTGACTAGCCTCTGCTCCGGAGTGATGGCTTGCCGGATTCAGGTGTCCTGCTTCGTAATATAAGGGGACAGCAAAGCCAACAGATGGTGAAAAAGGGGGTCCGTCATCCGGAGAAAATTTCTGAAATCATCAGGGTTATTCTGCTGGATCTCCCGCAGCAAAGGCATATGAGAGAATTGGTCATGCTGGAACAACCAATTCTTGGTCCATGAACACCTCCCCACCCAGTTCATGGACTGGGCTTGGGTCAAAGCAAGAACCCCAACACCAAGCCCCCGCATAGCACAAACTCTGCGATGAGTCTGTACCTGCAACATGGCTTCAAAACGGTTGGCTGGTCAAAACGAACTAACAGAATGCACTGAAGAACAGAATGGCCTGTGAAGAGCGAGCTAAAAATCAGAAACGAGCGAGCAAGAACGCAGTGAAAAACAGATACGAACTGACTACACCCACTAAAAACCAGATACAAACCCACAAGCAGAAACTGAAGAGCAGTAACGGACTGAAAAGCACGAGTCTGAAAAGCGCAAAACGTCTCTCACCAAACTTCTACTAGCACAGGATACATGTTGTACGTCACCACTTTCTTGACGGTCGGAATTTGGTGTGACCGTGTGCATGCAAGACAAGCTTGAGCGGAATTTGGTCTGAAAAACCATCCAAGATTTTTCCGACGGAAATTCCGCTCATGTGTACGCGCCATTAGATTTGAGGCAAATCTTGTGGGTTCAAGATTCTAAATCCTGATTTGGGAAAAATGCAGGTTTGGGGGAAAAATGTATTAACCATAATGCACTGCATGGCCTTAGCACTATGGGCAGTAGGCTTAGGAGGCATAATAAAGAGGCTTTGGATAAGCAAGCCCTCTTACTATAAAATGGGGGGCATAGAGCAGCCATAGTGTCAGTGTACTAGGAGCTACTGGGCGAAAGGATAGGGAAAGCTGACAAAACTGCATAGGGAAAGATTAGTGTCAGAAAACTGTACTTAAATTCAGATTGCTAGCTTTTTGAGCGATCAATCCCTTTGCTACCTTTCTGTTTCTGTTATGGTATTATTGTGGGCTTAGTGGTCTTTCAATTTTTTTTTCAGTTGGTTTAATGTCAGCAGTCACTTTTTTGTTTTGGGGTCAGTTTTCAATTGCTTTAGTGGAATTTTGATCTTTTTGTTATGTTTTATTTTAGGTTAAGCTGCTTTTAAAAAAAGGATGCTAAAAAGGGGACTTTGATTTCAAGTGTGTTATTTTGGGTATTTATTTTGTTTTAGGTTTCTTGATTTTTCTTTTTCCAAAGGTTTCTTGATTTATTTTATTTCATCTCGATAGGACCTTTTTTAAGCTTGGTCTTAAATTGCAGGACTCACTTGTTACTGATCATCTGTTCTTGGAGCTCTCTTTTGTTTGTAGCAAGCCACTGCATCATTGAAAAGAAAAATAACATCAATTGAAATGTTTATCTAAATCCCCTAATAATTAATATTATAAAATTACTAATTATATCACTTACAGTCACTGCATACCCCCATCCCCATAGTGAAAATAAAATGTAGGCATACACTGGTTAGACTTATTATTCATGAATGAGGTTGGGTTTACACCTATGTGAATTGGATGCAGGTTGAAAGCCGCTTTCAATTTGCATAGTAGGAGAATGTGACCGGCTCTCTATGGAGCCGGTTCACATATCTCTGGGGCGGCTGCGGAGTGCACTGCACAGAAACACTGTGCGTCTTTGGCTGTGTTTCAGGGCCGAATTTAGGCAAGGATTCGGCCCTGATTCAGCCCTGAACCAGAGAATAGGGACGCACAGCTTCCCTGTGCGATCCGCAGCTAGTTCCAGTGTGAACCAAGCCTTAAACTGCCATGCTGCTGGCCAATTTTATGCTGTTGTATACTCTACAGTATCCTAGTTTGTGTAATAAAACACCTACCTGTGCATTTGTATTTAGTAAATTAGGGCTTTACCTTTGCCCTATTGTTCTGCTGCTACCCAATTTTACACCACTGTGTCACCTTTGTTACCCTTTTTCAAGGAGACTACACATAAATCACTGTGAAGGGAAAACTGGTGTTAGAAAATTTTTAAATGTTTATTTTGTGACTATTGGAAAAACTATTGGAAAAACCATAACCCTGAGACTTTTCTTAAGATGACTTCTGAGCACATTGTTGTATTAACTTGCTATATCGTTTGCTTTAACTAACTCCATAGTAAGTTGTAGGATGATTAGGCTTAACCATATATGTTAGAAGAAGAATGTACAGGAAACACTAATTAGCAAAATAAAGTACCATTTTGTACCAGGCACGCTATCTGTGTTTCCTCAGCTAATAGAAGCGTTATAGCTATATTATTGTAGGTATTAGGAGGGGGGATGTACATCTCTTTGTATGATTCTTACTGCATCTTTTGGCTTGTAAGCATCATCCATTTGTGTGACACATCTGAAATAAATTGTTTGCTTTTCAATATATCTGGAGTTCGACTGATCACAAGAGGAGAGTATTCCTAACAACTGGCCAACCAGAGTTTGATAGAAATTGGCCAGCAACAGAATAGTTTCGCATCAGTGGGAACAGGGAGAGCTTCACCAAATTATATCTGGTGGTCAGAAGCTGGCCTACAATTAAATATAAAGTTTAAAGTCAGACAGATATTGTTTAAAAATTAAAGGGACTGGACACACTTAAAAAAAAAACGTGAAAGTAATGGCACAGTGTCTTAATATTCCAACCAAACCCTTATCTAGGCATGCAGTCAGAAATCTGTCAATTAGTGGCAGGAGTGAAGTGTGTACATATCGTTTAGCAATGAGTCATTGTGATTGACATGGATTATATCAGTAGATATCATGATTGGCCTAGATTACCTTGCTGTACAACCTGATTAAAGCTGAAAAACTCTTGGGATTATTAATACAATTTATTGTTAAAGTAAATAAGCATGCGTTTGTGTTTGATTTTAATACATTTTTTTAATTTGTTGTCTGTGTTTTACCTTTAACTGCTTGTGGGAATAGGTAAGAGAACTTCCAATTCCCAGAACACCCACATTACCCATCTTCCTGTTTGGGGGACACAATAGTGGGGTGGAGGCCCCTGTCCCTCAATATTGGGACAAGAGTACTTTTCAGGTGGGGAACTTTGTTTCACCCCTTGCAAGGTACCACCTAATATTGAGTGGTCAGGTATGGTTCAGGAACTATGGGAGGGGGCACACTATTGCTTTTCTTACTTTCCTGGCCACCCAGACCACCCAGGCTGCCTGCCTGGATAAGGATCTGGTGGAATACTAAAGAGAACCCCATACCATTTTTTACTCCTATTCCATAGCAAAATAAGCCCAGTCCATGTAAACTAAGGGATCTATTCATAAATAAATTGCTTTGCGAATGTCTCAACATCTGTGCAAGCATAGGGATTAATGCCTGTGATGTTTGAGTTATGTGTATAATAGTTTCTTTGTTGGGGGGCAGAGTCGGCGGGTGGGGGACATGGCCACTTAAGATCCCAGCTCCTTGCCACACACATCTCCTAGAGCCGAAAACAGTGACACAGTGCACTCACAAGCAGCAATTTCAGATGTCTGGAGGTCGTGGGCACTTTCTGAACATGCCAAGGACTAGAAAGGAGAGGCGTAAACGCGGTAAGATGACTGATTTCTTCACGCCATCCAGCCGGCCTGGCCTCCAAGATGGCGCTTGGGCTCTTACTCTAACCGTTCCCATACTGAAAAAAAACACGGGGGGACAGAGAATCACAGCCAGCTGCAGCAAAGCCAGCGACAATGAAGCTCAAAATCCCGATCTAGCAAAAATAGCCCTGTGAAGTCCAAGCAGTGGATGTCACTGTGTACCCCTGCAGAGGATAATGCCACATGTAATGCATTAGATGACACATTAGAATTCCATGATGCTATAGCTGCATTTCCAACAAATACCCAGCAACCAGTCATGGACTCTGTGCTAAAAGACATGTTTGTTTCTCTGAGGAGTGCCATTCATACAGACATGGTAGAACTCATGAAACAATGCAAATAAGAGGTCACTGAAGTAAACGACAGAGTAACCCATATAGATAGAAACATGGGGGAGGCCACCGATACCTTCAATGACATGGTTGATGCGCAAAGAACATGAGGACGACATAATCTGGCTTAAGGCAAACGTGACAGACCTTGAAGATTGTTCCAGAAGGAACGACGTTAAAATAAGGGGAATCCCAGAAACGATTAAACCGTCAGAATTGATAGCATTCCTAACAAACATAATGAAAGAATCTCTCAGACTTACCTTTGGAAGACCTAGCCATAGACCGAATACATAGACTTCCTAAACCACAGCATATTCCTGCAAAACTGCCCAGGGACACCATTGCTAGAATTCACTATTAAAGAAAAACAAATGTCTATTACAAGGCGGATGGAACCCCTCCCTGAATGCATGCAAGGACTTTCCTACTTTGCTGACCTGTCAGCTCACACTATGCAACATAGGTGCAATCTAGCGACTATAACCAAACCACTCAGGAACCACCACATACCTTAACTCTGGAATTACCCTGCCAACCTGATAATAACCAAAGGGGAACGTGATTTCCTGGTAACTACATTGGCAAAAGGTATACGTCTACTTGAGGAGTGGACAATTTTGACTCAGGTAAAAGAACAGATTTAAAACCCAGCTAAATCCTGACTGCTAACTGAAAAATAAGCCAAATACATAAGCCCTGTAATGTCTTATTTTTCAAAGTGTGTCTAGCATGCTCCAGTAGTTCTGACCGGTGACCAATAACTGTTTATTGTTACCACCAAAGCAGGGGCCGAAACCCTGCTCAGATTTCCAAAAGAAATCGAAAGTTTTTAATAGTGTGCTTAAACCCGCACATTTCTGTGTGTTATACCTTCTACCTTGTTGTTAAGACTGTTCTTTTCATAGTAGCAAAAAACTGTTTCAAGCTCTAAGAGAGATATACGACATCCTGTTCTTGTTTCCATTTGCCTATAACACAAAACCTTTCGGGGTGCAGGAGTCCATGTACCAGTAGGACACAGATTCTCTTCGCCTGATAGATCTTTGAAAGGGTAAGACCAACTCAATCTCACTGCCTAACCAACTACCACTTGAGTTCCAATCTGAGCTACTCCTTATCCATACGAGATGTCTTTTAAGAGAACATGAAAATGTTATCCCTGAATGCTAATGGACTGAATAATCCACCAAAGAGACATATGCTATGGAAAGGGGCACGTACCCAAAACTGCGATGTACTCTGTATACAAGAGACACACTTTAAAACACAAAACCATCCAAATCTTTGACATAGCCAATACCCATACGCATATTTCTCCAATACTCCCTCCAAAAAACGAGAAATGGCCAGTTTTGTCAAGCATACGATCACATTTAAACATATCTCATACCACTGTGACAAAGATGGAAAATACATCATATGATGTGAAATTAACAACGTGACATATACCTTAATCAATGCATATGCACCGAATACCAGACCGATTACTTTCTTTTTTTTTTTTTTATAAATTCTTTTTATTCGTTTTTATCAACATAACATATCATACACATTAAGACGTGTCCTCTAAGACAGCATCCCTACTAGGTCAAACATGACCTCATACCTATCTAACAAAGATCTACTAGCTACCAGAGTATCCCAATGCCCCCCTGATTCCCCCTTCCCCCCACCCACGAACCACAGCTCGCCAAGAATTTCCAGGATCCCTGCTATAACCTATAGCAGAAGCTTATGTAAGTATACATATTTATATAGATCATGAACCTTTATCCTCTATAAGTAATTATTGAAACTCATGAGACCTTTATGAAAAACACCTTCATCCAAAGATAGCGCCTTTAGTCAGAAAAATACATCCTCCCTTATCCCACCGTGGTGTTAGACTTAAACCATGCTTGCCACACTCTATCAAATTTCTTTATACATCCTCTAGTCTCATACGTAGCCTTGTAAAAGGGTAGCATGGAGTTCACTAGACCCTTCCAGGATGAAATAGTCGGTGCTTCTGGCTTTTTCCAGGCCAATAAGATAGCTTTTCTACCGTAAAAAAGAAGTATATTTAACAGTGTTCGCATGGCACGTGTTGGTACTATATCTTCCACTAGGCCCAACAGACAGACCCTAATAGTCATCGGAATTGGTACTGATATCAATTCCGTAATACAAGAGGTAATATCTTCTCAGAATTCCTGGATCTTTGGACAGCGCCAAAAAATGTGATCTGCATCCGCAGGTGAATGAGAACATCTCCAACACTCTGCCGATACTGTAGGGAAAATCTTATTTAGCCTAGCTGGAGTAAGATAGCTTCTGTGTAGAAATTTGAACTGGATTAGCCTATCTCTGGCAGATAACAAGTGCCTAAATGGTTGATTCCATAGTTTATCCCAGTCTTCCCCTTGCACATCCGGGACCTCTACCTCCCATCGCTCTCTGCATCTGATAATTGCTGGTGGGGTTATCTTAAAGAATTCTTTATATGCCACAGAGAGGTTTGACCAGATCTCCATCCGCCAATAGCGATTCGAGAGACGAGGGCAGAGATTCCACCCTCAGTTCTCTAAATTGCTCCTGAAATGCATGTCTGACCTGTAAAAATCTAAACAGGTACGAATTTGGAAGATCATGCCTCGACTGGAGTTGAGAAAAGGTCAATAACTCTCCAAAAGATGTTATGTCTCTTAACGTCTTAATTCCTTTTACCGCCCAAATCATAGGATCCGGTAGATTATAGAATTGTGGAAATGTTGGATTCATCCAAATAGGGGCTGAAGGCGACACCCCTCCATAACTAGGGCATGCTAGTTTCACCGCTGTCATCCATGCTTTAATAGTGGCTTTCATTGTCAGTGTCAGGGGCAAGTCAGACCTAGAACTTCTAAACAGGGCAAAACAAAGACTTTCATACGATCCGAGGTGGGACGCCTCCAACACCGTGGCCGCATCCCCATCCTTAGCTATCAACCACCTACGAGCGAATACCATTTGTCCCGCTATATAGGCCCCCCTGGTCCCCCGGTTCCTGCAGGACCCTAAGGCCTGATACTATGATACTATCCAGCTTCCGAAAGTACGTTTTCGGAATCCAGACAGGTACATGTCATAGAAAATATAAAATGACAGGGAGAAATTTCATTTTGATTAAACTAATGCGACCTATAAGGGACAGTGGAAGTTTAGTCCATGTTCGAATTTTTTGTTGTAGGGATGTTAACAGTGGCAGCAAATTTAGGGACGTGTATTCCTGAACATTTGCTGTAATTTGTACCCCTAAATATTTGATAGCCGTGACCCATTGTAGCGGCAAACTAGGATCTACCCTTGTTTTGGCCCCTTCATCTATTGGTAAAATGGATGATTTACCCCAGTTTTCCCTTAACCCTGAAAAAGTAGCAAAAAGATTGATGATTCCCAATGCCGCTCTTAAGGATTCTTCCAGGTTGTCAAGGAACAACAACATATCATCTGCGTATAACGCCAGAGACTCATCTATCGTTCCCACCTGTATAGATTTGATATGTTTTGAGGATCTAAGTGCTACCGCCAGAGGCTCCAGGGCGAGGGCAAACAAAAAGGGTGATAGCGGGCAACCCTGTCGAGTTCCTCGTCCCACCGCAAAGAAATTCGAAATGGATGATCCGAGTCGGACAGCCACGTTCGGATTTCTGTATAACATGGCAACCCATTTTCTGAATTTTGGGCCAAACCCCATAACCTCCAAGACCTTAAACATAAACTGCCAATCTACAGAGTCGAAGGCCTTTTCAAAGTCAATAGACACCACTACTCTGGAGTTAGCATTCCTCGACTGAATTTGTAGGTGGGTGAAAAGTCTTCTTAAATTTGTGTCAGTTGATTTCCCTGGCATAAAACCTGTTTGGTCGATGTTTACAATAGAGGGGAGTACCGTAGTCAGTCTAAGGGCCAAAAGCTTAGTCAAAATCTTTAAATCCGTATTTAGCAAAGCTATAGGTCGGTATGACGCACAATCCTTCGGGTCTTTCCCTGGTTTCAAAAGAAGAACCATATAGGCCTCTAGCATAGAGTCAGGCAAAGTATCGTGTTCGTGGCAATAGTCTAAGAGTAAATTAATTCTAGGGGCCAAAACTTCAATATTAGCCTTATAAAAATCGGCAGGGAGACTGATTACTTTCTTAAACAAACTGTGGAAAGGGGCTAAACATCTATGCACAGGACATGATCCTTTGTGGTGATCTAAATCCTATCTCTAACCATCAGATTGACCTCTCCAAAACCTCAAACATTTGTTTAGAACAACTTTGGCCAACTTCTCCCAAATCAGCAAACTCTTCGATGTTTGGAGAGGTCACCATTCCAGGGAGAAGGATTTTACCTACTTCTCATAGGTTCATCTATCATACTCCAGAATAGACATGTTCTTAACGGACAAATTCCTCCTACAGCATATGACCAAGTCAGAAATAGGCTCAATTACATGGACCGATCATGCCCCTATTTCAAAACAGTGGGTAGCCACAGCTTTTCCACCCGAACAAACAGGTGGAGAAATGATTTTCGCAGATCCTGTGATCTCAGCAGGAATCAGAGACTCTGACGGAATACTTCAAATTGAATGATACAGATGATGTGGACCCTTTTGTCCTACAGAACGCTCATAAGGCATTTATTAGGGGAATATTAAATTTAAAAATGTATTTTGGTGAGGAGGCAGCAAATGGAGAAAATTGACAGTTACTTACCGATAACTGTTTTTCTAGGATATCTTCCAGAACGGCATAACCTGAGAGATGACTGGTCCACCTGACAGGAAACACAATCAACATACAAGGTTAAAAGGCCCCTCCCTTCCCCCTGCACCTCAGTTCTCCCAAAGTAATAGGTTATCCGGGTGACAGAGAGAAACTCTTCCCGTAGTACTTATATTAAAACATGGGTGGGAAGTAGGCCTGCCGTCCTGGAAGATATCCTAGAAAAAACAGTTAACTGTCAATTTTCTCTAGTCATCTTCCAGGACGGCATAACCTGAGAGGATGGACAAGGAGTTCAAGGCCTACCTCAGGGCAGGACCACCGCTTGTAGCACCTTTCTTCCAAATGTAAGATCCTGGGGCGACAGCAGTTCCACTCCATAGTGTTTCAAAAAGGTATCCTGCTTCGCCCAAGTGGCTGTGCGACAGACATGTTCTATCGAGGCCCCAGCTCTCTCTGCCCAAGAGGCCGCCAAGGATCTTGTTGAGTGGGCCTTAAAGCGGATCTCCACCCGATTTTACAACACTAGCTGCAGAGGATTACCGCAATGTCCTAATGACAAAACGGCACTTTTTTTTTTTTTTTTATACTGTACCTTTGTTGTAGTATCTGTGTCTTCCAGGATGTACAGGCTGCGGATAGGGGCGTGTTTCCTTCGGCTAAATCGTCACTTCCTCTTAGCCGCACTGGCTCCTGGGAGCTTGTGTCATTGTTCCCAGGAGTCAGTGCGGCGGCCTGTTGCGAGAGTTCGAGATTTCAATCCTGGGAGTGACGTCATTGCCATCACAACGGGGCGGGACTTCCTATGACGCCACTCATTGTGATGGCAACCGGAGCTGTTGAGGGTGCTGCGATGGCAATCTACTGCGCATGCGCGAGATCGGGAACAGAACGGGCGGTGCATGCTGGTTGATCAACAGCACCGTATCCCGGAAGAGGATGCCTGTGGGCCCACAGGCAAGATGACAATGGTCTGGATCGTAGTTTATAAGTTTCTTTATTAGGGGAAAACGGACAGCACTCGTCTTTAAAAACCGAACAAGTGAGTTCTATATTAATAGAGCATATTCATTGTCATTTTGCCGGAAAAAAAAAATCTCAGATAGTGGAACCCCGCTTTAAGGTTCCCTGGTACTGGGGAACCGGTCTGTTCATAGGCCAATGTTATTGTCTGCCTAATCCACCTAGCCACAGTAGATTTGGATGCCTGCCCTCCCTTTCTAGGGCCGCTAAATAAAACTAAAAGATGATTTGACTTTCTGTAGTACTTTACTCTATCTAGATATGTCAATAAACATTTCCTGACATCTAATAAATTAAATTTCCTCTCCTTCTCATTTTTTGGATTATCACAGAAGGAGGGTAAAATGATCTCCTGAGATCTATTAAACTTAGATGCGACCTTGGGAAGATATAGTGGGTCCTGTCTAAGAACCACTCTATGCTCCAGAATCAACAGAAAAGGCTCCTTAACTGACAGGGCCTGTAGGTCGCTCACCCTTCTGGCCCTGGTTATGGACAACAGAAACGCTAACTTAAGAGTCAAAAACTTAACTGAAATCTCTTGCGCTGGTTCGAAGGGCGCTTTCGTCAGCGCCTCCAAAACCAGAGATAAATTCCATGGAGGGAATACATTCACCCTGACAGGGGTTAACCTCTCCCTTGCCAGAAGAAATCTCTTAATCAGAGGTTCTAGTGTGAGCCTCTGATCCAAAAATACAGATAACGCTGCTATCTGTACTCTCAAGGTGTTCGGGGAAATACCCTGATCCACCCCTGCTTGTAAAAATTCCAGTACCACTGGTACTGAAGGGTAAGACACCTCCTTATCGCGGCACCACTGTGAGGAGTAGATCCTCCTGGTGACCAGCTTCCTGCTGCCCAAGAGGGTCTCAATTACCCTATTAGAGCAACCCTTGCCCCTAAGGATCTCCTCCTCAAGAACCATGCTGTCAGTTTGAGGAATCCCGGGTCGGGGTGGAGGACTGGCCCCTGTAGGAGAAGATCTCGCCTGGTTGGAAGACGGAGCGGAGGAGAAAATTACCACTTTTTCAGAGTGGCAAAACAGGTCCTTTTTGGCCACCATAGAGCTATAAGGATCAGTCCGCAATCTGAGTGGGCCAATTTTTGTAAGACCCGTGGTGTTAAGACTAGTGGGGGAAAGGCGTATGCTAGATGGAAGTCCCAGTCCTGAGATGGAGTGTCCACTCCCTGGGATCCCCCTTCTCTGTTGAGAGAGAAAAAACGATCCATTTTTTTGTTCCCTCTGTGGGCAAAAAGATCTATATCGGGAATCCTGAACTTCTGACTTATCTGGAGAAAGACCTCCCAATTTAACTCCCATTCCCCTTGGAGGATGGGTTGCCAGCTTAAGAAGTCTGCCACCACATTGGTGGTTCCTCTTATGTGAACCGCCGATATGGACTGAAGATTCCTGGATCTGGCGCCCCCCTGACGATTCAGGTAAGAGACCGTTGTCACATTGTCTGACAGGACTTGGATCTCTAAGCCCTGAATCCTGTCTCCAAAGGCTACTAATGCCTGACCCACCGCCAGGAGTTCCCTGTGGTTGGAGGATGCCCCTGCCTGAGAAGGCGTCCAGGCCCCCTGTGCCTTGATGTCCCCCAGGTGAGCGCCCCAACCCCAGGAGCTTGCATCGGTAGTAATTCTTGTGGGATTCCACTGGTCCCAGGGTAGACCCAACCTGAGCTTGTCCTGATCCAGCCACCAATCTAGGGAGGTCTTTACTCTTGTTGGGATAGACACCCTTGCATCCAATGACTCTCTCCTTTTGTCCCAGGAGGACAAAAGGAAAAACTGCAGCTCCCTGGAGTGGGGCTGAGCCCAAGGAACCGCTGGAATACACAAGGTCATTAGATCTAGAACCCTCATGATATGCCTGCGAGAGCACTCCCTGGTTTCTTTTAAAGAGGATACTGCTGTAACCACCTTTAATCATTTTTCCTCTGGAAGAAACAGTTTCTGAGCCTCTGTATCCACCAGATATCCCAGGAATACTTTTATTTGGGACGGTGCCAGAGAAGATTTCTCTCTGTTTACTATCCAGCCCAAGGACTCCAGAGTGAAAATCACTCTGCCTACGTCTACTTCCACCTGCTCTAGGGATTGCCCGTATACCAAAAGGTCGTCTAGGTAGGGTATAAGGGACACCCCCTGTAGGTGTAGGTAAGCTACAACCTCCGCCAGGACCTTTGTGAAGATCCTTGGGCTTGCAGCTAATCCAAAGGGAAGATCTCGGAATTGCCAATGTTGAATCCCTTCGCTCGTAATGACTGCGAATCTCAGCAGGGACTGGTGTTCCCTGGTGATTGGGATATGAAGGTTAGCATCCCTCAGATCTATTGTGGCCTTAATAGATGCCTGCGCACCGTATATATACTCTCCATCCGGAAGCTCTTTTGTCGCAAAAACCTGTTCAACTTCCTGAGATTTAATATCAGGCGAAATTTCCCTGATGGTTTTTGAATGACAAATACATGGGAGTAAAACCCTTGGTAAAGCTCTTCCGGTGGAACGGGGATGAACGGGGATGATCACCTCCTGGAACGTCAATCCCTGCAAGCTGTCCAACAGCCCTGCAGCTTTTGAAGTTTCCTTGGGGAGACGGGTCAGAAAAAACTTTTGAGGGGGAGGGGAGAGAAGTTCCAGACGATATCCCTCTGTTACAATCTGCAAGATATAGGGGCTTTCGGAGATCCTCTTCCACTGAGGGACAAAGTGGGACAATCTCCCCCCTACCCTGATGCTGGCGTCACAGACTGCTTGGTGGCATCTTTAGGTCCAGAAAAGAGCAGACTACCTTTTTGTGCGCTCTTTCCCTTTCCCCACCTTCTATTCGCATCCTTTTTTCCTTTGAATTGACCCTGGTTAGAGGGGGGACGAAAAAACTTCCTGCCCCTTTCTCCTTTAGCTTTAACCGGGAACTTTTTTCCCCTTTTCTGCTGACCTTGACAGCACCTGATCCAGGCCAGGTCCAAAGAGTTGTGAACCTTCAAAGGGAAAACCACATAGCCTTGATCTAGACATATGGTCCCCTTCCCATGATTTGACCCAGACTGCCCTTCTTTCGGAGTTAAGGAGGGCCGCAGATTTGGCTGTGTTCCTGACAGACTCCACAGCCGCATCTGCCAAATATGCCACAGCCTTACCTATTATTTCTAACGAGTCTGTGATTTCCTTAGAATCACTCCCTCTAGAAACATGGTTGGAAAGTCTGCCTAACCATGCATCCACGCTTCTTGCCACGCATGCTGACGCCAAAGCAGGAGCCATGGCAGCCGCATTGGAATCCCATGCTCTGCGCAAAAGCGCCTCCGCCCTTCTGTCCATTTGGTCTTTTAGGTTCCCTGAATCCTCAAAAGACAAGTCAGATTTTTTAGAAACCTGCGACAGGGCTGCGTCTAACTTAGGGGTTTTAAAGAATTTCTGCTCTTCTTCCTCCCCAAAAGTAAACCTTCTCTTCCAAGTTTTGAGTCTAAGAACCTTTCTTTCCGGGTCTTTCCACTCTCTCAAAATCACCTCCTTTAGGGCCTGATGAACTGGGAACACCCTGGTCTGAGGCTTTCCCAAACCCCTGTACATCTTGTCCCGGGCCGATGCCTGAACCGGAGGTTCTGGGATATCCTCAGAGACATAGATCGCCCTAAGTGCCCCATGTCTTCCAAGGGAAAGAGGTGGCTCAAAGCTCTAGGACTGCACTCCCTGACTTCACTATCCTGGCTGTCAGCGTCTGTGTCTTCATCTTCCTCTAATGAGTCCTCCTCTGACTCCTCTGGGTCCTCAAACTCCTCAACTCCCGAAGTGACAGAGGAAGGGGGTCATTGCGAAGTTTTCTGACGCCTGTCTGAAAAACCTTCCTGAGAGGAAGTGCCTTCTCTAGAGGACAGGATTTCTCTATCATTCGCCTTAGGTGCTATAGCTGTCTTAATAGACTGGAGGGTAGAAAGAATCTCCGACTGTACCGCAAGGAAGTACCTCATAACCTGTAAGGTTTCCTTACTAGACAGTCTCTGTATGCACCTATAGCAAAAAGGTTTCACATGGTCCTGTGGGAGCTTATTACAGTTCCCACATCTTTCTGACCTGGGAGGAGGGGGATTTTTGCCCTTCACCTTGTGAGCCCCCTGAGCAGAGCCGGCAGGATCTAGGGAGACAAAAAAGACAAAGTCCAAACTTTAACCAGTTTCCTAAGACTTTCTGTGTGTCTCTCTCCCCCCCCCCCCCCATGGTGTAGGCAAGACCCCTCTTACTTCACCACATTCAAAACGGAAGAGGACTCACCACCACTGGCCTCTTCCTGGGCTAAGGGTGCAGCTGTTACCTCCTCTCCATCCACATCTGCTGCTTTGCGAGGTTTTCCGACCCCAAGAGAGGAGTATCGTGAGGCCTCCTGCTTTTCCCTGGAGCGCTGAGTGTCTATCTCCTATACACCAGTGATCAGCGCCATTTTGTTGGAGAGCCGCTGTCTGAGGGGGGATTTTGGCCTCTAGTGTCCGAATCCCCCATTTTGGCATAGACCAGAAGTCACAGCGCCCGGAAACGCCGCCATCTTACTCCACCCGGCTGGAATGCTTGCTCCATACACAGGAGCTTCAGCATTCCCTATGAAAGTCCAGGACCTCCACCAGCCCTACAAGGCACCTAAGTACTGACCTGGCTGGCGTCCTCTACCCCCTCTGCGGCCTAGACACCAGCCTGAGCCCCAGTTCCTTCATCACCTCCGTACCTGACTGGGTGGGAGGTAAAAGCATGAGGTATGTGCTCACAGGCGTTCCGGGATACCCCTCTGTACCCGGGAGGCTCCTTGCCGGGGAAGACTCTCTCCCCCGGCCATTGGGGGACCCCCTGAGAAGGACAAGGCCCTGGTTGGACCCACCACCCCTCCGTCTTTGGCGTCCAGCCCTCCGGGGGGGGGGGGGGGGACCATCCGCTACCAGCTTCAGTTCTGAGAAAAAACAACAAACATTTCGCTGCCGGGAAACACAATCAAGAACTGAGGTGCAGGGGGAAGGGAGGGGCCTTTTGACCTTGTATGTTGATTATGTTTCCTGTCAGGTGGACCAGTCATCTCTCAGGTTATGCTGTCCTGGAAGATGACTAGAGAAAATCCTGAATGAAATTAATAGCTTAGAATACAAAAATGAACAATTGCCTTCAGAGGCCACTAGCAATCAATTGAACCAAGCATGAAATTAACTACGTGCCCTACTTCTCTCACAACATACACGTAATATACGCAAGATTAAAGCAAATTTTTACACCCATGGTAACAAGGCAGACAAGCTAGTAGAGAATTAAATTAAAGATAGAACAATCAAACAGCGTAATTCATACTTGCTACACCCTACTTTTGGGACTAAACTAGATAACCCTAAGGAAATAGCCTATGCCTTTAGTAGCTACTATGGATATTTATACAGTTTAAAAGATGATGTTACTACACCCCAACCTTCCCTAGAGTTGATCATACAATACCTAATCAGTCTTGAGACTAAAGACCTGAGTTTCTAAATTCTCCACTCTCTAGCACATACATATTGGAGATTATCTCATTGCTCCCACTCAACAAATCTCCAGGACTTGATGGATACTCTTTGGAGTATTGTAAAAAATATGCTGATACTTTATCCCCAATACTGCAAAAAGTGTTCCACATTGCTGCCTCCTTGGCCTCATTCCAATCTGAAATGCTGGATGCCATGGTTATTACACTCAGTCAATCAGGGAAAGAGCGGGACAGAAACCAGAATTTCAGAGCTATATCCCTACTGAGCATAGACCTAAAAATTTACGCTAAACTTCTAGCTAATAGATTAGCACGATTCCTTCCCACATTATTAAAGCAAAACCAAGTGGGCTTTGTAGCAGGAAGACAAGCCGGGGACACTACTAGAAGAATATTAAACGTAATCCACTCAACCTTCTCATCAAACACAGTAATGTGGGGGCATGGAGGTCCCGGATCTCATTGACTACCACATATCGGCAATACCGAGCTGTCAGCATGGGATCTGCAGGAGACGGACGACAACGGAAGCCCCATAGTAACTCTATAGGTGTCACTTCCCGTTCAGCCGTTGTCAGCTGTGTCCTCTGCAGAACTTCCGCCGCTGGAGATCGGGTCAGATCGGCTACCAAAAAGGTATGTATACTCATTTTTTTCTTTACAGGGATTGAGAGGTTAGTGTTAAATCTGTGGTGTCTATGAATGCAGGGATTTTAGTTTTTGCATGGACTTCCACTTTAACCATAACCCATGACCAAAGGCTTCAAGCAATAAAATTCAACTAGTACTTATACACCAAATGCTTAAACTTTAGTGCAAAAAATACATTTAAAATGGTACAAGACACCATTTACACTAGCAAAATTTAAGAATGGTACCTTCAAATTATGTTGGAGAGAATGTGGGCAAGTCGGCAACCTGGCACATATGTTCTGGTTTTGCATCTCTCCCCGTAGCTTTTGGGCAACAATAGTACAACTTATAGCATAAGTTACATAGGTAGTCAGGTTAAAAAAAAAAAAAAAAAAAGAAGAAGGACACGTGCATCCAGTTCAACCAATAAAAAAAAAATCATACAATCCCATGTACACAATCCTATACCCACAGTCACGGGGGTTCTCAACAAATTACGAGCAGAACAAGCTCTATTAAGTGTCAACTTAGACATATACCACTTTTCTGCCGCACTGCACATATTATTTACGGGAAGATTAGTAATAGCCCGTAAATGGAAATCCATAATAGCTGCTACTTTTAGAGCTTGAAACTTAAAACTTAATACATAATCTGCCACATTACTTAGTGAAAGTGATTGTAAAGTCTCGTTTAAAAAGAAAAAAAAACAAAAAACAAACACAAACACTGGTTTTACACAGAGCAGCCCGCATCTTCCTCTTCTCGGGTCCCTCTTTGCTGCTCCTGGCCCCTCCCTCCTATTGAGTGCCCCCACAGCCAGCAGCTTCCTATGGGGGCACTGTAGCCCAGTCACAGCTCCGTTTGTCCATTCAGACACGGAGCCCTGACCTGACCCCGCCCCCCCTCTCCCCTGATTGGCTGACTGACGTTGATTGACAGTTGTGGGAGCCAATGGCGTCGCTGCTGTGCCAATCAGGAGGAGTGTCCTGGAAGGCTTAGACATTCATGGACATCGCTGGAGAGAGATGGGGCTTAGGTAAGTAATTAGGGGGTGCTGGGGAGGCTGCTACTCACATAAGATTTTTTATCTTAATACATAGAATGCATTAAGATAAAACACCTTCTGCCTTTACAACCCCTTTAGAGCCCTTTCACACCGGGCCGCCAGCAGAGTCAGTGGTAAAACGCCGCTATTTTTAGCAGCGTTTTACCGTCGGATTAGCGGCGTGCTTTTATCCCCTGCTAGCGACCTAGAAAGGGTTAAAATCGCCCGCAATGCGCCGCAATAGCGGCGTTTTGCCGGCGGTATCCCAGCGCTGCCCCATTGATTTCAATGGGGAGCAGCGGTGGAGGAGCGGTAAACACACCGCTCCTTCACCGCTCGAAAGAAGCTGCTGGCAGGACTTTTTTCCCGTCCTGCCAGCGCAGCGCTCCGGTGTGAAAGCCCTCGGGCTTTCACACTGCAGACAATGGAGCAGCTGTTTGAGGGCAGATTCCAGGCGCTATTTTTAACGCTATAGCGCCTGCAATACGCCCTTGGTGTGAAAGGGGTCTAAAGGTGGAGCCACACAATTTATATTTGTTTGCATCCTTAAATCTTCCTTTCCTTCTTGTTCCTTACCATTCGATGAGCAGGTACATGGCAATTTGAATACATTAAGTTGGGGTATATGTTTTGTAGTGTGTGTAAACAGATGACATCAGATGCTCAAATGAATATCTACAGTTGCACTATGCTACTATATTCTTTCATGTACAAAAGTCCTTTGCTGGTGACATTAGATGCTCGAATGAAAATGTTTCTACAGTTGCTCTTTACTACTATAATCTTTCATGTACAACAATTACATTAAATTAATAGCTTCTTTGTTGCCTATACTGAGATACTGATGTTATGCTGCACCATCTCATCCACCTTAGGAGCCAGCAGGCAGAGAGCTAAAGCCATGTACACACATAGACTTCCATACAGAGCACTGAGAACTCTGAGAGTGGTAGTTTGGGACGGCAGTCATATAATGGGACAAATGGACTCCTTACAATATAAATCCCAATATGCACTGTGGTATAGGAGGAGTGGAGAGATGATTTTTATTAACTGCCCAGAAAAGCTCTTCCTCTTGGCAGAGAGAGAGAGAGAGAATAATAATGGTAACAATACTAATAACACAATTTAGCATTCAACATGATTAACAGTAAGAACTAGGCGTAAGATAACATTTGGCATCCATATCAGCATAAACAGTAGCAAGGCCACCTCAAGTGCAGCAGTGAGCAGTAGTAAAGTTTAATCTACAGAGTGCTGGAACTTTACTGCCAGAGAGCATTTATAGCGGCAATGCTAGTCCAAGATTGACTGGGTGTACACGGTCTTAAAGAAAATGAGGATTGTAGCAGAGGTGGCAGGGGAACAAAGGGGATTGCAGAATATTTATTATAGGCAGTCCTTTGAGATGTTTTTCCACTGGCTATCTCAGGGGCCATTTAATAGCGATTTGCATAGTCCCAGTTAACCTGGATGCAGTATAGGTACAGTATAGTCTTGCAAAAGGTGTAAGGTAGATGTAGTTCAGATGTGGTAACGTTTTGGTATAATGTGGTATAGGCACAGTATAGGTGCAGTCTAGGTTTGAAATAAGTGCTGTATAGAGTGCAGTACGGATTGGGTACACTTGGCGTCCTGCTCTCAGTGGCTCATCCTTGCTGGCAGTATCAGCAATGGGTGAATAGCCCTCTCACCAGTCCCCTGGATGCTGTGGTGGTCTTCTACAGCGAGCCCCTGATGATCAGTAGTTGGAGGCAAAAGGTGAGTGGATGCTCCAGTCTTCCCGCTGCAGTGGTGTAAGTGCTGTTATGTGGGTGGGTGCTACTCTACACCTGGGTGTCCTTACTCCCAGTCTCAGGCTCAGATCTCCACTGGTATGGTCTCCCACACATTCAAGTAGTATATCAGTGGCTCATAACAAGTGTACCCAATCTATACCGCACTCATACAGCACTAGTTCCAAACCTAGACTGCACCATTGTTAATCCATTTTATGCTTACCTAGTTACCAATCATATTAGGTGACAACCTTTTATTAAATTTGTCCTTTACTACCTGGTTTGGTGCCTATTTTTATTGATTTAGCATCAGTGGCGGCTTGTAAAGTTTTAGGATGGGGGGGCGCCAGACCCCGCCCTTCCCTTTTGACCCCTCCCACTTTTCATAAACTCCACCCTTTATAGAATCCACCCACTCTGTCCTCTGTATTCCACTTGCTTCCACCCATAGTGTCAGGGGTATACAGCTCAGCATCACTGGACAGGAGCATACAGCTCAGCCTCACTGGACAGGAGTATACAGCTCACCCAATAAATCAGCAATGTGAAAGACAGACCTCAGGGCAACGGTCAACAAAGACTAAATAAATAAGGTGAACCCATGTGGTCACAGTGCCTGGCCAAGTAAAAAAAAAACAACAGCGATACATGTATGTGCAGGAGGATGATAACGTGAGCGGTAAACTGTTCAGCTTCTACTGCAGTGCTGACCATCATCCTCACAGTGTACTGTGTGTGTGCCATGTGAGTGGAATCAGCAGACCTTACATTTACAGCGTCCTGTTCCTCAGCTCCAGGTGAATCCTTTTTTGTCCGAGTGGAGACTGGAGAATGAGTGAGAGGCAGGGAAGTGTGTGCGGAGTGGAGGGGCGGATTGCGGCTGTCAGAGTCAGGCAGTGTCAGTCAGGAGAGAGAGAGACTGAGTCCCACGGCACACTTAAATTAGCCTTACCTTGCCCAGAATCATGCCGCTCAGCTGAGCTCAGGCCTTCCTAATCCACCAAGCGTACAGTCAGTCGGACTCAGACAGCCCACAGCACAGTGAGCCGGGATACCGGAAGTGACGACGCAGTGCCGCAAAAAGCACTGCCTACCACCCTCCAGTCCCCACCAATAAAATTAAAGCACAGGAGGCCAGAGACAAATGAGTGAAAAGTGGGAGTGTTTGCGGGCGCATCGCTTGCACCTGAACACTCCCTAAACATGGGCAAATCAGCTTCCAACCAGCTGATTGCAAGCTGGGAAGCTTCCCATAGACTGCCGTGTGTCTGGGGCCTGGAGAGTCTTAACAGCTTGCTGACCAGCCGACGCAGCTTTACTGCGGCAGAATGGCACGGCTGAGTGAAACGACATTACCTTTACGTCGCTTCGCCTTTTGGCCACTAGGGGCACACGCACATCTGCAGCATGTGCCCGGAGCTGATGCGAGTGCCCGGCGGGCTCGATGATCGCCGGGCCCCCGCGATCGCTCGTGACAGAGCGAGAACCGAGATCTGTGTGTCTAAACACACAGATCCCGGTTCCTTCAGGGGAGAGGAGACAGATCGTGTGTTCATTCTATGTATGAACACCGATCTCTCTCTCCTCCTAGACAGTCCCATCCCCCTACAGTTAGAAACACACATAGGGAACACAGTTAACCCCTTGATCGCCCCCAGTGTTAACCCCTTCCCTGCCAGTGACATTTACACAGTAATCAGTGCATTTTTATAGCACTGATCGCTGTATAATTGTCAATGGTTTCAAAAATGTGTCAAGTGTCCGATGTGTCTGCCATGAGGTCGCAGTCCCAATAAAAATCGCAGATCGCCGCCATTACTAGTAAAAAAAAATTAAAATAATAAAAATGCCATAAATCTATCCCCTATTTTTTTTTCGCTTATTGTGATTTTTTTACCAAAAATATGTAGAAGAATACATATCGGCCTAAACTGAGAAAAAAATGATATTTTTTGATTAAAAAAAGTGGGATATTTATTATAGCAAAAAGTAAAAGATAGTGTTTTTTTCAAAATTGTCACTCTTCTTTTGTTTATGGCGATCAAATACCACCAAAAGAAAGCTCTATTTGTGGGAAAAAAAGGATGTCAATTTTGTTTGGGTAAAACGTAGCACAACCGTGCAATTTTCAGTTAAAGTGACACAGTGCCGAATCGCAAAAAATGGCCTGGTCATTTAGCAGCCAAATCTTCCAGGGCTGAAGTGGTTAAAGTGACCACTTTTTTTTTTGTGAATAGCTTGGGGGGGATGGGGCCCATGTACCCCCTATGGACGTGCTACCACTGTTTAGCATTACTATTGGGTACTAAGCATTACTTTCAGTGATTTCATTTAATATTGTATGTTTGTACACTAAACTAGGTGTGCCAGATGGGCCAAGTTTCATAAATGACCAAAAACACTACCTATATTAGAAGACAACAAAACAGAAAGCCAAAAGATAAACCACTGGCAATACAAGAGACCACTATGATGAAAGACCCTTTTTAGTGTAAATAAGTTGCAATACCCAGATCAATTTGAGTTAAATCCATAAAAGTCAGGAGATTGTAAACAATTCTGATACTTTATCTACTTTCTCCTTAGAACCATTACTTGTTATGAGCCACTGATCCCATATACTACTTGAATGTGTATAATACCCAGTTATGTACATGTAGAGACTCACCCCTAATGTCCCTGTGCTTCTCCTTCTGTCCCTATGCATTTCCTAGTTCAGCTGGGCTTTATCCAAACTGTCCAAGAAGTTGTTTTGGCAATGTTAGGTTTCCCTAGGACTACACAGCTAACATTTCTACAATAGGATGTGCCATATATATTGCTGGCAGGAGTTATAAATATTTAATAGGCCAGCCAGTTCCTAATGGGTGGAAGTCAATGGCCTGGCTGTACAATTAATCAATATTTGGAAACTTGACCTGAACTTCTACAGTGTGTTTTTTTTTTTTTTTACTTTGCTTACTTCCTTACTTTGGAGAAACCTATGCTCAACTAAGGCACTGAACTTCTTTATAGAAGCTGTGCAATGGTGGATGGATGAGCCACCATTGAAATTTGCATCATGCTCTGTCAGGTTGTGTTAGGCCCTTTTCACACTGAGGCGCTTGTAAACTGCCAGTAAAACATTGAGCACTTTTGTACAGATTTCCAGGTGCCTTTGAAGGGCTTTTCATTCATTTCAATGGAGGGGGCGTTTATTCACCACCCTGCCAGCGCACTGCCCCATTGTGAAAGCATTCATTGATTTTAATGAAAATAGGTTTTCGTGAGCTTTTCAGGCGCTTTTTTTAGCATGAAAGCACTTTAGTGTGAAAGGGGTCTTAATGAAACATTCAAAAAGTGATTAAGATGACTGGTGCCCTACTCGTGTTACCAGAGCACAGGAGGTTAGGTTCTGGAAGTGTTTCTGTGGCCTGTTGGGAGCAGTCATTTTAAAGTAACAAGAGATTACTGGTTTTCTGACATCAAAATTGGCATTCCATATCAAAATTGCAAATCACCAATGCATTTACTATGCGTAGCAAATTTGATACGTTTTAGGGGATGGGTTTGTAAAGATTAGATTAGAAAGATTAGTGTGAGGTTTAAATGCCCTAATTTGTGCCACTGGGACACATTGGGGTGTTTAGCTCACGTGATAAATGCGTTTTTAGTGCAGTGAGTCCACATCAGACAGGAGTTATAGTTAAGGGCCTGGTAGCCCACGTTTATTAAACAGACAAACAAAAGCAAAAAGGTCCATTCAGGATTCCCTGAGGGGAATTAACTTCATTAAGCACTCCAAAAATAAGGAAAACATACCGAGCCACCTGGCTCTCTTGTCAGCAGTTCCTCTGCTTGCTCTCAACAGATTTGGCGATTCTATCCAGCCCCCCTATACTCACTGGCTTCCTCAGTCTCTCTGACTCCCAAGGCTGGCCAGCCTTTCCTAGTCCCTGGGCAAAGAATCCCCTTTACATAGGCTGCAGTCTCCCACAGAGCAGACACAGGTCTGTCTTCACCATCCTCCACCCTCTGCGCTCACCAGCCCCCCCTTATATGGGCTGTATGCACCTGGGCACACAACCTGCTGGCTATCCATAAGACCTGGACACAGGGTTAGAGATCCCATCCCAACCAAGTCTCTGCGGGATCTCCAAACTATAGAGCCCCATCTGAACATAGCAACCTGGAGAAAGCTGCCAAAACAGTTTTCTCCTTTTCAAAGCTATGCTCTGTAGCACTGCAGTCCACCGACATGCAGACTCTGTGTCCATTTTACATCCCTTTTCATAGTGACAGGGACTCTCACTATTACAATATATATATATATATATATATATATATATATATATATATATATATATATATATATATATATATATATATATATATATATATATATATACACTGTATATTTGTGGGTTTTTTTTGTTTTTTTGCAAGCTGCTGTAATTCTTGTGTGTATGTGATAATTAAAGAATATTCATTCTAATATTAGCTCCTGCTTTAAGTTATTATTCTTCCCACTGCCTCTCTTGGTTCGTTTGATAAAACTGTGATTAAAAGGCTGGCAACAATTTATGGCTTCGCTGTATCCCTGTGGAAAGCCAGTATTATGAATACTAGGGAAATATCAAGTGTTGGGGCAAGAGGTCATGTACTGAGGTAGGAAGGTTGTAAGCTCAGGAGAACCATATGTGTTCTAGATTCATCACAATATGACACTACTGAAATATACAGAGGTGGCATAAAAACTGCTGACTGAAGGCTTCCCTCGAAGGCACATCTGTAATTTGATGTCAAATATTTTACTCTATTACGTTATTTGCATTGAAAGGAGAAAAACACCTATCATACTAGGGTATTCAAATATGTCATATCAAGTTGTGTGTACTTTTTTTTCTAAATATGGTCTGTATAATACCTAGACTGTAGGTTACAAATTAATTGCAATTGACTTTAAACAGGCAAAGGTTTCCTATCTTGCTTCTGAATTGCATTGTCTGCAATAATTAGCTTGCTGATCTGTCTGTGGTGTAGCGTGGGGGGTGCAGGGGGTGCCGTGGCCCCGGGCACAACATTTAGGGGGGCGCCAGTATGTGTCACTGGCTGCCTCCTCCTAATTTTAAATTCCTGTGTCCCCCGCGCTCCGGCCGCCATGTTCAGTGTCCGGCACCCTGTGGGTCATGTGAGTTGTAGGGCTGGCCTGTCCGCGATCGCTCCTGAAGTCCCGCCTCTGCACATGACCCCCATACGCCCTATCATTACTGCGCGGGGGAGAGAAGCACTGTGAGCCGCTGCTGTCTTCTCCTCCTATCCTCTGGACTGATGCAGGTCAGCCAGACACGAAGGTGAGTGAGACTCCCTCGTGACAGTCATGTTACTGGACCCGGGGGGGATAGAGAGAGAGAGAGAGAGAGAAGGTCATTTAGTGTAGTATGGTGGTCAGTTAGTGTAGTATGTGGTCAGTTAGTGTAGTATGGTGGTCAGTTAGTGTAGTATGGTGGTCAGTGTAGTGTAGTATGGTGGTCAGTGTAGTATGGTGGCCAGTGTAGTATAGTGGTCAGTGTAGTATGGTGGTCAGTGTAGTACAGTGGTCAGTGTAGTGTAGTATGGTGGTCAGTTAGTGTAGTATGTGGTCAGTTAGTGTAGTATGGTGGTCAGTTAGTGTAGTATGTGGTCAGTTAGTGTAGTATGTGGTCAGTTAGTGTAGTATGTAGTCAGTTAGTATAGTATGGTGGTCAGTTAGTGTAGTATGGTGGTCAGTGTAGTGTGGTAAGGTGGTCAGTGTAGTGTAGTATGTGGTCAGTTAGTGTAGTATGTAGGCAGTTATTATAGTATGTGGTCAGTTAGTGTAGTATGGTGGTCAGTGTAGTGTAGTATGGTGGTCAGTTAGTGTAGTATGGTGGTCAGTTAGTGTAGTATGGTGGTCAGTTAGTGTAGTGTCAGTGTAGTATGGTGGTCAGTGTAGTAGACAGTGTAGTATGGTGGTCAGTTAGTGTAGTAAGTGGTCAGTTAGTGTAGTGTGTGGTCAGTTAGTGTAGTATGTGGTCAGTTAGTGTAGTATGGTGGTCAGTGTAGTGTAGTATGGTGGTCAGTTAGTTTAGTATGGTGGTCAGTTAGTTTAGTATGGTGGTCAGTTAGTTTAGTATGGTGGTCAGTTAGTGTAGTATGGTGGTCAGTGTAGTGTAGTATAGTGGTCAGTGTAGTGTAGTATAGTGGTCAGTGTAGTGTAGTATAGTGGTCAGTGTAGTATGGTGGTCAGTGTAGTATGGTGGTCAGTGTAGTGTAGTATGGTGGTCAGTGTAGTGGACAGTGTAGTACAGGGTCAGTGTAGTGTAGTATGGTGGTCAGTTAGTATAGTATGGTGGTCAGTGTAGTGTAGTATGGTGGTCAGTGTAGTATGGTGGTCAGTATAGTGGTCAGTGTAGTATGGTGGTCAGTGTAGTGTAGTATAGTGGTCAGTGTAGTATGGTGGTCAGTGTAGTGTAGTATAGTGGTTAGTGTAGTATGGTGGTCAGTGTAGTGTAGTATGGTGGTCAGTATAGTGGTCAGTGTAGTGTAGTGGATAGTATAGTGGTCAGTGTAGTGGTCAGTATAGTGTAGTGGACAGTATAGTATAGTGGTCAGTGTAGTGTTTAATGGTCAGTAAAGGAATCAGGTTGGTCATTGTTGAAATCAAGTAGGTTAATGTAGTGGTCAGTATAGGAATCAGGTAGGTCAGCATTATTGTATTTGAAGGGACTTGGGGAGTGCTAAAAGTCCGCAGGTTAGGGGGCGCAAATTACTTGCCTTGCCCTGGGTGCTGACAACCCACGCTACACCACTGTGATCTGTAACTAATAGAAACCCAACTTTGTCTGAGAATAGGTTAAAGTGTTTGTTACCTCAACATTTCATATTCCTGATATGTGCCTGCTGTATCCTGTTCTCTTTGTATTGCTTTCTTTGTGTGAAATCCCTAGTGTTCCTGCCAGTCCCTCTGCTTTCCTATTAAAAACTGACCACACTAAGAAGAACACAGCATGGTCAGTTCTCTAGCTATGCTGGGAACTCAGCCTGCTCTCCTCCAGTGATCAGACTTGTCCCGACATGCCCCCACCCCGCACAGCTATTCACTGCTAGGGATGAGCCGAACACCACCCGGTTCGGTTCGTGGCAGTAAATGCGAACTGACAAAAAGTTTGTTAACTCTGAACACCGTTAAAGTTTATGGGACCCGAACGTGGAAAATCAAAAGTGCTAATTTTAAAGGCTAATATGCAAGTTGGATATTAAGGGGAACCCTGCACCCAAATTTTAAAAAAAAGGTGTTGGGCCCCCAGGCCCTATATACTCTGAACAGCAGTATGCAGGCGGTCCCCAGGTTACAAACAAGATAGGGACTGTAGGTTTGTTCTGTTTGTAATTTGGAACAGGTACATTTTTTAAATCTATTTTTAAGCTTTTTGGATAACATAGGGAAGGGTTATCACCCCTGTAACATTTGTTTTGCTGTCTGTGTCCCTGTTCAGAAGATTTCACCTCACTTTATGTACCAATTACAATTGGATTTTGAAAATTTTGGGTTATTAGGGAAACAAGGATTGGTGATAAAGCATCAGTGGAGACACCTTTTTCCGATATTAGCTCTTACAGGAGAGAATTTCCCTTCCTAGGGGTAGATTTCCTCTCACTTCCTGTTGTCTTACTCCGTTTGTAAGTAGGAGTCGTTTGTAAGTCGGATGTTTGAAAATAGGGGACCGCATGTATATACTATACGGCAGGGATATGCAATTAGCGGACCTCCAGCTGTTGTAGAACTACAATTCCCTTGAGGCATAGCAAGACTCTGACAGCCACAAGCATGTCAGCCAGAGCCAGGGGCAGAGGCATGAAGGGACTTGCAGTTTTGCAACAGCTGGAGGTCCGCTATTTGCATATCCTGCTACACGGCCTGCCCTATATACTCTGTAGAAAATTGGGCCTTAGGTATTGGTGGTACCAGAACACAGTAACCCCTCACAGTTACTCTTGGTGGACGCTGCAACGGGCCCTGCTGTGAAATATTATATCAAGAATTGTAATTACATGCCCCTGTTAAACAGGGGCAGAAAAATTGGGCCTTTGGTTGTGGTGATGCCACAACACTGTAAGCCCTCACAGTTACTCTTGGTGGGCACAGGAACGGGTCCTGCTGTGAAATATTAGATCAAAAAATGTAGTTACACGCCCCTGTTAAACAGGGGCAGAAAAATTGGGTCTTAGACTGTGGTGGTGCCACAACACTGTAAAGCCTCACAGTTACTCTTGGTGGGCACAGGAACGGGTCCTGCTGTGAAATATTTGATCAAAAATTCTAATAACACACCCCTGTTAAACAGGGGCAGAAAAATTGGGCCTTAGGCAGTGGTGGTGGTGCCCTGAACCAAAAATATTCTTAGAAGCTATCATCATGAAGATTGAGGAGGAATAGGATAGTCACTCAGCATAATAGGATAGTTACTCAGCATAGGCAGTCTTCAAGGGATCCCACATCCATAGAAAAATCGGTTACAAGAGCATCAGGTGCTTCGTAGCTGGTGATCCATTTTTATGAATGTGAGCTGATCAACAGAGTCTGTGGACAGGCGCACTCTGTGATCGGTTTACAAAGCCTTCAGCAGCACTGAATGTGCGTTCAGAAAGAATGCTGGATGCAGGACAGGCCAGTAGCTCAATTGCATATTGAGCAAGCTCTGGCCAGTGGTCCATCCTCAAGACCCAGTAACCCAGTGGATGTTCTGTTGGAAAGGTCTCCAAGTCTGATCTTGCCTCTAGATATTCCTGCACCATGTAATTCAGACGCTGACAATGGTTGCTGGAACCAATCAGACCTGGGCGTTGAGGACTGCAGAATTGTCTGAAGGCATCAGTCAGCTGGCCACCTTCTCCACCGCTCTTTCTGTGACTGAACGAAGCCTCAGCAACAAGTTGTCCAGCACCAGGAAATTGTAACCTCCCAGGCTCTGGATACGCATTGCACAAACCTTTCTGCAAAGCCTCCGAAGATGTTTCATCCTCTGCTCCCTCTGCGAAGGCTGGATAAGTTCTGCAACCTTACCCTTGTAACGTGGATCAACAAGGGTTGCCAACCAGCAATGATCCCTCTCCTTGATACCACAAATCCTAGGGTCCTTTTGCAGGCTTCGCAGGATCAGGGAGGCCATGCAGAGTAAGTTTGCAGAGGCATTCGATCCTGAGTCCTCTGGGTCACTAAGGGTCACATGATCCACAACCACCTCCTCCCAGCCACGTACAACTCCATGGGTTTCTGGGGACTGAAAAAGATCCCTTGAAGACTGCTGCTGATGCTGAGTGTTATCCTTCACCTCCATGCTGACACAATCCTCCTCCTCTTCTTCTTCCTGTGTGATCGGTGGGCCCGCAGGAATACTATCTGGATAAAGAGGGCCTTGAGAGGTAAGGAAGTCCTCCTCTTCCTCCAGCTGTTCTGCCTTAAGTGCCCTGTCCATTATTCCACGAAGCATGTGCTCCAACAGGAAGACAAGAGGGACAGAATCACTGATGCATGCACTGTCACTGCTCACCATCCTTGTGGCCTCCTCAAATGGTGACAGGACAGTGCATGCATCCTTGATCAGTAGCCACTGGCATGGCGAACAAAAGCCAAGAACTTCTGACCCTGTCCTGTTACCATACTCACACAGGTACTCATTGATGGCCCTCTGCTGTGTGTGCAGCCACTGCAGCATTACCAACATTGAGTTCCACCTGGTGGGCATGTCACAAATGAGGCGGTTCTTGGTCAGGTTGCATTCCCTTTGAAGGTCAGCAAGCCGAGCACTGGCATTATATGACTGGTGGAAATGACTACAGACTTTCCTGGCCTGCCTCAGGAGACCCTGTAAGCCCAGGTACCTGCTCAAGAACCGCTGCACCACCAAATTCAGGACGTGAGCCAAACAGGGAACATGGGTCAAGTGTCCCTGTCGGAGGGTGGAGAGGAAGTTGTTGCCATTGTTGCATACAACCATTCCTGGCTGAAGCTGGCATGGCATTAACAACCTCTTAACCTGCCCCTGCATAACTGACAGAATCTCTGCCCCAGTGTGGCTCCTGTCCCCTAAGCAGACCAGCTCAAGCACCGCATGGCATCTTTATGCCTAAGTGCTTGCGTAGCCCCTTGAATGCCTACGGAGCACCGCTGGTTCAGAGGACAAATCTGCAGAGGAAGAGGCCATAGAGGAAGAAGAAGAGAAGGGGGTGGAGGAGAGAGCTGTGGCAGAATCACCACTAGCATTTTGAAGGCGTGGAGGCGGAACAAGCTCCAACAATACTGAACCCTGTCCTGCATCCTTCCCAGCTGCCAGCAGAGTTACCCAGAGCACCATGAAAGAAAGGTAACGTTAGGTAACGGTAAGGTTTCTGAGAGGACTGGAGGTATAGTGGGGTGATGAGGAGCAAGGAGAGGTCCACCTTGTTCTTTGATGTGGGTCTTTTAAGTGCTGTTGCCAACGGACTGCATGGGAGGTCGTCCTATGTCTGGTCAAGCATGTGGTGCCCAAGCGGCTGCTGCTTTGGCCACGCTTGATACGCTTCAGACATATGTTGCAAACAGCAATGGTGCGATCTGCTGCACACGTGTCAAAAAAGGCCCACACCAAAGAACTTTTCAAAATATGCGGGGAGTCAGCAGCGCCCTGCACCTGCTTAGCTCTGCAGTGTCATGCAATAGGGTGGCTGCCCTTAAGCTGCCCCCTGGAGGGCATTCTGCCTCATTGGAGATGTGCCTCCTCCTCTCTTCTATCAGGCACCCAAGTAGAGTCAGTGACCTCATCATCCCCTCCCTCCTCGTCACTGGAGCAAACTTGGCAGTATGCTGCAGCTGGGGGAACATGACTGCCAGTTTCTTGTCTTTCTTGGGCACCCCCTCTCTCTAGGCTCACATTACTCCCTTCCTCAACCTGGGTACAATCTTCGGAGCCTTCAAATCGCTGCGCATTCTCCTGCAGCATGTACCCAACACTGGTCGAATAGTTCGGGGGACTCCTCCATGCATGATGGTGGGGCTAGGGAAGGAGTGACATGGAGCCAATGAAATAGGCCACTTTGGCAGCTGCATTGGCAGGCAAACTGGGTGACAGAGGATGAGGAGGGCTTTGTTATCCATTCCACCAACTCTTCTGCATGTTGTGGCTCAATAACATGGCCAGCTGCAGAAAAAAAGGACAAGCGTGCCCCACGGCCACGTGCTGAGGATCCACGTGTCCACGACCAGCACTGTTGACTGTAGACACAGAGCCAGTTTGACCTCTTTTAGCGGCCTGTGAGCCTCTGGCTTCCGGACATGCTGTAAATTTTGTTTAGCAAAACCACACTACACTGTATTGTGTACTGTGTACAGCACCAGAAAAGTAGTAGCAACTGCACTAGGGGTGCACAGTACTGTGTACACCATAGAAGTCTAATAGCAACTATGGGTGCACTGTATTGTGTACTGTGTACACCACCAGAAAAGTAGTAGGAACTGCACTATGGGTGCATGGTACTGTGTACACCACCAGAAGTGTAATAACAACTGCACTATAGTAGCAACTGCACTATGGGTGCACGGTACTGTGTACACCAACAGAAGTGTAATGACAACTATGGATGCACTGTATTGTGTACTGTGTACACCGCCAGAAAAGTAGTAGCAACTGCACTATGGGTGCATGGTACTGTGTACACCAACAGAAGTGTAACAACAACTATGGGTGCACTGTATTGTGTACTGTGTACACCACCAGAAAAGTAGTAGCAACTGCACTATGGGTGCACGGTACTGTGTACACCACCAGAAGTCTAATAGCAACTTTGGGTGCACTGTATTGTGTACTGTGTACACTGCCAAAAAAGTAGTAGCAACTGCACTATGGGTGCACGGTACTGTGCACACCACCAGAAGTGTAATTACAACTATGGGTGCACTGTATTGTGTACACCACCAGTAAAGTAGTAACAACTGCACTATGGGTGCACAGTACTGTGTACACCACCAGAAGTCTAATAGCAACTATAGGTGCACTGTATTGTGTACACCGCCAGAAGTATATTATAAAAAGTACACCAGGAATGGCCTGCAGTCAGATAAAGGCTTGGCTACACTGGATGCAGTGTGTATATATATATATATATATACATACACACACACACATATATATACATATATATATATATATATATATATATATATATATATATATATATATATATATATATATATAAACTGACTGTATGACTGTATATATATATATATATATATATATATATATATATATTAAATACACTGCAGCTAACTGAATAACCTGCCTGCCTGCTCAATCTACATCATACTCTCTCTCCGTCCACGTCAACAACACACTTCACAAGGCCGACGTGCAGGCAGCCTCATATAGTGTGGGGCGTGGACTTAGTCCCTCTGAGCCATAATTGGCCAAAGGCACCCTGCCTTTGGCCAATTATAGCTCTCTTAGCTGAGGGCGCTGGGATTGACCAAAGCATGCAGGTCATGGTGTATGCTTTGGCCAATCATCATACAGCAATGCACTGCGATCTCGTAGTGCATTATGGGGTGTTACGCGGTGTTTTTCAACGAACGGGCGAACACCCGATGTTTGAGTCAAACTCATGTTCGACTCGAACATAAAGCTCATCCCTATTCACTGCTTATGCTGTCTTGTGGGTCCCAAGTCCTGCTTTATAGAAGCCATGGTTTAAATACACTGCACATCAGATGGCCAAAAAGCAGTTTTGGAATAAATTAGTCTACTATATTATTAGACTATATTTGCACTATACACCAGCAGTGCTGTATTTGGCCAATGAGGCATAAAGTGCCAATTTGCATGCCTCTGTTCACTGTCCTCAAATGAGAAGTAATTCCTCTTATTTTTGGGATATGTGATGGAATGAGACATGCAAATAAATTCTGTTTTAAGAACGCATTACTGTGTTAACCGCTTGCTGACCAGCCACTGTCAATATACGGTGGCAGGTCGGCTCTCCTGCGCGAATCGCCGTAGCTGTACGGCCGCTCGCGCTGGCACGAGCATGCCCGCGAGTCGGGCGGACTTGATGTCTGCCGGTGACCCGCGATTGCCTAATACAGAGGCAGAACGGGGAACTGCCTTTGTAAACAAGGCGATTCCCTGTTCTGAGAGGTGACATGACAGGGATCTACTGTTCCCAGTGATCGGGAACAGTGATCACTGTCATGTTCCAGTAAATCCATCCCCCCTACAGTTAGAACACACCTAGGGAACACATTTACCCCCTTGATCGCCCCCTAGTGTTAACCCCTTCCCTGCCAGTGACATTTATACAGTAATCAGTGGATATTTTTAGCTCTGTATAAATGTCAATGGTCCCAAAAAGTGTCAAAAGATTCAGATTTGTCCGTCGCAATGTCGCAGTCCCGCTAAAATCGCCGCCATTAGTAGTAAAAAAAAAATACTAATAAAAATGCCATAAATCTATCCCATATTTTGTAGACGCTATAACTTTTGCACAAACCAATCAATATACGCCTATTGCCAAAAATATGTAGAAAAATACATACTCGCCTAAACTGATGAATACTTTTTTTTGTATTTCTTTTTTGGATGTGTATTATAGCAAACAGTAAACAAAAATAGTTTTTTTTTCAAAATTGTTGCTCTTTGTTTATAGCCCAAAAAATAAAAACCACAGAGGTGATCAAATACCACCAAAAGTAAGCTCTATTTGTGGGACAAAAAAGGACGTCAATTTGGTTTGGGTGCATCAGTTAAAGTGACGCAGTGCCATATTGTATAAAATGGCCTGGTCATTAAGGGGGCAAACCCTTCTGAGGCTGAAGTGGTTAAACACTGATTAGAGTGAGGGCTTTCTGATTGATTTAGTCCCTTTTCCCAGAACCAGAAAGAGATGGGGGTGGGGGAACCCTCTGCACCCTATAAAAGTGATCAGCTGTTGTACAACCACACAGCTTTCCTATACATTAACCTCTTTGTGTTCAGGGAATTTTATAAATTTTTACAAAAAATGTCAAAATCTGCATTTTTTTCCTAAAGGCCTACTTAGAACCCCTAAACAATTATATGTTTTTTGAAAACAGAGGGCGACAGTTGCAATTTTTTAGTATGACATAATCTTTCAGTCATTGCGCAGCTGTTTCTCAAACACATATTTTGGGGAAAAAAATACACCTAAGTGATTTTTAGTGCACACAAACACAATATAATATCAGGCTGCATTTCATTGGCACTGGTAAGGCTACATTTAAGTGGCACAGGTCAGGCTGCATTTAATTGCCACAAGTCAGGCTGCATTTCATGGGCACTGGTAAATATTTTAGTACACCATTCGGTTCAGAATATATTTTTTCTTGTTTTCCTCCTCTAAAACCTAGGTGCGTCTTATTGTCAGCTGCGTCTTATGAAGCAAAAAATATGGTAGATACCAAATATGTAAGGACTAAAAATTGTACATGCCTGTAAAGTGGCAAAAAAAAATGATACCATAAATTTTTCACAGGTGATTCTTTAAAAGCTTTTACAGGTTGTCAATTTAGGGTTAACAATACATTTTGACCCAAGGATTATTGATCTTACATAGTTGGTGAGGTTTAAAAAAGACACAAGTCCATCAAGTCCAACCTATGTGTTTGCTTTTATGTCAGTATTACATTGTATATCCCTGTATGTTAAGGTCGCTCAGGTGCCTATCTAATAGTTTTTTATATTATCTATGCTCCCTGCTGAAACCACTGCTTGTGGAAGAGAATTCCTCATACTTACCGCTCTTACAGTAAGGAACCCTCTATGCAGTTTAATGTTAACCGGCTAATTTTAGTGAATAGCCGCCTGTCTTTTTCATTTTTTCTTTCGCGGAAAAGTTTTATCCCTATTGTGGGGTCACCGGTACGGTATTTGTACATTGAAATGTCCCCTCTCAAGCGTCTCATCTCCAGAGAGAACAAGTTCGGTGCTCGTAATCTTTCCTCATAACTAAGGTCCTCCAGTCCCTTTATTAGCTTTGTTGCCCTTCTCTGGATTCTCTCCAGTTCCAGCATCCTTCCTGAGGACTGGTGCCCAGACCTGGATGGCATAATCCAGGTGCGGCCGGATCAGAGTCTTGTAGAGTGGGAGAATTATGGTTTTATTTCTGGAGTTAATCCCCTTTCTAATGCATGCCAATATTCTGTTGGCTTTGCTTGCAGCAGCTTGGCATTGCATGCTATTGCTGAGCCTGTCATCTACTAGGACCCCCAGGTCCTTTTCCATCCTAGATTCCACCAGAGGTTCTCCCCCTAGATCTCACGCAATGTTTTTACTTTTTTATCATTAACTGGTTGCTGACCGCCGGCTGTCAATTGACGGCCAGGTGGCGCAGCTCTCATTGCGGGCAGGCGTCATATGACGGCCTCACTTTCCCGGCCCACCAGGGGGCGCGTGCGCCCGCCATGTCACTGGGCACCCGCGATTGCCGGTAACACAGCAAGACCGTGGATCTGTGTGTGTAAACACACAGATCCACGGTCCTGTCAGAGGAGAGGAGACCGATGGTATATTCCCAGTACAGAGGAACACCTATCGGTCTCCTCTCCTAGTGAGTCCCCACCCCCTACAGTTAGAAACACTCCCTAGCAACACAGTTAACCCCTCAAACACCACCTAGTGTTAACCCCTTCACTGCCAGTCACATTTATACAGTAATCAGTGCATTTTTATAGCACGGATCGCTGTATAAATGTGAATGGTCCCAAAAATGTGTCAAAAGTGTCCGATGTGTCCGCCGCAATATCGCAGTCACGATAAAAATCGCAGATCGCCGCCATTACTAGTAAAAAATAAATAAATATAAATGTTATAAATCTATCCCCTATTTTGTAGACGCTATAACGTTTGCGCAAACCAATCAATATACGCTTATTGCGATTTTTTTACCAAAAATATGTAGAAGAATACATATCGGCCTAAACTGAGGAAAAAATTTGTTTTAAAGAAAAAATAATTGGATATTTATTATCGCAAAAAGTAAAAAATATTGTATTTTTTTTCAAACTTGTCGCTCTTCTTTTATTTATAGCGCAAAAAATAAAAACCGCAGAGGTGATCAAATACCACCAAAAGAAAGCTCTATTTGTGGGGAAAAAATGATAACAATTTCATCTGGGTGCAGTGTTGTATGACCGCCCAATTGTCATTCAAAGTGCGACAGTGCTGAAAGTTGAAAAATGGCTTGGGCAGGAAGGGGGTGAAAATGCACTGTATTGAGGTGGTTAAACAAAGGTGCTAAAAAGTGCCTTATGTGATAACATTGTCAAGTGACTAGCTCTCTTTATGGAGATTACCTGCTTCCCCAGCCACAGTAATATGGGAATAACTGATCTGCAATCAGAAGTGACTAAATACTTGTCACTTCCAGCCTCGTTGCTTACAGAGGAATTCAAGGAACAGATGTGCCTCCTGTGCTCACCCTTTGGCCAGTTTACCTTGGTTCCAAGCTCCCTGTAACAAGGTATTACTGCAGGCAAGGGTGGGATCACTTTTACTAAACAGCCAATTGCTAGCTGAATAAAATGATACTAAGCTACATCCATGAGCTTGTTTTAACCACTTGAAGTCTGGAAGATTTTAAAATGGCCTATAAATGACAAGTGATTGAAACTTAAAGCCAGCAAAAGAAAGTACAGACCAGCTCATGCTACTGCCACACCATTATGGAAGAGCCCTGGGGCCATCATAAAAAAACAGAATTCTGACTTTGAAACTCAGAATTCTGAGATTGAAATTCAGAATTGTAAGTTTAAAAAAAAAAATTCCACAGAATTCTGAGTTTCAAAGTCAGAATTCTGAGATTAAAAGTCAGAATTCTGAGATTAAAAGTCAGAATTCTGAGTTTCAAAGTCAGAATTCTGAGATTCAAAGTCAGAATTCTGAGTTTCAAAGTCAGAATTCTGAGTTTATAAATATAGTAGTCTCTATTAGGAAGATTTTAGGACCAATGAACAATAAGGTAGTAACACCCACAGATCATCATTCTGAAGTCAGAATTCTGAGTTTATAAATATAGTAGTCTCTATTAGGAAGATTTTAGGACCAATGAGCAATAAGGTAGTAACACCCACAGATCATCATTCTGCAGACATACATGTCTTCTGCTCTGTATATGGATATGTAAATTTATCTTAGTTACAGCACACAGTATAGGGAAGCAGGCAGTGCTGGGTTCTCTGGTTCCTCTACTGTATTAATTAGTTCCTCGTTTTGCTGTCTTATCCTTCTTCTCTGTCATCTGCTCCAACATAAAGAGCCATGCTGAAAACATGTGTATTGTGTGTGAGTGGGGGGGGGGGGGGGACACAGCTTCCATAGATAGCAGAACACAAGGACCAGCACACCTCTGCACCCCAACTTGTAGGACACATTGCACTATTGCCCCTACATGAGGGAATTGTGAATGGCTAGAAGACAGCAGGACAATGTGTGTCTATAGTCATAACAGATTAATCATAGCAATTAATTGTATGGGCTGATAAGGTGTGTCACACACAATTCATCTCATATTAAACATAAAAAGCATTTATAAAGTGTCCTTAAGTGATAGTGTAGTGGTTAGAGAAACGGGCTTATAGTGTTGAAAGTTGTGGGTGCTAATCCAGTTCAGGGCATAATCTTTAGTTATATATTTTCAATATATTGATTTTATATTAAACATATTTTAAAATATATTATATATATGTATTTTATTTATATATCCAAATTGATTAACAAAGACATATTGATAAAATTGTTGTATAAGCTGACTACTATAAATTAGAGAGTAGGGATTTTTTTTACAAATCTGTGTATATATTGGGATGATTTTGGTGACATGGGGCCAGTTCTCAATTTCAGGAGATTGTCCCTGGAAGCTGCGTGATAACCATCATATCTCATAACTCAGCCCTGAGCTCTGCACTATAATCTGTGTGTACTACAATGTACACGCCCATATCTCCCCTTCACTGATTGGCTGCACTTTATCCCCACTGACACATATGCAGCGCCATTTTCCTCTTAGCTACACCATTGACACAGACATTTTTTCCATCCAATGACACCCCCGATGCAGGGTCATTTTTCCCATCCAGTGACACCACCGATGCAGGGTAATTTTTCCCATCCAGTGACACCACCGATGCAGGGTCATTTTTCCCATCTAATGAAATCACCGATGCAGGGTCATTTTTCCCATCCAGTGACACCACCGATGCAGGGTCATTTTTCCTATCTAATGACACCACCGATGCAGGGTAATTTTTCCCATCCAGTGACACCACCGATGCAGGGTCATTTTTCCCATCTAATGAAATCACCGATGCAGGGTCATTTTTCCCATCCAGTGACACCACCGATGCAGGGTCATTTTTCCTATCTAATGACACCACCGATGCAGGGTCATTTTTCCCATGTAATGTCATCACCGATGCAGGGTCATTTTTCCCATCTAATGACATCACCGATGCAGGGTCATTTTTCCCATGTAATGACACCATCGATGCAGGGTCATTTTTCCCATCTAATGATACCACCGATGCAGGGTCATTTTTCCCATCCAGTGTCACCACGGATGCAGGGTCATTTTTCCAATCTAATGACATCACCGATGCAGGGTAATTTTTCCCATCCAGTGACACCACCGATGCAGGGTCATTTTTCCCATCTAATTAAATCACAGATGCAGGGTCATTTTTCCCATCTAATGACACCACCGATGCAGGGTCATTTTTCCCATCCAGTGACCACACCGATGCAGGGTCATTTTTCCAATCTAATGACATCACCGATGCAGGGTAATTTTTCCCATCCAGTGACACCACCGATGCAGGGTCATTTTTCCCATCTAATTAAATCACTGATGCAGGGTCATTTTTCCCATCTAATGACACCACCGATGCAGGGTCATTTTTCCCATCCAGTGACCACACCGATGCAGGGTCATTTTTCCAATCTAATGACATCACCGATGCAGGGTAATTTTTCCCATCCAGTGACCCCACCGATGCAGGGTCATTTTTCCCATCTAATGACACCACCGATGCAGGGTCATTTTTCCCATCCAGTGACACCACCGATGCAGGGTCATTTTTCCTATCTAATGACACCACCGATGCAGGGTAATTTTTCCCATCCAGTGACACCACCGATGCAGGGTCATTTTTCCCATCTAATGAAATCACCGCTGCAGGGTCATTTTTCCCATCCAGTGACACCACCGATGCAGGGTCATTTTTCCTATCTAATGACACCACCGATGCAGGGTCATTTTTCCTTTCCAATGACACCACCGATGCAGGGTCATTTTTCCTATCTAATGATACCACCGATGCAGGGTCATTTTTCCCATCCAGTGACACCACCGATGCAGGGTCATTTTTCCTATCTAATGACACCACCGATGCAGGGTCATTTTTCCTATCCAATGACACCACCGATGCAGGGTCATTTTTCCTATCCAATTACACCATCGATGCAGGGTCATTTTTCCCATCTAATGACACCACCGATGCAGGGTCATTTTTCCCATCCAGTGACCACACCGATGCAGGGTCATTTTTCCAATCTAATGACATCACCGATGCAGGGTAATTTTTCCCATCCAGTGACACCACCGATGCAGGGTCATTTTTCCCATCTAATTAAATCACTGATGCAGGGTCATTTTTCCCATCTAATGACACCACCGATGCAGGGTCATTTTTCCCATCCAGTGACACCACCGATGCAGTTTCATTTTTCCCATCCAGTGACACCACTGATGCAGGGTCATTTTTCCTATCTAATGACACCACCGATGCAGGGTAATTTTTCCCATCCAGTGACACCACCGATGCAGGGTCATTTTTCCTATGTAATGACACCACCGATGCAGGGTCATTTTTCCCATGTAATGACACCACCGATGCAGGGTCATTTTTCCCATGTAATGACATCACCGATGCAGGGTCATTTTTCCCATGTAATGACATCACCGATGCAGGGTCATTTTTCCCATCTAATGACATCACCGATGCAGGGTCATTTTTCCCATGTAATGACACCACCGATGCAGGGTCATTTTTCCCATGTAATGACATCACCGATGCAGGGTCATTTTTCCCATGTAATGACATCACCGATGCAGGGTCATTTTTCCCATCTAATGACATCACCGATGCAGGGTCATTTTTCCCATCCAGTGACACCACCGATGCAGGGTCATTTTTCCTATCTAATGACACCACCGATGCAGGGTAATTTTTCCCATCCAGTGACACCACCGATGCAGGGTAATTTTTCCCATCCAGTGACACCACCGATGCAGGGTCATTTTTCCCATCTAATGAAATCACCGATGCAGGGTCATTTTTCCCATCCAGTGACACCACCGATGCAGGGTCATTTTTCCTATCTAATGACACCACCGATGCAGGGTCATTTTTCCTTTCCAATGACACCACCGATGCAGGGTCATTTTTCCTATCTAATGATACCACCGATGCAGGGTCATTTTTCCCATCCAGTGACACCACCGATGCAGGGTCATTTTTCCTATCTAATGACACCACCGATGCAGGGTCATTTTTCCTATCCAATGACACCACCGATGCAGGGTCATTTTTCCTATCCAATTACACCATCGATGCAGGGTCATTTTTCCCATCTAATGACACCACCGATGCAGGGTCATTTTTCCCATCCAGTGACCACACCGATGCAGGGTCATTTTTCCAATCTAATGACATCACCGATGCAGGGTAATTTTTCCCATCCAGTGACACCACCGATGCAGGGTCATTTTTCCCATCTAATTAAATCACTGATGCAGGGTCATTTTTCCCATCTAATGACACCACCGATG